>BSUD01000007.1:127073722-127133133 GCA_033239045.1 Fagopyrum esculentum
ATTAGGATTAGAATTGAGATTGAGGAATGTTGATTAGATACTACCTTGAGATTTGAGGAATTGCGAGTTATGTTGAGATATTGAGGTTTAGTTGGTTGTGAGGCTTATAGATTGAGTATGATCCTTATGGATCCCTTTGAGTCTAGGTGTGACCCCTTTGATGAATAGAGGTTGATATATCTCTTTATGCCTTTTTATAGGCCGTGTTGTCCCTCCAGTGTAGAGGTGATCGTGGTTGAGTTTGTACGAGGTTGAGGTAAGTCCGTAGGACTTACTTAGCTACCATCCCTATATTGGGTGTTTGCATGAGTGGTGTGTGCTTTATATGTTTGCTATGATAGCATGAGTTGTCGTTTTTATCGACCTATGTTCTATTGACTGCCCCACTGCGTGGCTGTGATAACCTTTCCCTTTCATCCCGCCGTGGAGTCTGGGAGGTTCTCTGATGTCAGGCCAGACTGGTTTACAGGAAGGGCGCAATCCACTCCCATAGGGTACACGGATTGTGTGACCGATACTCGTACAACTGGACATTGTACTCAGAGGCGGGGATGTATCGGTCCTCGTGTCACATACTTTCATCTATCTATATACATATACGGTTTTTGAGTGAATGGTCATTATATAAAGATAATAAATGGGTAAATGTGTGATAGCATGCTGATGTGTTTATCTTTCATGATTGTGCTTGTGCTTATGCATTACCTCATATATGTATGGTTAGCTAACGGTTTCATACCGTGTTGTAGATGTTTACAAGTTAGGCGCTACTGGGTGATCTGACAGGGTGACAGGCCGAGGACTCTCGTACATTAGGTGGTTGGTTTGGGGTTGTTATGTTTCCCCTCCTGCGTGAGGATGATCTTTTGTACCTCCTATGTGAGGATGTCGTTTTATATACTCGGCTATGTTGTTTTTTTTTCTTTGGGTCGTACAGTTTATACTGTTTTATGTATTTGTTTTATATCTGTCAATGCCATGTTGTAAGGTCCAGTGAACTTGTTGTCAGGCTCGGGTCAGGATCCATTGTGAGATCCTAGCCCAATGTGACATCCCGAGTCCCGCGGATTCGGGGTGTTACACTAGTCATTGATACTTAATGAGTTTTTTTTGTTACAATAAAATATCGGAACGAGACATTTTTCTATGGACACGACAACCATGATCAATTGGTGAAGATAGCTAAGGTCGGTGTATGATCCACAAGTAACATCTATGTGTTTCTGTTATTGTCTTTTCCAGTAAAAATTGAAATATTCTGCTTGCTAGTCATAGATACTTAATGAGTTTTTTTTGTTACAATAAAATATCGGAACGAGCCATTTTTCTATGGACACGACAACTATGATCAATTGGTGAAGATAGCTAAGGTCGGTGTATGATCCACAAGTAACATCTATGTGTTTCTGTTCTTGTCTTTTCTAGTAAAAATTGAAATATTCTGCTTGCTAGTCATAGATACTTAATGAGTTTTTTTTGTTACAATAATATATCGGAACGAGCCATTTTTCTATGGACACGACAACCATGATCAATTGGTGAAGATAGCTAAGGTCGGTGTATGATCCACAAGTAACATCTATGTGTTTCTGTTCTTGTCTTTTCTAGTAAAAATTGAAATATTCTGCTTGCTAGTCATAGATACTTAATGAGTTTTTTTTGTTACAATAATATATCGGAACGAGCCATTTTTCTATGGACACGACAACAATGATCAATTGGTGAAGATAGCTAAGGTCGGTGTATGATCCACAAGTAACATCTATGTGTTTCTGTTCTTGTCTTTTCCAGTTAAAACTGAAATATTCTGCTTGCTAGTCATAGATACTTAATGAGTTTTTTTTGTTACAATAATATATCGGATGGAGCCATTTTTCTATGGACACGACAACTATGATCAATTAGTGAAGATAGCTAAGGTCGGTGTATGATCCACAAGTAACATCTATGTGTTTCTATTCTTGTCTTTTCTAGTAAAATTGAAATATTCTGCTTGCTAGTCATAGATACTTAATGAGTTTTTTTTGTTACAATAATGTAATAGCTAGGATTTCCGAATTCTAATTAATGTTGATTAACTTAATCTTTGATAGTAATTGACATATAACTCGCGTAGATTTCGCAAGTGATGAGTAAGAGTCCCACCGTTATGTTCCTGGCGCAATTTTGGACATTTGGGGAAATTTTTACTTTTTTCCCCGGGTAATTATTTTTACCCTCCGGTGTTATTTGGAGCATTTGGGAGCTCCAATTAATAAAAATGCAGTTGAGAGAAATGATCAGGACATCGGATATGTCATAGATATGAAATAACATGGAGAGGCAAAACGGCCAAAAGAGTTGCTATTTCGTTTCTTAACGGCTAAGAAAGACGGCTTAGGAATACACGTTTTCCGAAACAGTTGTGGAATAATTATCCCTACAATATTCCAGATTTAATGTTCCAATCTCGAGAAGTTTGGAGAAAGAGGTTCGACCCGCCTTTGGATCGGTTAAAGGATAATTATCGACTTTACTAAAGGATAATTATCGTCTTCACTATAAATAGCGGAAAATCCTTTATTAATTCATTTCATTTCACGTTTCCTCGTAAAAGCTCTGATTTCTCTCAACCTTCAAACTCAGATCTACCCTCTGTTTCTAATCCGATTTCAATTCCGTTTGAGTTTCTGGATTCCTCTCTTCATTCTCTTCATATCGGTACCGAGTTTCTGCATTTCCGAGTATATGGAGGGCTGGTCGAGCATATATGTCACCAGGACGGTTCCGTCGCTCAGATTCCGATGAATTTGATGTTGTCCATACGTAGCCTGCGTCGTTGTGATTCCGAATCTTCTTTCAGATCGTCAATCGGGTTAGTAACGAATAAGTTATGAATTTATTCGTTTTCCGTACTGCGATTTGGCCTAAATTGACTTTAGGCTTGTCAAATAGGACTATTAGAAATTCCATTATGGTCGTTATATTATTCTGGTGATTATGGGTTGTTTGTTTGATGAAATCTGATGACAAGGGGTTTAGAAATTGCCTGCGGGCAAAACGTTATTCTGGCAAAATCTAATTAATTAATTAAAGGTTAATTAATTATATTAGGATTAGAATTGAGATTGAGGAATGTTGATTAGATACTACCTTGAGATTTGAGGAATTGCGAGTTATGTTGAGATATTGAGGTTTAGTTGGTTGTGAGGCTTATAGATTGAGTATGATCCTTATGGATCCCTTTGAGTCTAGGTGTGACCCCTTTGATGAATAGAGGTTGATATATCTCTTTATGCCTTTTTATAGGCCGTGTTGTCCCTCCAGTGTAGAGGTGATCGTGGTTGAGTTTGTACGAGGTTGAGGTAAGTCCGTAGGACTTACTTAGCTACCATCCCTATATTGGGTGTTTGCATGAGTGGTGTGTGCTTTATATGTTTGCTATGATAGCATGAGTTGTCGTTTTTATCGACCTATGTTCTATTGACTGCCCCACTGCGTGGCTGTGATAACCTTTCCCTTTCATCCCGCCGTGGAGTCTGGGAGGTTCTCTGATGTCAGGCCAGACTGGTTTACAGGAAGGGCGCAATCCACTCCCATAGGGTACACGGATTGTGTGACCGATACTCGTACAACTGGACATTGTACTCAGAGGCGGGGATGTATCGGTCCTCGTGTCACATACTTTCATCTATCTATATACATATACGGTTTTTGAGTGAATGGTCATTATATAAAGATAATAAATGGGTAAATGTGTGATAGCATGCTGATGTGTTTATCTTTCATGATTGTGCTTGTGCTTATGCATTACCTCATATATGTATGGTTAGCTAACGGTTTCATACCGTGTTGTAGATGTTTACAAGTTAGGCGCTACTGGGTGATCTGACAGGGTGACAGGCCGAGGACTCTCGTACATTAGGTGGTTGGTTTGGGGTTGTTATGTTTCCCCTCCTGCGTGAGGATGATCTTTTGTACCTCCTATGTGAGGATGTCGTTTTATATACTCGGCTATGTTGTTTTTTTTTCTTTGGGTCGTACAGTTTATACTGTTTTATGTATTTGTTTTATATCTGTCAATGCCATGTTGTAAGGTCCAGTGAACTTGTTGTCAGGCTCGGGTCAGGATCCATTGTGAGATCCTAGCCCAATGTGACATCCCGAGTCCCGCGGATTCGGGGTGTTACAGATGACTTGTTAGGTCAGCTTCAGGGAGCAACTGTGTGTTCCAAGATTGACTTGTGCTAGGGATAGCACCAGCCGAGGGTGAGAGGGCAGGATATTCATAAGATGGCATTTCGGACCCGGTATGGCCTCTACGAGTTTGTAGTGATGCCATTCGGGCTCACGAATGCACCCACCGTCTTTATGGAGTTTATGAATGACATATTCATAGACTTCTTGGATCAGTTTATGGTGGTCTTCATAGACGATATCCTAGTGTACTCTCTTAGTAGAGAGTAGCATGCAGGACATCTGAGGACAATGTTGTGAGTTTTGCGGGATAGAGAACTATATGTCAAAATCTCTAAGTGCGAGTTCTAGATGCCATAGGTAGCATTCTGGGTCATGTTGTTTCCGCAAAAGGGATCAAAGTTGATCCGAAGAAGATCGAGTCTATAGCAGCATGGAAGACACCGACAAATGTCAAGGAAGTACCTAGCTTTCTTGGCTTATCCGGTTATTACCGTCAGTTTGTGGAGGGATTCTTTGTGATTGCCTGTCTACTCACCAGCTTGTTGAGGAAGACTACCCGGATTGTTTGGTCCGAGCCGTGTACTCAAAGTTTTGAGGAGCTCAAGAAACATCTGACTTCCGCTCCTATCTTAGCGCAGCCGGAGGGTACAAAGGATCTTGCAATCTACAGTGACGCATCCAAGCTAGACTTGGGATGTGTTTTGATGCAGCGTGGTAGAGTGATTGCATATGAGTCTAGACAACAGAAGACATATGAGGAGAACATCCCGACTCATGATCTGGAGTTGGCAACAATAGTTTGTGCCTTGAAGATCTAGAGACATTACCTGTATGACACTACATGCCAGATCTTTACAGACCATAAGAGTCTGGAGTATATTTTCACGCAACGGGAATGAAATAACCGCCAGCGTAGATGGATTGAGCTGATCAAGGATTTTGACCTTGAGATTTTGTTCAATTCGGAGAAGACGATTGTTGTCTCTCATGCCCTTAGCAGGAAGACACCTCAAGAAAAGGAGGTTACGCGACTGACAGTTCAACCTCAATTGTAGAGGGATCTAGCGTGGCTAGAGATGGATGTTGTTTGGGGACAAGCAAGGGACAAGTATGGAGTATTTTGATATCATGTATTATAGTCTATATTTTTGGATTGGTTTGGACGTTTTATCTTCATAAATCTGCATGTATCGATGTATATTCTTTGATCATTATGTTGTTTTGTTTACCTTTGCAAGAATCGAGGTCTACACCTAGTTTCGTTGTGATTGTAGGAAAATAGCACGTTTTGGAACGATATAGAGCTAAGGAAGCTAAGGAGTCATTGAAGCTACATTATGGAGCATTGAGGAGCTACAAGAAAGGCTTAGGAACCATGGAAATTGGACAGAACATTGATTTTGGACCAAATTAGAAAGATTTACACGTAGTTGAGACACACCTCGGATGACTATAATATCACCTCGACGAGGTGATCTTTGTGATGGGTTGGACCGAGGCGAGCGGCCCACAGCCCACGAGATCTTTTATTCTTGGATGAAGATCTTCTTAGATTGTTTTTGATTGATTGTCTTTTGGTTTGTTATTGAGGAACGCAGTTTGATTGAGTTATTGAGACCTTTGTGTTAAGGTTTTCTTTTTTGAATATTGATTCCCTTTTCATATATTTGATTATTGTTACCATGATGATTATTGGCTAAGTTCTTTGTGAAGTTCTATGGTGATTGGCTGAAAGTTGTGGGAAAGACGATGAAAGAATGAGCCTTTACCCCAATGGACCCTGAAAAATCGAGCCTTACCTTAACCGACGAACACCTCGGTCAGTAGTAGAACATCTCGACCGAGATGGAACATGAACTAAGCAAGGCGAGACCTTTCTTGATCCTTATCTGAGTTGAGGTTCCAGTTTGCCAAATCCTATCTTTGTTATTCTTTTCCTGGTTCAACGCAAGCCTAGGATGAGACTTGCCCGGTGATTCCTTTGTTTGTATACCCAAGATTATGAGTGTTAGGTAATAAAGGTTTATCCTTTATTAGGGTTTGAGTGTGCCTTCATCCCATCTTTGAGAGTTAGCGTGAGACTTACCCAGTAAAGGTTGATTCTATCCCCTTGGAGGGTGTGTTGGTTTGAGATTATAGTTTCTTTCCTTAGTACCTTAAGACTTACCCGGTGAGAGGATCTTTGGTTTGGGATAGTTAGTAGTGAGACTTACCCAGTGATCTATTCTCACCTTAGAAACACCTTCCCTTTGCAAACCTCAGCTTTGTCCACGTTATCCTTTGAGATCTTGAGTCGGAACTACAACTGGATGCTTTGACCTCTAGAATCTGCATTTTCTTTATCTGATTATTACATCACCTTTGATACCTTTGTTTTGTTGCTTATTTTTGATTGACAACCTGATTTACCGATCTTTGTTTCACCATAGTCCCTATGTTCGACCTTGGAGTATTTGCTATTATTACAATTGATCCGTACACTGCGGGTTCGCATATTATTTCAGGCTTATATTTTAGGTTATAAATTTAAAGTTATATCATTCACCATACACACACATTTGAGAGCGAACAGTTTTGCATGGCCGCAGGTGCGGGTCACTACCCCAACGGCACTAAGGACCCGCCCCTGCGGCTGAGGCGGCTGCAACCGTCTTTGTTGACTCCTTTGACCCATGCTATTTACCTTGGCTTCCTTTATAAGCCTCCGCTTCCTTCCTAGTGAGGGTTTCCCTATTTCCTCTTCAGACCTCTCCTTTCCCACGTCCTTCTTCTCCTTCCTTCTTCTTTTGAGTTTTCTTTGGAGATCTTGCAAGAGAAAGCTTTTGGAGCTTTGGTTGTAGATGTTGAGGGATGAGATGAGATGATGATGTTGTTGCTGATGTGTTGTGTTGTTGGCTGAGGTTGTGGGGTTTTTGTTTCAGAGCTGCTGTGGTAAGTTTTTCCTCTTCCTTTTCCTTTCCTTCTTCATTCCTTCTTTTCCTCTTCTTTAGCTTAGGAATCCCACAAGCTAGGCTTGTGTGTGATGTTTCGTGGACAATTGAGGCTCGTATGTATGTATGTATGTATGTATGTATGTATGTATGTATGTATGTATGTATGTATGTATGTATGTATGTATGTATGTATGTATGTATGTATGTATGTATGTATGTATGTATGTATGTATGTATGTATGTATGTATGTATGTATGTATGTATGTATGCATGTATGTATGTATGTATGTATGTATGTATGTATGTATGTATGTATGTATGTATGTATGTATGTATGTATGTATGTATGTATGTATGTAATTATGTATGTATGTATGTATGTATGTATGTATGTATGTATGTATGTATGTATGTATGTATGTATGTATGTATGTATGTATGTATGTATGCATGTATGTATGCATGTATGCATGCATGCATGCATGCATGTATGTATGTATGTATGTATGTATGTATGTATGTATGTATGTATGTATGTATGTATGTATGTATGTATGTATGTATGTATGTATGTATGTATGTATGTATGTATGTATGTATGTATGTATGTATGTATGTATGTATGTATGTATGTATGTATATATGTATGTATGTATGTATGATGTTAGATGATGAATAAGTGAAGAGATCGAACGAGAGAAGTGAAGAGAAGTAGAGAGTCGCCCTCTGCACAGTCAAACGCCTCTGCGGATTGGAGCCGCCGCCCCTGCGGCTAGGCTAGTGTTGCCGCCCCTGCGGCTGAGTGTCAGCGCCCCTGCGGTTGAGTGTCACCACCCCTGCGGTGTGTTGCAGCTCCTGCGCCTTCGTGTTTTCGCAGGTGCTTTTGCCGAGGACATACCAAGTGTGGTATATATCTTTCCTTTTCTTGGCCTTGGCGTTAGAGTGTAGCTAAGCTCATGATGTGTATGATGAGATGATGAAATATATGTTGAGATAATGCCTTAGGCATTTGTGAGTTATGTGGAGATATCGAGGTTTAGATTCGAGTTGTGGATTGGGGATGATTATGGGGTTTAGCAGGTGGAATCTCCTAACCTTGGATAGTGTCTGATATTGTTTGTGCCTTGCTGATGCAGACACTGATCGTTTCCTCAAGGGGAAACTGTGATCACTGATATAGGTTTAAGTTTGTGACAAGTAAGTCCTTGGGACTTACTTAGCAAGCAATTATGGGTTTGAGTGTTGGCTTTAGTGGTGTGTGTGCATATGTATGTTGCATTTATAACCTAACCGGACTAGGACGGCCATATATGCATATTAATTGACCCAAATGTATGATAATGGACAATAATAACTTGTCTAGCTCAAAATTGGGTAGCTATGATGTTCTCTACGACCAGTCCTCTAGGTGGTGATGTTTGTCACCAATTCCAAACCTAAGGGGAAACGGGGACAGGGGCGAGAGAGTTTTACTCCTCGTGTCACAAAGAATGAATTATTAATGGTATAACTTAATAAAGATAATAAATGGATATGTGTGTGTACATAGCATGTTGTGATGTGATGATGTGTTATATGTGCTACTACTTCATTCTTATTTATGATCTGTTATCTAACGGTTTTATACTGTGTTGGAGATATTCTGGAGGGTAGGAAGACTGTAGAGTTAGCGAGATGGATGATCAGCCGAGGGCTTCCGTACACTAGGTTGTGTGAGGGTTTTGGGATGCTTTATATATGTATGGATATGATGTTTCCGTTTTGTACTCGGTTGTGTTTTGTAAACCTTTGATGTATATATATTTGTACAGTTTCATGTATTTGGTTTTAATCTATATGTGTCTTGTTGTAAGATCTAGTGAACTTGTTGTCAGGCTAGGGTCAGGATCCATTGTGAGATCCTAGCCCAGTAGCGCCCCGAGTTCTGCGGATTCGGGGTGTTACACTTTGTTCTTTCTCTTTTCTTACTCTAGATTTTTCCTACTCGTGATCACTTGAATGGTGTGATTTCACCTTAGTCTTTGTGTTCGACCTCGGAATACTATCCTTGTTTCAAAACGACTCATACATTGTGGGTTCGCTAGGTAGATTAGAAGATAATTACGAGTTATAAATTTAAGACATTGTGTGCAACATTCTAGGAAGCGAACAAGTTTTCGCACGAACCAAAAGTAGTGAACATTCATCAAGAACCGAAATTAAATCATATCTCTCCTTCTCTTCAAAGTTCAAATCCCATGTATCTTCTTCATCAAAGTGAACATCTCTACTTACAACAACCTTTTCTACGACCGGTTTATAGAGCTTGTATCCTTTATAACTCTAAGCATACCAATGAATACATGTTTCTTGCTTTTGTCTTCAAGCTTCGATCTTACTTGATCTGGTATGTGAACATAGACAATGCTCCCAAACACGCTCAAACGAGATGCACTTGGCTTTCTTCCATCCTATTCTTCTTGTGGAGTTCTATCTAACAGGCTTTTGTTGAACTTCTATTAGATAGATAAACTACACAATCAACTACTTCAACCCAAAACCCCTTACGCATCTTCTTTGTCATCAACATGTTTTGGGCCATGTTAAGAATGGTCCAGTTCTATATTTCAACAACGCTATTTTGTTGAGGTGATCTTGGCACAGTCAAGAATTTTTTTATGTCATTCAAATCAGAAAACTCATTGAACTCTTTAGAAGTAAACTCACCACCTCTATCAGTTCTTAAAGACTTGATGTAGTGATCACTTTGTTTTTCAACAAGAGCTTTGAAATTTTTTAACATTGAAAAAACTTGATATTTTTCTGCGAGAAAATAAACACGTCTTTCTACTAAAGTTATCAATGAAGAGTAGAAAGTACCGATATTTACTAGAACGGTGCAAGCTTGATTGGTCCACAAGCATCCACATGTACAAGTTCTAGTGGTCGATTTGCTCTTGTGGTGCTTTCTTTCAGGAAGTTATTTTGGAATTGCTTTCCTACAAGACACCCCTCACAAAGTTGGTATGGTTGGTCAGTTTGTGGCATCCCGTTCAACATCCTTCTTCATGTTAGGAACGAAATAAACATTGTTAATGAATTGATGACCATTGTTCTTCATTCGAATCAAATCGTACATTTTCCCGTACGGGAACTTCGCAGTTGTCGCCAAATGTAACACACCCTCCCGCCGACTCGTCAAGCTTCACAAACTTGGTTTTATCACCACATGTGATTGTTTGCCGCATTGTCAAGATACCACACATCTATTTTGTCTCTCTCACCCCCTTGGTAGGCTAACAATAAAGTGGCATCATCCACTTTTGTTTCCACTGTGTAGTTGACCTTTCCTCCGGGTTGGCTAGGAAAACTCCAACAACCTCGTGGATAATGCACATGCTTTTGGAAGCTATAGCAACGAACCTTGGATATATTAAAGCTCCCTCTTCCGCATCCTCTTGAGGATTGACTATTTTCTCCAACATTGGAGTCATGGTATGGTGATTTACCTATTCCTCTTCTTCCTCTCCCATGAAAGAATCCACGTCATCATCCTCTTCTTCTATGTGACTTCTCTCGATCACCACCATTATCGTTTGCTGAGTGTTTTTTGGCTAGGACTTGCTCAAATAACTTATCTTCCTTCCTCTTGATTTCCTCCTCATGGGCTTGTAGAGAACCCATAAGTTGATCAATTGTCATTAAATCTAAGTCTTTTGACTATTTAATGGCAATGACAGTATGATCATACTTTGTTGGCAAAGAACGAAGGATCTTCTCAAAAACTTGAGCATCCTCGATGTTTTATCCATACCTTTTCATTTGGTTGATAGCGGTCAACACCCTCACAAACAAAATCTACGAGTGATTAGGATTCGTTCATTTGTAGGCCTTCAAATTTTTTTCATAGTGATTGCAATCACACCTTCTTCACCTTGTCATCCCCTTGATTAGACTTTTTCAAGATCTCCCATGCTTGCTTGGAAGTGGTCGAATTAGTCATTCTTTCGAACATCAATTCAACCAAACATATCGGTGAAGAAGGAAAGATAGATATTGAAAGGCAAGAAAAGATTCTCAAAAGTATTTATACGGAGACAAATAAGGAAGGTAGTGAAAAAGAGCATAATTTAAAGGAAGAGAATATGGAAAATAAGATTAGATTGCAAAGTACCACAAAAGAGTATATTAGTAGAGAAGAAATATAAAGATAACACACGCTCATTCAAATTTCTAAACACACGAGTGATTCTCTTGAAAAAGATGGCTACATGGAATTGGATATGCAACCATCGGACGCTACATGTAGCAAAGATTCACCCTCTAGCGTTGGAATGGAAACTTACGTGCATGAAAGGAAGAAGGAGAAACACAATAACGAAGAATGTGATAAAAGTGGAGATGTCCTTATGGGAAGATTGACGAAGTTTGTTACATCAATTTAACAAATTGTTTTCATGCTTGTGTCAAACATAAACATAATTACGTTGAACGGTCAAGGGCCGAGAAGTGAAGGGTTCATGATCACTCTCAAAGATATTATTAGAAAGGGACGTGTTAAATAAACAATTTTCAATTTACTTGGTACCAAATATGCACGTTTTGTGTTGGCATTCAATATGAGCACATCTAGATGGCGCCGGCGTCCAACATCGAATGCAAACACAAAGCGATGGCGCTGCATTTCTTTTAATAATAAACTTGTCGTAATTTAATATTTTATTAAGAGTACTTTTTAATATGTTGTTATGAAGACTTTTTAATATATAAGCTTTGTATTATAATTTATTTTTTGTTTCTACCTTCCTTCCTTAATAATTATTATGCGTATTTACATAAATAATGAACTTGTAGGGGCAACCGGATTATTTGCGTCGTGTTGGCACAAACTATTCGTTCATGGTTCAGATTCGCGGATTCTTCCACGACCTACAAACTTTAGTAGGATGGGCTCGGTTTTTGGGACGAATAAAAAGCATGGTGTTGTTCACCAATATATCGTGGTCTTACAATGTTGGATTTTGTATAATTCGATTGGTGTGTGAAAGATATGGACAAACGAGGAAGAAGAAAGATGTGGATCCCGAGTTTGTCGCTTCAAGTACTCGAGACACGAGGTCAAAGAAACACGGGTGTAAGTTTGAACTCGAGGTGACACAAGAAAATGATTAAAAAAATGGACCGTGAGGGTCATATGCGTAGTCCATTACCACACACTTCCCGAAGACTTAGAGGGGCATGCATACGCCGGTCCGTTAACGTCTGCACAATACCAAAGGGTGGAGTGTGAAATGGACGCTGGAATAAAACCGAGAAACATATTAACATCATTGCAGTTAGATGACCCAAGCATCGTCACCTCCACTCGACAAGTATACTGCACGGGAATGAAGATAAGGATGGAAGATGCCGAAGGAAGGGGGTCAATCCAGCAAGCACTCCACACACTCAAAGATCGCGGTTACTACATTAGTACTAGACGAACACCGAATATAGACACAATCTAGACTTATTCTTCATGCACCCGGACTCCATACATAATTTTCATGGACACAACTTACAAGACCAATCAGTTAGTACTATTTTCCGATTTGTTGTTCGTATTATGACATTTTTATATACTTTACATATCGTCTCTCTTAATCTATTTTATTAATTTTTTTCTTTTGATGACAGGTACAAAATGTCATTGTTGGAGATTGTGGGAATAACGAGCACGAAGAAGACGTTTGCAGTTGTATTTGTATTCATGGCACAGGAGACTAACGATCACTATGAGTAGGCCATGGGTAGATTACGATATGTGTGCGGCAACAACATACATGAGGTGGTCGTTATTGATCGAGAATTAGGTCTTGGGTACTGTGTTTCCGGATGTGAAACATATGTTATGTCAATGGAATATAAAGACCAACATCAATCAACGTTCGTGGTCAATTATGAGGTTACAAGAAACGCAAGCGGTCTTCTCTATAGCCGTCTTCACAAGATCAACGAAAATGGAGGATTTATGATGCAACATCCCATATCTGCCAAAACCAAACGTCGTTTGAAGCCAATCTCTCTACGACTGAACGGTACCGGAAGTCCATAAAATCTCACCATCAATAGGCAAACTCATAATAATGCATATGTCATTGAGCGTGACAGTCATCTCTCCCCATGGTAGGTGAAAACTGCTGGTGTCAGGGTACCATCGCTCAACGAATGCCTAAATGAGAGCGTGATCAACGCCACTAAAGTTGAAATCCTCCAAATTGGTAAGACGACTACGACGTCCCAACCCAAATCAAGAGTCAGGATCGGTGGTTTCTCGCGGCCAACTACATAACCATGAGAGATTGAGATTCCGCCTATGCACCTTCATCATCTTCGTCTCCACCTTTGTATGCCAAAAACATTATATTAGTTAAAGTAAAATTAATTGTAAAATGCTATTGATAAGTGTTTATACTTGGAAAAGCGTACCTCAAGCATTCATATGCGAGTAGCCTATGACTATGATAAGATGGTAAAAGATCGGGAATGGGTGAAGCACCAAAGTCGACATGATCATCGACATCCTCGGGAAGATCATCACCCACTTGACCGGATGAAGACGGAAAATAATTAATTAATTATTTTAAAATACGAAAAAACTTTAGAAGTATAAAACTATAATTATGTTTTTCCAAATAGATCGAAACAAAAAAATTTAAAAGTTTATATATTTTAAAATAAAAGATGTAAAAAATCTAAATTGAAAAAAAAACTTTTTCAAAATTTTATAAAAATAATAAGGTATTTCTAAATACATCAAAACTAAAGAAACATCATACATTTTGAAGAACAATAAAATTAGTCTTATAATAACATTTTCCGAAGAAACGTACCTTGGTTGGATTTTGTCTTTTTTTTTTGAAATTTTTTCATAATTCTCGAATGACGGCGGAAAAATATGACATCATTGAATTTGCTATGTTGAGAAACCTGGCACGTAAAATCCATATTTTTTCGTATATATAATTGAAATAGAGGTAGGTATACTTTCTTAGTATCTTACCCATACAAGGAGGATTGGTGTACATTTACTCTTATTTCAATCCTCTTGTTCATAAATTTCATCCTAGGTTGACGTGTAAGATCCTAGGTTTTTGCCTTCACCGCCCCTGCGGTGAAGAGGGCCGCTTCCGCGGCCAGTCGCCCCTACGGCTGATAAGATCCGCCCCTGCGGATTTTGCGACAAATCTTGCAGATCTGTTTTCGTCGTTTTATCTTTCTTCCATAGATAGAATACCCAATATTCTATCTTATGGGCCGGTTTCCTTATTTCTTTCTAACCCTAGACGCCCTTTCCGTCTAGCGTTCCAGCACTCCCTATATATTCTCTTACTTCTCTCCTTTTTTCCGTTCCTTGCTATCGTCTTCAAACCCTAGAGAGTTGCAGCCGTCCCTTGCTTCCTGCGACTTTGCTGAACGTGTAAGTTCATTGCTTCCTGGTTCTTCCTCACGTTCTTGCAGTGCTGCATGCCTTCTCCTTCTGTTTGGTTTCTTCCTTGCGTTCTTCTCTTTTCTTCTTCTCCAAGGATCAAGCTTGAGCCTTGATTCTTGTGGAGTGTTCCGTTGTTGACCCTTCGTTGTTCTCAGGCTCTTTGGAGTTGAGTCTTGACGTGTTGGAACCAAAGGTTCGAGCTTTGGTTGCCCCTGTTGTGAGATCTGTCGAAGAAAAGCCCGACAGTAGCTTTTGATGAAGATCCGCCCATGCGCCTGCACAGAGCCGCCCCTGCGCCTCTGTTCAGCCGCCCCTGCGCCTCAGTCCAACCGCCCCTGCGGTTTCTCTACTATGACTCCCGTCGTTGGTGAGTTGCTTCCTTCCTTCCTTTCCTCGTTCCTTCCTTGGTTCCTTATTCCCCTGAGTTGTTGTAAGACCAAGGTTGAGCCTTTAGCATGTGTTGATCTCTTAAAGATCTTTGAGACTAGAAGTCTTAGACTTCTAGCAACCGTTTCGTTCCTGATTCGTGTTGTTTGTTCGTACAGGCTTTCCTTGTGTAACACCCCAAATTCTCGGAACTCGGGGAGCTACTGGTTAGGACCTCACAATGGGTCCCGACCTTGGTTTAACAACAACATTACTTGGATCTTACAACAAGGCACAAATGTACTTAAAACAATTTCGAAACATAATATTTTTATGGTATGAATGTACACATGTGACAGCCTTACAAAACATAAACATATACATAACATGCATGTTGTATGGGAGACTCCCCCGTCCCCATCTAATGAGTACGTGGACCCGACTGACCATCCGTCCCGAATCTCTCTGCAACTATTTATCTCTACAGATCTACAACACGGATAAACCGTTAGCTAACCATCCAAATATAAGCAGAATAAGGATAACACAAACACACTCAAGATAACATAAAACAATCATCATGCTGGCACACAAACCGGTTATTATCTGTTCATTAAGCGAGTCACCTTATTCCATTTTACAGTTGTGGCACGAGAAATCTTAAGAGTTCTCGCCTCCGTTCCTTATCCAACTGGGTGTAGGTCTAGCTTACCTCCGTCGGTAGCATCACTACAAACCGAGTGTGGACTAGTCCCTAAAGAAACCCCCAGCGCCCGCAAGCTAACTGAGCAGAATGCCACCGCCCGCTACTCTTAGGCCAAGTATAGGTCGGTAAATATATATCACAACCTATCTCACTAAACATTTCAATCACACACCACTATCATCATTCATGCTCATATTTAGAAGTCAGCTAAGTAAGCCCAAAGGACTTACCTGAATCCAAACATAATCACGTTATCTCGACTCGGTCTGTTACCGCAGGAACTCAACCGCCTGTTATAAATGAAAGTGGATCAATAATGTATCCCACTTAATTAGAAGTCTTTGACTTCTAAGATATTTAACTCTATCATCAGATTAATTACCGAAATACCCTTATACGGGTAAATGACCATTTTACCCCTTGTCCCAAAACTCTCAAATATCCCATAATATGTTCCTGAACCTTTCTTTAGGATTTAGTTTCATAATCTAACTTTTGAGAGTTAGTTTAAGTAGAACTTATAGATTACACATTTTTCTTAACTTTTAACAAGGTCACTAACGTCCAACTTTAGCCTATGATACGAGTCCCGAATAAAAATATAAAATTCTAACAAAAGTCACTAAGTCTTCAATGTTATGCACTCTATCCATAGGAGCAAGAACTTCCCAAAAATACCAAATAATCAATTCTACACAAAATCCCAAAGTCGGTTCCAAAACCAGAAAATTCAGACTTAGCCTAAACTGAGTGTTTATAAACTGCTCAAGCAGTCCACTTTGGGCCTTCATAGATTTAAATCCAACCGTTGGATCAACCCCGACTTTTGATACATCATACTATGCATGACACTTTATAACATACTGAAAATTGAACGGTGGATTGTATTTCCCGGGTATATAAACGTAAGCTCAAAAATGACTGCACAATACAGTTTCCAGCACTTAGAGAATTTCAGCTACATCCAGAAAACTGTTTAAGGTCCCAACTTCGAAAAATCATAACTCCTAAACCACTTGCTAGATTACTCCCAAATTTTAATATGTTCTACTGTAATATGCAAACTATATCATATCCAAAATTCAAGCCTAAAAGAGATCAATAACCTATTCAAAACTATCTCACAAAACAGCATCACACACAGTTTTCTCAACATTCAGCACCCTTATAAAAACTGTGCTAGGAACCAACTTTAAGACACTATAACTCTCAAAATATAACTCCGATTCATCTCAAATTGCAGTATGATCTACTATGCAATACCTACTACTACATATCCGAATTTTAGCCTCAAAAGAGGAGTCTAACTTACCAAAATTTGGACCCGAAGTTCACTGCTCGTCCCTTCCAAAAACTCAGAAAACGCATCTATCTTCACAGTTTCTTCTATGGAAGTTTTGGGCATGATTAGGAGATATAATAGGCATTCATTAGACATGAAATGTGTGGAAGGGAGTGCAAGAAAAGGAAGGGTATCACCCTTACCCTAATTCATGACCTGAGCGAGAGGATGAAGATAGCGCCATGCTCTTGTCGAGTCCGTTGTTGCACATGAGGAAAGGTCACATGTGCTTACTTGCTTATAGGACTGAAGTTCTCCCTCTCTGTGCAGTCGCTAGTACCGACAGAAGTATCAGGAAGTAAGGCCAGAAGGGCGGACGTTGTTGCTGCGCCTGGGCTTTCATGGATTGCGTGGCTTCTGCTTGCTTGCGAGACCTGCGCCAGCCTGGACGTGCAGAAGGCTTGTCATCCTGCTGCTTGGTGGTGCGTCCTTCGTCTGCTGCGAGAGAACAAGGGAGGGGCTTGCTGGGCGAGATGAAGAAGGCGGCGACAGGCGTGCTTTGTGTGAGATGCATAAGGCGGCCGCCTGCTTGATCTGTGTGAGGGATCTTTCGATGGAGTCATCTGTTGAGGCTCTGTACGTCAATGCAGAAGGGAAAGGGGAGAGATCTCGCATGAATCTGGATGGAAACACGGCTGTGGCTACACAAGGCAAGTAGGGTTGATTGCTGCGTGATCTTAGGGGCGGTTACAGCTGCAGATTCGGCTCCTCTCCATTTTAGCGTTTCATTACGTGGGCAGTTCCCTACACAGCTGGGCTGGTGCTTGCTGTCTTCCTGGGCTGGTGCACCTCTCGTTGGGCTTCTGCAGTAGGCGGCATCAGGAGGAGAAGGGAGGCCAGGCGGCCCACAATAAGGTAAGGGGTGTTGTGAGGTATGGGCTGTAACAAAGCTGCGGACAAGGGAAGAGTGGGTTGGACAAGGTAATAATAAGAATCACAATGGGCTGAAAACAAGGTAAGAATAAGAGTGGGTTGATGTTGTCAAGGTCTTGTCAAAACTCGTCATTGTCTTGCCAAGCCCATGCATGGCCTTGTCATGATCTCGACTTGGTCTCGTCAAAGGGGTGTCATGACTTTGTCAAGAACATGTCATGATAAAACTAGGGTTTGATAGCATGCTCACACATCAACCGGTTATTATCTTTCATTAAGGTTATCCATTACTAATTCAACTTCTTTTGATATAAAATTCTATCATTTTATGTGAAGTGAGGTTACATAAAATGATGAAATTTTGAGATAGTGTACTACTAGGTAGATAGAGGAAATAAACGGATTAAACTCCGGTTTGCTACGGAATTAAAATGAAATGAAAAATTCCGGATATTACACCTTGCTCCTTTCCTGAGGGAAACTGAGCTTCCTTGTGTGTTTCTGAGTTGTTCGCTGATCTCTTGTGTTATCTTCGTGTGAGGTAAGTCCCTTGGACTTACTTAGCTTCATTCCGCGTATTAGTTAGATTGTATTGGCTTGTTTGTGTTGTTATCATGTTTATAACGGATAATTGGAAATAGGATTCACCCTTTGTTACCCTTAATTGGTCCAAGTGTATTATAACCGGGCGGTGACCACTTGTCTAGTTCTACAGGAGACTAGAATGTGCTCTTGCAACCCAGACCCGTAGGTAACGGATAGTACTGATCTATTCCTATTGGTAGACGGAAGCGGAGGCGAGTTTCGGGAGATTCTTGTGTGACAAAAGAAGTTGAATTAGTAATGGATAACCTTAATGAAAGATAATAACCGGTTGATGTGTGAGCATGCTATGTGTTTTCTTTACCTTATGTGTGTTTGTGTCTTTACACTCTTGCTTATACCTAGAATGTTAGCTAACGGTTTATACCGTCGTTGTAGATGTTCCGCAGGTTCAGGATGCTGCGGAGTGATCCGGATGGTGTGGTCAGCCGGGATTCCGGTACATTATAGAACGGGGTTGGGGTTTTGTTTCGTTTGTTGTTTTCCCTTTTGTTTTGACCCGGCTGTGGAGCTTTTGTGTTTTCTTCTGTTTGAACCTGTGGTTTTATACTACGTTTTGGTTTTCATTCGTCTGTGCCTTGTTATAAGATCCGTTTGCTGTTGCTACTCTGAGGGTCGGGACCCATTGTGCGGTCCTAGCCCGTAGCGCTTCAAGTTCCCCAAACTTGGGGTGTTACAATATGGTATCAGAGCCAGGTTGGCAACAATGACACTCGAAATCTTCTACAGGTCGGATGGATAAATAAATAGAACCGCAAGGGGTCTAACGTTTTCAAAAGGGGGTTTTGTTTTTAACCTTTCGGTCTGGGATAGATGTACGGGCGACCACCACTACCTCCGCGGATCTCAGTAGTGTAGTTTCTTTCGTGTTGGCCTTTATATGTGCTTTTTCTGGACTTTTGCTTTAGCTGTAGCGTGGCCTTATATCTATATATGTAGTCTTATATATCTATCCTTATAGCAGATGGCACGCCCTAGGGATACCGCTGCTATAGGGCGAGGAAGGGGTCGACCACCACTTCCACCTGCCGTCCGTGGACGAGGACGTGCAAGAAGACCTCCACTAGCTAGAGGTCGAGGCCAAGCCCCAGTTACTGATCCTCCTATCGCTGAGGCGTTTGCTGAAAAAGTTACTGAGAGCATTGTTCCTGAGGCTGGAAATGGGACCACTGCTAGGTTTGGGGCACAGAGAGTGCCATCAACAGAGTCAACACGAGTATCCATCGGAGCTTCTGCATTTTGCGACTATGTGCAGAGGGTTGAGGAGGATATCTGGACTGGAGGACCAACACCAGTGCCGCTAGTTCTTGCTGGAGTTGCTGAGGTTGTTAGAGCGCCGACTGAGGTAAAAGAGCCAAAGCCTGATAGTTGGTTGAAGGCTTTCGACCAGCTGAAGGTTCCCGTCATCGTGGGAAGGACAGACTTGGAGGTAGAGCAGTGGCTAGGACAGGTGGATTCTACTATGGAGGCTATCGGTTGCCCTGAGGGACGTCGAGTCAACATAACACAGACACTGCTGAAGGATCAGACTCATTCTTGGTGGAGGACCGTTCGCAGTAAGGTCACCAATTATGAGCAGATGAAGACAGTGATCAGGGATCGCTATTGCCCTGCAGCCATGAGGAGGGATCGTCTTCAGGATTTCCTTGAGGCTAGATTCGAGGATTTGCCTATTGCTGAGATAATCCTCAAATTTCAGGACGAGTTGGCGTTGCTAGGTCTGTCCGCACTACCGGAGGATAAGCATGTTTACCTTTTCTCTCGGAGGCTGAGAGAGTCGACACGCTCTTATCTTACTGGTTTCCGTTGTGACTCTTTGGCGGACAATCAGGATAGAGCTTCTGCTTATGAGAGAGATCGACCGGGTCAGAGGAGAGCTTCTCAGACAGGAGGCCCTGAGAAGAGACAAAAGACTGGATCCGCCAATGCTGGAGCTGGAGCAACTAGTTTTGGACGTAGTCAGATGCCTGGACGTTCTAGTTTCCAGCAGAGTTCTGATAGAGTACGGCAGTGTCATAACTGCGGAGTAGCTGGACACATTCGAGATGACTGCAAGAAGCCATCAGTGACTTGCTTTTCTTGTGGCAAGCCCGGACACAAAGCTGCGTTTTGCCGTCAGGGCAAGGCGCTATCCCAGCAGGGTTCTTCACCTGCTAGTGTTGTTGGAGGAGGACAGAGATCGCAGTACCACCAGCAGCAGAGGGTTTCAGGTTCTACCACTTCTCAGGGTTCCACTCCGGGACAGGGGAGAGGTAGAGGACGTGTTGATGGATCTGCAGACACCCGAGATGCACCATCCCGAGTCTATGAGTTGAGGAGTGTTGTAGAGCCAACAGCACCAACAGCTACAGGTACCATTTACATTAATGGTTTTCCTATCAGAGTTCTTTTCGATATTGGTGCTACGCATTCTTTTATATCTGATGCATGTGTAGATAGATTGGCCTTAGTTACTGTAGAGGGTAGACCCTTCTTTATAGGATTACCCGATGGGGGTAAGATACGAGGTACGCGAGAGGTTCGCGATTGCCCTATTAGATTGGGAGGTCGCGATTGGCCAGCTAACTTCTTCGTCATGTACTTAGTACATGAAGAAGTTATTTTGGGCATGGATTGGATGGATCGACATCGAGCAGTTTTGGACATCGGCAAGAGGACAATGACAGTAATTATAGATGCAGGCCATGTTGAGATTTTCCGAGGATGGGATCTCGGGAAGACTGGTACAGTCAATAGTGTAGTTCGAGCTGCGAGGCTTATCAGTCAGGGATGTGAGGCTTTTTGGTGTTATGCCATGAAGGATAGTACTAGTCCAGCTTTGGAGGAGTTTCCAATAGCTTGCAAGTTTACTGACATCTTTGGAGAGCCATCAGGTTTACCTCCACAAAGGAGTGTAGATTTCGGCATTGATCTAGAGCCCGGTACGAGACCGATCTCTAAGGCTCCTTATCGTATGGCGCCTATCGAGATGCTTGAGTTGAAGAAGCAGCTTGAGGAGTTAGCAGAGAAGGGCTTCATCCGCCCAAGTGTATCTCCTTGGGGTGCACCAGTTCTCTTTGTCAGGAAGAAAGATGTGTCAATGAGGTTATGTATCGACTACCGAGAGCTGAACAAGGTGACGATCAAGAACAAGTACCCATTGCCCCGTATCGATGATCTTTTGGATCAGCTACATGGAGCTTTAGTGTTTTCAAGGATCGATATGAGATCAGGATATCACGAGCTGAGGGTGAGAGAGCAGGACGTAGCCAAGACAACATTTCGGACTAGATATGGACACTACGAGTTTGTAGTGATGCCATTTGGGCTTACGAATGCGCTCGTAGTCTTCATGGAGTTGATGAACAGCATCTTCATCGACTTTCTAGACCAGTTTGTAGTTGTCTTTATCGACGATATTCTGGTTTACTCCAGCAGTAGAGAGGAGCATGCAGGACACTTGAGGATTGTTCTTCAGGTCTTACAGGATAGAGAGTTCTAGGCCAAGTTCTCTAAGTGCGAGTTTTGGATGTCCGAGGTAGCATTCCTTGGTCACATAGTTTCAGCTGAAGGGATCATGGTAGATCCGGTGAAGATTGAGTCAATAACTTCTTGGCCGCCACCTAAGAATGTTAAGGAGGTTCGTAGCTTCTTAGGATTGGCAGGCTACTACAGGCGTTTTGTTGAGGGCTTTTCAGTTATCGCCCGACCGCTCACTTCCTTACTGCGGAAGTCTAAGAGGTTCGTATGGTCCGAGTCGTGCCTGCAGAGCTTCGAGGAGCTGAAGAAGAGATTGACCTATGCTCCTATACTAGCTCAGCTAGAGGGCATTGAGGATTTTGTGGTTTACAGCGACGCATCCAAGCTGGGCTTGGTATGTGTTTTGATGCAGAGGGGAAATGTGATTGCTTATGCGTCTCGACAGTTGAAGACATACGAGGAGAATTACCCTACCCACGATCTTGAGTTAGCTGTTGTTGTTCATGCTTTGAAGATTTGGAGACATTATCTGTACGGAGCCATGTGTCAGATTTTCACAGACCATGAGAGTCTGAAGTACATATTCACTCAGCGGGAGTTGAATAACCGCAAGCGCAGATGGTTAGAGTTGATCAAGGACTTTGATCTCGAGATCTTATACCACCCGGGAAAGGCTAACGTGGTAGCAGATGCTCTCAATAGGAGGACTTCCCGGGAGATAGCTATCGCTAGACTGACAGCTCAACCACAGTTACAGCGAGATTTGGCATGGCTAGAGATGGATATCTACTTCCCAAATTTCGACAGCCAATTGTCCACCTTGGAGTTAGTACCTGATCTGTTGGCCGAAATCCGACAGAAGCAGGAGAGTTGCCCAACTTTGACACAGATCCGAGACCGGATGTCTCGAGGAGAGGCACCACATTTTACAGTTGGTGCTGACGGAGTTTTGAGACGCCATGAGCGTGTTTGTATGCCGTCAGATCGGGATTTGAGACAGAGGATCCTTCAGGAGGCTCACTCTTCACCTTACTCAGTACACCCTGGTTTGAGTAAGATGTATCAGGATATCAAACGCTCTTTCTGGTGGGGATGTCTGAAGCCAGATTTGACGAGATATGTAGCTCAGTGTGCGACCTGTCAGTAGGTCAAGATCGAGCATCATAGAGCAGGAGGCGAGCTACACCCACTTCCCGTCCCTCAGTGGAAGTGGGAAGACATCTCTATGGATTTTGTGACTGGTTTGAGACCGAGTCGTGGTTTTGATGCTATCTAGGTCATAGTAGATCGACTAACGAAGACCGCACGTTTCATTCCGATCAAGGAAACGTGGTCGGTGAGTCGATTGGCAGAGGAGTTCACGAGACAGATAGTGAGACTTCATGGCGTACCGGACTATTATCTCTGACAGAGACGGACGGTTCACTTCGAGGTTCTGGCAGCAAATTCATGCCGCCCTAGGTACGAGTCTACAGTTCACGACTGCTTATCATCCTCAGACCGATGGTCAGTCTGAGGGGACCATCCAGACTTTGGAGCACATGTTACGAGCCTGTGTGTTAGACTAGGGACAGGTGTGGCCAGATCACCTTCCCTTAGTGGTGTTTTTGTACAATAACAGTTGGCACGCATCGATCAGGATGACTCCTTATGAGGCTTCATATGGACAGAGATGCCGTACACCGCTGTGTTGGGACGAGCCTAGTAGTGTCAGTGGAATAGCACCTGAGCAGATTCAGGATGACATGGCTCGAGTAGCAATGATCCGAGAGCAGATGTTAGCAACACAGAGCCGACAAAAGTCTTATGCAGATAAGAGGCGCAGACCTCTGGAGTTCAGAGTTGGAGCTCAGGTTTGGTTGAGAGTATCCCCGACACGAGGCGTCAGACGTTTCGGTGTCTAAGGGAAGTTGAGTCCTAGATATGTTGGACCGTTCGAGATTCTTGAGCGAGTTGGAGAGGCAACTTACAGACTTGCGTTGCCACCAAGACTCGAGGGTGTTCACCCAGTTTTTCATGTGTCTCAGCTACGGGAGTACATACCTGAACCGAGACACATCGTCAGTCATGAGGATCTAGTGATCGAGCCAGACCACACGTTCGTAGAGCACCCGGTGGCTGTCTTAGAGCGTAGTACGAGACCCTTGCGTTCGAAGGACATACCGATTATGAAGATACAGTGGTTGAGGCGTGGAGCCGATGAGGCAACTTGGGAGACAGAGGATAGTGTCCAGAGGAACTATCCGGAGTTTTATGCTGAGCTTGTTGCACCGTTAGCTTAGTATGTTGTTTGGTTTTCCTTTGTTGCGTTGTGAACACTTTTGCGTGACGTTTTGTGTTACGTGCCCCGGGTGGGAATATATGAGCTCAGTTCCGTTTCTGTGTGTTGTTGTGACTGTTTGGCTTTTGCAAGTTTCGGGACGAAACTTCTTTTTAGGGGGATCTGATGTAAGATCCTAGGTTTTTGCCTTCACCGCCCCTGCGGTGAAGAGGGCCGCCCCCGCGGCCAGCCGCCCCTGCGGCTGATGAGATCCGCTCCTGTGGATTTAGCTACAGATCGCGCCGATCTGTTTTCGTCGTTTTATATTTCTTCCATAGATAGAATGCCCAAGAGATCCGCCCCTGCGGATTTTGCTACAGATCGCACCGATCTGTTTTCGTCGTTTTATCTTTCTTCCATAGATAGAATACCCAATATTCTATCTTATGGGCCGATTTCATTGTTTCTTTCTAACCCTAGACGCCCTTTCCGTCTAGCGTTCCAGCCCTCCCTATATATTCTCTTTCTTCTCTTCTTTTTCCCATTCCTTGCTATCTTCTTCAAACCCTAGAGAGTTGCAGCCGTCCCTTGCTTCCTGCGACTTCGCTGAACGTGTAAGTTCATTCCTTCCTGGTTCTTCCTCACGTTCTTGCAGTGCTGCATGCCTTCTCCATCTGTTTGGTTTCTTCCTTGCGTTATTCTCTTTTCTTCTTCTCCAAGGATCAAGCTTGACCCTTGATTCTTGTGGAGTGTTCTGTTGTTGACCCTTCGTTGTTCTCAGGCTCTCTGGAGTTGAGTCTTGACATGTTGGAACCAAAGGTTCGAGCTTTGGTTGCCCCTACTGTGAGATCTGTCGAAGAAAAGCCCGATAGTAGCTTCTGACGAAGGTCCGTCCCTGCGCCTGCACAGAGCCGCCCCTGCGCCTCTGTTCAGCCGCCCCTGCGCCTCAGTCCAACCGCCCCTGCGGTTTCTCTGCTGTGACTCCCGTCGTTGGTGAGTTGCTTCCTTCCTTCCTTCCTTTCCTCGTTCCTTCCTTGGTTCCTTATGGTTGTTCCTTGTTCCCCTGAGTTGTTGTAAGACTAAGGTTGATCCCTTAGCATGTGTTAATCTCTTAGAGATCTTTGAGACTAGAAGTCTTAGACTTTTAGCAACCGTTTCGTTCTTGATTCGTGTTGTTTATTCGTACAGGCTTTCCTTGCTCCTTTCCTGAGGGAAACTGAGCTTCCTTGTGTGTTTCTGAGTTGTTCGCTGATCTCTTGTGTTACCTTCGTGTGAGGTAAGTCCCTTATACTTACTTAGCTTCATTCCGCGTAATAGTTGGATTGTATTGGCTTGTTTGTGTTGTTATCATGTTTATAACGGATAATTGGAAATAGGATTCACCCTTTGTTACCCTTAATTGGCCCAAGTGTATTATAACCGGGCGGTGACCACTTGTCTTGTTCTACAGGAGACTAGAATGTGCTCTTGCAACCCAGACCCGTAGGTAACGGATAGTACTGATCTATTCCTATTGGTAGACGGAAGCGGAGGCGAGTTTCGGGAGATTCTCGTGTGACAAAAGAAGTTGAATTAGTAATGGATAACCTTAATGAAAGATAAGAACCGGTTGATGTATGAGCATGCTATGTGTTTTATTTACCTTATGTGTGTTTGTGCCTTTACACTCTTGCTTATACCTAGAATGTTAGCTAACGGTTTATACCCTCGTTGTAGATGTTCCGCAGGTTCAGGATGCTGCGGAGTGATCTGGATGGTATGGTCAGCCGGGGTTCCCGTACATTATAGGACGGGGTTGGGTTTTTGTTTCGTTTGTTGTTTTCTCTTTTGTTTTGACCCGGTTGTGGAACTTTTGTGTTTTCTTCTATTTGAACCTGTGGTTTTATACTAAGTTTTGGTTTTCATTCGTCTGTGTCATGTTGTAAGATCCGTTTGCTGTTGCTACTCTGAGGGTCGGGACCCATTGTGCGGTCCTAGCCCGTAGCGCTTCAAGTTCCCAAAACTTGGGGTGTTACAGACGCATATAAACCTACAGTGGGTGAAGAAGGTGAAGTTGATTTCAAGGAAGAGACCAAGTTTGCTCAGCACTTGAAGAAGAATGAAGCAATCAATTATTTTACAAAGACAAAAACACTAGTTGAGCAGTGGCAATATCTTCCTATATTTTATGTACGGGAAGAGTTGTTATAGCTTTGATTTTACATCTTAGACTCGAATTTCATTGCTTTTACTGGTATACTCAGCACTATTTTTATACATCCTTCCCTCTCTGATTATGCATCTTGTTTCTTATTGTCAAGATGCACCAGCTGTAAAATTGGTTACACTTAACTCCAGTTCCTAAAAGGGTAGTAAACACGTTAACTGGGTACAAAAGCTTAAATCCGGTTCCTAAAAGGATACACCAGTTGCAGATATTGCACCATCCAAGTCCAATCAACTTGGTAGAAAGGGAACAAATGTAGGTTGGTTGTTTCGTAAATTCTCACTGAAATTGCATATGTATGCTATTCTATGCTCACTTTGGACAGTTTGTTATCATTCATGTATGGAGTAGACATGTAAGAACTTTCCCTATTTATATGCAGGACCTTAGTCTTGTTAGAGACAAGTTTACCCATTTATTGAGAGGATTTTCCATTGTTCATTTCTATTCTCTGTATTTTCATATGATGTATGGTATTGAGGAAATTTCAGGGGTTGTGTCAAAAATGTTCAAGATTTTGAATTTAGCTCCTCTTAACCCACAAAAGCGAATCAAACAGCAACCTTGTACACTTACAAAATCAAGATTTTAAAGTTAGTTCCTCTTATCCATGGAAGTTTGTCTAACAAAATAAATTTGATTTATGAGAATTGTAGACTTACAAAATCAACACCAGTAGACTTACAAAATCAAATTAACTCCCCACAAATCCACAACTCTCCCACCAGGATCACAAAACTTCTAATTGATAGAGAATGTTGGGCACAACGTTGAGAGCAATGAAGAGATTTAACAGATAATCAAGAGCCACATATTTCCTAGGCTGTAATTATCAGGGAGGACAAGCAGCAGATCATTGATCTATGGGAAATCGAGAAGATGCACACCACGGGAAGCGCAGGCGCCGGAGAAGAGAGACCGTTAGCGACAATTGTGAGCGAGAGATGTTGAAAAGCGCCTGCGCCGACTCCGAAGATTGGTTTTAAACCTAATTTAGACTTTCACGCAAGTGCGAAAGCGCTCAAATATACACTTTTTTAAAAAAAAAAAAAAAAAAGAGAACCCCTAGTTCTGGTTAAGGAAAGGGTTATTGTTGGGAAGCGTCAGCGTTCATCGAGCGCTACCGTAAGGCGTGTGTTTTTATTTGAGCGTCACCGAAAAGCGTTAATTTTTGTTGTTTGTAAAATGAACCTCGTGCATTTAGCTTTTTTGTTTTCATAATAATCTATATGTACTACTAAAACAAACTACATTCGCTCATGTGTCTTCTCCTACGGCATGACATTTTGGATTTTTTATGTTTATTTACCGATTTGTCATAGTATATTTACAGATTTTGCACATATTATTTTATAAGAAAATTTCTGTTAGAATTAATAAATAGTGAGCATGTCACATTGACTCTAATAAAAAAATTATTACAATTAAATCCACAAAATCTTTATTCTAATCTATATACTTTACTAAAACAAACGACACTAATGTTGACGTGGCGGCCCCACAATTTTTTTCATATTAAATCTTTTACTAAATAACAAACTAAGCCAATAAATCTTTTTTACAAAAGCTTATAAATTTTTTAAAACTAACTGGCGTCTTTATCGAAAAATGGAAGATCCAGTATTTGCCTTCACCGCCCCTGTGGCACGGCGAACCGCTCCTGCGGTTTCGCCACAGATCGCGCCGATCTGATTTTTTTCGTCCATTTTATTTATTTCCATATATAGAAGATCCGATCTTCTATCTCATAGACCGGCTTTCCTATGATCTTTTAAACTCTAGAACGTCTTTCCTTCTATATTTTTCCATCGTTCCTATAAATTCCCTCTTTCTCTTCCTTTTCCCATTTCTTGCATACGTTCTTCTTCAACCTCGAAAGTTGTAACCTTTCTTCCTTGTGATCTCTTGTTGGACGTGTAAGTCTCCTTCTTCTTGTTTCTTCCTCACGTTCTGGAGTTGTTGCATGCCTTTCCCTTATGTTTCGCTTTCTTCTTTCGTTCATCCTTTTCTTCTTCACAAGAATCAAGTTTGAGCCTTGATTCTTGTTGGCATTCCCGATGTCGATTTGATGATGTTCACAGACTCTCTTGGTTGAGTTGTGATGTGTATGTGGTTTGAGAGAAGAAAGCTTTGGACCTTGATTTGTTCCTTGTTGTCGAAGGAGTAGACATCGCTTTATGCACCGTAACCGCCCCGCGGAATCTGCTAGTGCCACCCCCGCACCTTGACCAGCCGCCCCTGCGGTTTTGTCAACAGTGTTCTCGTCTTTGGTGAGCTGATTCCTTCCTTGCTTTCCTCGTTCCTTCCCTTGGCTTATGTTGATGTTGTTGACCCTTCTTGATTTGTAAGACTAAGGTGGAGACCTTAGCTTGTGGAGATCTCTTAGAGATCATTGAGACTAGAAGTTATAGACTTCTAGCGACCGTTTCGTTCCTGATTCGTTATGCCTTGTTGAGTCGGCTTTCCGTCCTTCTTCCTTGTGGGAAACTGAGTTATTTGCTGACCTTTGAGTTACCTTCGAGTGAGGTAAGTCCCTTGGACTTACTTAGTTTCATTATATATATTGGTTTGAGTGTATTGACTTGTTTGCGTTGTTGTTATTGTTATAACGGATAATCGGGCTAGATTTGACCTTTTATACCATAATTGGCCCAAGTGTATGATAAACGGGTGGTGATCATTCATCTAGTTCTACAGGAGACTAGGAGGTGCTCTTGCAACCCAGATCTTCAGGTAACGGATAGTACTGATCTATTCATGTTGGTAGACGAAAGCGGAGGCGAGTTTCGGGAGATTCTCGTGTAACAAAAGAAATTGAATTAGTAATGGATAAATTAATAAAAGATAATAACATGTTGAGTGCGAGCATGTTATATGTTTATCTTACATTATGTGTGTTTGTGTCTTTACTGTCTTGCTGATATCTAGAATATTAGCTAACAGTTTATACCAATGTTGTAGATGTCTTGCAGGATATAGGTGTTGTTGAGTGATCCGGACGATGTGGTCAGCCGGGGTTCCCGTACATTATAGGACGGGATCGGATTTATTTTTCTGTTGTTGTTTTCGCTTTGTTTTGAACTCGGTTGCAAGTCTTCTACGTTTCCCTTTGTTATAACATTTGGTTTTATATTGAGTTTTGATTTTCATTTATTTGTGCCTTGTTGTAAGATCCGATGTTTTTGTTGCTACTTTGAGGGCCGGGACCAATTGTGAGGTCCTATCCCGTAACCCAGAACTTGGGGTGTTACAATATAGTACCAAAGCTCTAGTTTGACAACAATGGCACTCAAAATCTTTTGAAGGTCGAATAGATAAATAAATAGAACCCGCAAGGGGTCTACGTTTTCAAAAGGGGGTTTTAAACTTGTCGGTATGGGATAGATGTACGGGTGACCACCACTACCTTCACGGATCTCAACAGTTAATTTTCTTATATGTTGGTCTTTATGTGTTTTTTTCTGGATTTTCTGCTTTAGTTATAGTGTGGCCTTATATACCTATATATCTTTATTGTAGATGGCGCGTACTAGAGCTACATCTGCTATGGGGCGAGGAATGGGTATACCACCTCTTCCACCTGCCATCCGTGGACGAGGGCGTGTAGGGAGATCTCAACTAGCTAGAGGTCGGGACCAAGCCCCAGCTATTGATCTGCCTATCGCTGAGGCGTTCATTGAAGAAGTTGCTGAGAGTGTTGTTCTCGAGGCTACGAACGGGACTACCGCTAGGTCCGGAGCATAGAGAGTGTAGACGGCCGAGTCTGGTCGACTATCCACCGGAGCTTCTGCATACCGCGACTATGTTCAGAGAGTCGAGGAGGCTATCAAGAATAGAGGACCTGCACCACCACCGCCAATACCCGCGAGATAAGTTGAGGTTTCATAGAGAGTGAAGCATGTTGTTGTTGTACCTGCTAGAGCTACTGAGGTTGCTAGAGTTCCAGACGAGGCGAGAGAGTTGAGGCCCGACTATTGGTTGAAGGCTTTCAACCGACTGAAGGTTCCTTCTTTTAGAGGGAAGACTGAATTAGAGGTGGAGTTGTGGCTAGGACAATTTGATTCTGCTATGGAGGCGATATGTTGTCCATATAGACGTCGAGTCGATATAGCACAAACGTTGCTGTAGGATTAGGCTCATCACTGGTGGATGACTATGTGTAGTAAGGTTACCAGCTATGAGCGGATGAATACGGTGATCAAGGATCACTATTTCCCTATAGCTATGAGGAGAGATCGATTTCAGGATTTTACCGAGGCTGGATTCGAGGATCTTCCTATTGTTGAGATCGTCAGCAAGTTTCAAGAGGAGCTATCTTTGTCGGGTCCGTTTTCATCACCCGAGGATCAGCATATTTACCTTTTCTCTCGGAGGTTAAGAGAGTCTACCCGCTCTTATCTTGTTGGTTTCCATTGTAATTCTTTGGCGGATTATCAGGATAGAGCATCTACTTATGAGAGACCGACCGGGTCATAGGAGAGCTTCTCAGACACGATGTCTTGAGAAGAGGCTGAGGGTTGGACCTTCCAATACTAGAGTTGGAGTAGTTGGGTTCGGGCGTAGTCAGATCCTGGGACACTTTGGTTTCTAGCAGACGATGCAGAGTTCCGACAAAGGACGGCAGTGTCATAACTGCGGAGGTGTCGGGCATATCCGAGCTTATTGTAAGAAGACTGTAGTGACTTGCTTTTCCTGTGGCAAGCCGGGACACAAAGTTGCGTTTTGCCGACATGGCAAGGCGCTATCTCAGTAGGGACCTTCACCTACCAGTGTTGTAGGAGGTGGACAAAAACCTCAGTATCAGCAGCAGAGAGCTCCTGGTTTTACCGTTCCTCAGGTTTCCGTTCAGGGACAAGGGAGAGGTAGAGGACGAGTTGTTGATTCTACAAACACCAGAGATGCATCAGCTAGAGTTTATGAGCTGAGGAGTGTTGTAGAGCCGACAACGCCAGTGACCACAAGTACCATTCATATTAATGGTTTTACTGTTAGAGTTCTTTTCAACACCGGTACTACGCATTATTTTATATAAGATGCATGTGTAGATAGATTGTTCTTAGTTACCGTAGATGGTAGACCCTTCTTTATCAGATTACCCGATGGGGTAAGATTAGAGGTGTGCGATAGGTTCACCATTGCCCTATTAGATTGGAAGGTCGCGATTGTCCAACTGACTTCTTCGTCATATACTTAGTACATGAAGAAGTCATTCTGGGCATGGATTGGATGGATCGACATCAGACTGTTTTGGACATCGACAAGAGGACAGTTACGATAACTACAGAGTCAGGCCATGTGTAGATTTTTTGAGGATGGGATCTCGGGAAGACCGTTATAGTCATCAGTGCAGTCCGAGCTGCGAGACTTATCGGTCACGGTTGCAAGGCTTTCTAGTGCTATGCTATGAAGGATAGTATGAGTCCAGCTTTGGAGGAGATTCCGGTAGCTTGCGAGTTTACCGATGTTTTTGGAGAGCCATCAAGTTTACCTCCATAGAGGAGTGTAGACTTTGAAATTGATCTAGAGCCCGGGACGAGACCAATCTCAAAGGCTCCTTATCGCATGACACCTATCGAGATGCTTGAGCTTAAGAAGTAGCTCGAGGAGTTAGCCGAGAAGGGCTTCATGTGCCCTAGTGTATCTCCTTGGGGCACGCCAGTATTCTTCGTCGGGAAGAAAGACGGGTCGATGAGGTTATGTATTGATTATCGAGATCTTAAAATGGTGACAATCAAGAATAAGTACCCATTTCCCCATATCGATGATCTTTTGGACCAACTGCATGGAGCTTCAGTATTTTCGCGGATCGATCTGAGATCCGGATATCAACAATTGAGGGTGAGAGAGTTGGACATAGCCAAGACGCCATTTTGGACCAAATATGGTCACTACGAGTTCATAGTAATGCCTTTCGGGCTCACGAATGCGCCCGCAGTGTTCATGGAGTTGATGAACAACATCTTCATCGACTTTTTAGACCAGTTTGTGGTTGTCTTCATCGATGATATTCAGGTATACTTTCGCAGCAGAGAGGAGCATGCAGGACACTTAAGGATCGTACTCCAAGTCCTGTAGGATAGAGAGCTTTACGCCAAGCTCTCTAAGTGCGAGTTTTGGATGTCTGAGGTGGCATTCCTTGGTCATATCGTTTCCGCCGAAGGGATCAAGGCAGATCCGGCAAAGATCGGGTTTGTAGCATCTTGGCCGCCTCCTAGGAATGTCATGGAGGTACGCAGCTTCCTAGGATTGGCGGGCTACTATCGGCGTTTTGTGGAGGGCTTTTCAGTTATCGCCCGACCATTCACTTTCTTGTTGAGGAAGTCTACAAGATTTGTATGGTTCGAGCTATGCCTGTAGAGGTTCGAGAAGCTGAAGAAGAGGCTAACTTATGCTCCTATCTTAGCTCAGCCAGAGGGCATTGAGAACTTTGTGGTTTATGGTGACACATCCAAGCTCGGCTTAGGATGTGTTCTGATGTAGAGGGGTAAGGTTATAGCATACGCGTCGAGACAGCTAAAGACGTATGAGGAGAACTACCCTATCCACGATCTCGAGTTAGTTGTTATGGTTCACGCTTTGAAGATCTGGAGGCATTATCTGTACGGAGCTACATGTCAGATTTTCACAAACCATAAGAGTTTGAAGTACATAATCACTCAGGGGGAGTTGAATAACCGCCTGAAGAGATGGTTGGAGTTGATCAAGTATTTTGATCTTGAGATCTTATACCACCCGGGGAAGGCGAATGTGGTAGCTGATGCCCTTAGTAGGAAGACTCCCCGGGAGATGGCAATCGCTCGGCTGGCAGCTCAACCTCAATTATAGCGAGATTTGGCATGGCTAGAGATGGATATCCACTTCCCAGATTCCGACAGTCATTTATCCACCTTAGAGGTGTTACTTGATCTGTTGGTAGAAATCCGAAAAAAGTAGGAGAGTTGCCCAGCTTTGACACAGATCCGAGACATGATGTCTCGAGGAGTTGCTCCACAGTTTGCAGTCGGTGCCGATGGAGTTTTGAGACACCAGGAGCATGTATGTGTACCCTCGGATTGAGAGCTGAGACAACGGATCCTACAGGAGACTCACTCTACACCTTACTCAATTCATCCCGGTGCGAGTAAGATGTATCACGATATCAGACGCTCTTTCTGGTGGGGAGGTCTGAAGCCAGATGTGATGAGATATGTAGCTCAGTGTGCGACCTACCAGCAGGCCAAGATCGAGCATCACCGAACAAGAGGAGAGCTACACCCACTTCCCATCCCTTAGTGGAAGTGGGAGGACATCTCGATGGACTTTATTACAGGTTTGAGACCGAGTCGAGGTTTTGATGCTATATGGGTTATAGTAGATCGATTGATGAAGATCGCACGTTTTATTCCTATCAAGGAAACGTGGTTGGTAAGTCGATTGGCAGAGGAGTTCACAAGGCAGATAGTGCGACTTCATGGAGTACCTAGGACTATAGTCTTTGATAGAGACGGACAGTTCACCTCGAGGTTCTGGCAGCAAGTGCATGCCGCCTTAGGTACGAATCTGTAGTTCACGACTACTTATCATCATCAGACGGATGGTCATTCGGAGCGAACCATCCAGACTCTGGAGGATATGTTGAGTGCATGCGTGTTAGATTGGGACAGGTGTGGCCAGATCACCTTCCCTTGGTAGAGTTTTCGTATAACAACAGTTGGCACGCATCAATTAGGATGAATCCTTATGAGGTTTTATACAGACAGAGATGTCGTAGCTATGTTGGGATGAGCCGAGTAGTTCTAGCGGAGTAGCACCTGAGTAGATTCAGATGATATGGCTCGAGTAGCGGTGGTCCGAGAGCGGATGTTAGCAGCACAGAATTGCTAGACCTCTAGAGTTCAAAGTTGGAGCTCAGGTATGGCTGAGAGTATCCCCGACATGAGGTGTTAGACGTTTCGGCGTCAAGGAGAAGCTGAGTCCTAGATACGTCGGAACTTTCGAGATTCTTGAGCAAGTTGGAGAGGCAGCATACAGACTTGCTTTATCACCGAGGCTTGAGGGTGTTTACCGCATCTTCCATGTGTCTCAGTTACGGAATTACATACTAGACTCGAGACACATCGTCAGTCATGAGGATTTAGTGGTCGAGCCATACCATACGTTCGTAGAGCATTTGGTAGTTGTCATAGAGCGTATTACAAGACGCTTGCGATCAAAGGACATACCAATGATGAAGATTTAGTGGTCGATGCGAGGAGCTGATGAGGCGACTTGGGAGACAAAGAAAAGTATGCAAAGGAGCTATCCAGAGTTTTATGCCGAGTTGGATGTACCTATAGCGTAGATGTTGGAGTTTTAGTTTTCCTTGTTGTATTAAGCACGCTTTTGTGACATTTTGAGTTTTGTGCCCCAAGTGAGAATATATGAGTGGAGTTCAGTGTTTATGTGTTGTTGTGTGATCTTGTGGTTCGTTGGAAGTTTCGAGACAAAACTTCTTTTTAGGGGGATCTGATGTAAGATCCAGTTTTTTCCATCACCGCCCCGCGGTGAAGGGAGTCGCCCCTGCGGTTTCACCACAAATCGCGCCGATCTAATTTTTTCGTCCGTTTTATTTCTTTCCATAGATAAAAGATCCGATCTTCTATCTTATTGATCGGCTTTCCTATAATCTTATAAACCCTAGAACGTCTTTCCTTCTATCTTTTTTCATCGTTCCTATAAATTCCCTCTTTCTCTTGCTTATTCTATTTCTTGCATCCGTTCTTCTTCAACCTCGAAAGTTGAAGTCTTTCTTCCTTGTGATCTCTTGTTGGACGTGTAAGTCTCCTTCTTGTTTCTTCCTCACGTTTATGAGTTGTTGCATGCCTTTCTCTTCTGTTTCGCTTTCTTCTTTCGTTATTCCTTTTCTTCTTCACAAGAATCAAGTTTGAGCCTTGAATCTTGTTGGCCTTCCCGTTGTTGATTCGTTGATGTTCACAGGTTCCTTTGGTTGAGTTGTGATGTGTGTGTGGTTTGAGGGAAGCAAGCTTTGGCCCTTGTTGTGTTCCTTGTTGTCGAAGGAGTTGACATCGCTTTCTACACCGTAACCGCCCACGCACCTGCATAGACCGCCCCCGCGGAATCTTCCAGTGCCGCCCCCTAGCCCTGTCCAACCGCCCCCGCGGTTGTGTCTGCAGTTTTCTCGTCTTTGGTGAGCTGCTTCCTTCCTTGCTTTCCTCGTTCCTTCTCTTGGTTTATGTTGATGTTGTTGACCCTTCTTGATCTGTAAGACTAAGGTTAAGACCTTAACTTGTGGAGATCTCTTAGAGATCATTGAGACTAGATGTTATAGACTTCTAGCAACCGTTTCGTTCCTGATTTGTTATGCCTTGCTGAGTAGGATTTCTGTCCTTTTCTCCAAGAAACTGAGTTGCTTGCTGACCTTTGAGTTACCTTCAAGTGAGGTAAGTCTCTTGGGCTTACTTAGCTTCATTCCGTATATTAGTTTGAGTGTATTGGCTTGTTTGCGTTATTGTTGTTGTTATAACGGATAACCGGACTATGATTGACCTTTTATACCGTAATTGGTCCAAGTGTATGATAATCGGGCGGTGACTACTTCTCTAGTTCTACAGGAGACTTGGAGGTGCTCTTGCAACCCAGGCGTGCAGGTAACGGATAATATTGATCTATTTCTGTTGGTAGACGGAAACGGATGCGAGTTTCGGGAGATTATCGTGTGACAAAAAAAGTTGAATTAGCAATGGATAACTTAATAAAAGATAATAACTTGTTGAGTGCGAGCATGCTATATGTTTATCTTACCTTATGTGTGTTTGTGTCTTTATTGTCTTGCTGATATCTAGAATGTTAGCTAACGGTTTATACTAATGTTGTAGATGCTTTGTAGGATATAGGTGTTGTTGAGTGATCCGGACGGTGTGGTCAGTCGGGGTTCCCGTACATTATAGGACGGAATCAATTTTATTTTTCTGTTGATGCTTTCCCTTTGTTTTGAGCTCGGCTGCGAGTCTTCTACGCTTCCCTTTGTTATAACCTTTGGTTTTATATTGAGTTTTGGTTTTCATTTATTTGTGCCTTGTCGTAAGATCCGATGATATCGTTGCTACTATGAGGGTCCGGACCTATTGTAAGGTCCTAGGCCGTAACGCTTCGAGTTCCTAGAATTTGGGGTGTTACATCAAGCAGAAACTAGATCCCGATTTTTTTTAAATAACTTTTTTTTCCGAATAATATGTTATAACGAATATTTTAAAACATTTTTTAATTAAACTGATTTCCGATTTATTCTAACTGATACAAAGAGCGAGGAATCAGTAACTAAATCGAAATTATTTTTTAAAAAAAATTCTCGACTTATCTGTTATTAAGAATATTTTAAATCTTTTTTAATACTAACGGGATCACGAAAAAATTATCTAATACGTTATTCAATAACTGGATTCCGATTTTATTAATTGAAACATATTTTTTTTAATATCAATCTCATTTTATTATCAACATTAAAATCAATCTCATTTTACTATCAATCCTCATTAACCAAGAGCATCAATATGGCATTATACGGTGAGATGCTCATATTCATACATTTTTAACCCTCCCATGAGATTGATTTCAACTTTGTCAAACATTGGCCTTTAAAGCATATAAAATTAAGCTTCGTCTTCCCCGATCGTCTCCGTCTTTTTTCAAAGGTTTGCATTTGGTAAACTCAATTTGTCCGGGCTTCCTCATGCATGGTTATATTAGAGTTTACAGTTTTATGAATCTATTGAGTCAAGAATGATGTTATTTGGTGAAGCAGTAGATTCACGGGCTTGATGCTCAAGGGGTTCATTATATACATCGACCGGGCGAATTTTCTAGTATGCAAACTTTTTTCTATTTGGTAGGTGTTGAGAGGTAAATTTCTTCGTATTTATGGAGTTGAACTTTGGCTTGGTCGATGTTCACCTTTGTCGTTTTATCTTTTATCCCGGCAAGGTTGGAAGATTTCGATTATCAGAATAAATTTGGACAAGAAAACTTAGGTTCTAACTTGCTCAGTTTGTATGGAAAGAACCTTCGTCCTTGCCCAGTAGAAGTCACTTTCCGATTCGGTCAATGGAATATTTCAAGTGCAAATTATTTATGTTTACGTTTATTTTAAATTTAGATCATTTGGGTTTTGTGTCGGGACTTCTAAGCCAAATTAAATTTGTTTGTGTTTTCTACTAATCAAAGATCAAAAATATTAGGATTTTTTCGTTTGGTACCCTCGAGTTTTTGGCTTTTCCGGATGGTGCCCAAAGCTTTTTACGTTTCTGCTTGGTACCCCTCAAGTTTCGGTTTTTCCGTTTGGTACCCTTATTTCTTTTTTTTTTTTTTGCCTAAAATAACGTTTTTTATCTTAAAATTATTTTAAAAGAAGGAAAAAAAATATAATAACAATTTATATTATAAATTTCGAAGCTAAATATATTTTAATTAAAATAAACTATGATATTTCTTAAATTATATAAGATTTTTACCTATTGTTTTTATGAATTTTAATATATTTATTACTATTTGGTATTTTATCATATTTTTCATCAAAATATGAGAAATTAATTATGTTTTATATAAAATATAAGAAATTTAATTTATATTTATGTGATATTTTCATCAAAAATTTTAAAATTAAACATAATATGATAAAACATAGTAATTTTTTTATTAAAATTGTAAAAAGTATAACACGGTAATATCAAGTATTGTAAAATTTTATTTTATTCAGAACCTATAAAACTAAGAATGATTAAAATTGTAAAAAAATATTTTACATGTTACGAATTTTCCATTTCACGGAGTATATCAACAACGAAATATCATATAGTTATAGATTTAATTTTAAAATTTTTGATTAAAATATAATATAAATATAAATTAAATTCTTATATTTTATACAAAACATAATAAATTTCTCATGTTTTGATGCAAAATATGATAAAGTATCAAATAGTGATAAATATAATAAAATTCATAAAATAGTAGGTAAAAGTGTTATATAATTTAAGAAATATCATAGTTTATTTTAATTAAAATATATTTATCTTTGAAACTTATAATATAAATTGTTATTATATATTTTTTTCTTTTTTAAAAATAATTTTAATATAAAAAACGTTATTTTAGGCAAAAAAATAAGAAATAAGGGTACCGAACGGAAAAACCGAAACCTCAAGGGTAACAAGCGGAAACGTGAAAAACTTTGGGCACCATCCGGAAAAGCCAAAAATTCAAGGGTACCAAACGGAAAAGTCCAAAATATTAAAACAAAACATCGTAACTAATTTAAAGAACGACTGCATATACCATCAATTTTCAATTTGTGAAAAGGGAATATAAGGACCGCAACATATAAATAAAATTATACGCTAAGTTTGTGTTGATTTTAAAATTACTTCTCAATTTTTTAAATCCATTTCATTTTAGTCCAGATTTTAAACTTTTTCCAAATAAGTGTCCGACCTATTAAAATCACTCCATTATAGGTTTAAATCAAATTGTGATTTGATACCAAAATAATTATAAGAACGTCTACTTTTGACAATTTTCTTTTAACGTAAATTATATCTCCTCTCGAAATTATAAAGAAAGATTTTGTGTGTTACTTGAAAATACGTAATTCGGATTTTTATAAATACATGAAAGTAATACTGAAATTTGTGGAATAATTGAACCATTTAACATACAGAGAAAAGGGGAAGTAGGTTAATTATGTATTAATGTAGATTAACTAGTGATATATGATAAAGATTAATTCCCAAATAAATTGATATCCTTGGTGGAAATAAAAAAATGCTGATGTGGCAGTTTTTTAAATAAATATGCTTATTTAATATGGTCCCCTACAAATCAGGATGTTGTTAGGATAGCAAATATACTTTCCTTGTAAACGTGATCCTAGAATCACGAAATTCCCCATTTCTAAAGCCATAACCACCATGCTACAAAGTTATTCGTTTACTGTCAAAAACATTTTCTCTATTTTTTTTGCGATTACCGCCGATTTATTTCGTTATGATGATCTGTTTCTTCAATTTGCTCTGCGTAATTTATGTATATTGTTAATATTATGTATTTCGTATATTTATATGTCGGTGATTTTTTATGTGCCGAGTGTTGGTAATGATGAAGGGGACGAGCATAATTTTATGTTTGTATGTGTACATAAGTTTGTATATGTTTAAGTTTAAACCATTGTCGTTGAAAAGGTACTGTGATATGCCTACGTATTTTATGTATCTGCTAATATTATGTAGTTGTTAAATTTATGTGGCGTTAATTTTTATGTGCTGAGTGTCACTAATGATGAAGGTGACGAACATAATCTTATGTGTGTATGTGTACATAAGTTCGGTTTATGTATCTGCTTAAAATTATGTTGTTGTTAAATTTATGTGTCGTTGATTTTTATGTGCTGAGTGTCGGTAATGATGAAGGTGACGAACATAAATGGCTAATTTCAAAATTACGTACATAATCTTTTATGTACGTAGTTCGGTTTATGTATCTGCTTAAAATTATGTACATAATCTTTCATCACTGTTGATTCGAATACATAAATTTCACAGAAATGGATAATTTCAAAATTAAGGCCATGTAGTTTAAAGATCAACAATGGCGGTTTTGAGTATGGATTTTAGGGAAAACGTTCATCAATTGTTTTCGGTTTGAACCAAAATCGAAGCCATTAAAATGGTATATTGTTGAGAGAATTTAGAATACTTACAAGGATTGATTGTTGTTACACAAAGAATAGATCAGACAGGAGGTTGAAGACGGTCGAAGTTCACGATTTGAAGATGGAGGTTGCGAATGGAGAATCTCACGATCCAATGGAGGTTCCGAATGGCGCTTAATTTTTGGGATGAAATGTTTAGGAAAGAAGACGAACCGAAGATATCGTATCATGCTGTTGCCGTTTTTTTGATTTAATATATCTTTAACTTTTAGGCAGTTATTATGCTGCATTACTAATTTGCCCTTAAATAGCTACCTTATTATCCATGATTTATAATTTCTTTTAGCTTTATTTTTTGGAAGAAAAATAGAGGGGCCTATTTTGTATCATGGATACAAAAAGGGTCCTTCTACACCAATTTTCTCTTTAACATACATAAAAATAATTCTAAATTTTGTGGGATAATTGAAACAAACAAAACTTCTCCAATATGTTGAAGTCTAACGTAAAAAAATTTTATGATTTACATTAGCAAGATTCATTCTATTAAACCTTCTCAAGCGAGATTCGTTATATTAAATCTTCTTGAGCGAGTGAAATTTTGAAGGTTTTAGGACATCAAGAGAAAATTTAAAAATTTATGGATATTAAAAGAAAAAATAATAATTCGAGCGTACAAAAGAAAAAAAATTCATAATTTAAATATAAAATGTTTTGTGTAGTTAGGCGTAGGGAGGAGAAATGTTACTTGGATTGAGATTTGAAAAACTTAATTTTTATATTTTAATATATCGTTATCTGTAAATTAAATTTCCAAAAAATCCTTTTATAAGTATATACTTTTAAATCACCAAATAAACTTAAAATTCAAAATCTCATCACATTTAGTTAGCAGATATCATATTCAATAAATTCCAACAATAGCTTTAAACTAAAACTATTAAAGGCTAATTTGGTTAATAGGCCTTTTTAAGAATATAAGATTGTAACTAGGCTTTTAAATTTTTTCATTAAGTAAAAATACCTCAAATCCCTTTTTTACAGTGAAACCAAACCACTCTCTTCATCTGCCTCTCTGCTCTATTTTCACTCTTGCGAACAACTTCTTCTCTTCTCTTTCGTTCATCCGCCGAGCTCTACACATCGCTACTCTGTTTCCCCACCTGCTTCGATTCAGAAACCGACTCTCTCAACTCGCCCGAGTTGCCGACTCGAAATCACACAAACAATTGTACTTCACGTAGCCTCAGATTGGGCCTAGTTTTGCAAGGAAAAAAGATCAAATTCAACCTGTTCTCGAATCTCTTTAGATCTGGATCGTCGAAATGACAAATCGCTAGATCTGAGCCCCAATCTGAGGCCAGTTGGAGGAAGCTTGAAGCTGAGAAGGAAGCTGGATTGCTTCAGTTGTTCCCTCTGCATTGGAGGTCCATGTCCTCTATTTATTAAGTATCCAGTGTTTGGAACGGAAGATATATTGAAATAGAAGATATATTGAACAACAAGGTCTTGTAAGTTTAAGCCAATTCAGCAATTTTATTAGTTTGCATAAAAATGCCATGATGCCTTTAATCTTTTTATGTGATTATCGACTTGCTAATTTAGGATATCAAAGAAAAAAGAGATGAGGAGTTGGTCGTTTTGCCTACAGATGTTGTTCTCTTTGACGACCCCTCTTTCAAGGTGAAGAGTCAGCATGGTTTCCCTTGAGAAGATAGTTTTTCTGCTTGATCTGCTATTTATATATATTCACTCATCTCTTGCTGTTAATTATTGCAGGTGTATGCTGAGAAATATGCAGTAGACCAAGAGGCATTTTTCAAGGACTATGCTGAACCTCATGCCAAACTTAGCAACTTGGGAGCCAAGTTTGATCCCCCAGAGGTGTTTTTACATTCTCAGCTCTCACTAATCCCTATTTGATACACTCATACCATACATTGACACAAAAAATAAATTGCAGCACTAGTCAATATCTATCGATGGATTTATACTACTTCATTATCTATACACAATTTAGCTAATCTCTCAAAATGTAATGATTTAGGGGTTCTCAATATGATGGACCTGCAACGTAGAAGTTTTCAGCAGGTGTAACACCCCGAATCCGAGGAACTCGGGATGCTACGGGTTGGGGCCTCACAATGGGTCTCGACCCTTAGCCTGACAACAATTTCACCGGATCTTGCAACAAGGCACAAATAAAGGCCAAAACCGAAATACATTTTTATGCAATGTTATGAAACCCGGAAATAAAGGAAAGGAAAGACATCAGCCGTCCTTACAACAACATCAAAAATATACAATAACAACAACACAAGGACTTCAAACCCAAACAACCTAAGATGTACGGAACCCCGGCTGCCCACTCCTCCGGATCACTCGGCCACATCCTAACCTGCACATCAACTACAACAATCGGTATAAACCGTTAGCTCACATTCTAGGCATTATAAGAATAATATGGCACAAACACACATAGGAACACAAACACACAACATACTCATAAACATACACATCCGTTACTTATTATCTTTTTAGGTTATTCCATATCTAATTCATTCGTTCAAGTGTGACACGAGAGTCTTATAACTCTCGCCTCTGTCCCCGTGTAACCAACAGGAGTGTGGCGGCGCCCAACCCGTATACCCTGAGGGAGTGATGAAGAAGCCCGCCCGTATACCGTGTATGGCCTGGTCGCAGAGATCCCCCCAGTCTCCCTCGGGAAACTGAGCGGTGATGTCACCGCCCGATAATAATAATAATAATAGTAACGATGGGCCAATAAATAAGGTCAAGTAAATCCTAATCCATTTTCATGCTTAAAAGTGGTAAACACACACCACCATATATATCCAAATAAGGCATAAAAGCGGCTAAGTAAGTCCGTGGACTTACCTCGTCTCAAAGCTAAACAAAACCGATAACACTCTCTGAAGGAATATAACCAAAGCCTGTTCAAGACAAGGCACGATAATCAACAACCGCTCACGCAAGCTAGGAGTCATTAGACTTCTAGTACTATATACTCTTATTAGGTCATACACTCTCATAATCTAAGGTACGCTCCTAGCCCTCAAAAACTCACAAGATCTCAACTATAACAACATGAGGATACTTCCATCCTAACTCCACCATCTCAACAAACACATACTTACAACCTCAACAAAGCTCACATGATAACATACGCAACTCAACTCCCTTTAGAACGTTCAAGCCATCCTCACCTAAAGTCCACAACCACTAAGTGGCATTTGCTCTAAGTTATGCTAGATCCAACCTAGCATGATTCTACCACTATACATAACTAGAATGAGAGAGAAGATACTCACACGAGGTCGAAGGTGAAATGCGATCTACGGATGTCGAAAATGGGTTCATTGGTCTTTGCCGGGCGCTTTCGGGACCTAAGAACAAAGCTAAGCGAATTTAGCTTATATGCTAAATCGATTTTAAATATGTATAATGTATAACTCAAAGCTAAAACTCGTTTTCCAAATGCCATCGTTAAAACTCATAAATAATCCCTTCGGGGAAAAGTGTAAATTCACAAACTTGGTTTTAAACCGCAATTAAAACTTTGAGCCATCAACCAGATTTATCCAACAAAGGACAACATATATAGTATATAAATATAAGGATAAAACTCGAAGAAAAATCCAAGTTTAAAACCCGTAAACACGTTTTTCCGGGACAAATCATACAATTTCATAAATACGGGTCATCATCCTTAATTAAGCCTTGAGGCATTTTCTAAAAATTTACGCAACATAGGGCATAAATGCAACAATCCAGAAATATAGGTCAGAACTGCAGTTATTATAAAGCTATGGGTACAATCTGTAGTTATTTAAATCAACAGGGCCAAACTGCAATTATACCAAAAAGAAGGGGCCCGATTTGAAAATGGGGATTAGGGTTTTGAACCCGCAGAAGCCCTCTTCTTTGGCTGGGAAAGGAAGAGATGCAGGGCGGCGGCGGATGGGTTCCAGGAAGGCAGCGAGGGCTCCTCCCGGCGGAGGCAAGGGTGCTTCCCAACGGTGAACAGGGACGAGAAGAAAGAAGGGGCTGGAGATGGTGGTGCCGATGGGCTCCCTCCGGTGTCTGGTGGTATCCGGCAGGGGAGGCGTCTGGTTGTATTCGGCAGGGAAGGAGAGGCAGTCGGCGGTGGAGAATAGAGAAGAAAGGAAAGGTCATCGGTGAGGCGGATCCTGGGCGGAGCTGCTGGGGCAGGGCGTCACGCAGGGGAGGCGAAGGTGGAGGCTAGTTCCAGCGGCGGTCGCGCGGCAGTGCTTCAGTTAGAGCGACGGTTCTCTGGCTAGGACTACCCTTCTCCAGTGGCTCGAAGGGGAGCTTGCCATTACTGGAGGAGAGGTTTGAAATTGCTAGACCCAAGAGGAAGATATGAAAGTTTGTTGATGTGTGATACTACTGCTGCTAAGGGGAGGTGGTTGTTGAAGGTGGAGGATGATCCAGAGAGGCGGAAAGGTGGTGCAGGAGAGTAGAGGTTGAGATGAGAACCAAGGTGAGAGGAGACTGAGTTGTTGTCATGAACAGAAGGGAGGTAGCGTGAGGGAGAGAGCTGCTGAAGTAGAGCTGAGCTGAGCAGATGACAAGGGGGTCGGGATAGGCCGGTGTAGGTAGCATCAGCGTTTGACGAGGGGTCGGGCTAGGGTGTAGATGCGAGGGTTGCAGGGCTGCAGGTACAATCATCAACAATAGAAAGAAAAGAGGGAAGGAAGAGAAACAAAGAAGAAGAAATAAAAATAAATAAATAAATAAAAAGGGAAAAGGCCATATAACTCGATTAAATGATCGGAACGGGATTTTCGAATCGGGAATTTCCGACGTTTCCAATAAAATAAAATACGGAAATACGTATATGTACACCAAAACAATAAAATACCCGAAAAATTATTTTTATGTTGAACATTATTTTTAAATAATAGTAAAAAGAAATCTCGTGCCACGAACGAAACGAAAGTAGGGAGAAAATAAAAACGGAACGCACCCAAAAGAACGGGGCGTTACATCAGGTCCCCCTAAAAACAAGTTTCGGCCCGAAACTTTCCATACGCCAAACTTCTCGGTCCCTAAGGTGGAGGTAAAAACTCTCAAACTAGGAAGACTTAAATCTTCTATTATATTATACACACGATCTACCCGAACTACTATCGTAAGATACATCACGTCATAAAGCACATTCCCGCACGGGGCACACGCAACATATAACATCACACATATACACAACTAAGGGAAGAACTAGGTCCAACCCTTCGATTTATCAACGCTACTAGCTCGGCGTAAAACTCAACCAAAGATACTATCCTCCGACTTCCTATTAGCCTCATTGGTTCTATGACGCGACTAACTGATCAAGACCGGCAAAACTTCTCGAGTCGTACATGTACTTCCTAGATTGGTACGCACGAAACACCGGGTGAACGCTCACTACTCTTGGGTCTTTCTCAATGCAACATTTCCACTAAGTTTCTTCTTTGCTTGTCACTAACAAGGCGGTCGAACTTCCAATTTACACCGTTGGCTTTGGTTCTTATCAAACCGAACTTTGAGGTTACATTTCCTCAATGCTAGTTGCAAGTTCGAAGTAACGAAGGAAGCCCTTTACTCCTACCTACTTCTATTAACAAGACACGTATGCTATTCTTTTTACATCGCTCTGCAATCCTCGATCAAGACCTTGTCTTGAAGAATCACTTGTACACTTCAAACCCATCATTCCTCCAAGTAAATCAAGACAATCGCACCAACAAATCCCCTCTTAACTCTCAACAACTCTATTGTCAATATTTTGTCCCATTCAATACTTCATCGTCATCCGTAGTAGGTTACCATAATTGGCGTTATACAACTCCTCCCTTCACATATCTGGTAAAGCTCGGTACATCTAAGAAAACTTGTCACTTCTTTCAAATCTTTCGGGGTTTTCCATCCCATGACAACTTGTCAAACATCTTCTCTCTTTTTTTTCTTTTTTTTTTTCTTTCAAGAGTAGACCCAAAATATCTCTTCCGGGTATCAATCAGCCCATATGGAGTAACTATACTCGTAGTGGCCCTGGTTGGTCCGGAATGCCGTACTTGAAATATTCGAGTCTCGAATTCTCAAACGGTAACAATCAAATCTTAGTTAATCTTAGAAGAAACTACTAACCCTTGCGAATGATCGAGTAGGTCCCCCATTCATTGTAAGGGATACTTGTCCTTCATGGTCATCTTGCTCAACTTATAGTAATCAATGTACAAACGGAGATAAACGTCTCTCTTTTCGCAACTTGTGCTCTCCATAACAACTTCAAATCTTCTTAATGGTAAATCCACCTCCCGATGCATTGGAATCCGTTCTATCTCGGGTTCCAGCTTTTCTTCTCCCCGTTTCATCTCATTATGGCCGACGCAACCTGGTTCTACACTTGACAAGTGGTCCACCCCGATCTATTGGGGTGACGTCCTTCAACCGCGTAGTGTTCCTTCCGTAGCTACTATGTCCACCGTCCTCTTCCAAGGGTCCTTCATCTCCAGAACTCGGGATACTTGCTTTAATAATCTTTTTAAGGTTTCACACTTATGTGAAGTCATGAAGGTCCTAACTGCAGGACTTGTTCACGCCTTATAATATATTAGTATTACCTTCTTCGGATTCTACCAAAGCTTGCATCATTACTTCGAGTAGGTGTAGAACTTACTCCCTTTCCTTATGTAATGTCCAATCGACCGTAGAGGTTCTATACTCAATCTTTCATGTACTTCTTGTACATTTCACATCGACTTCAAACTTCAATCTTCCCTCACTATTGTTGGTCACCTTATGTATTTCTCGGTATTCTATGTACAACTACTATGGAAGTCTCGTCTTACGGTTGATCCACTAGCTTTCCTTACCATGATCAAACCTTAACAGTTGTAACCCGTGGCGTTCCCCCATATGTCAATCCCATGACCTAAGAAAGTCGTGTAATATCGTTACAATCTCCTCCTCGGAGGTCTTGTTATAACTACTTGCTTGAACTCGTTCAACATTAATTAATTTAAGACAATTGCGCGTCCATTGATGTACCTCTTTACTATTGACATTGATCCACCGCAAATACTCCAAGCTCTTGTTCCGATCCTATATGTTCCCATAGTCTTGTTTACTCTTTCCATATACACACGTCAATTGACAACCCGCACTTGTGTTTTCTCAGTTGTCACCGATTGACTTGTATCTGACCTTTTCCGAAGTTAACGAACTTACCCTCCTACCATACTTCCATGCTACCATACTCCTGAAAGGATACACTCTCGGGGTACTTTGCCTTAACTTCACTAGCTCATTTTACTCTGCTTCAACTCCGTTAGCTATTTGTACTCTCCTCTCTTCCTTCCGCTTCTGTAAGATAACCATACCTACCCAACTCTCTCGTCTCATATGTCCCACCTATATAGGCTTAACCGCTCTTCATAATGTTTTACAAATGCACTCCTCGAATATTCAGACATTAATTAGCGTCCACTCGCATCCTTCTTGGTTGATAACTTAATTTCTTCGATCCAGCTTCTTGTTTCTTCTTTCATCTTCTGAAGATCATCCTCCTCACACACTTCCTCCTTCTTAGCGTTGCTCAGTCTCATCACAATGACAGAAATCGATTGAATCTCACGGTAATTCCACTATGTGAATTTTCACCCTGTGATCCTCCTCGTAACTCTCACATTTCTGAATAAATCCCACTTAGGATCTCGCAAAGATCGTCACTTCACCCTATGGTATCTCCGTAAGCTTAACTTATGGTTCTCATAAATCCTTCCCAATGTCTTTTCATCTTGACTCTCATGCTTAGGGGAGCCTATTGAAAACTCGTCTTACTTAGAACGCCACTTTTATCCTTGAGCGAGAATGTAGTCCTTTCTACTTGATTCGCACCTTCAGTTCATCGGCACCATACTTGGAAAAACTTTAAGTTCGTTGTCTCTAGTTGCTTCATTGATGCTCCATCACGGCTTCTTCATAAATTCATATCACTCCATACCTTCATGTTGATTTTATATTGGTATAGTCTCCATCTTGGCTTCGCTTAAGTTGCCACGAGGTTCTCTTTTATTTATTTGTCCCTTGGCTACATCATCTCTAGTCTTCTTCTTCGACGTTCTCTTAAAGGAGTCCGGGAAATCACCGGGGTGCTTGCGAAAACTTGATGCTCAACTTGATAACTTGAGCATATTCATCTTCGTATGTATATTATCCTAAGCCAAAAGGCGTTGTCCAAGGGGGCGATGATAGCTTTCTATCATCCTAGTTATAAGGTCCACTATCACTAATATGATATTGGCATACCATATGTTTATATATATATAAAGATATAAATATCATGCTACTAATATAAACATATTCAGTCCATAAACAATTTACAAATCAATATACAAGTATAGTCCAAAAGATCCTAAGTCCACATATACATATCTACATATATATACATAATATAGTAATAATAATAATAATCAATAACTACGTCGCCGAGATCCGCGGAGGAAGTGGTGGTTCCGTACATTCTACCCCAACTGACTCATGCACATGATTTGAAAACGAAATTCATTTCTTTAAAACCCAGAACCCTTGAGGGTTCTGTTTCTTTTTATTCGGCCTTTAGAAGATTGCGAGTGCCATTGTTGTCAACCTAGGGCTCTGATACCACTTTTGTAACACCCCGAATCCGAGGAACTCGGGATGCTACGGGTTGGGGCCTCACAATGGGTCCCGACCCTTAGCCTGACAACAATTTCACCGGATCTTGCAACAAGGCACAAATAAAGGCCAAAACCGAAATACATTTTTATGCAATGTTATGAAACCCGGAAATAAAGGAAAGGAAAGACATCAGCCGTCCTTACAACAACATCAAAAATATACAATAACAACAACACAAGGACTTCAAACCCAAACAACCTAAGATGTACGGAACCCCGGCTGCCCACTCCTCCGGATCACTCGGCCACATCCTAACCTGCACATCAACTACAACAATCGGTATAAACCGTTAGCTCACATTCTAGGCATTATAAGAATAATATGGCACAAACACACATAGGAACACAAACACACAACATACTCATAAACATACACATCCGTTACTTATTATCTTTTTAGGTTATTCCATATCTAATTCATTCGTTCAAGTGTGACACGAGAGTCTTATAACTCTCGCCTCTGTCCCCGTGTAACCAACAGGAGTGTGGCGGCGCCCAACCCGTATACCCTGAGGGAGTGATGAAGAAGCCCGCCCGTATACCGTGTATGGCCTGGTCGCAGAGATCCCCCCAGTCTCCCTCGGGAAACTGAGCGGTGATGTCACCGCCCGATAATAATAATAATAATAGTAACGATGGGCCAATAAATAAGGTCAAGTAAATCCTAATCCATTTTCATGCTTAAAAGTGGTAAACACACACCACCATATATATCCAAATAAGGCATAAAAGCGGCTAAGTAAGTCCGTGGACTTACCTCGTCTCAAAGCTAAACAAAACCGATAACACTCTCTGAAGGAATATAACCAAAGCCTGTTCAAGACAAGGCACGATAATCAACAACCGCTCACGCAAGCTAGGAGTCATTAGACTTCTAGTACTATATACTCTTATTAGGTCATACACTCTCATAATCTAAGGTACGCTCCTAGCCCTCAAAAACTCACAAGATCTCAACTATAACAACATGAGGATACTTCCATCCTAACTCCACCATCTCAACAAACACATACTTACAACCTCAACAAAGCTCACATGATAACATACGCAACTCAACTCCCTTTAGAACGTTCAAGCCATCCTCACCTAAAGTCCACAACCACTAAGTGGCATTTGCTCTAAGTTATGCTAGATCCAACCTAGCATGATTCTACCACTATACATAACTAGAATGAGAGAGAAGATACTCACACGAGGTCGAAGGTGAAATGCGATCTACGGATGTCGAAAATGGGTTCATTGGTCTTTGCCGGGCGCTTTCGGGACCTAAGAACAAAGCTAAGCGAATTTAGCTTATATGCTAAATCGATTTTAAATATGTATAATGTATAACTCAAAGCTAAAACTCGTTTTCCAAATGCCATCGTTAAAACTCATAAATAATCCCTTCGGGGAAAAGTGTAAATTCACAAACTTGGTTTTAAACCGCAATTAAAACTTTGAGCCATCAACCAGATTTATCCAACAAAGGACAACATATATAGTATATAAATATAAGGATAAAACTCGAAGAAAAATCCAAGTTTAAAACCCGTAAACACGTTTTTCCGGGACAAATCATACAATTTCATAAATACGGGTCATCATCCTTAATTAAGCCTTGAGGCATTTTCTAAAAATTTACGCAACATAGGGCATAAATGCAACAATCCAGAAATATAGGTCAGAACTGCAGTTATTATAAAGCTATGGGTACAATCTGTAGTTATTTAAATCAACAGGGCCAAACTGCAATTATACCAAAAAGAAGGGGCCCGATTTGAAAATGGGGATTAGGGTTTTGAACCCGCAGAAGCCCTCTTCTTTGGCTGGGAAAGGAAGAGATGCAGGGCGGCGGCGGATGGGTTCCAGGAAGGCAGCGAGGGCTCCTCCCGGCGGAGGCAAGGGTGCTTCCCAACGGTGAACAGGGACGAGAAGAAAGAAGGGGCTGGAGATGGTGGTGCCGATGGGCTCCCTCCGGTGTCTGGTGGTATCCGGCAGGGGAGGCGTCTGGTTGTATTCGGCAGGGAAGGAGAGGCAGTCGGCGGTGGAGAATAGAGAAGAAAGGAAAGGTCATCGGTGAGGCGGATCCTGGGCGGAGCTGCTGGGGCAGGGCGTCACGCAGGGGAGGCGAAGGTGGAGGCTAGTTCCAGCGGCGGTCGCGCGGCAGTGCTTCAGTTAGGGCGACGGTTCTCTGGCTAGGACTACCCTTCTCCAGTGGCTCGAAGGGAAGCTTGCCATTACTGGAGGAGAGGTTTGAAATTGCTAGACCCAAGGGGAAGATATGAAAGTTTATTGATGTGTGATACTACTGCTGCTGAGGGGAGGTGGTTGTTGAAGGTGGAGGATGATCCAGAGAGGCGGAAAGGTGGTGCAGGAGAGTAGAGGTTGAGATGAGAACCAAGGTGAGAGGAGACTGAGTTGTTGTCATGAACAGAAGGGAGGTAGCGTGAGGGAGAGAGCTGCTGAAGTAGAGCTGAGCTGAGCAGATGACAAGGGGGTCGGGATAGGCCGGTGTAGGTAGCATCAGCGTTTGACGAGGGGTCGGGCTAGGGTGTAGATGCGAGGGTTGCAGGGCTGCAGGTACAATCATCAACAATAGAAAGAAAAGAGGGAAGGAAGAGAAACAAAGAAGAAGAAATAAAAATAAATAAATAAATAAAAAGGGAAAAGGCCATATAACTCGATTAAATGATCGGAACGGGATTTTCGAATCGGGAATTTCCGACGTTTCCAATAAAATAAAATACGGAAATACGTATATGTACACCAAAACAATAAAATACCCGAAAAATTATTTTTATGTTGAACATTATTTTTAAATAATAGTAAAAAGAAATCTCGTGCCACGAACGAAACGAAAGTAGGGAGAAAATAAAAACGGAACGCACCCAAAAGAACGGGGCGTTACATCAGGTCCCCCTAAAAACAAGTTTCGGCCCGAAACTTTCCATACGCCAAACTTCTCGGTCCATAAGGTGGAGGTAAAAACTCTCAAACTAGGAAGACTTAAACCTTCTATTATATTATACACACGATCTACCCGAACTACTATCGTAAGATACATCACGTCATAAAGCACATTCCCGCACGGGGCACACGCAACATATAACATCACACATATACACAACTAAGGGAAGAACTAGGTCCAACCCTTCGATTTATCAACGCTACTAGCTCGGCGTAAAACTCAACCAAAGATACTATCCTCCGACTTCCTATTAGCCTCATTGGTTCTATGACGCGACTAACTGATCAAGACCGGCAAAACTTCTCGAGTCGTACATGTACTTCCTAGATTGGTACGCACGAAACACCGGGTGAACGCTCACTACTCTTGGGTCTTTCTCAATGCAACATTTCCACTAAGTTTCTTCTTTGCTTGTCACTAACAAGGCGGTCGAACTTCCAATTTACACCGTTGGCTTTGGTTCTTATCAAACCGAACTTTGAGGTTACATTTCCTCAATGCTAGTTGCAAGTTCGAAGTAACGAAGGAAGCCCTTTACTCCTACCTACTTCTATTAACAAGACACGTATGCTATTCTTTTTACATCGCTCTGCAATCCTCGATCAAGACCTTGTCTTGAAGAATCACTTGTACACTTCAAACCCATCATTCCTCCAAGTAAATCAAGACAATCGCACCAACAAATCCCCTCTTAACTCTCAACAACTCTATTGTCAATATTTTGTCCCATTCAATACTTCATCGTCATCCGTAGTAGGTTACCATAATTGGCGTTATACAACTCCTCCCTTCACATATCTGGTAAAGCTCGGTACATCTAAGAAAACTTGTCACTTCTTTCAAATCTTTCGGGGTTTTCCATCCCATGACAACTTGTCAAACATCTTCTCTCTTTTTTTTCTTTTTTTTTTTCTTTCAAGAGTAGACCCAAAATATCTCTTCCGGGTATCAATCAGCCCATATGGAGTAACTATACTCGTAGTGGCCCTGGTTGGTCCGGAATGCCGTACTTGAAATATTCGAGTCTCGAATTCTCAAACGGTAACAATCAAATCTTAGTTAATCTTAGAAGAAACTACTAACCCTTGCGAATGATCGAGTAGGTCCCCCATTCATTGTAAGGGATACTTGTCCTTCATGGTCATCTTGCTCAACTTATAGTAATCAATGTACAAACGGAGATAAACGTCTCTCTTTTCGCAACTTGTGCTCTCCATAACAACTTCAAATCTTCTTAATGGTAAATCCACCTCCCGATGCATTGGAATCCGTTCTATCTCGGGTTCCAGCTTTTCTTCTCCCCGTTTCATCTCATTATGGCCGACGCAACCTGGTTCTACACTTGACAAGTGGTCCACCCCGATCTATTGGGGTGACGTCCTTCAACCGCGTAGTGTTCCTTCCGTAGCTACTATGTCCACCGTCCTCTTCCAAGGGTCCTTCATCTCCAGAACTCGGGATACTTGCTTTAATAATCTTTTTAAGGTTTCACACTTATGTGAAGTCATGAAGGTCCTAACTGCAGGACTTGTTCACGCCTTATAATATATTAGTATTACCTTCTTCGGATTCTACCAAAGCTTGCATCATTACTTCGAGTAGGTGTAGAACTTACTCCCTTTCCTTATGTAATGTCCAATCGACCGTAGAGGTTCTATACTCAATCTTTCATGTACTTCTTGTACATTTCACATCGACTTCAAACTTCAATCTTCCCTCACTATTGTTGGTCACCTTATGTATTTCTCGGTATTCTATGTACAACTACTATGGAAGTCTCGTCTTACGGTTGATCCACTAGCTTTCCTTACCATGATCAAACCTTAACAGTTGTAACCCGTGGCGTTCCCCCATATGTCAATCCCATGACCTAAGAAAGTCGTGTAATATCGTTACAATCTCCTCCTCGGAGGTCTTGTTATAACTACTTGCTTGAACTCGTTCAACATTAATTAATTTAAGACAATTGCGCGTCCATTGATGTACCTCTTTACTATTGACATTGATCCACCGCAAATACTCCAAGCTCTTGTTCCGATCCTATATGTTCCCATAGTCTTGTTTACTCTTTCCATATACACACGTCAATTGACAACCCGCACTTGTGTTTTCTCAGTTGTCACCGATTGACTTGTATCTGACCTTTTCCGAAGTTAACGAACTTACCCTCCTACCATACTTCCATGCTACCATACTCCTGAAAGGATACACTCTCGGGGTACTTTGCCTTAACTTCACTAGCTCATTTTACTCTGCTTCAACTCCGTTAGCTATTTGTACTCTCCTCTCTTCCTTCCGCTTCTGTAAGATAACCATACCTACCCAACTCTCTCGTCTCATATGTCCCACCTATATAGGCTTAACCGCTCTTCATAATGTTTTACAAATGCACTCCTCGAATATTCAGACATTAATTAGCGTCCACTCGCATCCTTCTTGGTTGATAACTTAATTTCTTCGATCCAGCTTCTTGTTTCTTCTTTCATCTTCTGAAGATCATCCTCCTCACACACTTCCTCCTTCTTAGCGTTGCTCAGTCTCATCACAATGACAGAAATCGATTGAATCTCACGGTAATTCCACTATGTGAATTTTCACCCTGTGATCCTCCTCGTAACTCTCACATTTCTGAATAAATCCCACTTAGGATCTCGCAAAGATCGTCACTTCACCCTATGGTATCTCCGTAAGCTTAACTTATGGTTCTCATAAATCCTTCCCAATGTCTTTTCATCTTGACTCTCATGCTTAGGGGAGCCTATTGAAAACTCGTCTTACTTAGAACGCCACTTTTATCCTTGAGCGAGAATGTAGTCCTTTCTACTTGATTCGCACCTTCAGTTCATCGGCACCATACTTGGAAAAACTTTAAGTTCGTTGTCTCTAGTTGCTTCATTGATGCTCCATCACGGCTTCTTCATAAATTCATATCACTCCATACCTTCATGTTGATTTTATATTGGTATAGTCTCCATCTTGGCTTCGCTTAAGTTGCCACGAGGTTCTCTTTTATTTATTTGTCCCTTGGCTACATCATCTCTAGTCTTCTTCTTCGACGTTCTCTTAAAGGAGTCCGGGAAATCACCGGGGTGCTTGCGAAAACTTGATGCTCAACTTGATAACTTGAGCATATTCATCTTCGTATGTATATTATCCTAAGCCAAAAGGCGTTGTCCAAGGGGGCGATGATAGCTTTCTATCATCCTAGTTATAAGGTCCACTATCACTAATATGATATTGGCATACCATATGTTTATATATATATAAAGATATAAATATCATGCTACTAATATAAACATATTCAGTCCATAAACAATTTACAAATCAATATACAAGTATAGTCCAAAAGATCCTAAGTCCACATATACATATCTACATATATATACATAATATAGTAATAATAATAATAATCAATAACTACGTCGCCGAGATCCGCGGAGGAAGTGGTGGTTCCGTACATTCTACCCCAACTGACTCATGCACATGATTTGAAAACGAAATTCATTTCTTTAAAACCCAGAACCCTTGAGGGTTCTGTTTCTTTTTATTCGGCCTTTAGAAGATTGCGAGTGCCATTGTTGTCAACCTAGGGCTCTGATACCACTTTTGTAACACCCCGAATCCGAGGAACTCGGGATGCTACGGGTTGGGGCCTCACAATGGGTCCCGACCCTTAGCCTGACAACAATTTCACCGGATCTTGCAACAAGGCACAAATAAAGGCCAAAACCGAAATACATTTTTATGCAATGTTATGAAACCCGGAAATAAAGGAAAGGAAAGACATCAGCCGTCCTTACAACAACATCAAAAATATACAATAACAACAACACAAGGACTTCAAACCCAAACAACCTAAGATGTACGGAACCCCGGCTGCCCACTCCTCCGGATCACTCGGCCACATCCTAACCTGCACATCAACTACAACAATCGGTATAAACCGTTAGCTCACATTCTAGGCATTATAAGAATAATATGGCACAAACACACATAGGAACACAAACACACAACATACTCATAAACATACACATCCGTTACTTATTATCTTTTTAGGTTATTCCATATCTAATTCATTCGTTCAAGTGTGACACGAGAGTCTTATAACTCTCGCCTCTGTCCCCGTGTAACCAACAGGAGTGTGGCGGCGCCCAACCCGTATACCCTGAGGGAGTGATGAAGAAGCCCGCCCGTATACCGTGTATGGCCTGGTCGCAGAGATCCCCCCAGTCTCCCTCGGGAAACTGAGCGGTGATGTCACCGCCCGATAATAATAATAATAATAGTAACGATGGGCCAATAAATAAGGTCAAGTAAATCCTAATCTATTTTCATGCTTAAAAGCGGTAAACACACACCACCATATATATCCAAATAAGGCATAAAAGCGGCTAAGTAAGTCCGTGGACTTACCTCGTCTCAAAGCTAAACAAAACCGATAACACTCTCTGAAGGAATATAACCAAAGCCTGTTCAAGACAAGGCACGATAATCAACAACCGCTCACGCAAGCTAGGAGTCATTAGACTTCTAGTACTATATACTCTTATTAGGTCATACACTCTCATAATCTAAGGTACGCTCCTAGCCCTCAAAAACTCACAAGATCTCAACTATAACAACATGAGGATACTTCCATCCTAACTCCACCATCTCAACAAACACATACTTACAACCTCAACAAAGCTCACATGATAACATACGCAACTCAACTCCCTTTAGAACGTTCAAGCCATCCTCACCTAAAGTCCACAACCACTAAGTGGCATTTGCTCTAAGTTATGCTAGATCCAACCTAGCATGATTCTACCACTATACATAACTAGAATGAGAGAGAAGATACTCACACGAGGTCGAAGGTGAAATGCGATCTACGGATGTCGAAAATGGGTTCATTGGTCTTTGCCGGGCGCTTTCGGGACCTAAGAACAAAGCTAAGCGAATTTAGCTTATATGCTAAATCGATTTTAAATATGTATAATGTATAACTCAAAGCTAAAACTCGTTTTCCAAATGCCATCGTTAAAACTCATAAATAATCCCTTCGGGGAAAAGTGTAAATTCACAAACTTGGTTTTAAACCGCAATTAAAACTTTGAGCCATCAACCAGATTTATCCAACAAAGGACAACATATATAGTATATAAATATAAGGATAAAACTCGAAGAAAAATCCAAGTTTAAAACCCGTAAACACGTTTTTCCGGGACAAATCATACAATTTCATAAATACGGGTCATCATCCTTAATTAAGCCTTGAGGCATTTTCTAAAAATTTACGCAACATAGGGCATAAATGCAACAATCCAGAAATATAGGTCAGAACTGCAGTTATTATAAAGCTATGGGTACAATCTGTAGTTATTTAAATCAACAGGGCCAAACTGCAATTATACCAAAAAGAAGGGGCCCGATTTGAAAATGGGGATTAGGGTTTTGAACCCGCAGAAGCCCTCTTCTTTGGCTGGGAAAGGAAGAGATGCAGGGCGGCGGCGGATGGGTTCCAGGAAGGCAGCGAGGGCTCCTCCCGGCGGAGGCAAGGGTGCTTCCCAACGGTGAACAGGGACGAGAAGAAAGAAGGGGCTGGAGATGGTGGTGCCGATGGGCTCCCTCCGGTGTCTGGTGGTATCCGGCAGGGGAGGCGTCTGGTTGTATTCGGCAGGGAAGGAGAGGCAGTCGGCGGTGGAGAATAGAGAAGAAAGGAAAGGTCATCGGTGAGGCGGATCCTGGGCGGAGCTGCTGGGGCAGGGCGTCACGCAGGGGAGGCGAAGGTGGAGGCTAGTTCCAGCGGCGGTCGCGCGGCAGTGCTTCAGTTAGGGCGACGGTTCTCTGGCTAGGACTACCCTTCTCCAGTGGCTCGAAGGGAAGCTTGCCATTACTGGAGGAGAGGTTTGAAATTGCTAGACCCAAGGGGAAGATATGAAAGTTTATTGATGTGTGATACTACTGCTGCTGAGGGGAGGTGGTTGTTGAAGGTGGAGGATGATCCAGAGAGGCGGAAAGGTGGTGCAGGAGAGTAGAGGTTGAGATGAGAACCAAGGTGAGAGGAGACTGAGTTGTTGTCATGAACAGAAGGGAGGTAGCGTGAGGGAGAGAGCTGCTGAAGTAGAGCTGAGCTGAGCAGATGACAAGGGGGTCGGGATAGGCCGGTGTAGGTAGCATCAGCGTTTGACGAGGGGTCGGGCTAGGGTGTAGATGCGAGGGTTGCAGGGCTGCAGGTACAATCATCAATAGAAAGAAAAGAGGGAAGGAAGAGAAACAAAGAAGAAGAAATAAAAAAAATAAATAAATAAAAAGGGAAAAGGCCATATAACTCGATTAAATGATCGGAACGGGATTTTCGAATCGGGAATTTCCGACGTTTCCAATAAAATAAAATACGGAAATACGTATATGTACACCAAAACAATAAAATACCCGAAAAATTATTTTTATGTTGAACATTATTTTTAAATAATAGTAAAAAGAAATCTCGTGCCACGAACGAAACGAAAGTAGGGAGAAAATAAAAACGGAACGCACCCAAAAGAACGGGGCGTTACAGCAGGCAAGTAAAGGTTATTATTATTTGTCACCCAATGCCTCTTACATTGACCTGGTTAGTTGTACTTATTACTTAACCTTGATTGCTTACCATTGGTTTTGGTCCCTTGTATATTCTTATTACTTAACCTTGATTGCTTACCATTGGTTTTGGTCCCTTGTATATTCTTTCTTTGCAGGGAACAAGTTACAATGTTTATCAAAGTGTCTTTCTACTATGACGCGTATAGTTCTCGGAATATGGCGAGTTTGAGACTAATATCGTTGCTTCTTGAAAGGCATTTGTAAACCCTGTTTCCCATCTCCTTAATAAGGTCCTTTAAGCATTTTCTAAACTTCAAAATTAGAGCATGTCCACTCAATCATGTGCAATTGAAGCTGAGTTATTAACACTTTTGATTAATCAAAACTCATTTAGGTAATGTCGATGATTTTTTTAGTGTAAGAAAAATTAATCAAAACTGCATTGGAGTTTCATATTTGGTTTCATATTTAGACAAAGACATTTGGTTTAATTTCTAGTATGATAGAGTGCTATATTCTTAACTTTTTTTAAATTTCTAGTATAATTTTTTTCTGGTATGTAAATGTTCGATATGTAAATTTCTAATTTGAGTTTTATTTCTAGTATGTAAATTTCTGGTATGAAGTTTTATTCCGGTATGTAAATTTCCGGTATGTAGTAATTTCTGGTATGTAGTAAATTTTGGTATGTAATAATTTCTGGTATGTAGTAACTTCTGGTATGAATTTCATACCATAAACTCATACCAGAAAATTATAAAAAATAAAAAAAGACCCAAAAAAAACTTCTGGTATGAAAAAATTCTGATATGTGAAAAAAATACAATTCTGGTATGTGAAAAAATACAATTCTAGTATGTGAAAAAATTATGGTATGTAAAAAATTCTGGTATGAAAAAATTCTGGTATGTAATTATGGTATGAAAAAAGTTCTGGTATCAAAAAATTTATGGTATGAATATGAAATTCTGCTATCAAATTCATACCATAAAATAAAAATAAATAAATAAATAAAAGACAAAAAAATAAAAGAAAATAAAAATAAAAATAAAAGTTACATTCACGTAACATTTCAAAGATTGACTAAG
>BSUD01000007.1:127133425-127206238 GCA_033239045.1 Fagopyrum esculentum
AATAGAAGAGTTAATTATTTTTATCTACCATTAAAAAGTGGTAAAAAATTATGGCGTACATTTACTAAATCATATTCTCAAAAAGGCTTAGTAGGTCAAATTCTCCCAACTATTAATTAGCTTTATGTTTTTTTAAATATCACAAAATAATTTAAATTTTTTAACAAACTAGGATTTTGGCAAATTTAGTTTGGTTATTGTTTATTATTTTTTAAAATTTATTCGTTCGATTGTTAAATTTCTCATATACGATACGAGATACGCTTACAAGAGAAGCAAATTATATGGATTGGATTGATTTTTAAAAAAAATACGTCTTATCAAAACATTATTTTTTTTTATTTTTAAATTTTACGTCAAATCATAATTGTTTTTTGTTTTTAAATTTTACGTCAAATATGCTTGGCCTATTACTAAACTTCTCATATACGGTACGAGATAAACTTACAAGGGAAGCAATACCAATATTCTTTCCCCAAGTTTTGTAAACCGATCGTTGGATCATGTTCCAATTTTTATCTGATTTTCATTATTTAGATTTAATTTTTTAAAATGATTTCGTAACATCTTTTATTTTTAATTATACGATTTTTTACCTGTTATTTAAATCGATTTATGTTCTTTGAAAAACTTAAACCTTCAAATTTTACGTCAAATAGATATTAATTTTTTATATATAAAATATCGTTATCTAATAGTTTTGTTTTTGTTTGTATTTTGTAACTTCATTTTAGTTTATGTGTATTTTTTTACACAATTAAGTTTTCAAATTTCATTTTATTATTTAATACATACAAAGCTACATTTTCAGGTTTCGTTTAGATAATGACAATATATTAAAGTAAATTATTAATAAATCTATCACAAAGTTGTGCGTTGTATTATTTTTTTTTACAAAAAAGTTGTGTGTTGTATAAGAATTAAGTTTATGAAGTGTATGTAGAATAAAAAAATATTCTTTATTCGTGAATGATTTATCGCTTTGAGAATAATTAAAGCTGAATTATTGTTATAATGTTTCATAAATATGTCTTTAGTTCGCACGACTCATGACATATTGCTCAAAAAATTCAATATATAAATATAACCGCACCTTGTGCGGACTATACACTAATTTACTACTTATGTTTAGCAGCAACAATTTAATTTTTTGTTAAAAATCTTTTCATTATTGTTACAAGATTGTCCCACGTCGGTTATAAAGATAATTTAAAAACTTATATAAATTGAAGGTTTGACAAATAGATAAATTATAAAGAGTTTTACTCTTGGTGCCCTTAAGGTTTGTATTTTTCCTCTTGGTATCCACTAAGTTTCAAAATTTCTCTTACTACCCTCATGATTTTATATGTTTCCTCTATAACCATTCTTAATAAAAATTCATTATAAAATAATAAAATTCAGAATGATAAATTTAAAATAAATTATGACCTATTAAATTTAAATTGATAAATTTACAATATAAATTGTTTTTATATTTTTTTAAAATTTTGAAATATAGATATTTTTTATTTTTGAACTAAAATATTTTTTTAATTTTTACTTTTGAATTTAAAAATATATATAAAATTAAATTAAAAACAATTTTTTAAAATTTTATTAATAGTCTAGAATATTTTTTGAGAATAATTAAGAGTATGGAAAAGTATATTATAAAAAATAAAAAAGATTATGTTTTATATATATTTTTAAATTCAAAAGTAAAAAATATTTTAATTAAAAAAATATCTTTATTTTAGAAAATAATATATAAAAAATTGCTATTATAAATTTATTATTTTATACTCAATGAGGTCACAATTTATTTCAAATTTATTAATGTCATATATTAAGAATAGATATAGAAAGAAAAAAAATAAAACCATGAGGGTACCAAAAGAAATTTTAAAACTTAGTGCATACCAAGAGGAAAAGTCCAAACCTTAAGAGCACCAAAAGAAAAAACTCAATTAAAATTAGGATTTTTCCATTTGGTACCCTCGAGTTTTTGGCCTTTCCGGATGGTGCCCAAAGCTTTTTACGTTTCCGCTTGGTACCCCTCAAGTTTCGGTTTTTCCGTTTGGTACCCTTATTTCTTTTTTTTTTTTTTTTTGCCTAAAATAACGTTTTTTATCTTAAAATTATTTTAAAAGAAGGAAAAAAAATATAATAACAATTTATATTGTAATGCCCCAATATTGGCGTGTTTGCGATATAGATTTTATCCGGCTTTTATCGATAATTTATTAGCTTAAATTATTTTTACGAGTATTTTCACGTAGTAAATTATATTTTATGAGTTTATATATATATATACCGTATTTTATTTTACGGAAAGGTTTAGGAGTTTTTACGATTCGATAATTCCGTTCCCTTTTATTTTCATTTCCCTTTTCTTTTTCTCCTCTCTTTTGGTTGGGGAACAGTGCTGCAGATTCGACTCCTCCTTGCTTGTGGGTGTACCGTGTTGCCGCTGCCTTTGTTGCAAAGTGATGATAGCGTACAGGCTTTCATCTCTCCCTCCACACCTCCTCACCTTTGTTCTATCTTCCCTACCATTTCTCTTTCCCCAAAACCTCTCTGCTGCCTCACCCTAATCCTTCCAGCCCAAAATTCTCTTTCCCCTTACCTTTCTCTGTCGACTGCAACCACCGCAACCTCTCGAAGCCTCGCCGGGAAGTTGCTGCCCCTCCTCGTCGTGACCACCAGCAAGTCAGCAACCGCCCACACTACCAGGGAACCACCAGCTGCCGCCGCCTGAAGCCGGAATTGCAGCTTACACCATCAGCCATGACCGTCGCCCCACCTCTACACCTCCATTCTGTTTTATTCCGGCCACTCGCTCCAGTAGACCGGATCTACGGCACCTTTGTTGTTAGTGCAGTCGATCGAGAAGACCCAATAGCGCTTGCCCTAGCGCCGGAGCTTCAGCCGCCTCGAACAGGGCTCTTCACCTCCCTTCTCTTGCAGCTGTTGGGAACCTAGGTAAGTTGTAGCACCGTCTGGACCGCCGGAGAGGACGGCTACACCACCTGGGGGTTGCCGGACGAAAGGAGGCCGCCGCCACACCGCCACATCGGGCATTCGGGCACCAGCAGGCCGGGAACGCTGCCCTAATTTCGCCCCTGCTCTCTGTTCATTTGTGTCGCAAGGAGGAGAGCCGCTGCCGCCGGAGTGGGCCGCTAGCCGGAGATTGGGCTGCCTGGCTGCTGCCGCTTCACCGCCTCCAACGCCATCGAACTCCGTCGGGAAGTGCACGGTCTGCAACGCTTGTGACCTGCACGCTTTCCCCATCTGCACTAATTAACGCTTAATAGCCCAGAACTCCTCAATTTGATTTAATGAGTGGGCCCCAACGTTTTTTTTAAATAATTACAGATTATACCCTGTATTTTGTGTTTGCAGATTTGGCCCCATCTTTCTGAAAGTTGCAGAGTTACCCTGTTGGTATAATTACGAAATATGGCCAACTTTAAATTATAGTTTATGACCCATATTTCGAATAAATGAATATTTATGTCCTATACATGTGAGTTTACAAATATGGCCATATTTATATTTTGGAAAATGACGCATGTTTATAAAACCGTACAAGTCGTCCCGGAAAGTGTTTGCGAGTTTTACCCTTGTTTTAAAAGCGGGACTTTCCTTATATTTTATACCCTCGTTGGATTAATTTCGAGTTATGACTTAAGGGTTTAATTGCGGATTTTAGCGTTTGCTTTGAAAATGAGTTTACCTTAATAATATATCTTATATATATTACAATCAAATTTAGCGTATTAGCTAAATTTGCGTAGCTTTGGTTTTAGGTCCGGAAGCGCCCCGATAAAGGCCTAACAAGTCCAAGATTCGACATCCATCCTTTGACCCCGAGTGAGTACCCTTCTCGATTTAGTTATGTTTAGTATTAGTATCATGCTAGGTTGGATCTAGCATAACTTAGAGTGAATACCAAGTAGTGTTTATGAACCTTAGGTGAGTGTTTGAGGATTGTGAAATGTTATATAACTTGAGGTATTGATGTTATCTTGTGAGGCTTGTGAGGTTTGAGAATTGGTATATATGATTGTTGAGTTTATGGGCTAGGATATGCTTATCCTAGCATGGTGTTGTTAATGTTGAGTTTGTTTGGACTAGGCATGTTATCCTAGTGGTGTGTGAGTTGTGATCTTGCAAGATCCGAGGGTTTAGAAGTCTTAGGACTTCTAGCTTGTTGAGTGTGATGTGAGCATGAGAGATTCTAGGATGCGGTCCTAGAATTGAGAGTCAAATGGTCTTGTGTTGACCATTTGTATAGAAGTCTTAGACTTCTATTGTGAGAGTGTTGTTTTGATATAGTTATCTTCTTGTGAGCAGGTTATGATCTTCTTCCCCTAAGGAAGCGAGAGTGTTGTGAGTTGAGTGTGATGACGAGGTAAGTCTCCGGACTTACTTAGCTCGTATTCTCTGTATTAGTTTCAATGCGTGTTTGGTGGTGTGTGTTTATTGTTTATGTGTGTGTTTATTTCTTATGTTATAACATCTAAACTGGTAATAGGACCACCGACTTTATATGTTTATATTTGGCCCAAGTGTATGATAACGGGCGGTGACCGCTTGTCCAGTCCAAAATGGGGATGACTGGGAGGTGCCTTGCGACCAGCCCATCGGGTGATGCTGATCCGCATCAAGTACAAACCCGTATGGTGAAAGGGGACAAGGGCGAGATCTGTAAGATTTTCGTGTCACAAAAGAAGTTGAATTAGAACGGGATATGACCTAATAATAAAAAGATAATAAACCGGATTGTGTGTTTTGGAACATGTTGTGTGTTTATGATGCCTTATGTGTGTGTGTGCCAATACCATGATTCTAATGCCTTGAATGCTAGCTAACGGTTTTATACCGATATTGTTGTAGATTGCATTGCAGGTTAGGAATGCGGCCGAGAGATCCGGAAGAGTGGGCAGCCGGGGTTCCGTACATTTTAGGAGTGAGTTTGGGTTAGAGTCGGGTTGTATTTTATTCTTGAGGAAATTACCGGAAACCACCCGGTAAATAGGTCATATTGCAAATAATCACCCGCTCTATCACTATTTACCGGAAACCACCCACTAAAGATACTCTGTTACCAAAAAACCACCATGCGTCAGTATCCCGTCAAAATTCCGTCTTGTGGCCCCCACTTTATAATAAAATAATATTTTTTCTTGTTTTTCCTGTTTTTCTATTTTTAACTTGATTTTGTTTTGTTTTTTTTTCTATTTTTAACTTGAATTTGTTTTTTTTGTGAGTATTATTTACCAATACGCTAATGGTATCTCTGAGTAACTGTTTCGTGAACAACATTTAGAAGATCGCATCTCCTGCGAAAGAGCATCAAGACCCATCAACTTGGCAACCACATTAGGTGAAGTATTCCTAGATTGTGAGCAATTTGACATCTCTTGATATATGACCTTCTTCACCGATGCTCCTTCGGATTTTTTGGCAGAAGAAGACCTCATATCAGAAGATGACCTCATATTAGAAGATGACCTCATATTAGAAGATGACCTCATTACAGACATTACCATTTTATCCTCTATCTCCTTACCTGAGGGACTGGTCATCCTTGAAATATCAGATCGACTTCTTAATAGAGGAGAAACTGGAAACCAACAATGGGGGTGTATGTAAGTTAAAATTGACGACATATACTATCAAAGTCGGAAATCAGAGAAGGAGAAGAAGATGAGCATCACCGTGTGGCTTATCGGTTAGAAGCTTGTTTCTAGTTATGCCAGAGTTAAAATCAATTTGAAAATCTAAAACAAGCAAATTACAAAATCAATACCAATTACTCAGAAAAGTAAAAGAAAGTTTTTCAAGTTGCAGATCATAAAGGCGCAAGAAAAGCAAGCACTTCATCATGTTAACAATCGAAAAAAAGCGTTGATTTTGCCAGAAAATAGACGGATAAACGGTATCACACCATTAAACAGTCTGCATTCACTCAAACATAAGGAGTTTCACATGAGTATGAAATTAGTTGAAATGGAAAAGTAGAAAACGAAAAACAAATTGCCGAAATTGGCATACCCAGGAAAGGTAAAAGGGAGGAGAAATGCGGTAGAGAGATGAGGTAATCGATTCAACTGGAATCTAGAATAGTCGTGTGGTAGTTGAAGAAGGTAGATGAAGAGCTGGAAACCATATTCAAAGAGTGGGAGGGAGTGTGGAAATGTGGAGAACAGAACTAGAGGATGTGTGTCTCTGTGTTGTGGACTTGTGGCACCGACTGCGAGTGGGGGATGAAGTCGGACTTGATAGAGTGGAATTTAAATGTCGTTAATAAATGGTTTGGATTACGTGAGCCTAGGGCACAAAGGCTTTGGTTTTGTTGATTAATAAATTAAAAAAATAGAAAAACAGAAAAAATAAGAAAAAATATTATTTTATTATAAAGTGGGGGCCACAAGACGGAATTTTAACGGGATACTGACACATGGTGGTTTTTTGGTAATGGAGTATCTTTAGTGGGTGGTTTCCGGTAAATAGTGATAGAGCGGGTGGTTATTTGCAATATGGCCTATTTACTGGGTGGTTTCCGGTAATTTCCTCTTTATTCTTTGTTTATTATGTTGGTATGCCGCGTGTATGGCGTTTTGGTCTTTGATGCTGTTTATCGGCTGAAGTCTTTTGTTGTTTTCCTTCGGGTTTCTTATCATTTGCATTAAAAGGAATTTCGTTTTTGCCTTTATTTGTGTCATGTTGAAAGATCCGGTGAAATTGTTGTCAGGCTAAAGGTCGGGACCCATTGTGAGGTCCCAACCCGTAGCATCCCGAGTCCCGCGGATTCGGGGTGTTACATTATAAATTTCGAAGCTAAATATATTTTAACTAAAATAAACTATGATATTTCTTAAATTATATAAGATTTTTACCTATTGTTTTTATGAATTTTAATATATTTATTACTATTTGGTATTTTATCATATTTTGCATCAAAATATGAGAAATTAATTATGTTTTATATAAAATATAAGAAATTTAATTTATATTTATGTGATATTTTAATCAAAAATTTTAAAATTAAACATAATATGATAAAACATAATAATTTTTTTTATTAAAATTGTAAAAAGTATAACACGGTAATATCAAGTATTGTAAAAATTTATTTTATTCAGAACCTATAAAACTAAGAATGATTAAAATTGTAAAAAAATATTTTACATGTTACGAATTTTCCATTTCACGGAGTATATCAACAACGAAATATCATATAGTTATAGATTTAATTTTAAAATTTTTGATTAAAATATAATATAAATATAAATTAAATTCTCATATTTTATATAAAACATAATAAATTTCTCATGTTTTGATGCAAAATATGATAAAGTATCAAATAGTGATAAATATAATAAAATTCATAAAATAGTAGGTAAAAGTATTATATAATTTAAGAAATATCATAATTTATTTTAATTAAAATATATTTATCTTTGAAACTTATAATATAAATTGTTATTATATATTTTTTTCTTTTTTAAAAATAATTTTAATATAAAAAACGTTATTTTAGACAAAAAAAAATAAGAAATAAGGGTACCGAACGGAAAAACCGAAACCTCAAAGGTACCAAGCGGAAACGTGAAAAACTTTGGGCACCATCCGGAAAAGCAAAAAATTCAAGGGTACCAAACGGAAAAATCCTTAAAATTATAACTAAAATTATAACTAAAATTAGGTATGATATTTATTTATATCAAATTAATATATAATATAGGGGTCATTGACCTTTAAAAAAAGGCACAAACAAGTTACGGAAAAATGGGTAAATGACATTGTCAATATAGGAGAATTAATTGTTAACAAGCATTGATACATAGGACAAATGTTTTTGCAACATTTTAATCTCTCAAACGGCTGATACCAACCTAAGCTATAGTTCATTATTTTAAGGTTCGCAGCACAGCGAGTCCAACGGCGGCCGCTGAGACTAGGGTACCAACACAATACTTAATGACGTCGTATTTTGCTCCCTCCAAATGAGCCTTTAATGCATAGATCTCCTGCAAACAAACATAATAAAAATTAATATAGAAAGGAAATAAAACATGTACAAGTCCGTGACATAACAAAAGTTTTGGTTATTATTTGTTTACTCGATCAAGCTTGTTTGTCAAATTGCTTGTTTCTGCGTTTTGATTTGCAAGTTGATCTCTTATATTCCTGCAATTTGTAAATCAAGTAATATTGTGAAGTTATTGTATCATGTTTAACCAAATCGAACATTTAATTACAAGATGCAAATTAACCTCACCCTTTTTCAAGATTTAAATCCAATCGTTGGCCCGCGGTGACTTTGTCAATTTGATTCCTACATCAGATTTGGAGCAAACACTTACGACCCGGAAATAATAAAAGAACAAAGGCAGCACAGAGTGAAAGTTAAAAATGTCCGCATCTCCGAGCACTGGAAACAAATTTAAGGTGACGAGAGATATAAGGAAGGTAGAACAAAAAAACTTGTTTGTCAAATTGCTCGATACATAGTTTTATTCAAAGAGAGCTGTTTGATAGTTTGTCCATCAAGAGTATTTAAATAAGAGCCGACACATTCAGTATTCTTCAACCGCATAAATATTTCATGAAAAAACATTGTAAACATTTTTCATTTCATAATAGTTAGAGCAAGCAAAAATATAATCCATAAAAGATGTGGTCCTGTGATAGCTATATGGTACTAACCTCAATTCACTACTCATTTTCTCTATATCGACTCTAAGTTTCTCATTTTCCCGTTGTAGCATCCCAAAATGATGTTCCTACAATACGAAATTTCATACAAGTAAACATCCAAATTAAACCAGGTCATTTTTCATATCACTATACCACTTCAAATACTTTATTGCATAAAAATAAAGTACATATAACTAGAAACTAATAAGATACACAGCAAATAAGAAAAGGAAAAGAAAGAAAAAAAGAAAAGAATTAAAAAAACAAGTACCTGTGAGCTTTTTACTTCAGACTTGAATTTGGACAAATTGCATTCTACTTCAGTCTTGAATTCGGAAAAATTGCATTCTACTTCAGTCTTGAATTTGGACAGATTGAGTTCGAATTTGGACAGATTGGATTCGTGACCCATTTCAATCTATACAAGAATCGGCAGATGAACCAAGTTGAGTACAATATGAACAAACACACAAAGACAAGTAACAAGAGTAAGGAGTCTTGGACTATCTGGGTCCCGGATCGAATATCATGAAATGAAAAATGTTTATTTTTAATATTAAAACTATAACACTAGAAAATATAAACTATACTAATTCGAATAGATATAATATTTTTAATATCGAAATTTTATTTTCCTTTAATATCTGCCTAAACCAACTGTATCGCTATGTTAACCTAGCAACATTACTAAAATAAATGAGCTTATTATCGATTTTGCATCAAGGTGAGTCATGGAGCAAATGTTGGGAATATTTTAGTGAATTTGATCATAGGCAATAAGAATACAAAAAAAAAAAAAGAAAAAAAAGATCTGAAGTGTCTTGATACTTTTATTTTGGTCCTCTTGCACCAAATCACTTCTGGCATACAACTAATCAAATTCTTGATGCAATCACTCAAGGGCGCTCAAAGATTGATGGATGTAGGATGTAAATCAGATTGTTGAATCACTTACTGAATTATTCATATTACCCATGTGAAGACATCACTATCAGATTCAATACACATAAAAAGATACCTTACCGTAACTACAAACCTCCCATTAGTTTAGGATGTGAACCCAAATGCAAAAAATGAGCATCTAACTCGGAATAATCCCAAAACTCTCATACTTTGCATACCACGGTTACATGATGCTTAGATGACACTGAGAACCCTTGTTATGTGCATATCACCGTGACAGTCAATAGCCAATTTCTAAGGTGAAGTCAAGTATATATATGCATAGGTCAAAACATAGGTTGAATTGTGTTAAAATGAAGGAAAAGTCAAGTACATACAGATTAGAACAAAAGATTAGTTTAATTTCCATTTCAGGTTAAAATGGACATTTAGTTTCAAGTTGAATTCAAGAGAGACACAGTACAATAATGAATTTACATGAGGTAAAAAAAAAAATAGCTAACCGTCTGTATTTCTGCCTTTGAGGCAAAGGAACGAGACACATTTTCATTCAAAATCCGGATCAGAGTCCCTGCGAATGCCTCAGCTTGCTTTGCAGACACACCCTGTGCTTCTAATTCCCTCACCTACGAAAAGAAACAAGATGATATAACAAAAAAGATTCAGTAAATATTGAGAGCAAGAAAATTGTGTTCAATTCAAATGAAGAGAATATTTACTAGTGCTAAAGTAACTTCAAACTGTTTGCCATCCTTAGGAGAGGCAATCTGAGAAATCTGCCTATTATCAATGTATCTGCAATTCAATTTCATCGAATTGGAAGGCATGAAAGAATATCCCCTAATAAGAGGGGCGGTGGTGCCGGATGACTCCAATCCTTTCAAATTCGTCCAATTTATGTACGAACTACTACCCATTTGCAAAAAACGACTAGAGATCCTACAAATAGCCATCGAATCGCCTGCAATCTAAATAAAATTTCACAGATATTCGGTACAAAAAAGAAACACAATTTATCTTAGGGAGAAATCCGACGGTTATGTGGGTGTTTGAGCGACAATCTGAAATTGCAACACAAGCGATAGGAAGCCGAAAAGTTTTAGAGAAATCGCAAGAATCCTAGTCGGGGCGTTTGAAGGAGAAAATGAATTGCAAAAGAAGGGGAAGGAAAATGAAGGATTTGAACGTGAGAGGAAGAGAAAGGGGCAGAAATTGAGGGAAGAAGAGAAGAATAAGGGTTTGGAATGGGATTAGCTTTTGGGGACGAAGAACGCGAAGACTATTCGACGTTAACAGCTATTTTGATTTGTCATTTTGTTGGCCGCCTGACGCCAATGAGACTCATGTATGTTTACCCACGTTTGCCCAAATATATTCAGGTTTACTTTCAAAAAAAAATTAAAATTATAATCTCCTATTTATACAAGTTCTAAAACCCTAGGTTACTTGTAAGGAATGTGGGATACAAAGTGATTTTAACACAAATCAACTGAACAAATGGTATGGTTGTCACACTTATCTTTGGTGGTCTATGTTAACTTCATGTTCATCTTCTGTCAAAAACACTCTCAGCGGAGCAATGTCTTAGGGAAGACCTCACAAAGTGAAGTTTTTTATTCATAATTGGTACACAACCTGATGATAAAATTACAAACACAATGGAATAACTCAAGATTGCATATCTTACATTGTGTATTCATGTACGAGATTAAGACCTTTATGACAAAATTCGTGTGGCCTTATCAACACAAATCAACTGAACAAATGTCAAGAGCTTTAAAAAAGGGTTAAACGGAGCAAAGACGAAGCTCGAAAATCAGCGGGTAAGAAGAGCCAACTAGTACTCCAAACGCAATTTGTATATTTCTTTCCCTCTTACTTTGGACAATAGATTATCATTTGGGCCGTCTTCTGTATGGATAAAGAATGTCATCGATGCTATCTTTGATGTGGTTTCCCACCTTTCGTATGTTTCTTCCCACGCCTGCTGCAACTAGGCTGGCATTACGAGTAAACCTACCAGTAGTTTTAGGTCATTCAAAGGTATTAGTATCTTCAATATTAGCTGCCTATTTAAATGCAATAGAGCTTTCACAAAGGAGAACATTTTACGAGCTGTGATCAGATAATCATAGAGGAGCTTACTTGGCAAGGAACTCATCCCCAACTCCAACAGGTTGAGTAGGTTTGTAAGGCTGAGCTTGGGGAACCCCGCGATCCTCTGCATCACATAAACAAAAATCTCTCTTTTTGGAGATGAGAAATATCAAATTCCAAAGAAAGGAATCCTTGGTTATAACCAATCAATTATGGGCATGACAGTGAACAAAAATCTTTTTGAAATCGAATGCCACTTGCTATTTTAATGCTTCCAAACTGAGAAACTTGAATACATTTTCCATGACTTAATGATACTAATAATAAGTAGACCGCTTGAATCTCAATTCAAATGCAAAATGCTTCTTTTTTCATCGTAGATTAAGAATAAATGAAATACAAGCAGAAAGAGGATCCTTAAATATTAGGCTCAAGGCTATGGCTCTATAAACTTTTACATCATTGATAGAACCAAGCCTAAAAGTCAAGGGAACATTATTTTAAAACTATTAATTTTTCACATGATAACAAACCCGAGCAATTTTCATGTTTAGGTGGTGACTTAAAAATGAAATATTATTTGTAAGAAATTAAATGGAGCTTATCAAAAACCAAATTACACATGGTATGGAAGATAAAGTCATCCATGAGATGATGATGAATACCAGAAATTAAAATGGGAAGACAACTGACTGAAGATACTAACAAGAAAGTAGTCGTGACCCGTTGGTGTGATGGTGCTTGAATGCATCCACAGGTATCAATATAACAGGCATCAACATTTAAAAGGAATTCCAATCAAGTTTGGGAATGACAAAAAGTTAGTAATCTGAAAGCCAAGCACCCCATCCATGCAATTGAATTATTTATCCAAGAGTAAATGGCAAGGTCACTTATGATATCAGGTTCTGTTAATCAAATGTCAAGTGCTTCTATGATCAACCTTTCTAAGACAAGGGTTATGCACATACAAAAAGATGTTCGCGATGATAGCAACAAGGATGAAATGATTAATTTTCCGATCAAGAAAAAAACAAGGGAGAGTTCAAGTAAAACCGAATAAAAGAGGCCTATCAATGTCCATGTATAAGTTGTGCGATAAGAGAGCATCCTGAACTTGGACTATTGCTTACAAAAGAACACAATTGCACAACCACATTACCTTGTCTGCTATGAACAGGGGCAGTGACAGGGGCAGAGGCATGATCACCAACTGGTTTTTTATCCGCTAAAAGCTACCATCATAATGAATTATGTCAAAAATACAAACAAAGAAACATATAATGAAAAGCTATTTGGACAAAGTAAATTTGAAAAATTAGACCAAAAAGAGATTTGAACCTCAATGCCACTACAGAGAGGCAACTCAGGTGTTGGTTTTTGGTCATCAGTTGAACCTTCTTTGGTTTCTAGATACACAGAGTACCCAACACAAGCATATCTGAAATCAGTAAGACTTCGCCCTTCTTTAGAGGCTTCAACCTCGGATTTACTAACTATGAAACTGGGTACTGATTCACCAACAAAAGACAAAAAGAATATTACAAAAAGCATTGTATTTATAAATATTTGTAGATAATTCTAAAATTGAGGACAATTTTGCAAGAACATTGCACGCCCCTGCACTCCTCCCATTAACAAAGAGAATTCGTCTATATAGAAATGTTATGACATATGACCATATATACTATCTGAACCATCCCGGTTAGGCTAATGGAAACCGAAGCAGGTAACGTGTGGTGATTGATTACTCATAAGTAGCAAGAAATGCAGAGCAAATCGACAGTCCACTTGAAAATGGTTACAGCTTGCAACAACTTCATACTAATTATTCAAATTGCAGTTAAATTAGAAATCAAGGTTCCCTAATCATATTTTTTGTGTACCAATGCAACCTGCAAAATATAAAACTGGAGTTGATAATTTTACTACAATCCCAAATAACGACCTTGCAGCATATATGAGGGTGACAACCTAGTCCAAAACAAAAGACAAAATTTGGGCTCCTCTCCACCTCTTAAGCCAGAGAATTACAAGTTAACCCGAAAACAATACCACAAAAAAGGCGACTATGGTCAAAAATCAAAATTGAAAATAAACCCTAGAACAAATTTGTAGGTTGGAAATGCAAACCTTGTGGAAGGGTACCAGCGAGGCCAAAACAACGAGGATTACGACCTTTGGATTTGAGAATGGAGGAATAGTAGAGAGTTCCCTTGCATGATTTTCCCTTTCGAACTCCCGATCGATTTTGGTCTTCTTCATCTTTTACCTCTTTGGCCGTCTCCATGCTTTCTCCTCCCTTTGCGTATGTGTGTTTGTTGGTTTTCTCGATCCTCAGAAATGCTGATTCAATGATTTTTTTTCTTTTTCTTTTTTTTTTTCTTTTCCTGTGAATGGATTTCAATTTTCTTTTTAAACAAGCATCGCGCATCGACTTGCCAAATAAAGAGGCATCATCTAACATAAATAAAACTAATAAATAACCAGAAAATAGAGAAGTATTAAGGGTTAATAACCCAAAAAAAAAATTATTAGTTATTTATCGAAAAAATAATTATTGATCGATCGATAAAAAAAAACATTGTATATTCTGTCATAATTCATTTATAATTAACAATTTCCGTCATATTGAGACTGTCAACCGAATAATCTAACTCTAACAAATAAAATTTGCACCTTGCATTAAAATATCAACCATATTCCTTTTAGAACATGTTAAATTTTGAAAAAAAATTCCCATCACATAGCAATAATGTACTAGCCGTACTACTTATGGTGTGATAAAATTTCATTTGTATAGAAATACATAAAAAAAAAAATTTATAATTTATTTGAGAATATCAAACATTTGATAATTTAGAATGTTATATCAGATTATTAAAAAAAAATTGATATAAATAATATTTTTACTTATCTAACTATAAAATAAATATTAATACATTATATATTTGTAAAGTTATAGTTTACCTAAGAAATCATTTGCCCCAAATCTCGTTATATATTATTATAGTATAACATCAGATGATAAGATTATTTTATTAAGTCGATTAATAAGTTTGATGGTTAGAAGCTTGATTTCGATAAATATATAATTTTAATGGTAGAAAATATATAGCATGGTAACTTAGAGGCGGAAATTTCACTTGCACTCGTTGGATATCCGAATTACTTTACCAGTAAAAACGGGTGAAAACTCAAACAAAGTCAGGTGATGAATGTACGCGGTGTAACACCCCGAATCCGCGGGACTCAGGGCGCTACGGGTTGGGACCTCACAATGGGTCCCGACCCTTAGCCTGACAACAATTTCACCGGATCTTGCAACAAGGCACAAATAAAGGCTAAAACCGAAATACATTTTTATGCAATGTAATGAAACCCGAAAGCATACAACAAATAGACTTCAGCCGATATGCAACACCAAGGGCCAAATGCCACTACGCGACATACAATATACATGGATAATAAACAAACTCGACTCTAGCCAAAACCCACTCCTAAAATGTATAGAACCTCGGCTGTCCACTCTCCGGATCTCTCGGTCGCATTCCTAACCTGCAAGGCAATCTACAACAATCGGTATAAAACCGTTAGCTAATATTCGAGGCATTAGAATCAAGGTGAAAGGAACAAACACAACTCAATCATCATAAACACCCAATACTCCAAAGCACACAAGTCCGGTTTATTATCTTATTATTATTAAGTCATATCCCGTTCTAATTCAAATTAGGTTGTGACACGAGAGTCACCGAAACTCGCCTCAGTCCCTACTTACCGGCATGGAATGGTACTGATGCATCTGACCGTCTACCAGCACGGGATAGTCGCCGAGAACCTCCTAGCTCTCGCGGGAGCCAGGCAAGTTGTCACCGCCCGTTATCATACACTTGGGCCAAAATAATATAAAAGTTGGTAATCCTAATTCCGGTTTAGTTGTTATAAACAATAAAGATTAAACACACACCACCAAACACACATCAATGTTAATACAAGGAATACTAGCTAAGTAAGTCCAGAGACTTACCTCGTCACCACACTCAACTCACAACACTCTCGCTTCCTTAGGGAGGAAGCCCATAACCTGCTCACAAGAAGATAATTATATCAACAACAACTCACTCACAATAGAAGTCTTAGACTTCTATACAAATGATCTACGCAAGATCATTTGACTCTCAATTCTAGGACCGCATCCTAGAATCCCTCATGCTCACATCACACTCAACAGAAGCTAGAAGTCCCAAGACTTTTAAACCCTCGGATCTCGCAAGATCATAACTCACAACACTACTAGGATAACATGCCTAGTCCAACAAACACAACGGTAACATCCCCATGCTAGGATAAGCATATCCTAGCTCATAATCTCAACGACCATATAACCACAACCTCAAGCCTCAGATACTCACAAGATCAACCAAACACTCAATGTCTTACAACAATCGACAATCCTCAAAGCTCACCTAAGGTCCAAACCACTAATTGGTATTCACTCTAGGTTATGCTAGATTACCCAACCTAGCATGATACTAATACTAACATAACAAGATCGAGTAAGATCATAAGCTCGGGGGAAAAAGATACTCACATGACGTCAAAAGATGGAAGACGATCTAAGGATGTCGACTTGGACTTGTTAGGTCTTTATCGGGAAGCTTCCGAACCTAACACCAAAACTATACAAATTTAGCTTATACGCTAAATTTGAACGGAATAATTTACATATATAAATCTAAGGAAAACCCCACTTTTAAAAACCCAAGTTAAAACCGCAAATGTATATTCCGGGCAAATTGTATAACATCATAAACCCAAGGTAAAACTCGTTTTCAAAGCCAAGGTTAAAATCCCATAATTTAATTTGAGTCATAACCCGGAATTAATCCAACATGAGCATAATATATATGGTATATATAAATAAGAATATAACTCAAGTGAAACCCAAATTTAAAATCGTAAAAACATTTTTCCGGGTAATATATACAATTCTAGAAACTTGGGACAATTTTTGTAAATCAAACATTGGGCCATTTCTGTAATTACAGATGTAGAGGGCACTTTTGTTAAATTCACAAAGTTGGGTCAATTCTGCAATTATAAAATATGGGTACAAAACTGTAATTACTCTAGATTTAGAGGGGGCCGCTCGCAAATAGCCCAAAAGGGTTTTCTTTAACCTACTAGTGAATGTGGCACGCTGGGGGAAACCTGTGAAGGCAGCACAGGAGGCGGCGGGAACTCCAGCAGGCAAGGGCGAGGCTGGGCACTTTCCGGTGGCTTTAGACGGCGATGGAGGTGGTGAAACAGCGGTAACAGGGCGGCAACAGTGGCAGGGAAAACAGATGCACGGCGGCTGCAGGGGGCAGGGTAACGCGGCGGCTAGGGCTCCAGCAAGGGGCGATGTGGCGACCGGCGAGCTCTCCGGTGGGTCTGGGTGTCCGACGAGAAGGTGACGCAGGGCAGGACGATGGTGTTGGCGGCAGGCACTTCCGGCAGCGCCTGTTGGGTACACTGGTTGCCCCTTGTCGGCGGTGGAGAGAAGAGAGGAGAAACAGCGAGGAGAGAGGCGGCCTACATCCGGCTCTTCACTGGTGGCTCGACAGGAACCCCGAGCCCCCGACGGCTTGCTTCCCGGTGTCGTTGGAGGTTCGAGAGGTCCGGAAAGGAACATAGGTGGTTCGACAGGGGAAGCTCAATGGAGGTGGTGATCTTCGAGCTATCACCGGCTCGAGGTGGCTCGAAGGAGAGGGAAAACAAAGAGAGACTGTGGAGTAGAGCAGGTTGCTTGTTGATTTCAAACGAGAGAGTGAATTGATGAGAGATTGAGGTTAACGAAGGGTCAGGTGCAAACTGCAAGGTAGCACATCACCTTCATCTTCCAAGGGAAGTGAAGAGAAGGAAAAAGAAATAAATAAGAAAAAGAAAAAAAAAAGGAAAGGAAAAAGGATTACTATTTAAACTCGATCAAACTAGAATCCGAACGGGATTTTTGGATCAGAAAATTTTCCGAATTCTTCCGTTAAAGGTAATACGATATCAAAAATATAAATATACTCGGGGAAGGATATTTTACGTCATAATAATACTTTTTTTTAAATAAAAAAAAACAATAAAAATATTTAAAGTAATAAAATATCGATAAAAGTCGGAACAAATAATATCGAAAACATATAAAAAATTTGGGGCGTTACACGCGGATGAAGGTCTTTCACCTATTACCCGACCCAATACACCCGAAATATCTTTAAATGTTGTGTATTTAGTTTAAAATAATTTTTTTATTTTAGTTGTAGAAATTGTTGGTTTTTGAATATATTAATTTTGCATTATTTATGCCAAGATACTCCAAATCCATTATAAATTGACAAATTTCATGATTTTTATTCACACGGATAAATCCGAACCGTTTGTCACCCAACGCGATGGGTGAATGCATCAGATGAGGTTAATGGGTGGCGGATGAAAGTGCATCATTTACCTATCATCTAACTCAATGAAATTAAATAAAACTTAATATATATAACAAAAATAATTGCAATGGTCAATGCTAATAATTATAGAAATTTTAGCGGTAATGAAAATAAAATATAATCTAAATAGAATTTTTTATAAAAAAAATTATTAGATTTAATCTTTAGTGTGACACGTATACAAAATGAACGTGATGCTATACAAAAACTTTTTACTAGTATTATTATCTACATCCCTAGTAAAAAGGGTTAAATTTTACACTCTTATCTAAAACAAATTCATACATCCATGTATTTCCCCCGTGTAAATTGTTAAATAAAAATTCACTCCGTTCAAATATAGACGTCATCCTCCAAGAGTGCAAAATAAAGTGGGTCTTACTCCTCCACAAATAAACCAATAATATTTTTTTGTAATTTATTTTTTCTCAAATATTTCATGGGAAAAAGGGAAAGTAAGATTAAAATAAGATTATAGACGGAATGGAATGCAACAAAAAGTCTATACGCAAATACGTATAGAAATACTGTGCATAAATAACATTATAGACGGAGTGAAATGCGGTTAATCTTTTTTTTTTTGATACATCGGTAAACAACATAAAAGGATCAGTTTCTAGAAACCGATCATACTAAAGCATCCTTTCGAATGAGGTCTTGAACGTATTCTGGGATTGCATCTATTTCCAGCTCTTCGTTGTGACCGTGCAGCGCAATCTTGTCCGCGACCGTATAAATCTCCCTGAAGATATGTTGAGCGGTGAAGAATTGGAACCAAGAAATGATAATTGAAATGTCGTTAATAATCATATCGAGTTCCCATGGTGGTTTTCAAGTTCGATTAATCGAATTGACGAGCCTTAGGTTATCCCCTTCAATCTCGATAGATGTAATTCCAATGTCTCTAGCCTTTTGAAGGCCAAACCGCAAGGCAAGAGCTTCCGCTTCCAACACTGATTCAGCATTACATCTGCCGCTTCCTATAGCTATAGGAATTGCATGTTGGTTTCGAATGATAAATCCATAAGAACACTTATCCGTTGAGCTTTGTGAGGCATCAAAATTAAGTTTATAAAACCTTCCTTAGGTCGTTTTAGGTTTTTCTTTTTCTCCTTGTTGAATTTGTTGGGGATGTATTCTTGTTTTGCTTTGCATTTGCTAGATCCCAACTCTCGATTTGGTCAATTGTCGTTGCTTTGATGTTCTGCGGGAATTTGGTTTTATTAAAAACGAACTGATTTTTCGCCATCTACATGTTCCACCAAATAACCACTAAAAGTTTCATGTCCTTAGTCGGAATTGCACCCTTGAGTTCACAAAGGTCCTAATCGATTCCTTGATTATCAATGTCAATATTTTTATGTTAGTTGCAACGTTTTGATTATCGATTGTTATGAACATGATTGGACATTGAAAAAAAAAGGTGTTTTGCACTTTCGGTATGGTGATTACAATATTCACAATTCATAACGACCGGAATTTTTTGTCTATCAAGTTTTTGTTTTGTAGGAAGTCCATCCATAACAATCTTCCATATGAAATTCCTGATTTTTTGCATGACATCCATTTTCCAAATCCAATTTTTATCATTCGTGATACCAACTCTTCGTTTTTGAATCATCTCCAATAATGATTTAGTCAGATACCACCCATCATCGCTTCCCACCCAGTACAGTCGGTCGCGAATTTCACTAGTTGGGAGATTATAATTTTAATTTTGTCTATTATGGTGTTTGGTAAGTATGTGTTTAGTTGGTCTAATTTGTTGTGATCCCATGCATTATTAGTGATAAACGAGGAAGTTAGATCTGTCAAATTGATTTGGGTTGAGTTTAACAAGACATCTTGGAGTGGTTTATCCAAAACCCACCTGTCTTTCCAAAATCTTATTGTTTTTCCGTCTCCTACCCTCCAGACGAGACCTTTATCAAAGTCTTTATATAATTTAATCAAGTTCTTCCACTGCCAAGACACATTCTTTCCGCATTCGTAGTTCCATATGCATGAACCTTTTAGGTATTTTTCTTTTACGATTTTAACCCATATGTTATTCGGTTCTGCCATAATTTTCCACATTAGTTTCATTTGTAACGCTTTATTCATATCTTCCGCTTTCCTAATCCATGTACCTCCTAGAGATCTGGGTTTACAAATCTTATCCCAACTAATAAGTGGGTGAGGATTAGGTCCCTTATTCCAAAAGAAGGTTCTATTGATTTTGTCTAGTTCGCAGTGTACGATACACGGCAGCATGAAAGCCTGCATTAAATAACAAGGTTTTGCATTCAGATTTGCTTTTATTAACGTTATTCTTCCTTATTGAGACAAGGAGGACGCTTTCCATTTAGTAAGTTGTTGTTTGGTTTTAGTGATAACGGAATTAAAAATTTTCTTTATTAACTCGACCGTTGATGATTGAGCATCCTAAGTATTGTTCTATATTTGTAGAAATATTGATTCCCAAATGGCCCTGAATTCTTCTCGTGTTACTTTGATCAATGTTAGTTGTAGTTTGAAACACGGATTTATGGTAATTAATTATCTGACCGGAAATATCACAATAGTCCTTTAAAAACCGAAAGTACCATATCGCTTGTTTGAGTGGAAGTTTTGGTGAATATTATTATATCATCTGCAAATGCTAAGAATGGGATTATAGTCCCATTCTTCGAAATAGGGAAACCAATAGACTTTGGGTTATCATTGGATATCTTTTGTAGATTTCTTGCTAAAACTTCCGCACAAAGGTTGAAAAGTAGGGGGCGATAGTGGGTCACCTTGCCTGAGACCCCGTTGTGGACAAAATAGACTGTTAGGTGAGTCATTAATTAGGATCGAATAGGAAACAGTTGATATACATTCTTGAATCCAATTTGTGAATTTATCCCCAAATCCGAATTTGTTCAAAACCGCTTTAAGGAAATCCCATTCCACTTTGTCATAGGCTTTTTCCATATCTAATTTTATGACCATATAGCCTTCTTTTACTTTTTTCGATTTGAAACAATGAAAAATTTCATGCGCAATAAGCACATTGTCATGAATTGCTCTATTTTTTACGAAAGCGCTTTGTAGTGGATGAATCAATAATGGAAATACTACACTTAATCGTTTTGCTAATATCTTTGATATAATTTTGTAGACAGTTGAAACTAAGCTAACATGTTTGTAATGTGATGTTGTTGTTGGATTATCAATTTTTGGTAGGAGTTCTATGAAAGTATGATTTAGTTGCCTAACAATTTTACCAGTTTAATAAAAGCTTTTAACCGCTCTAGTAACTTTTGATGCGGTTAATCTTATGTTTTAGTAAGGTATATAGAGTTACGAATGAAAAGCTTGTTTGTTTTCCTTTTTTTTTTTTGGTGAAAGCTTGTCTGTTTTCCTCGATTCCGCTCTTTAGTTCGAAAAGTCTATAGTGGTTTATTTATAAGAAATCAAAACGTAACACCAAATGAATGAAGCTCGTGGTAAATGATTTTTTTTATTAAACAACAATTATATAACCAGATACAACAATTACAATCTACGGAAAATTCTCTTTCTTTGCTTTTTAGTGGTACAAATTAGGGGTGGTAGGAGCCGTGAAAAATGCAAAACAAATCAAGGGTGCAAGTAGTTACAAGATGCTCCCTTCTTACAATACCCACTCTCGTAAAATTTACATACACGCTGCCCCCTATGCTGGGCCGCCTGCCCCACCACCGCCCTCGACGATCTTCCACCAACGCTTCCGTTAAAAGACGGCTGCCGGTGATAGATAGGCGGTCTGGAGCTCTTCAGAAAACCTGCATCTACACTATTATGACGGTAACTCCGGTTATCCCTCTGCCCTGAGGAATGTCTTCCTCCTCCACCATGATATCTCGGTTGCTGGCTCCCTCGGTTCCCTTGACTATAACTTGGGTTTCCTAACACGCTTGGTGCTGTCATGCCCTGGCTTTGGCTCGCTCCCCAGCTAGATTTCGTGTTACCCGCCACTCTCCTGGTGGTCGATGTGTCTGGAGTCGGATTAGATGATGGTTGTAAGGTTTTAAGATGCTGAAGGGGAGATGGTGGTCTCAGCTCTCCTTCTACGGTACTCGAGGTTTGAAGGATGGTTTTGGTGCGTGGGAGTGACTGTTTTAGTGAACCGGATGCAGGAATTTGGACTGACAGCTCTAGAGAAAGACCTGTTGGCTCCATCTCTCCCTCCTCGACTGCGCTTGAGGAGGCAGCTGCTGTTGAGGAAGTTAGAGGTGGAAATGGGAAATCAACACGGCAAGCTGGTTGTTCTTGAGTTGCAGGAATGTATGGTAGCTTTGTCTCGCTCTCCATGGAGCACGAGGTATCCAGCCTTACAGTGGCTGATGCAGAAGGCAAACCTAACTCCTGCCGTGGAAACATGTCTATTTCCATGCGATTTGCAGTGTCAAGCATGGAAGAGGAAGTTGAGGATGATAGCAACATAGGTGGCAGATTTACCCGCAAAGCTAAATCATGGGAAACATGAGCAGGATACGCATCGCCTTTCTCTTCAGGGTTATGATGTTGAAGAACAAATTCATGTTTTGAAGAGTTGGAGATATTACTCAGCTTCCCATTACTTTCCATTCCAGGGCCTTTGGATGAAACCGGACTGGAGAGCGAAAGTGATGTGAATAGATCCCCATCAGACTCAAAACTCAATGAACGCAATGGAAGAGGGGCCGGCTTCACATGCTCAAGTCTGAGGCCTTCGGAGGATTGTATGTTCACAGCAGGAACAAGGGGCTGTAGAGATGTACTAGTCAGAGAAAGAAACCCCTGCTGAGCAGAAGCAAAATCTGGCTTCACTTGTCTTGGGTTGGTAGGGCAGTTATGGAGATCTATGGGAAAAGGCGGATGCGGTTCTGTTATTGTAGGATGAGAATGGAACTGTAACTCACAAGTGGTGTTCCACGCTTCATGCTTCCCGGTCTCAAGCGGTGGGCTCAATCCCACAAGTCGGCTGAAGCAATCGTTGCTGGGAGAATCTAGGGAGTCATCCCCAAACTCCATCCGTAAATTAGGGGACGGCAAACCATGAAGTGATTCATATGCCTCAACTTCTGTTAACAGATCCGAAACAGACTCATCTCCCAGAGTACTGAGTTCAATAGGTCCATCAGGCCAGCTAGATGTGTTGCAATCAGGATGAGCCGACAAAGAACCAGTAAAATGGCAACTTCCTGAGGTTGTAGTCAGATGGTCGACGAATTTCATTCCAGATTCCAAAGTCTCTACGCAGGACTTGGTCTGAATAGGAAATCCATCCCATTGCACCCTCTCACTTACCAAAGAAGTGACCGTACTCCAATTAATTCCTACATCTTGGCAGGTAGCATTTGAAGTGAGACACTGTTCTGCAGTGACATCTTTAAAGCCTTCCCTGTTCTGGTTTACTGAGCTAACTGGTACAGAAATTCCAATTTCACAAGGGGCATTCCAACTGGTGCACAGATCTTGCCCATGCAAATCCGAGGTGGTGGGATTTTCGACTTCGGCTACCTGCGATTTTGTCTCTCCAGTGTTCAAATCTGGCAATTGTCTTGGCATATCAAAGAAGTTCATTTGATCAGAAGCAGACTTCCAGCCATTGGCCGGACTCTGCTCCAGAGCAATTGGAGTGACTTGCTGGCTATTCTCCCCAACTTCACTATCCAGCTTGTTTTCTTCAGCTTGCTCTTTGAAGTTCACATGATCCGTCGCTGGCTTGATTGTTGAACTCGGCTGAGCAGGATCAAGTCCACCAGAAGACATGTTTGGGATGGAACTTGAAACATATGGAGCAGAGAGCTGCGGCCCAGGGTCGACAGGCAAACATTTAGCATCCTTTGTTGTTGAACTCGATTGAGCAGGATCGAGTCCACCAGAGGACATTTTCAGGCTAGAACTTGAAATATTTGGAGCTGAGAACTGTAATCCAGGCTCGACAGCCAAACATTTAGGGTCCTTGATTGTTAAACTCGATTGAGAAGGATCAAATCTACCAGAGGACACTTTCAGGGTAGGACTTGAAACATTTGGAGCAGAGAACTGTTCTCCAGGCTCAACAGCCAGGCACTTGGAATCCTTTTTGTCGTCCTTGGGAGTCGGACTAGGTAGATCAGAGCACTCTGGCTTATGATTTTGATTAGTCGTTGCAAAACCTTGATTACTAGAAGCAGGAGATGCATTAGAAATATCTTGACCAGGAGAACTTGCCACTTGGAGAAGATTCCGATTTTCTTCATGAGATATTTGTGAACCGCTGTCCAGAACAGCTCCATGCCCACTGTTATCCGCAATCAACTGCTCTCTATCATCAGAACACCTAGCTGCATCGGTCAAATCTGTATTACAACCATCATTAGGTTTATCACTTGTCCAAGCTGCATTTATATTAATACTCGGTTGTCCACCACATTCAAGATTTCTACAACCAGTTACAGGTCTTGCTTCATGGGACTTTAAACAATCAGACTGACATCGATGTTCTTTGCCACCTTGATTTGACAACGCGTCAGCCAAGAGCATGGAACTATCCTGACTTCCATCTATCCTCCATACTCTAAGATCAACCGGGAAGTAGCCGCTTGAGTTCCACTTGCGAAGCTGCATCATGCAAAAAGGTCCCTGAACTTTACCTAACGGATCCCGGTAATGCCATATCTTATCAAGCTCCAAATTCTCAAGACACCGAGTCAGACGAGAGGAGGAAGTAACTGAAGCATTATGGGGCTGATGTTCCAATGTTGTACCCTCATGCTTACTAGTTATACGGCCTGGATCAACTTGATTTCTTAATTCTTCAAGTATCCTAGCAGCATCTGTTTCGAGTTCAAAGGAAGATTGACTACTCTCAACAGGAGCAACATCTTCCTCTCTATTTGGTTGCGGTCTTATAGATCCATTTCTCTTACAATCCCAATTGGAAGATGAACTTCGAAGCAACTTGGCCCTGGTACTATATGACATATCAACTCTTCGTTGGACACTTGGTTCGGCACTCCTTGAAATAGCGTTGGAATGCACTGGTGTTGTGTTTCCATCTACATTCACCATCAAATACAAAAAAAAGAGCTCACATTATAAGACAAGCAATAAGGAATACATATAGCAATCAAACAAACAGGAATCTTGGTCCAAGGTACCTTGTTTCGTATCAGATTGTCCAGAATCTTCATCAGATTGATAAATTGGATCCATCCTTGGATCGGCATGCACTTCCGGTATTTTACGCAACCTGCGCTGGCGTTCCTCAGGTGACTTGAGGTGCTCCAATTTCTCCACACATTCTCTAAGCGTGAAAGTTGGTCAAGGGAAAAACAATATCCACTATTTCTTGGTAAAACTTGAGTATTTGCTGCACAGATGAGCAAGTACATATTTTTGCATGTTACAGGAAAAACAAAATACTGATAAAATCAGCAACGAAAAACTGCTATGACAGAACCAAACAACCCTCAGACAGAAATAAGTTTTGGTGAAAAACATCCAACACAAGATCCCTTTTGTCCTAAATAAAACACTAGGTCGTTCATCCTCTAGAATTCATAAAATGCACGGTTTTCTACTATCCTTAATGTTCCATTGACCATAGTCTATGCAAAATCTAAAATATATATTTTAACTTTTAGTACCAAGCATAGGAGATGGGAGGGAAAAAAAAGGAAACTATTCTTGAGTAATTGCAAAAATATTATTCAAAAATAGTGCAATAAACAAGATATAGATGAAGGATATTCTTTTCGGTGTCCCATTTCACTGGCTCGATCACGCAGATGATTGAGCTTCAAAATCTCGGTTTCAAGAACCTGTAAAATAAGGGGAAAAGAAAAGGTCGATCACCCACAGAGAACCCCCAAATATATCGATTAAATATTGCAATTACTTCTACATACTAATATCCCAAAAGCAATTAACTATTACCATTTTTCAGATATTGTTATTATAAACAGCTGTTGACACTAACAAGTGTAATATATTATATGATATAAAATCAAAACACCATCCTCTTATACTTACATCTTTAATTCTCAATTCTTGAAGTGCAACTGCTTTCTCATGAACCTCACCCTGTTAACAAATACAAATCTTTTAAAGATGTCCCTCAGCAACGCATACAGATAGAACATTAAGAACTTACCACAGTCAGCCTCTCCACTAGTCCACATTTTATGCTCTGCCGTAAGCGTCTGCATTCATCCTAGTAATACGATGGAGTATCAATAAAGCACAGTAATATAGCATTACAGCATATATGAAATATAAATTATCTATATGTTACAATTAAGGGAAGGTTATGTAACTAAAAAAAGGTTCACTTCTGGGATTGTATCGTGACGCAAAGTATATAAATGAGGCATACACATACTTAGATTTGCACAATCATTCCATTCAACAGACAGGTCAAATCTTCAGAATAATAAACCAAAATATTGTGAATAACACATATGTTATATAAAGAATAAATAAAAATAGCAAGTCGAGATTCTACATCTCCCCATGAGAAACAGAATATAATACAGAAACTGGAAGAATATTACGTAGAAGAATACGTAATATGGCAGTACAGACAAGAAGAATCAGCACACAAAATTCTGGTTTTCAAATTCAATCAATCACCTCAGAGAAATCTTGATTTGAAATTGCATCAATTTTGACATCCTCTGTTTTGTCCAGATTCAATATTTTAAGAATAATATGTGCTGTCTTATCTCCGATTTTGTACGGTTCAGCTGCCTTGCCGGTACCTAAGGACAATTCAACAGCAACAGTTCAGCAAACTAATCGTCTTGTAGTTAAGAAGTACAATGTAAACCATATGTAATCTGTACATACCAACAACACGAACCAACCGGTAGATTTCCTGCTTTAGATCATTCCCAGATATTCGAATCCGGACTATGGAGCCAACTACTTTATCATGAAATTTTCCAGCATCATCCATAAGGTTCTCTATTAAACTCCTTTTCAAATATATCAAGCTCATGTTGTGAACGTCAATGGCAGCAAAATTATCCAGGTTAATTTGTCTCTCTCGCTCATCAACCTTTTTTCTTGTCTGTCTCTTCCTTTCTCGCACAGTATTATGCTGTTCCTCACTGCATTGTTCAACCTTCATCTGATTGTCAGAAGAATCAATAGCTGCAGCATGAACCACGCTACTTGCACAAGAACCATCTTTAAAGTGATACTCAATCAATTTCAGCATTTCAAAATGACCTACGCGTGTTTTACCGAATAAATTTTCCAATCGCTTATCACATATTATTTGGCTTTTCTTATGAGGATCACGAAGTTTGTTTTTCCTGATATACTCCAGCAGTAAGGCCTGGACATCAAAGTGAGTTAACTTTGATGTATCACCATTTTTTACATGTTCAACAAATTCCAAGAGTTCTGATGAAGCCCATTCCGCAACACTTCCCTCTAAATTATCAGCAACTATTCTTTCTCGGAAGCTATTCTGAAATGGTGGCTGCTTCCTGGTCTTCCTTCTTTTGGAAACATTTGTCTCTACCTGATTATTTTGTGTCCCTAATGGACCGACTGTACTACTCAACTCTACAGTTCCATTAATACAAGTATTCTGAGATTCCTGTGAAGAGTTATTTACACGATTCAACGTAAAGCCTTTCCAAGGGTTTGTAGCTCGAGTTAGCTCATCCAATGTCAGAGATTCCTTCTCTTTCAAATAAACCCAGTACACTTTAAACAGATACTCCCAGCTAGTTGTGTCATCAAAGTCTACATGAGCCTGCTAAAAACAGGAACATGAGAATGCCCCAAATATCTAAGCATGGAGTGATATAGTTCTTTTACAATAAATATCGAAATATGGACTAAAATAATGTTTTCAAACAAACAAGCAACTCATGTACAACTTTTAGGAAATGGACAGAGAATTGAACCCTTTTTCAGCAAAAAGAGCAGCACTCGTTCAGACTAGTTCGTGTGTGTGTAGAAATCTAAAAAGAACCACTTAATAAGATCACGCACATTACATATGTGATTCTTAGTGCAAAAGAAGTATATCTCCTAAATCTACAGTGAAATTCATACAAAAACCTTTCATCATAAGATCCACTTAACAAGAAAGTTATGGTCCATAAAATAAACAGACAAGTACTAAATAACAAAAGTTATGGTGAGAAAGAGAACAGAAGAGATCAGGGTAATCACACTATCACATGAGGCATTTAAGAGATGAATCAAGTCGATCCAATACTAATTGTCTCCCAAGAATTAAAATCCATAAAATTTGGCTTTCCTCATTTATGAATTCAAAAAATGATATAAGGAATATTTATGGTATTACTGTTTGATATCAAATTTGTGAAATCACTCTGTATCTGTAACAAATATTGACTACATTAATACTGGGAAAACATTTCCTTATTAGTCCACCTCCCCTCTCTCCCAGGAGAATATAATTCCCATAAGATTCAAGCCTAATTGCCAAATACATTTCCGAATATAGAAATTGCATAAGCCAACTAGAAGTTGCCCCCAGTGAATATGCTATCCAGAAACTTATTCACAGTAATTATAAGTGGAAAATCAACCAAAAAAATGAAGATCAGTTCAAGTTCATCCATAATTAATATGACCAAGGAATATAATATTATATAAGTTATCATGATAATTGACAGATAATTTAGTCATACCACTTCCTCATTTCCTTGTTTAATGTTCTCGATCAATGAAATTGTAGCCATGCAGTTTTTACAAAATCCTTTGCTGCCCCTCACACATGATATGTCGGCTTGCTTAGTGCATGTCTTGCACAATGAGTAAGGACATGTATAGCACATGAAAATGGCATTCCTCTGACAGATGTTACACAAATGCCAGCCTGAAATTTATATTCACAACAAAAAAAAGCCTAGTAGTTAAAACATGATACTGAAACTCAAGATATAGATTATCATACATGTAAAACCTCTACAGTAAGTTGAAACTCCTGATTCTTTAACATGTTGCAGCATAAGATTCTTGGTATTGAAAATCTTCTAGAGCAAAGAAAGTAGTTGATAAAAGGCGGTACCATACTACCAGACAATTTATTCTTTTTACATAGATATCTGAGAACTTGTGGGACTAAGCTGGTTTATTTTATAGACTAGTGATTAATCAGGCAATAGGGGTGAGGATCTTGACACAGAGGAGTATACATCATGTGAAATGCATGACGTTGTTTCCCTAAGGCTATCAAATGGATTTTTTCAGAAAGGGGAATAAACAAACTTTTGGAAATGAAAATAGTTGCATAGTACAGCTTTAGGGTAGAAGATAATCGGCGTCAATGTACAGTATGTATCCAAAGAAAGCGGTGCTTTGTATTCCAATTCTAGTAAACTTGCACGATATAAATAAACTATCTAAATTCTCAATGAAAAACCTTGTTCACTACGATTACAAAGTAAAGCAAGCAACTTTAATAATACAAAGGAGGATTTACAAAGAATCCAAAAAAGCTCCTCTCACTGTGCAATGCCAATCATATAAAAACCCATTCAAGCACGATACTGCATTAAGTCTCTTGTAACTGTAACTAGATTAGGGAATTTAGGGCACATGAAGCACTATAGACCAGTTTAACTTTAGTCATACAAAAGTTGAGCAATTTTTCCACAATCTAGCCCTGCAGCTTCAGGCATTTAAAACATGCATAATATTTCTGTTAAGTAAGCTCATATGTACCTACGACATCTATCCAATTAATAGTTTCCATTTGATAACAAAACCTAATCAGAAGCTGAAAAGTGATCAAAATTGAAAAACGGAAGGCGCTGCGTACCACAGTTCCATCGCAAACGCTTTTTGAAGAAGGATTCATCTCGTTTAACACAAGCTGGATGATACGCCTTAGGGCAGTCCCTAACATAAACAAAACATGCAGAAAATTGAACAAAAGCAGCAAGCAAGCAGACCGGAATTTAGCAAGAGATGATCAATCCCAGAAGAGCAGATAAAAGCAAGTGGATTCACCGTCGATCACATAGCACAAGATCCCCACCATCGAAGCAAATGAAGCAAACATCCTCCTCCTCCTTAGTCCTCTTGGCAGCCGGGGCAGCCACCGGCTTAGCTTTGCCTCCAATCTTAGGCGGACGACCACGCTTCCTTTTTACAGTGAGACTCCCATCTCCGTTTACCACCTCCGCCGGAAAACTAATTCCACCGGCTATATCGGTGGGCAGAGCAGGAGGAGGAAGAGCAGAGACGGGGCCATTAGAAGGGAAGTTGTCAACGGGAAGTTGATGAGGTCTATCATGGCCAGGTTCATCCCCCATAGCTGGAATTAGGGTCAGGTCAGATCAAAACAGCTGGAAAAAAAACATAAAATGGGGAAAAAGGTACCCGTCCCCAGCCAGAATCGTGGAAACCCTAGGTTGGAAATTGAAGGGTTAGTACAAGTGGCTGTGGTCGGAACATGGTGGTGGAGGTGGCGGTGGAAGGGTGGCGTTGTTTCGGGTCGTTTTCAAGGTAGGAAGCAAAGCCTAAAGTCTCAACTGAGTGGAGAGAGAGGGCAATGGGAAACCTTACAAAAGAAGGTGGGAGCTCTGATAGGCTAAAATTGGGGGGTTAACCTTTGTGGAATGGCTTACACATGTTGAAATTTTTGGCCCAAATTTAGGCTCTGTTTGGTTCGGTTGTTGGTTATAATTATAAACTCATAAATTCAACTCAAATCATCTTTGGTTTAACTGTTTTTGAATTTGAAGTCCTATTACAACCTCAAAGTAAAAATCAACCGACCAAAAATTAACTGAAAATTAAAAAAAAGGGTTTTATTTATTTTATGTATTGATAATGCCACTAACCATATTTACACTATTAAATTACTCAGTTTGGGTCTATTTATGAACGTTTGTGAGAAGGGAGCGTGAATTTGTGATCGACTTCTGACGGCTCTGTTGCGGTCCAAATCTGATGGGTCCATAGTGGTTCTCCAGGCTTCCTCTCTGTGTACTTCCTTTGAAGATGAACGTTTATGCTCGGTGCCTCTTGCTGATTGGATCGTCATGCTTTTCCTTGAAGACTTTTTTTTTTGCTTTCGGTTTCTTTTTGATGTATTTTTGTATTTTTCTTTTCTCTTTATTTGTGGTCCTTCATGACGGTTTTGACCGTCTACCGATTTTTCGGCCTTTCGACCCATTGGACGGCGCGTCGTTTAATGGTCTCGAACCGCTGTCCATTTTTTTAAAAAAATAAATAAATAAAATTATCACTAAATGATATGCTCGTGAGACACATAAACCCCGAAAACTTACCATCCACTTTTCCTTCTTTGTGTTACTTACAAGTTATAGCAAAACGTGTCAAGCGTTTAACTTGCACATCCATCGAGTGTACCTAGCTTTGAGTCTCCCCAATCTTAAGTATGCCGAACGTTCCTTCTCAAACTTGTCCAAACTTCGAGTTTGTCCCTCCTTCATTTCGATCCACCGTTCATTCGCAAGAACCTGATAGCGATGATTATGGTTCAACAAAAGACAGTGTTGGAGCATCAACTTATCATATTACTTAGCATGTATTTCCTTGCACTCTCATTGATTGTCTACCTTATAAAAGGAAAGTGCTTAAATTTTTTGGGATCGTTGCTGGTTCATCTCAATTTATCTCACAAAGCATCCGGATAAATAGTTTCATCATACACCAATTGTTTTATTTTGCCATTTATAGCCGTACTATTCACATTTTCAATTAGTTAGAAATATTTATGCTACATCATTTGATGCTTTACTTGACGGTGCTAGTCCTAAGCAATTTATTACATAATACGAGGTCAAAAGTGATTACATCTATATACTTTGTGTCTCACTTCCGGTTTATTTCGATTTGTTTTCAACTAAACTTTATGATTGCTTAATTTATATTTAGTATATAGAGTTGCTGGATAATTTGGTTCAGGTGCAGCAATTGCACACACAATTGGTTTTTTTGAATGTAATTATTTTTTAGTTTTAACACGAGCCCCCTTTATAACCCTCGCTGAATTTGATTTTACCTCGGTCGAGGTGTTTCTGGGCAGACCGAGTGTCAAGGCGAGGTGGTTGTCAGACCTAGGCACCTCGGTTGACGGAAAACATCTCAGCCGAGGCACTCTGACTGCATCCGAGATGTGTCTCAATCAAACTACGTCTTCTCAATTTCTCGAACGTCAGTCCTTCCATGTAGCTCCTGAGTTGTAATTTCTTTTTAGAGAATACTTGATTCCTGTCTAGGAGGACACACGAAACACAAAGCAAACTATCTAAACTAAACTAGAAAAAAGAAAAAGAAAGCAATACCTTAAGTTGCCTCCCAAGAAGCACTTGGTTTAAGGTTGCTAGTTGGACCGTACGTCATCTCAAACAAGGTAGGTGGTGGCCTCACCCCATACTTCAACTGCACCATGGGGAAAGACAAAAGGTTCCGTCCAATGCTCAATAAAATGCAAATACTCATCAGGGAATGAATCATCAATGGGTAGGTTGTCCTTCTCAAGCGAGATAGGTGGTATCCGGCTGAGGTGATCCGCCACGGAATTCTCATATCCCTTCTTATCGCGAATCTCTAGATCAAATTATTGAAGCAAGAGAATCCAACAAATAAGGCGCGGCTTTGCATCTTTCTTAGCCACCAAGTATCGAATAGTTGCATGGTCAGTTTTAACAATAACTTTTGCTCCCACTAAGTAAGAGCGAAACTTCTCAAATGCATACATAACTGCCAATAGCTCCTTTTCGGTGGTGGCGTAGTTCAGTTGAGCTTCATCTAGCATCTTGCTAGCATAATAAATGGCGTTGGTCCGGCCATCCTTCTTTTGTCCAAGTACCGCTCCGACGGCCATATCACTAGCATCACACATGATCTCAAAGGGCAAGGTCCAATCAGGAGGTTGAATGATGGGAGTGGTGATCAATGCTTCCTTTATCTTGTAAAAAGCATCAAGGCATTCCTGCGAAAACTCAAAAACAACATCCTTATTCAAAAGATTAGTGAGCGGTTTAGAGTGTTTATAGAAATCCTTGATGAACCTCCTGTAGAAACGTGGATGCCCAAGAAAACTCCGCACATCCTTAACAAAACAAGGGGAAGGAAGTTTCTCAATAGTCTCGATCTTAGCTCGATCGATTGTTAGCATGAAATATTGCGATATTCTAGGCACTTTTTCTAGTTGTTTTTCATCCATTATAGTGTTCATTGATAAGGCATTGAAGCATTTGTTAGCTAATTTGTCTATATTTTCGATATGGAGGTCTACATTAGCTTTGTGTTGATTATAGGTGAATAAGAGATAAAACCGGACCATTTGAGAGAGATAGGGGAGATTTGAGCACATCCAAGGATTAGGAACACATCAAAGAAGCCAAAGGAGATGCTAGGATGAGGAATGACACGACACAAAGGAAACCACAAGCAATTTACACTTCCACGCCCTAAAATACGGTCGTAGAGAAGTCCACGCTCTAAACCACGGCCGTGGATCTTGGCATCATGAACGTGGAGCATTCCAGAGAGTTACACGGTATAAAGTACGATCGTGGAAATTATATGAAACCGTAATCCACTTCCACGCTCTAAACCACGGTCGTGGAACCCCTTGAGATCGTGATTTAGGCGATCTTTTGACGAACCAATTATTGCCACATCATTTCCGCAAATGGGCCGGACGGTTATTTTATCCTTTCTTATAAAAGGGTCAGAGAAGAGAGTTTCGGACATCGACGCTTATTGCTTAGCCTTGCTTAGGGTTGCTTGAGGGAGTTCGAGAAGGACTTAGCGGAAGCGCCGGCAATTTGGATTTCGGAAGATCGTGTGTGGCGGAAGTTGCGCCCTTTTTCTTAGGTTTTGATATTGAAGACGGATTGACATCCCGTTCTTCGTGCTTGCCTAGGATTATTGTGAGGTTTTGTATTCTATTCCGAATTCATTGAATATTCCTATTTGTGTTTCGGATTTGAGATTGACTTGAGTTATAATTGAGTTTTCGAAGGTTTTCATATTTTATTCCTTTTGATTTGAATATTGATATCATGATAATGGTTATTGGCTAAAATCCTTTAGCAATTCTAAGGTGAAGGATTAATAATTGTGGCTTAGATGATGATAGATCGATCGTAAATTGATTGGACCCTGAGAGTTAGAGAGATCTCGTCGACAAACCAAGATCATGGTCTGTTGTTGAACTTCCACGGCCGTGGAACTCAAGAACTACCCGTGATTTACCCTAGTTTACGAACTTTGTTTTTACTTTGATCCAAGGTTAAAGATTAGCTTTAATCTAGTCTAGGTTTGCCCTTTTCTAGGTAGTAGTGAAGTCTCAACAACCTCTACTTCGATTTCGAGTGTCACAACCTTAATCGGTTTAGTTAGTCTTGATCCTTGGGTTACAAGTTTGGGTATTTGATATTAATTATTGTTTTTTTTTTAGAGAGTGTCTTTAGATAAGTCATATAAAGCCTTGGAACTTCACCGTACATTGCTTTACCTTATCACACTTTTGCAACTCTTAACTCTGTCCTTAGTTCTTTAGTATATCTTGAATCGATTGCCACAATTAGACACCTGGATCTTTAGGGTTGCTGTTTTCCCAATATTTGCAAAGCTTATTATACTTACTTGCTTGACGATTTGCGAACTGAATTTGTTCCCCCCAAATCCCTGAGTTCGATACTCTGGAATTCTTGCTTTACTACGCCGATCCGTACACTACGGGTTCGCTTGCTTGATTCTAGTTTTATAAATTTAAAGCTTATTTGCACGCACGTTAAGCGGCGAACAAGTTTTTGGCGCCGTTGCCGGGGACTGTTCTTGCTTTTACTATTGATCTTTCTCCTTTGAGTGATATTTGCAGGTTACCTTAGGTATATGCGTAGGTATAGAAACAACAAAGACCTCTTACCTCTTGATCAAGAACTTGAGAAGACTTTGAGGAAGAAGCTCAAAGAAAGAAAGATGGCTGAAAACAAGGAGCGGGCTCTTCAAGCAGAGTTGGAGGAATCCGAAGCTCAACTTAGATGGAGCGAGAAGACTCGCAAGGAAGAATCGGACCGTCATCAATTGCAAGTTGATGAGCTCAAGGACATGATGTTTCAAATGAGGCTGAAGATAAGCGATTCCAAGAAGAAGAAGAGGAGGAAACCGGAAAGATCGGTTAGAACCAACTCATCCGATGAGGACAGCGACTCTTCCATGCCACCTCTAGAGGACATTAATCCGACGATCAATATGAATCAATATAATCCAAGACCGCCTGCCAATTATCGTGTCCCGGCTAGGGGTGCGAGAGCCGCTCGTGTAGATGAAGAGCCAAGGACTCTTGGCCAAATGATGGATCCAATTCAGCAACCACGCCGTCTAGGTGTGAACTTTGATGCTGATGATATGCAGGGGTTTAGTTTCAACCCACAAGTTATTGCCATCGATCGCCAAAATCAGTTTGGAGGAACAAGTATTGAATCTCCACATCAACATTTACAGAATTTTGAGATCTTGATGGAGACAATGAAGCCAAAGAATGCAACCACCAACAACTACAAGATCAAGCCATTCTTCTTCTCTTTGAAAGGGAAAGCTTTATCTTGGTATCAAGCTCTTCCAAATGGAAGACTCAACATATGGGAGGATCTTTCTTCGGAGTTCCTCACCAAATTCTTTCTGCCATCCAAGATGGCGGAGTTGAGAGGTAAGATTAATGCATTTGCTATGAGATCTAATGAAAGTTTGTTTCAGTCTTGGGAAAGATTTCAAGATTTACTATTGGATTGCCCACATCATGGCATTTCCAAATTGGAGCTATTGGAGATATACTATAAGGGGCTGGATATGGAAACACAATTCAAGCTCCAATCTCTTTCATGTGGTACATTCATGAACATGAGGGAAGATGACGCTTGGGACTTCATTGAGAAGCAAGCCCGAGTCATTGAGAAGTATTCTCACCGGAAGGTAGAAACAAATCGAGTGGAGCAAGGAGCAAAGCTAACACAAGCTGCTCAAACTCAAATCTTTTCTCTCAACACCGAGATTAAAGAATTGAAGGAAGTCATCAAGGCTAACTTTCCAAAGCATAAGGAGCAAGATGTTGGTTATTTAGGAAACAACAATAACCACAATGAGAATGAGAACACAAATCGCAACAACCGGAACAACAACCGGAATAATTGGAACAACAACAACAACCGGAACAATTGGAACAGCAATAGGGGTTCAAACAACAACAATTGGCGTTCCAACCAGCAACAAAACTCCGGTAATTCTTATCCCAATTCAGGAAATTCACTAACTCCACCATCTTCTTCTTCCATTCCTTTGAAAAGTCAGGGACAAACATCTAATAGTGGAAGCACTTCGGGGAAAGAGAAGCCCGATCCCATGTTGGAAACAATTTTGGGAAAGCTTCATGGATTGGAGAGTCACATTACTAAGGTTAATAAAGCCCAAAAAGTTTTAGAAAACCAAATGTTTAGAAATGCTGAGGAAGTTCCTAGGAATCAAGGAAAACTTCCAGGAAAGACGGAGGATAACCCGAAAGGAAGGGTGGTGGCTATCACAACTAGGAGCGGAGCAACAACCACCGACCTGCAACCTAAGTTTGTGGAAGTTCCCGTCGAAAAAGAGAAGGAAAAGGGGAAGGAGAAGCAAGACATCTACATTCCTCCTCCAGCTTACAAACCTCCCCTACCATTCCCACAATCTAGAGCAAGAGCGCGTCTAGACAAGCAATTCGGTAAGTTTATTGAACTCATGAGCAAACTGCATATTAATATACCTTTTATTGATGCAATTGTATGTATGCCAGCTTATGAAAAGTTCTTAAAGGAGATCCTCTCTAACAAGAGGTAATTAGAAGATTTTGGAGAAGTCAAGATAAGTTCGGATTCGTCGGATCTCATTAAGACGATGAAAGAAAAGATGCCCCCAAAGCTGAAGGATCCGGGGTCATTTTGTGTTCCCATTGGAGTGGGAGATGTCACATATGATGCATTATGTGATTTAGGAGCAAGCGTTAGCATCATTCCGCTTGCCTTATGCAGGAAGATCGGTTTAGGCGAACCTAAACCGGTGAAGATGACGTTATACATGGCGGATCGATCCATCACTCGTCCCGTCGGCATAGTTGAAGACGTCCCGGTCAAGCTTGGTAAGTTCTATGTTCCAATAGATTTTGTTGTGCTTGACATTCCTGCAGATAGTCCGGTCCCGATCATACTCGGAAGACCGTTTCTTGCAACATCCGGTTGTATGGTTGATTGCAAGAATGCTATACTCGCCTTCGACATAGGAGAGGAAAAGGTAGAGTTCGTTCTTTCCACTTTGATGAAAGAACCAGCTCTTGAAGAGGATATATTCAACATCCATGACGAAGAGCTATCTAGAGAAGAAGTAAGTTCGATTCTCTTCAAAGATCCCTTGCAAAAGGTGATCGCTATGAGCATTATGGACATAGGGGAAGAAGAGGAATGCAATGAGGAAATTGAAGCTTTGGAGAAGCAAAAGGAAGTGTATGAAGAAGAGTTTGAAAAACTCTACGATGGGTCAGAAAACGTGAGGAATCACTGTCAGTCATGCTATTCCACGGCCGTGGTTTCCACCAACATGACCGTAATTAGCTATTCAGAGGACTCCAGTAAGTTACACGGCCAAAACCACGGCCGTGGAACAAGCAGAGGTGCCGTAATTGACTTCCACGCCCAAAACCACGGCCGTGGAGGAAACAGGGGAGCCGTAATTTTGGGAAAATCTGAAGACAATTACGTTCTTTCTACCACTTCTCTTGATTCTTCTCCAACAACTTCTATACCCTTAGAGACTTCTAAAGAAGCATTGGACACTCCTCAAGAGTCATTAGAGAGTCCTATAGTGATGGAATTGAAGCCACTTCCCGCACATCTAAGGTACGCATTTCTAGGACCTAATTCTACCTTTCCGGTAATTGTTAGTTCCAATCTAAGTATAGATGAACATAGTAAGCTTATGGTTGTTCTTAAAAAACATAGGAAAGCCTTAGGTTACACTATAGAGGATCTAGTAGGAATCAAGCCTTCACTATGCATGCATAAGATCCTAATGGAAGAAGATTTTAGAACTTTGCGACAACCTCAAAGGCGGTTAAATCCGATCATGAAGGAGGTTGTCAAGAAGGAAATTCTTAAATTACTTGATGCAGGTATCATCTACCCTATCTCTGATAGCAAGTGGGTGAGTCCCGTACAGGTAGTTCCAAAGAAAGGAGGAATGACGGTCATTACCAACAAGAACAATGAGCTCATTCCTACACGAACCGTGACGGGATGGAGGATGTGCATAGACTACCGCAAGCTAAACAACGCAACAAGGAAGGATCACTTCCCACTACCATTCATCGACCAAATGCTTGAGAGGTTAGCACAACACTCACATTTTTGTTATCTTAACGGTTATAGTGGTTTCTTTCAGATCCCGATACATCCGGACGATCAAGAGAAGACCACATTCACGTGCCCGTGGGGTACGTTTGCTTATAGGAGGATGCCGTTTGGGCTTTGCAACGCCCCAACCACCTTTCAAAGGTGCATGATGGCTATCTTCTTGGAGTACATAGAGGAAATCATGGAGGTTTTCATGGATGACTTTTTTGTTTATGGTTCCTCTTTCGATAATTGTCTTTCTAACCTTTCTCTTGTGCTACAAAGGTGTGAAGACACTAACCTAGTTCTTAATTGGGAAAAGTGTCAATTTATGGTGAAAGAAGGCATTGTATTAGGACACTTGATCTCTAGTAGAGGGATTGAAGTAGATAAGGCTAAGATAGAGACTATAGAAAAGTTCCCTCCCCCATCTTCGGTGAAAGGGATAAGAAGCTTTCTAGGACATGCTGGATTTTATAGACGCTTTATAAAGGATTTCTCTAAGATATCAAAACCGCTTACTAATCTATTGATGAAGGATGCAGTTTTTGATTTCTCGCAGGAGTGTTTAGATGCGTTTCATAAGATTCGGGAAGCTCTAATCTCAGCCCCGATCATTCAACCTCCGGATTGGAATCTTCCATTCGAGGTTATGTGCGATGCAAGTGACGTAGCTATAGGAGCTGTGCTTGGGCAAAAGAAGGAAGGACGAACCCATGCTATCTACTATGCTAGCAAGACGCTAGATGAAGCGCAGCTTAACTACGCCACTACCGAAAAAGAATTTCTAGCAATTGTATATGCATTTGAAAAGTTTCGTTCTTATCTTGTAGGTGCAAAGGTGATTGTATACACGGATCATGCTGCAATCCGGTATCTACTTGCAAAGAAGGATGCGAAACCAAGGCTAATTAGATGGATTCTTCTTCTATAAGAATTCGATCTAGAGATCCGTGACAAGAAGGGTTCGGAAAATTCTGTTGCGGATCATTTGAGTCATCTACCACATTTAGAGGACGACAATCTACCCATAGATGACTCCTTTCCGGACGAGCATTTACATATCATAGAGGAGTGCATCGACAAGATCACTAAAGGTAATGAACCATGGTTTGCTGATTTTGTTAACTATTTGATTTGCCAGGAATTACCACCTGGATTATCCTATGCACAAAGAAAGAAGTTCTTTAAGGATGTTCGGGAATACTTTTGGAATGAACCTCTCCTCTTTAAGAGAGGTCTTGACGGCATCATTCGATGATGTGTGCCGGAAGACGAGATGCAAAGCGTCATCCGTCATTGTCATTCACTCCCTTGTGGAGGACACGCTAGCTCGAACAAGACTAGCGCTAAGCTATTGCAATCTGGATCCTTTTGGCCTACTTTATTTAAAGATGTGCAAACCTTTGTTTCCTGTTGCGATGCTTGTCAAAGAACAGGGAACATCTCTAGGAGAAACGAGACGCCTCTTAACAACATTCAGGAGGTAGAGATCTTTGACGTTTGGGGAGTAGACTTCATGGGACCTTTCCCATCATCTTGTGGAAACCAATACATACTTCTAGCTGTAGATTATGTTTCGAGATGGGTTGAAGCAATTGCCTCTCCTACTAATGATGCCATGGTTGTGGTTAGGTTCTTTAACAAGACTATTTTCCCGCGATTTGGGACACCACGGACTATCATTAGTGATGGAGGCTCTCACTTCATTGCCCGACGATTCGAAGCTCTACTAGCTAAGTATGGGGTGACTCACAAGATCGCCACCCCTTACCATCCACAAACAAGTGGACAAGTGGAGATTTCAAACCGGGAGATTAAAGGAATCCTAGAGAAGACGGTTTCAAGGACAAGGAACGATTGGTCTTTGAAGCTAGATGATGCATTGTGGGCATACCTGACTGCATATAAGACTCCCATAGGTACGACACCATACAACCTTGTGTATGGGAAGTCTTGTCACTTGCCGGTAGAGTTGGAACATAAGGCGTATTGGGCAATAAAGTGGTTGAACTTCAGCATAAAGGAAGTAGGCGAGAAGCGCCTCTTGGACCTTAACGATCTTGAAGAACTTCGCTTAAACGCCTATGAAAACGCCAAGATCTATAAGGAAAGAGCAAAGCGTTGGCATGATAAGCATATCATTCCAAAAGACCTCAAAGAAGGAGATCAAGTTCTCCTCTTCAATTTAAGACTTCGTCTCTTTCCAAGTAAGCTTAAATCTCGTTGGACCGGACCTTATCTAATCAAACGTGTTTTTCCCCATGGTGCAGTTGAAGTATGGGGTGAAAAGGGCGGAAGCTTCAAGGTGAACGGTCAACGACTCAAGAAGTACTCACCGGAACTCCAAGCTGAGGAGTTCGCACCTACCGCACTCGAATAAGTGCAAGTACGGTCTAGCTATGGACCTTAAACAAGCGCTTCTTGGGAGGCAACCCAAGGTATTGCACTTATGTTCTTGTTTGTCATTCGTAGATTAGATTAGTTTAGACGTCTTTGTTTTGTTTTGCCTTCGATATCTTCCGGTATGTTGTGTTTTTGGATGTAGGAGCAATGGAATAGGCAAGGGAGAAGAAAAAGTTGAAGGAATATGGTGAATGACCTTACATGGCTTCTAGATAGAGCCAGCTTGATCATCTTCTCCGCTATTAGGGAAGACGCTTATGAGGAGATTACTAGAGAGTTTTTGATCTCTTTTGAGCATAGCCATGTGGATAGAACAGTTTCCTTTAGGCTGATGGAGGAGAACTACGAGTTCTCGATCTTAGAGTTCGGAGCCTTCTTTGAGTTCCAATAGACCTTCAATGGTCGTTTTCCTAGCGGTGTATACGCTAAGGATTTTTGGGAGGACATTGCTATGATCTATGCCAGTGAGGACCGCTGGCAGCCAGCTGACACCAAGGCTAAGCTTATCTATCACTTAGCCTTGAAGATAGCCCATAGAGTACTTTCTGAGTGTCTTTTCCCTAGGACCGAGACCCCTCAGAAGATTAAGACAGATGAATTGTTCCTCCTTTATGCTATGTTGCACGGTAGACCTACTGACTGTGCTACCCTCTTAGCCTCCACCATGAGTAAGCTCAAGAATAAGAGAGCCGGGAACATTGGATATGGTGGTATAGTCACCCACATCGCTAGACAGTTGGGGATAAAATTTTCTGCTTGCACTAGGATAGCGGCGAGACCGTTGGGTCTCCAGAGCCTCATGACTAGAGGTTTGATCTTTCCTAGACATAGAGGTCCACCTACCGCTGCCATGCCATGGGAGGATAGAGGAGGTAGAGGCGTTCCATGGCTCCCTGAGTATTTCCATTATGGCTGGACGCCATAATTGGAAGCAGACATTCGCTGCTATGTACGCAAATAGGTTAGTAGCACCTCCCTACGTCCCCGATGAGGTACCGGCTGCAAATGAGGAGGAGATAGGAGGAGGTGATGGTTTTGAGGGAGGAGGTGAGGAGCATGACTTTGGCACTTTTCCGGATCAGCTGGCACATTTCCCTAACCCTCCCAGGTGTTCACCACGACCAGCTGGACATTCAAGAGCCTCCTCCTCTCGCCGTGCTAGCATAAGTGAGAGGCCGACATGGATGGATACCCCTCTTGCTTGGTATAGATCACAACCGGAGTGGATGGGAGCTCCACCGACATGGTATGCACAATCGTTGTCAGTACCAGCCCCACAGGATGCGCCAGCTTGGTACAGCCAGGCACCGGGATGGTATGAGCAGCTACCGGACTGGGCTACCGACCTCTCCGACAGAGTAGGAGATTTGGAGATCCGGCAGGACGCTAGGGACGCACGAGCTGATGAGCATGATAGGATGATGAGAGACATCTACCGCCAGCAGTTTGGGCGAAACTTCGACCCCAGCTTCCTCCTGTTTCCACCACCGCCTCCACCTCAGTGATGAACATGGATGATTGACAGCATTAGCCGCTCCACCGCCGTCTTGTGAGTTCATTTTTCTTTCTTTCTTTTCTTTATTTCTTTTTGAACATTAGGGATAATGTTTGTCTCAAGTATGGGGTGGGGTGTGACTATCGTTTGTAATAACTCTACTCACTTTGCTTGCCTTGATTCGAGAACACTTTGCATGTTTCATTTCATTGTCACACGTTTCATTATTGCATTGCATGAAAAAGCTTTTGAAAAACCCATAAAAATTGAAAATTTTTGAAAATTCTAAAAGGTTTTGTGCTTCTAAGAATTGAGATGATTTCTATGATAATTACTACTTGTGAATTAAGTTTTTGATGACAATTGTATGCCTAAACGAATAATGAATTGAAAAGGAATTGAATGTGTTGATTATCCTTTCTTGCAAGTTTGATAATGTGAAGAGTTTTATCTAAATCATATTGAGAAATCGAAGTTGAAATCACATGATAAGTTCTTATACTTCTTTATGAAATGATTAAGGCAATTCGACCTTTCTTTCTCCTTTCTTTGTTCATTTAGCCCCTCAATGAAATAATTGCCTCCCTTACCTATCCGGGAATTTGGAGGAGTTATGTTTTGGCATGTTTGATGTGGGAGGGCCATGAAAGCAATTGTTTGCATTCAAATAATAGAAATAATAGGTTTGGGGAAGTCAATCATGATGATGAGTAACTCGGCACCATTCACATAGCCGGGTGTTTGTGTCTTGCCAAAGTCGGATTGAGCGATATTCCTAACGGATTATGGTATGTGCATCAAGGGTTTGAGGCATCTCGAAATTGAGAAACGCCAATCTCCTAGGCTTCGGTTTTTGTGCACCGCTATCCATAACTCCAAAAGTAAAGTCGAAAAATGATGTGAAAAGAAGAGAGCAAAGCTCAAAGTTGATGGTGTTGCAAATCGAAATAAAAAGAAAAGAGTTAGTTGTCCACTTTCCAGGATTCATGCACCACACTCCTTATAAGTTTTCCTCCCTTCCGCATTCTAGACCTTATTTGAAAGTCCCTAAGATCAAAAGAGTGATATTTGGCTTGTTGATCTAAATTGAAGTTTTTTATGCTTGATTTTGATAATACTTGAAGGTTATGATGTTTACATTGAAGTCTAACCAATTCATGATGTTGCTTTCCTCTACATTCTTTGGTTGTGTATATGAGCGTTTCAAGAATGAATGAAGCAAGGTTTGAGAATGATCTATTGACTAGAAGCACATTTACCTAAAAGATGTTTTGTTTTTGAGTTTGCATGCATATTTCATCCTAACTTATGTTCTAAAGCTTTCAAAAGACCTTGCTTGGGGACAAGCAAGTGGCAAGTATGGGGTATTTTGTTAGCATGAAATATTGCGATATTCTAGGCACTTTTTCTAGTTGTTTTTCATCCATTATAGTGTTCATTGATAAGGCATTGAAGCATTTGTTAGCTAGTTTGTCTATATTTTCGATATGGAGGTCTACATTAGCTTTGTGTTGATTATAGGTGAATAAGAGCTAAAACCGGATCATTTGAGAGAGATAGGGGAGATTTGAGCACATCCAAGGATTAGGAACACATCAAAGAAGCCAAAGGAGATGCTAGGATGAGGAATGGCACGACACAAAGGAAACCACATGCAATTTACACTTCCACGCCCTAAAATACAGTCGTAGAGAAGTCCACGCTCTAAACCACGGCCGTGGATCTTGGCATCATGAACGTGGAGCATTCCAGAGAGTTACACGGTATAAAGTACGGTCGTGGAAATCATATGAAACCGTAATCCACTTCCACGCTCTAAACCATGGTCGTGGAACCCCTTGAGACCGTGATTTAGGCGATCTTTTGACGAACCAATTATCGCCACATCATTTACGCAAATGGGCCGGACGGTTATTTTATCCTTTCTTATAAAAGGGTCAGAGAAGAGAGTTTCGGACATCGACGCTTATTGCTTAGCGTTGCTTAGGGTTGCTTGAGGGAGTTCGAGAAGGACTTAGCGGAAGCGCCGACAATTTGGATTTCGGAAGATCGTGTGTGGCGGAAGTTGCGCCCTTTTTCTTAGGTTTTGATATTGAAGACGGATTGACATCCCGTTCTTCGTGCTTGCCTAGGATTATTGTGAGGTTTTGTTTTCTATTCCGAATCCATTGAATATTCCGATTTGTGTTTCGGATTTGAGATTGACTTGAGTTATAATTGAGTTTTCGAAGGTTTTCATCTTTTATTCCTTTTGATTTGAATATTGATATCATGATAATGGTTATTGGCTAAAACCCTTTAGCAATTCTAAGGTGAAGGGTTAATAATTGTTGCTTAAATGATGATAGATCGATCGTAAATTGATTGGACCCTGAGAGTTAGAGAGATCTCATCGACGAACCAAGATCACGGTTTGTTCTTGAACTTCCACGGCCGTGGAACTCAAGAACTACCCGTGATTTACCCTAGTTTACGAACTTTGTTTTTACTTTGATCCAAGGTTAAAGATTAGCTTTAATCTAGTCTAGGTTTGCCCTTTTCTAGGTAGTAGTGAAGCCTCAACAACCTCTACTTCGATTTCGAGTGTCACAACCTTAATCGGTTTAGTTAGTCTTGATCCTTGGGTTACAAGTTTGGGTATTTGATATTAATTCTTGTCTTTAGATCCTTTCTATACTGAAGCCTCAACAACCTTTATAGAGAGTGTCTTTAGATAAGTCATATAAAGCCTTGTAACTTCACCGTACATTGCTTTACCTTAGCATACTTTTGCAACTCTTAACTATGTCCTTAGTTCTTTAGTATATCTTGAATCGATTGCCACAATTAGACACCTGGATCTTTAGGGTTGCTGTTTTCCCAATATTTGCAAAGCTTATTATACTTACTTGCTTGACGATTTGCGAACTGAATTTGTTCCCCCCAAATCCCTGAGTTCGATACTCTGGAATTCTTCATTTACTACGCCGATCCGTACACTGCGGGTTCGCTTGCTTGATTCTTGTTTTATAAATTTAAAGCTTATTTGCACGTACGCTAAGTGGCGAACATCGACCTCTATACCCCGGTTGGAAACGAGGTGTCCTAGAACAATTTCTTCGCTAACCATGAAGTGACACTTCTCCCAATTCAAAACAAGATTAGTGTCTTCACAACGCTGTAGCAATAGAGAAAGGTTAGCCAAACAGTTATAAAAAGAGGAACCATATCGAAAAATCATCCATAAATACCTCTATGATCTCCTCAATATACTCGGAGAAGATAGCCATCATACAACATTGAAAAGTCGCGGGTGCGTTACACAATCCGAATGGCATCCTCCGATAAGCGAATGTCCCCCATGGACAAGTGAAAGTGGTCTTCTCTTGATCATCCGGATGGATAGGAATCTGAAAGAAGCCAATATAACCATCTAAATAGCAAAAATGGGAGTGTTGTGCTAACCGTTCAAGCATTTGGTCAATGAATAGAAGAGGGAAATGGTCCTTTTTTGTGGCCAAATTCAGCTTCCTATAGTCATTGCACATCCTCCAGCCCGTAACGGTCCTAGTGGGAATCACCCATTTGTTATCCGATATAGGAAATATGATACCTGCATCAAGCAATTTAAGAAACTCCTTCTTCACAACCTCTTTCATGATCGGATTTAACCGTCTTTGAGGTTCCCGTGAAGTCTTGTGATCATCTTCTATTAGTATCTTATACATACAAAGAGAAGAGTTAATACCAACAAGATCATCAATAGTGTAACCCAAAGCCTTTCTATGTTTCCTCAACACATGCATCAACTTAGACAACTCATCTTTAGAAAGAGAAGCACTAACAATGACGGGATAAGTAGAGTCCGGACCAAGGAAAGCGTACCTCAAGTGAGTCGGGAGTGGTTTAAGTTCTAAGACAGGAGGTGCTTTCAGTGACGGATATGTACCTTCTCTCTCCAGTCAAGAGGACTTAGACCGAAGTGCTAGACCGATGTGGTCCTCAGTTGACTTCATCTCGCTCGTTGTCTCGGTTGTGGACCGAGATGATGGACCAAGGTGTTCTTCAAAGAAGGTCATCTCGGTTGCTCCGAAACCATTTCGGTCGAGGTATTGGAACTGGGACCAAAACCTAATGTGTTTTTCGTCTCCTGAATGAGTTTATCGAATCCAGCTCCTAGATCTGCTTCCAATGCTTCCAAGCTTCGTACATCTACATCACACAAAACATCTACACCTTCCCCCATCATACTAAAACTCAAAACTTTTTCAAGAGGATCTTTAACTAGGATAGAGCTCACCAATTCTCGAGAATCTTCTTCATCATAGATGTTGAAGATATCATCTTCCAAAAGCTCTCCTTTCATTGTAGCCAAATGATAGCATGAACTATAGTCTATATTTTGGGACCTGTTTAGACGTTTTATCTTCAATAATCTGCATGTTTGAATGTATATTATGTGGTTATATCGTCGTTTCATATACCTTTGCGGGAATCGAGGTCTACACCAAGTTTCGTTGTAATCGTAGGTAAAATGGCATGTTTTGCATCAAAATGGAGCTAAAGGAGCTAAGGAGTCATTGGAGCTACATTAAGGAGCTTAAGGAAGAATCCAGGATTCATGGAAATGGATTAGAGATTCACTTTGGACCAGATTTGAGAGATTTCACATTCAGTTTAGAGCCACCTCGGTTGACCACAGAACCATCTCGACCGAGGTGATCCAGAGGAGCGTCCCGACCGAGGCGAACACCTTGGACGCGGCGAGATATATTTTATTCTTGGCTGAGATCTTTTATTTTTGGAAGGAGGATCTTATATTTTAAGGCTGGATTCCTGGAAGGAAGAAGATAATTCAGCTTATATATTTTACCTATTTAATGGGAAAATATCTTTCTAAGATCTTTTATCTTTGGGAGATAAGTTTCCTATAAAAAGGGTCGGATTTTCCACAAATTCGACATCCGCTTACAGTTGGAAAAGAACCGCTAACGGCAGGGGGCCGCATGCATCCGCTTACGGCTGGAAAACACCCCATTACAGTTGGGAGATTGAAGAACCTTTTTGAAGGTTGAAGGAAGATTGAAGGAAGGAAGTTGATAGCTTTTATAGCTTTTGTGAAGGATTTTGTAAGACTTTCTTAGATTCCCTTCTTTGTTGACTTGTCTTATTGGATTGTGATCCAAGGAACGCTTGTTTGTTTGATAATTGATTAAGTTATTGAAGTCTTTCTCTTAAGGTTTTTGTGTTCAATTATTCACTTTATTCCCTTATATTTGATTATTGCATTCATGATGATGAGTGGCTAATTTCCTTGTGTGATTCTAGGGTAATTGGCTGAAGGTTGTGGGAAAAACAATGATAGAATAATCTTAAATTCCAGTAGGACCCTGAAAGCTCGAGTCTTTATCCTTAACCCTAGAACATCTCGCTCAGTCGATGAACATCTCGGCTGGGGTGGAATTCTTCTGACCGAGGTGACCTTTTGATCCAAAACTGAGAGTTAAGTGTTAGAGTTTGCCAAATCCTATTCTTATTACACCTTTCCTGGTTCAATGCAAGATTAGGATGAGACTTACCCGGTAATTCCTTTGTTTGTTTACCTAAGATCATAAGCGATAGGTAATAAAGGTTTATCCTTTATTGGGGTTTGAGTGTGCTTTCATCCCATCTTTGTGAGTTAGCCTGAGACTTACCCGGTAAAGGTTGATTCTATTCCCTTAGGTGGTGTGTTGGTTTGAGGTTATAGTTCTTTTCCTTAATTCCTTGAGACTTACCCGGTAATAGGAGTTACGGTTTGGGATTAGTGAGTAGTGAGACTTACCCGGTGATCTATTCCACTTTAGTAACACCTTTCCTTTGCAAAATCTCAACTTTGTCCGCTTATCTTTAAATCTTGAGTTGGAACCACAACTAGATTCTTTAATCCCTATAATTGCATATTTCCTTTATTGACTTTTATCATCTTTGATTGTTTTAATTGCTTTTGTGGTTAGTAATTGCTAAAGCTTACCTATTCCGACTTTGTTTCACTAAGTCCCTGTGATTGACCCCTGGAATTCCTTGCTTTTTACTACGGTTGACCCGTACACTGCGGGTTCGCATCCTTGTTTTAAGCTTACATCTAGGGTTACAAATTTAAAGCTTGCACACGCCGTTTGGAGCGAACAAGTTTTTGGCGCCGTTGCCGGGGACTTGGTCTAGACCGAGCCGGTTGCGGTTGGCTTTCGGGGCGCTTGCCCCTGTTTCTACTAACCACTCTACTTGAGTGACTTTCGCAGGTTCTTTTTCTTAGGTTTATGCGAAGAACCCGCGATGGGAAGGAAATCGTTCCTTACGATCCCGAGCCAGAAAAGACATACAAAAGACGCTTGAAAGAAGCGAAGATGGCCAATCAGGATAATCGCGATCTTGAGGCCGAATTGAAGGAGGCGTTGGAACAACTACACCTCAGTAAAGAAGAACTACGATTGGAAAGGGAAGAAACTCGCACAAGGACTGAGGCGATCGAAGCAGATATGTCGGCTTTACGAGACCAGTATCTACCTCGACCAAACCCAGATCCTCGACCGAGGCAAGACCCTGTTCCAGATCCTTGACCGAGGCAGAATCCAGTACCTGCTGCCCCGGCCGAGATACTTCCACCTCGGATGCCAGTCCGAGATGCTCTTTTTGCAGGTATTCCACAGACCCTAGGGCAAAGGATGGACCCCAATCAGCAACTGAGGCGTCCAGGAGTCAACCTAGGTGATCCAGTGGACCATGATTATGAGCTTCGACCGCAAGTTCTTTCCATGATTCGCCAATGCCAGTTTGGAAGGCTAGAGAGGGAATCTCCGCATCAACATCTACAAAACTATGAGATCTTGATGGAGACCTTGAGACCTTCAAGAATAGAAAACAACAACTACAAGCTAAGGCCTTTCTACTTCTCTTTGAAAGGTAGAGCACTTACTTGGTATCAATCTCTTCCTCCAGGAAAAATCAACACTTGGGAGGAGATGACGACGGAGTTCTTAACTAAATTCTTTCCCCCTCTAAAACTGTTGAAATGAGAGGGAAGATTAATGCATTCATCATCAAGGACAAGGAGAGCTTGTCCAAGTCATGGGAGAGATTTAAAGACATTCTTTTGGATTGCCCACATCATGGGATTCCAAAGATAGAGTTGTTGGAGATATACTTCAAGGGACTGGACGGAAACACCCAGTTCAACCTCCAACTACTATCCGCAGGCACGTTCATGGACATGCCGATTGACGAAGCTTGGGAGTTCATAGAGAAGCAAGCTTTGCACATGGAGAAATACTCCCACCAAGGAGCTGAAGGTGGAGTTAAAAGAGTCAACTTTCAAGATGCTCCACCTAACAATGATCAACTCACTTCTTTGAAGAATGATGTGAAGCAATTGAAGGAACTTTTAGTTGCTCAAACCAAGAAGGAAGATCAAGGATCAAGGAACAACAATAGTTACCGGAACAACAACAACGGTTCCCGGAACAACAACTACAACAACAATAGAGGATCCAACAATAATAATTGGAGGGCAAACAACCAAAACTCGGGTAACCTTTACTCTAACTCCAATTCGAATGACTCCTCTAATCCTTTCCTCTCTTCTTCTTCTTCTTCTTCTTCTTCTTCTTCTTCTTCTTCTTCTTCTTCTTCTTCTTCTTCTTCTTCTTCTTCTTCTTCTTCTTCTTCTTCTTCTTCTTCTTCTTCTTCTTCTTCTTCTACTCCATTAAAGAGCCAGGAGCAAGGATCGAGTTTGTCCCAGCCGGAAAAGAAAGATGCGGTGCTGGAGGCCATCTTGATCAAGCAACTCTATGGAGACATCCATGACTTCATTTTCGAAGGCACAAAAAGCCTTAGAACAACAATTCTTCAACAAGGCGAATGAAGCGCCAAGAGATCCAGGGAAGCTTCCAGAAAGGACGGAAAGCAACCCTAAAGGACAGATCATGGCAATAACGACGAGAAGCGGACTGAAGACTGTAGATCCAGTGCCTCGGTCGATGCTAGTACAGACGAAGACCACCTCGGTCCAGGCACAGTCGAAGAACACTTCGGCCGAGATGCCAACCGAGGTGGAGCCACATAAAGCGGAGGAGAAAACTGAAGTTTATATTCCACCTCCTGCATATAAACCACCACTTCCATTCCCCCAGTCAAGGGCCAGAGCACATCTAGACAAGCATTTTGGTAAGTTCCTTGACTTGATGAATAAACTACACATTAATATCCCTTTCCTTGATGCTATTCTAGGGATGCCCGCCTATGGGAAGTTCTTGAAAGAGATTCTATCAAGGAAGAGGAAGTTGGAAGACTTTGGTGAAGTGAGGATGACATCTAAATCCTCGGAGCTTATTCAAATCATGAAGGAGAAGATGCCACCCAAGTTGAGAGATCCCGGCTCATTTTGCATTCCCATTCAAGTTGGGGATGTCACTTGTGAAGCCTTATGTGATCTAGGAGCCAGCGTGAGCATCATCCCGCTGGAGCTATGTGTTAAGATCGGACTTGAAGAGCCCAAGCCGGTGAAGATACGGTTATACATGGCGGACCGCTCCATTACCCATCCCGTGGGCATTTTGGAAGACATACCAGTCAAGTTAGGTAACTTCTATTTTCCTATAGACTTTGTTGTGCTTGACATTCCCGCAGATTATCCCATTCCTATCATTCTCGAGAGACCATTTCTAGAAACTTCGGGTTGCAATGTGAATTGTAAGAACGCCAAGTTAAAATTCAACATTGGCGGAGATGAAGTGGAATTTGCATTGCTTGCGGCAATGAAGGGAGAGCAGCTAGGAGATGATATCTTCAATATCTATGATGAAGAAGAATGAAGAGAATTGGTGAGCTCTATCCTTATTAAAGATCCACTTGAAAAAGTTATTAGCTTTAGCTTAATGGAGGAAGGTATAGATGCTTCTTATGATGTAGATATACGGAGCTTAAAGGCGCTGGAAGAAGATCCAAGAGCTAAAACTGAAAGACTAATCCAGGAGAAGAAGATCTCCAGTTTCGGTTCCAGTTGCAGTACCTTGACCGAGGCACTTTTTGGACCAAGCGAGGTGACTGAAGAACATCTCGGTCACCCTCTCTGGACCTCGACCGAGGTCGAAAGCGAGATGATGTCAACTGAGACTTCTGGGAATAACAAACTTCTTACTCCCTTTTTTGACATTCATCCTCAGTTGGTGAAACATTCTCTTCACCAAATTTCTGATAATAAAGGACCTTGGTATGCTGATATTGTTAATTATCTTGTTTGCCAGGAAATACCACCCGGATTGACGTACGCTCAAATGAAGAAATTCTTCAAAGATGTACGCCATTACTACTGGGATGAACCGCTGCTATTCAAGAGAGGGCCGGATGGGATGCTTCGAAGATGCATTCCGGAAGATGAAGTTAATAGCGTCATACGGCATTGTCACTCACTCCCTTGTGGAGGGCATGCTAGCGCCAACAAGACATGCACTAAGGTATTACGTTCCGGTTTCTTTTGGCCTACATTATTCATGCCGCGTATTGGTTTGATTGTATTGACTTTTTTGGGCTGTTTTTTGTTATAACTGACAACCGGAACTAGGATTGACCTTTGTTATACCTTAATTGGCCCAAGTGTATTATAACTGGGCGGTTACCACTTGTCCAATACAGAATGGGGAAACTGGGAGGTGCTCTCGCGACCAGTCCAACTGGTGACAAAAGGATGCATACGTTCTATTCCTATTGGTAAAAGGGGACGGAGGCGAGATCGTAACGATACTCGTGTAACAACCATAAGTTGAATTAGTAATTGGATGACATAATGGAAGATAATAACCGGCTGTGTGTGAGCATGTTGATATGTTTACTTTACCTTATGTGTGTTTGTGCTTTTACAGTCTTTCTGATATCTAGAATGTTAGCTAACGGTTTATACCGACGTTGTAGATGTTCTAGTTCAAGATGTTGCTGAGTGATCCGGATGGTGTGGTCAGCCGGGGTTCCCGTACATTATAGGACGGGATCGGGGTTATGTTTATGTTGTTGTTTTCCCTTTTGTTTTGAACTCGGCGGCGAGTCTTTTACGCTTCCTTTTGTTTAAACCTTTGGTTTTATATTGAGTTTTGGTTTTCATTTGTCTGTGCCTTATTGTTTTTTTGAAGTTGAAAAACGTCAAGTGGGTTTTGTTTTATTAAGGAAAACAAATTTTTAAAAACAAATACTCCAACTAAAAAACACTAACAATTTAAAAAAAAAACAAAACCGTCATCATTAGTAATGATTTTTTATTAAAACAAAACAAACATAAATTCCATTATTTATTTACAAAAAAAATAATAATAGTTTTTTTTGCATAAAATAAACAAAAATGCGAGAATAAATTCATTTAACTTTACCATTTTAGATTTGTTATAAAGGATTTTTTTATTCTAAAATGGTTTATATGTTTTATTGGAGTAATTCTTTTTTTAATGGGTTCCTTTATTAAAAGCAACATGAAACCAAGTCTAAAAGTGAAACATTTGTAACATTAATCGAAATGTCTTTTTAAAATAAAATAGATATGAAATCATTTTTTTTAAAGAACAAATCGATTTTTTACTAAAAAATAAAAAGATTGTTAGATTGTAAGTGCTACTTACAAAAAATAGTAAAAGATTTATATGCTTTAGTAAAAAAGTTTTTAAAAAATTAAAAAATCTGTTTAATCAAAAATCGGAAATCAATTTAATTAGAAATGAAAATTTTAAAATATTCGTAATAACATATTATTAAAAAAAGGTTTTAAAAAGTTTAAAACCTTTTAGTAAAGTATATATATTACAAAGGGAAAAAAGAAAAAATTGTCCAAACAGTACCCCATCTTTTAGGCTGACTAAACTTTAGTATCCCATCATTTAAATTATCAGAACGACACCTCGCCTATTGAATCCGACCAAAGATTAGTATCTGGATCACTTTTCACACGTTAAGTTAACACAACAACTTTGCTCATAGCACTTTCCCTTATATTTCTTGTTGAATAAGTATGTCATGTAGGCCTCATTGCTGTAACACCCCAAGTTCTTGGAACTCAGGGAGCTACTGGTTAAGACCTCACAATGGGTCCTGACCTTGGTTTAATAACAACTTTACTAGAATCTTACAACAAGGCACAAATGTATTTAAAACAATTTCAAAACATAGTATTTTTACGGTATGAACATACACATGTGACAACCTTACAACCATATATATAGATACATAACATGCATGCCGTATGAAAGACTCCCCCATCCCCATCTAATGAGTACGTGGACCCGACTAACCATCCGTCCCGAATCTCTCTACAACTGTTTATCTCTACAAAGTCTATAACACGGATAAACCGTTAGCTAACAATCTAAAATATAAGAAGAATAAAGATAGCACAAACACAACCAAGATAACATAAAACAATCATCATGCTGGAACACAAACCGGTTATATCTATTAGTTAGGTGATTCACCTTATTCCATCTTACAGTTATGGCACGAGAAATCTTAAGAGTTCTCGCCTCCGTTCCTTATCCAACTAGGTGTAGGTCTAGCTTACCTCCACCGGTAGCATCACTACAAACCGAGTGTGGACTAGTCCCTAAATAAACCCCCAGCGCCCTCAAGCTAACTGAGCAGAATGCCACCGCCCGTTACTCTTAGGCCAATGTATATGTCGGTCAATAATTACTACTAAATACAACTATACACATGTCATTCACACACCACTATCATTATTCACACTCATATCTAGAAGCTAGCTAAGTAAGCCCAAAGGACTTACCTGAATCGAAACGCGATTCCCGTTATCTCGACTCGGTCTGTAACCGTAGAAACACAACCGCCTGTTATACAAGGCACGTGGATCAAAATTACATCCCATAGTCTTAGAAGTTATAAACTTCTAAGATGTACAATCTCATGAAGAGAATTTACTAAAAAAGCTCTCTTAAGGTAAAATGACTATTTTACCCCTAATCCCAAAAACTCCAAAAGTCTCACAATATATACCTTAAACTCTTCCTTACAACTTAATTTCATAAACTATCTCTTAAGAGTGAGTTTAGGTAGAACTGGAAAATTACACATTTTCCTAATTTCCAAAAAGGTCACTATTGTCCAACTTTAGCATATGATACGAGGCTCAAATAAAAATCTAAAACTTCTAAGGAAATTATCCAAGTCTTCTATGATATGCATACTAATCATTAGGCCAAAGATCTCTCTAAAACTCTCAACCAAGCTCTCCATATAAATCTCCAAAGATGGTTCTAAAATCCAGAAGCTCCATACTTAGTCAAAATCTGAGTTCTTTCTAAAACTGTGCAACTACCATACTTTGAGGAGTAATAACTTCAAATCTGACAGTTGAATCGTTCCCAAATTTTAATATCTTATATTACCTATATCCACCTTTAACATATCAAAAATTGAATGGTGGATGTTCGATCTAAGGTATGTAACTATGGGCTTAAAGTCAACAGCTTTAACCCTAACTTCTGAAAATAAAGGAGCTAGCCTCAGGTCCCTCCTTCGATACCTGCTGCTCACATAAACCACACAAAAACTACTCTACAGGTCACAAGTTCGAAACTAGCGAGTGGTAACTTGAGACTTCTCAAACTACACTACAGATATGATTTTATGTAGCTAGACATACCCGGATCGAGTCAGTTTACCTGTCTCACGTCTCCCTCTTTGCTTGCCTGGACCAGATCAGAATCGACCTTCCTGGACTCAGCCTTGGCCGGTTCGTTTTCCCAGAGTACTTGACGTTAGTGACTATGAGAAAAGAAATGGTAAGGATAGGGAGGGAGGACCTTACTCACCTCTTCTGATCTGTGTTGTGTAATGACGGAGGCCTGACTGGTTTGTTCAATCACGCTCGAGTGCACAAGGGAAAGACAGAGAAGCGCCCCTCTGCCCAGTCGAGACGGAGGATGGGTAATTTGGTCGATCTCTACTCCCGATTTCAGGTACTGGATAGAAGAGAGACAAGACCTGGCGTGATGAAGCTGCATCGTTGCTGCTTAGAGGGGTATACTAGAGCTTGTATGTGGCTCGTATGGTGGCACCAGATCACCTCAGGCCTGCTGTACGTGACAACCCACTCAGACTCGTGTAACAAAGTTGAGATGGAGGAAGGTCAGAAGGCTTACAATTGAGTCTCTACAATTATCGTGAGGAGGAAAGACATCCCGCACAGGGTTCGCTTGTTGCTTCCACAAATGGGCAAGGAAGGGAGATGTTGCCATCGATTAAGGCGAGGCTTTCGTCATCCTGAGAAGGCAGGCAGCCCTAGTGTGTCGATGAATGTAGACGTGAAGATGGACGTGGCTGCACAAGGGAAGAAACCGCTCGATTTGTAACTTGATTTCTGGAGGATGAAATTGAGGATCTACTTCTCTCCAGATCAGCATCCTCATCATGGACATAGGCTCCTTCTTGGTGGGCCGATGTCTTGTTGGGCCTTCCTTGATTGCTGGCCAACGTACAACAACAAGGGTCAAAATGGTGGGCTGAAGTAAGGGAGTTGTGGGCTGGAATAAGGGAAGGCAAAGGAGTGGGCTGAAACTTGTCAAGGCCTTGTCAAGAGTTTGTCAAGAGGTTGTCATGAGATTGTCATGGCTTCGTCTCGGTCTCGTCATAGTCTCGTCTTGGCTTTGTCATGGTCTCGTCAAAAGACATGAACTAGTAGATGTAAGAATTAGGGTTTGGTGGTGTTTCATCATTTTATGTGAGTTTAGACTTACATAAAATGATAGGATTTGTGATGGTATATAACACTAGATATGATGCACCCGGATCATCGGGCCGAAATTCGGTTCGGCTCGAAAATAGACGGGAAAAAAATTCCGGATATTACATCAGCGCCCCCTTAAAATAAGTTCCGTCCCGAATCTTAGAGAAAGGAGAATCACTAAAGAAATTTCTATATAAAAAAATATTGGAGTACGATTCTAACTTTCTAACATGCAGGAATCACACAGATATCATGGGCAAGTAGTATGTGATATCACAAAAAGCTCAAACCAATACATAGCCATGTAGGTATAACACCCCGAATCCACAAGACTCGGAGTGTCACATTGGGCTAGGATCTCACAATGGATCCTGACCCTAGCCTGACAACAAGTTCACTGGACCTTACAGCATGACACCGACAAATATAAAACAAATACATAAAGCTGTACAAAACTGTACAACCAAAAGGTACAACAACATAGCCGAGTGATAACACGATTTATGGCTTAGGTTTAGGTAATCATTTAGATAGAATTTTCACTCATTCATGCATGGTTTAGCACTAGTTCATGACGTTTGCACTCAATTCACGTATTTTGTCAAGATAGACGTCTACACGGACTTTTGCATTGCTTTGTAGGTATTTTGGGAGATTTAGGAGCTTAATCGATACATTTGAGGATCGTTCATCAAGATGACACACCTTCGGACTCATTGGGATGCAAGCTAGAGGCTAAGGGAGACCCATGGGACCTTGTTGGTGCAAGCCATGCACCAAATCGTGACTCAAAGATCCAAAGTAAGCTGAGGCACCAAAACCACGGTCACTGGCACTTCCACGGGCGTGGAACCTGACCGTGGTTCTTGCCAGACGGTTGTGACAGCTGTGCCACGATCTCATGGCCGACTCTAGCAAAGTTGTAGTATAAAAGTGGTCCTGCAAGGCTGAGAGAGGGCATCTTCTATCATCCAATCCAATCCTAATCTTCCATTCTCCCATCACTCCCATTCTCTCTCACACTCTGAACAAGAAGATTCTCTCAAGAGGAAGCTTGGAGGAGAGCTACCATTGGAGGAGGAGAAAAGCTCCATTTGAGAAGAAGAGAAGAACACACCATTGCTAGTCTTTGATAGGTTTTGCAGTGAAGATTATCGGAATCGTTTTCTAGAGTTGTAAGAATAATTGAACCTTCTTTTGAAGGGTTGTGAGTCTTTCTAATCTCATTTTCAGCTTGGTTTTACTTGCTTCACTTATCCATCTCTTTCTCTTCATTATCTTGCAAATGGAAGCCATGATTTTATGTTTGATGATCTCGATTGTGATGATGTATGTTGTTGGCTAAATAGATGTGATTCTAGGGTAAGGAAAGGAGGGTTATGGCTAGGACTATGATAGGATGGACTTAGATTTGCCTTTGGATGATTCGTTCCCTTGGACAGAGCCATTGTTGGAGTCCACAGTTTGTTCTTGCCAGTCCACGGCCGTGGAAGTAGATGAACAGCCCGTGGTTTGCCTGGTTCGTTTGATTTGATGAATCTAAGTTCTAGAATGTTAGAATGTTGAAATCCTAGTGTTTGTTGAGTCAAATCTATCCTAGGGTGACCTAGTGTTAGCAACTAAGTGTTAGAAGAGTACCCGGTGATTCTTGCTCTTAGATATCAAAGATGACAAACTCTAGGTAGTAGTGAGCCTCATAAGCCGCTATTGGACTAAGTGTGCTAGGATAGTTGTTTAGGACTTGCCTTTCCGAGACTTACCCGGTAAAGAGAGGTTAGATCCCTAGAATACTATCCGGTTTGTGAAGAATTCCTATCCGTAGGCTCTTTGAGACTTACCCGGTGATGAGACCTTAGGAACGGACTAGAGGATCATGAGACTTACCCGGTGATTGATCCCAACCTAGAAACATTTACTCCCAACATACTTTAGTAATCCAAGGAATGATTAGATAGCTTGAGTCCCATGTCATAACCGGAATTTCCAACCCCTAGAATCCGCTTTTTCTCTCTTTGATCTCATATCTCGTGTTTAGCTTGTTTGTTTGTGTTGATATGTTAGCGTAGTAGACTGTTTACTTTGCATGATTTGAGATCTTGATTTATCATCTAAAAACCCAACCAAAAACATTGAGATTTTCATTTCTTTATTTCTTTCTCTTTTCTTAGCCTAGATCTTCACTAAATTTAATCACTAATTGATTCAATCTCACCTCAGTCTTTGTGTTCGACCTCGGAATACTATCCCTACTACAAAACGTCCCGTACACTGCGGGTTCGCTAGGAGTTAGGAGAAATATAACGAGTATAAATTTAAGGCTTATTGCGTGCACACGTTCTTAGCGTAACAAGTTTTTGGCGCCGTTGCCGGGGACTAGGTCTAGATTGAGTCATTATTTGTGATTGTTTATAGTGTAGGTCTTTCTTGTTGCTTTTGATCTCTTTTGGTTTGTGTCTTTGCTTTTCAGGACATCTCTCACTTCTTAGGTGTATGCGAAGATCTCGTGGCAAGGATTTAGCTTCATTCGATCCCGAACCGGAGAAAACCCTTAGATCTAGATCCAAGAGCATTCGAAAAGAAAAAGAGATGGCCGGAAGAGATCTCCAAGCTGAGTTGGATGAGGCTTTAGAGCAAATTAGGATAAGGGATGAAGCTTTGGAGAATGAAAGGAGACTTGCCAATGAGAGGCAAGAGGCAATTAGGAGGGAGATTGAAGAGATTAGGCAAGCTCTTGTTCGAAGAGAGCCTAACCCTCAAGATCCTCCACCTCCACCACCGGTACCGCAGCCGGCGGTCATCGTTAGGGTTGTTCCCATTGCTATTGAAGAGCCACAAACCTTAGGGCGACGTATGGATCCGGCACAAAGAGCACACCGTCCGGGTGTGAACTTAGGAGATCCCGCAACCCATAATTACGAGCTCCGCCCTCAAGTTCTACAAATGATCCGGCATAATCAATTTGGAGGGATGGAAGGAGAGTCTCTTGATAGCATGAATTATAGTCCATATTTTGGGGTTTGTTTGGACGTTTTATCTTTCATAATCTGCATGTTTGTATGTACATTATGTGATTTTACTACCATTTCATCTACCTTTGCGAGAATCGAGGTCTACACCTAGTTTCGTTGTAATTGCAGGTAATATGGTACGTTTTGCATCAAAAAGGAGCAAAAGGAGTCAAGAGTCATTTGGAGCTACATTCAGGAAGCATAGCCATGGATTGAAGATTTACTTTGGAGCAAATTCGAGAGATTCCACATTCTGATCACCTCGGTTGACCAGAGGTTCACCTCGACCGAGGCGATCCAGAGACGCCGACTCGACCGAGGCGAATACCTAGGACGCGGCGAGAATATTTTATTCTTGGAAGAGATCTTTTAAAATTGGAAAGTGATCTTATATTTTTGGGCTGAGCTTCTAGAAGGAAGGAGATATGCAGAATCATATATTTTACCTATATTTATGGGATAATATCTTCTTAAGATTGATTATCTTTGGAGGTTTATTTTTTCTATAAAAAGGGTTGGATTTTCCACAAATCCGACACCCGCTATTAGCGCAAGCAATCTCGCATACGACACAGCAGCTGCAGCCTACTCCAATTTGGGAGAGATTTGAAGAACCTTTTTGAAGGTTGAAGGAAGATTGAAGATCATAGCTTTATAGCTTTTTGAAGGGTTTTGTAAGATTGTCTTCAATTCCCTCATTGATTGTCTTGTCTTGTTGGATTGCTATCCAAGGAACGCTTTTGTTTGTGATATTTGATTCAGTTATTGAAGTGTTTTCATTAAATTCTTCTTTGTTCAAATATTCACCTTCTTCCCATATATTTAATACTTTCATTATGATGATGAGTGGCTAATTTCCTTGTGTGATTCTAGGGTGATTGGCTGAAGGTTGTGGGAAAAACAATGATAGAATAATCTTAGATTCCAGTAGGATCCTGAAAGTTCGAGTTTTTAACCTTAACCCTAAGCATCTCGTTCGGTTGATGAACATCTCGGCCGGGGTGGAATTCTTCTGACCGAGGTGACTTATCCTATCCTAAACTGAGAGTTAAGTGTTAGAGTTTGCCAAAACCTATTCTTATTACACCTTTCTGGTTCAAAGCAAGCTTAGGATGAGACTTACCCGGTAATTCCTTAGTTTGTGTACCAACGATCATAAGTGTAGGTAATAAAGGTTTGTCCTTTATTGGGATTTGAGTGTGCTTCCATCCCATCTTTGTGAGTTAGCCTGAGACTTACCCGGTAAAGGTTGATTCTATTCCCCTAGATGGTGTGTTAGTTTGAGGTTATAGTTCTTTATCTTAATTCCTTGAGACTTACCCGGTAATAGGAGTTACGGTTTAGGATTAGTGTGTAATGAGACTTACCCGGTGATCTACTCCACTTTAGAAACACCTTCCCCACGCAAAAATCTCAGCTTTGTCCGCTTATCTATAGATCTTGAGTTGGAACCACAACTAGATGCTTTAATCCCTAGAATTGCATGTTTGCTTTATTTGACATCTTATTCATCTTTGATTGTATTGATTGCTCTTGTGGTTAGCATTGACATTAGCACACCGTATTGGACTTTGTTTCACCAAGTCCCTGTGATCGACCCCTGGAATTTTCTTGCTTTTACTACGATTGACCCGTACACTGCGGGTTCGCATCCTTGTTTTAAGCTTAAGTCTAGGGTTATAAATTTAAAGCTTGCACACACCGTTTGGAGCGAACAAGTTTTTGGCGCTGTTGCCGGGGATTTGGTCTAGACCGAGCCGGTACGGTTTGCTTTTGGGGCGCTTGCCCCTGTTGCTACTAACTACTCTTTCTATGAGTTTTGTAGTTTTCAAGATTTCTGATGGCTATGTTTGATCCAGCCTGGATAGCAAGACAAAGTGCTAGGGCGGATCATTATGAATACTTGGAGGAGAAGTACTCCTTCTATTGGTTCAACAATGAATGGGAAAGAGAAGAAGCCATTCAGCGTGAACTTGTGATATGGGATGAGAAGAATGTCCCTAGAAAGACTTATGAGCAACCTCTTGAAGACTCTCTCGAATCTAGGTTGGAGAAGTTGATGAAGAAGGTGACGGAGCTCAAGGAAAGAACCCTATCCTATGCTAAGCCGGAAGAGGAGCATAAGGAAGTGTTGCACGTTTCGAGCATACCTCCAGTCAAACCAGAAGTTTCTCCTGAAGCTTTTGAGGGAGAAGATGTGGAAGATCTCGATCTGACTGTTGAGACCTCGGTCGAGGTGGAAGTGACCTCGGTCGAGATGATGGAAGAATCTGCAGAACCGGAAGAGGCAGATGTAGAAGACTTTGGCCAAATTACTGAGATTATGATCAAGGTGGAAGAAAGACCAGCAGAACTGAGAGAGATTTCGTGGGTGGATTATCAACCCAACACGAAACTTGCCTCAAGCTTTGGAGAACTTTGCAAGGTACGTTCTCCTACTTCATTTGAATTCCCTATTAATATTTCTGAATTTTTCAGGAAAGCACCGGAGAGTTGGAGGTCTCTTCCAAAAGAACCTCCTAAGATCAAGATGAAACCTCCCTTGAAACTGTTGGAGGAAGATACTCCTTGGATTATAAGGAGTGGAGTTCGCAAGCACTACACCGCTAAGGCGATGAAGTGTCTCTTGTTCAAGTATGGGGTCCCTCGCATGCTCAGGACCCTGTACCATCACCAAGCTGTAGATGGGGAAGCTGTTATGATTCTCGAGAAATTGTTTTCTCGATCCAGGAAAGGATGGGACACGAGGGTAGATTATGTCCCATTGAAGTGCAGGAAGACTAGAAGGATTCCGGTGAGAATCAAACCGTACAAGCTTGTACGTGGGAGATCCTACCATTTGCCGGTGAAGTTAGGAACCAGAACCTTTTTGGAAGATTCTTATGATGGATGTGATGAGCACTCCACGACGTTCGAAGTACATTGAGTAGTCACACGCATTATGGTCCAGCTAGCGACCTTAAATCAAGCGCTTCTTGGGAGGCAACCCAAGGTATTGCTCTTCTTTCCCGTTTTTCTAGTCTAGCTTAGATAGTTTTTGTTTTTGCTTTGCTTTGCTTTGTTTTTGGTGTTCTGGGCAGACAACAGGAAGGAGCACATCTGGAAGGACAGAAGTTCGAGAATCTGAGAAGAAAGAAGCACCTCGGTCACTGTCAGAGCATCTCGACCGAGTTGATTCTTGAGGCAACCGAGGCGACTAGGGTCTCTGCAGAACCGCCTCGGTCCGTACCACCTCGGTCCAGTCGAGACCATCTCGACCGAGGTGACAGCAGATCTCGTGACAGTATAAAAAGAAGAAAATTTTTTTTTACTTTTCACTTTCACCCACTTCGACCGCGGCGCACAGAGGCACCTCGCTCCTCCATTTCTCGCTCGTTTTCGACGATTTCTCCTTCCAAATTGCAATTAAAGAGTAGGAGAGTCGATTGCAACTACGGATCTGCAAGAAATCTGAGTGTTTCGACCGAAACGAGGTGCAAAAGGTTCGAAAACCCTAACTCGCTTGTTTACTGCGTATTGGGCTTTGGTTGCCCTTGATTTTGCTGAGGAAATCCATAAGTACCCCTTAGGAAGCATTTGTAGTGATTTTAGGGGGAAAAGAACTGAAAATCAGAGATTGGAATTCGAACTGTCTTCGCCTCGGTCCAGTCGTCTGCACCTCGGTCGAGGTGATTCTTGGTATTTGTCAGTCGACCGAGGTAGTCTGACAGTGTGCATTAGAGATGAGTTCTGACAGATTGCTAGCCCTTAGGGATAGATCTTCCCCTTCCCCTTCCCCTTCACCTTCCTCATCCCGTCCTTACCGCCCGGTTATCCACGAGAGATGCCGGGTAGACTACGAGAGGATAGCTGGACGTCCAGTCATCGCACCACGATTTCTGGACGTGTCAGCTTTTGACTGCCTAGGGTTAGATGCTGACCTTAGGAGGATGATTGCTACCGTTGGGCTGGATCAGTTTACTGAGATCCGAGCCCCAGCCTACATAGAGCCGACACTCGAGTTTGTTAGCTCCTTCTCCTACCATCCCACAGACCGTTCTGTGAAGTACCGGTTGATGAGCCGGAACTTCATAGTTCCTTTAGAGATCTGGAGAGAGATCTTTGGCTTTCCTGCCCCTACCGCTGTAGACTTCCCCTCCCGATCAGTAGCTAGGGAGTTCTGGGGACAGATAGCCCACATTACCACACATGCAGACAAATGGCGCCCTGGAGATTCCAGGGAGAAAGTCATCTTTCACCCGGCCTTCAGACTTGCCCACCGGATCTTCAGTGAGATGCTTCTGGCGCGTACTGAGACGCCCCAGAAGATCAGACAGGGGGAGCTCTTTTCGCTTTACTGCATGGTTACGGGCGGCTTCCCGGACTTTGGCTTGCTCTTGGCAGAGGATCTGCACAAGATCAAGGCCAAAGGGAAGGGGGATATTTGCTGTGGAGGTCTAGTCACCCACATCGCCACTTACCATGGGATGGACCTCAGCGTGTGCACATTGGCGGCGGCTCCGAAGCCGCTGGGTCTGCAGGAGATGATCATGCGGAGGATTCTAGTTCCCCGTGGGTTGACCACTCCATACGTCGCCATGCCATGGGAGCGGACTGCACCTCAGGGCATCAGATGGTCTGCACAGTTCTCTGTCTACGACCCACATTTCTGGCAGACAGCATGGGCTCCGCTTATGGAGGATCACAGAGAGGGAGCAGCTGCCGCTGCTGCAGCTGCAGAGGAGGCTGAGGAGGCTGATGAGGACGACGACGACGAGACTGTTGATGAGAGAGGAGGCGGCGTCCCGATGGACACAGGGACAGATACTGCTGGGACGAGCGCGCCTCCCATTATTGATTTAGATGAGGATGAGGAGGACACTGAGCCGGCGCCAGCTGAGACTTCTCCAGTCAGGCCCGCTAGGCGCAGGAGATAGAGAGTTAGGGACAGAGCAGCACACCGACGGATCGATGACCTGACGGATCAGGTTATCGACACTTATGCTGCACTTTCATTGGATATCCGGGAGATGCAGGAGCGGCAGCATCATCAGCACATGATGGCTCAGCTACAGTTCCAGCATGTCATGGGCTATCCCTATGATCCTACTCAGTTCCCCTACATTCCACCACCACCACCGGATCGAGACTACTGAGGAGCTGCAGGGTTTTATTTATTATATTTTTATGCAGTTCGGCTCTTTATCCGGTGAGTCCTCTTTTATTCAGACTTTTATTATACCCACTGGGACAGTGTGTCTCAAGTATGGGGTATTTGATGTACTTATTTGACTACGTGACTATTCGATGTATTATTTGACTTTTGATGTATTATATCGGATATTTTCATATTTATGCTTCATTCTGCATTTATATGTTTATCTGAGATTGCATGCATACTTACAGGTTATTTGATTGAGAAAAACGTCGAAACCGAAAAAAAAATGGTTTTAAAAAAATTTTTCGACCTCGACCGGGGACATTCTGGCGAAACGAGGTGTTTCACCTCGGTTGAACCAAGAACATCTCGACCGAGGTGGGTTAACTGAGAGTTTTCGAAAACGATTTTGTGTTACTTATTTGGATATGATCTCAGTGAAGATCTTGTTTACCTACTGTTTTTAAATTCTTTGTGTGTTTGAAAGGTTTTATAATATGTTTAAGTTGCTAAATGCTTTGTTTGAAATTATTGGCATGTTTAATACTTTGTTTTCATCCAAATTATGTTGAATTTGAAGGTTGACACCGCAGGATAAGTTCTCTCACTTTCTTCTTGGAAAGACCAAGGCAATTCATTCTTTTCTTCTTCTTCTTCTTGATCATGCTTAACCCCTCATATACATTTTGCCTCCCTTTACCTATCCGGGAATTTGGAAGCAAGCGAAGTGGTGAAAGTTCAAGAATGTTGAAAGTGAAGTGATAGAAAGTAATTTTAGGTTTGGGGAAGTCAATCATGAAGATGAGTAACTCGGCACCATTCACATAGCCGGGTGTTTGTGTCTTGCCAAAGTCGGATTGAGCGATATTCCTATCGGGTCATGGTATGTGCATCAAGGGGTTTGATGCATCTCGAGAAATTGATGATTGCAGATTTCCTGGGCTTCGGTTATTGTGCACCTCTGTCCATGCATCCCAAAAAGTAAATTAAAAAGAAAAAAAGTGTGAGATAAGCAAAGCTTATTGGTGGAAGATGTTGCAAGTCAAAGTGGAAGTGAAGTTCATCCTTTTCCCGGATTCTAGCACCACATTACCTTACATACATCCCTACCCTACACGTTTCTTGACCTTTTCTTTTGGGAAGCCCTTGAGACCTCGAGCTTGTTGATTGACTTAGCGGTTTAAACTGGATTATACATGATTAATTTTGATAATTATGATTTATTATGCATTCTATGATTTTATGCAAAGATGAACAACTTTCTTATATTTATAAAATGTTTTGAGCATATTAAGTTTTTAATTCCAGGAAGTACACTCTTAGAGTGATCTATGATAGTTGCACACCATAAAATGTTTTTGAAGGACTTTTCATTGATTTTCTTGACTTATAATCCATTCTATCTTGATTTCTATATGAGGAACTTGCTTAGGGACAAGCAAGGGCTAAGTATGGGGTATTTTGATAGCATGAATTATAGTCCATATTTTGGGGTTTGTTTGGACGTTTTATCTTTCATAATCTGCATGTTTGTATGTACATTATGTGATTTTACTACCATTTCATCTACCTTTGCGAGAATCGAGGTCTACACCTAGTTTCGTTGTAATTGCAGGTAATATGGTACGTTTTGCATCAAAAAGGAGCAAAAGGAGTCAAGAGTCATTTGGAGCTACATTCAGGAAGCATAGCCATGGATTGAAGATTTACTTTGGAGCAATTTTGAGAGATTCCACATTCTGATCACCTCGGTTGACCAGAGGTTCATCTCGACCGAGGCGATCCAGAGACGCCGACTCGACCGAGGCGAATACCTAGGACGCGGCGAGAATATTTTATTCTTGGAAGAGATCTTTTAAAATTGGAAAGTGATCTTATATTTTTGGGCTGAGCTTCTAGAAGGAAGGAGATATGCAGAATCATATATTTTACCTATATTTATGGGATAATATCTTCTTAAGATTGATTATCTTTGGAGGTTTATTTTTTCTATAAAAAGGGTTGGATTTTCTACAATTTGAGGGAGGCTGCATACAATCCGCTTACACCCTACATACGCAGCAGCTGCAGCCTACTCCAATTTGGGAGAGATTTGAAGAACCTTTTTGAAGGTTGAAGGAAGATTGAAGATCATAGCTTTATAGCTTTTTGAAGGGTTTTGTAAGATTGTCTTCAATTCCCTCATTGATTGTCTTGTCTTGTTGGATTGCTATCCAAGGAACGCTTTTGTTTGTGATATTTGATTCAGTTATTGAAGTGTTTTCATTAAATTCTTCTTTGTTCAAATATTCACCTTCTTCCCATATATTTAATACTTTCATTATGATGATGAGTGGCTAATTTCCTTGTGTGATTCTAGGGTGATTGGCTGAAGGTTGTGGGAAAAACAATGATAGAATAATCTTAGATTCCAGTAGGATCCTGAAAGTTCGAGTTTTTAACCTTAACCCTAAGCATCTCGTTCGGTTGATGAACATCTCGGCCGGGGTGGAATTCTTCTGACCGAGGTGACTTATCCGATCCTAAAACTGAGAGTTAAGTGTTAGAGTTTGCCAAATCCTATTCTTATTACACCTTTCTGGTTCAAAGCAAGCTTAGGATGAGACTTACCCGGTAATTCCTTAGTTTGTGTACCAACGATCATAAGTGTAGGTAATAAAGGTTTGTCCTTTATTGGGATTTGAGTGTGCTTCAATCCCATCTTTGTGAGTTAGCCTGAGACTTACCCGGTAAAGGTTGATTCTATTCCCCTAGATGGTGTGTTAGTTTGAGGTTATAGTTCTTTATCTTAATTCCTTGAGACTTACCCGGTAATAGGAGTTACGGTTTAGGATTAGTGTGTAGTGAGACTTACCCGGTGATCTACTCCACTTTAGAAACACCTTCCCCACGCAAAAATCTCAGCTTTGTCCGCTTATCTATAGATCTTGAGTTGGAACCACAACTAGATGCTTTAATCCCTAGAATTGCATGTTTGCTTTATTTGACATCTTATTCATCTTTGATTGTATTGATTGCTCTTGTGGTTAGCATTGACATTAGCACACCGTATTGGACTTTGTTTCACCAAGTCCCTGTGATCGACCCCTGGAATTTTCTTGCTTTTACTACGATTGACCCGTACACTGCGGGTTCGCATCCTTGTTTTAAGCTTAAGTCTAGGGTTATAAATTTAAAGCTTGCACACACCGTTTGGATCTGTTCTATAGGCTCGTACCTCTGAATCCTTAGACTCTAAGGAGACAGGAAACTAAATCTGACTCGAGGTGATTCTTGGTATTTGTCAGTCGACCGAGGTAGTCTGACAGTGTGCATTAGAGATGAGTTCTGACAGATTGCTAGCCCTTAGAGATAGATCTTCCCCTTCCCCTTCTCCTTCCTCATCCCGTCCCCACCGCCCGGTTATCCACGAGAGATGCCGGGTAGACTATGAGAGGATAGCTGGCCGTCCAGTCATCGCACCACGATTTCTGGATGTGTCAGCTTTTGACTGCCTAGGGTTAGATGCTGACCTTAGGAGGATGATTGCTACCGTTGGGCTAGATCAGTTTACTGAGATCCGAGCCCCAGCCTACATAGAGCCGACACTCGAGTTCGTTAGCTCCTTCTCCTACCTTCCCACAGACCGTTCTGTGAAGTACCGGTTGATGAACCGGAACTTCATAGTTCCTTTAGAGATTTGGAGAGAGATCTTTGGCTTTCCCGACCCCACCGCTGTAGACTTCCCCTCCCGATCAGTAGCTAGGGAGTTCTGGGGACAGATAGCCCACATTACTACTCATGCAGACAGATGGCGCCCTGGTGATTCCAGGGAGAAGGTCATCTTTCACCCGGCCTTCAGACTTGCCCACAGGATCTTCAGTGAGATGCTTCTGGCGCGTACTGAGACGCCCCAGAAGATCAGACAGGGGGAGCTCTTTTCGCTTTACTGCATGGTTACAGGAGGCTTCCCGGACTTTGGCTTGCTCCTAGCAGAGGATCTGCACAGGATCAAGGCCAAGGCGAAGGGAGATATCTGCTGTGGAGGTCTAGTCACCCACATCGCCACTTACCACGGGATGGACCTCAGCGTGTGCACATTGGCAGCGGCTGCCAAGCCGCTGGGACTTCAGGAGATGATTACACGGAGGATCCTTGTTCCCCGTGGGCTGACTACACCCTACGTTGCCATGCCTTGGGAGCGGACTGCACCTCAGGGCATCAGATGGTCTGCACAGTTCTCTGTCGCCGACCCACACTTCTGGCAGACAGCATGGGTTCCACTTATGGAGGATTACAGAGAGGGTGCAGCTGCCCCTGCTGAGGCTGCTGAGGAGGCTGAGGATGAGGATGACGACGATGAGACTGTTGATGAGAGAGGAGGCGGCGTCCCGATGGACACAGGGACAGATACTGCTGGGACGAGCGCGCCTCCCATTATTGATTTAGATGAGGATGAGGAGGACACTGAGCCGGCGCCAGCTGAGACTTCTCCAGTCAGGCCCGCTAGGCGCAGGAGACAGAGAGTTAGGGACAGAGCAGCACACCGACGGATCGATGACCTGACGGATCAGGTTATCGACACTTATGCTGCACTTTCATTGGATATCCGGGAGATGCAGGAGCGGCAGCATCATCAGCACATGATGGCTCAGCTACAGTTCCAGCATGTCATGGGCTACCCCTATGATCCTGCTCAGTTCCCCTACATTCCACCACCACCACCGGATCGAGACTACTGAGGAGCTGCAGGGTTTTATTTATTATATTTTTATGCAGTTCGGCTCTTTATCCGGTGAGTCCTCTTTTATTCAGACTTTTATTATACCCACTGGGACAGTGTGTCTCAAGTATGGGGTATTTGATGTACTTATTTGACTACGTGACTATTCGATGTATTATTTGACTTTTGATGTATTATATCGGATATTTTCATATTTATGCTTCATTCTGCATTTATATGTTTATCTGAGATTGCATGCATACTTACAGGTTATTTGATTGAGAAAAACGTCGAAACCGAAAAAAAAATGGTTTTAAAAAAAAAAAAAAAAATTTTTCGACCTCGACCGGGACAGTTCTGGCGAAACGAGGTGTTTCACCTCGGTTGAACCAAGAACATCTCGACCGAGGTGGGTTAACTGAGAGTTTTCGAAAACGATTTTGTGTTACTTATTTGGATATGATCTCAGTGAAGATCTTGTTTACCTACTGTTTTTAAATTCTTTGTGTGTTTGAAAGGTTTTATAATATGTTTAAGTTGCTAAATGCTTTGTTTGAAATTATTGGCATGTTTAATACTTTGTTTTCATCCAAATTATGTTGAATTTGAAGGTTGACACCGCAGGATAAGTTCTCTCACTTTCTTCTTGGAAAGACCAAGGCAATTCATTCTTTTCTTCTTCTTCTTCTTGATCATGCTTAACCCCTCATATACATTTTGCCTCCCTTTACCTATCCGGGAATTTGGAAGCAAGCGAAGTGGTGAAAGTTGAAGAATGGGCTGGAAGTGAAGTGATAGAAAGTAATTTTAGGTTTGGGGAAGTCAATCATGAAGATGAGTAACTCGGCACCATTCACATAGCCGGGTGTTTGTGTCTTGCCAAAGTCGGATTGAGCGATATTCCTATCGGGTCATGGTATGTGCATCAAGGGGTTTGATGCATCTCGAGAAATTGATGATTGCAGATTTCCTGGGCTTCGGTTATTGTGCACCTCTGTCCATGCATCCCAAAAAGTAAATTAAAAAAAAAAGAGAGAAAAAGTGTGAGATAAGCAAAGCTTATTGGTGGAAGATGTTGCAAGTCAAAGTGGAAGTGAAGTTCATCCTTTTCCCGGATTCTAGCACCACATTACCTTACATACATCCCTACCCTACACGTTTCTTGACCTTTTCTTTTGGGAAGCCCTTGAGACCTCGAGCTTGTTGATTGACTTAGCGGTTTAAACTGGATTATACATGATTAATTTTGATAATTATGATTTATTATGCATTCTATGATTTTATGCAAAGATGAACAACTTTCTTATATTTATAAAATGTTTTGAGCATATTAAGTTTTTAATTCCAGGAAGTACACTCTTAGAGTGATCTATGATAGTTGCACACCATAAAATGTTTTTGAAGGACTTTTCATTGATTTTCTTGACTTATAATCCATTCTATCTTGATTTCTATATGAGGAACTTGCTTAGGGACAAGCAAGGGCTAAGTATGGGGTATTTTGATAGCATGAATTATAGTCCATATTTTGGGGTTTGTTTGGACGTTTTATCTTTCATAATCTGCATGTTTGTATGTACATTATGTGATTTTACTACCATTTCATCTACCTTTGCGAGAATCGAGGTCTACACCTAGTTTCGTTGTAATTGCAGGTAATATGGTACGTTTTGCATCAAAAAGGAGCAAAAGGAGTCAAGAGTCATTTGGAGCTACATTCAGGAAGCACAACCATGGATTAAAGATTTACTTTGGACCAGTTTTGAGAGATTCTACACTCAGTTATGATCACCTCGGTTGCCCAGAGATTCATCTCGACCGAGGCGATCCAGAGACACCGACTCGACCGAGGCGAACACCTAGGACGCGGCGAGAATATTTTATTCTTGGAAGAGATCTTTTAATTTTGGAAAGTGATCTTATATTTTTGGGCTGAGCTTCTAGAAGGAAGGAGATATGCAGAATCATATATTTTACCTATTTTTATGGGAATATATCTTCTTAAGATTTATTATCTTTGGAGGTTTATTTTTCCTATAAAAAGGGTTGGATTTTCCATAATTTCGATATCCGCTTACAGCTGGGAACCTCGCATACACGCGCAGCAGCCGCATCCTACTCCAATTTGGGAGTTGTTGAAGAACCTTTTTGAAGGTTGAAGGAAGATTGAAGACTATAGCTTTATAGCTTTTTGAAGGGTTTTGTAAGATTGTCTTCAATTCCTTCCTTGATTGTCTTGTCTTATTGGATTGCTATCCAAGGAACGATTTTGTGTGTGATATTTGATTCAGTTATTGAAGTGTTTTCATTAAATTCTTCTTTGTTCAAATATTCACCTTCTTCCCATATATTTAATACTTTCATTATGATGATGAGTGGCTAATTTCCTTGTGTGATTCTAGGGTGATTGGCTGAAGGTTGTGGGAAAAACAATGATAGAATAATCTTAGATTCCAGTAGGATCCTGAAAGTTCGAGTTTTTAACCTTAACCCTAAGCATCTCGTTCGGTTGATGAACATCTCGGCCGGGGTGGAATTCTTCTGACCGAGGTGACTTATCCTATCCTAAACTGAGAGTTAAGTGTTAGAGTTTGCCAAATCCTATTCTTATTACACCTTTCTGGTTCAAAGCAAGCTTAGGATGAGACTTACCCGGTAATTCCTTAGTTTGTGTACCAACGATCATAAGTGTAGGTAATAAAGGTTTGTCCTTTATTGGGGTTTGAGTGTGCTTCCATCCCATCTTTGTGAGTTAGCCTGAGACTTACCCGGTAAAGGTTGATTCTATTCCCCTAGATGGTGTGTTAGTTTGAGGTTATAGTTCTTTATCTTAATTCCTTGAGACTTACCCGGTAATAGGAGTTACGGTTTAGGATTAGTGTGTAGTGAGACTTACCCGGTGATCTACTCCACTTTAGAAACACCTTCCCCACGCAAAAATCTCAGCTTTGTCCGCTTATCTATAGATCTTGAGTTGGAACCACAACTAGATGCTTTAATCCCTAGAATTGCATGTTTGCTTTATTTGACATCTTATTCATCTTTGATTGTATTGATTGCTCTTGTGGTTAGCATTGACATTAGCACACCGTATTGGACTTTGTTTCACCAAGTCCCTGTGATCGACCCCTGGAATTTTCTTGCTTTTACTACGATTGACCCGTACACTGCGGGTTCGCATCCTTGTTTTAAGCTTAAGTCTAGGGTTATAAATTTAAAGCTTGCACACACCGTTTGGAGCGAACAAGTTTTTGGCGCCGTTGCCGGGGACTTGGTCTAGACCGAGCCGGTACGGTTTGCTTTCGGGGCACTTGCCCCTGTTGCTACTAACTACTCTTTCTATGAGTTTTGTAGTTTTCAGGATTTTTGATGGCCATGTTTGATCCAGCCTGGATAGCAAGGCAAAGTGCTAGGGCGGACCATTATGAATACTTGGAGGAGAAGTACTCCTTCTATTGGTTCAACAATGAATGGGAAAGAGAAGAAGCCATTCAGCGTGAACTTGTGATATGGGATGAGAAGAATGTCCCTAGAAAGACTTATGAGCAACCTCTTGAAGACTCTCTCGAATCTAGGTTGGAGAAGTTGATGAAGAAGGTGACGGAGCTCAAGGAAAGAACCCTATCCTATGCTAAGCCGGAAGAGGAGCATAAGGAAGTGTTGCACGTTTCGAGCATACCTCCAGTCAAACCAGAAGTTTCTCCTGAAGCTTTTGAGGGAGAAGATATGGAAGATCTCAATCCGACTGTTGAGACCTCGGCCGAGGTGGAAGAGATCTCGACCGAGATGGAAGAAGA
>BSUD01000007.1:127206248-127245524 GCA_033239045.1 Fagopyrum esculentum
TCTTTCTATGAGTTTTGTAGTTTTCAGGATTTTTGATGGCCATGTTTGATCCAGCCTGGATAGCAAGGCAAAGTGCTAGGGCGGACCATTATGAATACTTGGAGGAGAAGTACTCCTTCTATTGGTTCAACAATGAATGGGAAAGAGAAGAGGCCATTCAGCATGAACTTGCGATGTGGGATGAGCTGAATGTCCCTAAAAAGGTTTATGAGCAACCTCTTGAAGATTCTCCTGAATCAAAATGGGAGAAATTGATGAAGAAGGTGACGGAGCTCAAGGAAAGAACCCTATCCTATGCTAAGCCGGAAGAGGAGCATAAGGAAGTGTTGCACGTTTCGAGCATACCTCCAGTCAAACCAGAAGTTTCTCCTGAAGCTTTTGAGGGAGAAGATGTGGAAGATCTCGATCCGACTGTTGAGACCTCGGCCGAGGTGGAAGTGACCTCGGTCGAGATGGTGGAAGAATCTGCAGAACCGGAAGAGGCAGATGTAGAAGACTTTGGCCAAATTACTGAGATTATGATCAAGGTGGAAGAAAGACCAGCAGAACTGAGAGAGATTTCGTGGGTGGATTATCAACCCAACACGAAACTTGCCTCAAGCTTTGGAGAACTTTGCAAGGTACGTTCTCCTACTTCATTTGAATTCCCTATTAATATTTCTGAATTTTTCAGGAAGGCACCGGAGAGTTGGAGGTCTCTTCCGAAAGAACCTCCTAAGATCAAGATGAAACCTCCCTTGAAACCGTTGGAAGAAGATACTCCTTGGATTATAAGGAGTGGAGTTTGCAAGCACTTCACCGTTAAGGCGATGAAGTGTCTTTTGTTCAAGTATGGGGTCCCTCGCATGCTAAGGACCTTGTACCATCCCCAAGCTGTAGATGGGGAAGCTGTTATGATTCTCGAGAAATTGTTTTCTCGATCCAGGAAAGGATGGGATGAAAGACTGAGTTATGTCCCATGGAAAAGAGGAAGACTAGAAGGATTCCGGTGAGAATCAAACCGTACAAGCTTGTACGTAGGAAATCCTACCATTTGCCGGTGAAATTAGGAACCGGAACCTTTTTGGAAGAGTTTTATGATGGATGTGATGAGCACTCCAAGGTGTTCAAGGTACATTGAGTAAATCTATGGAGAAGGGTCCAGCTAGCGACCTTAAACCAAGCGCTTCTTGGGAGGCAACCCAAGGTATTGTTTTCTTTCCCGTTTTTCTAGTTTAGTTTAGATAGTTGCTTTGTTTTTGTTTTCCTCTAGACAACAACCAGGTATTCCAAAAGGAAGGATCACAGTTCAGGAGCTACACTGAAAGAACAAAATTTCGAGAAGTTGAGGAAACGAGCTTTACTGAAATACATCTCGGGTACTGTCAGAACACCTCGACCGAGATGTGCTTCGCCAACCGAGATGGTCTTATCTGGGAGCTGTTTCTTACTTCTTCATGCAGTTTAGCTATGTTCGGTGAGTATCCTGTCCTTAGACCTATTTTGACCCACTGGGACAGTGTGTCCTAAGTATGGGGTGTTTATTGAGGTATTTGACACTTATGTGATGCATGACTCTATTTGACCGGATATTTATGCTTCACTTTTGCATCCATATCTGAGATTGCATGCATACTTACAGGTTATTTGATTGAGAAAAACGTCGAAACCGAAAAAAAAATGGTTTTAAAAAAAATAAAAAAAATTTTTCGACCTCGACCGGGACAGTTCTGGCGAAACGAGGTGTTTCACCTCGGTTGAACCAAGAACATCTCGACCGAGGTGGGTTAACTGAGAGTTTTCGAAAACGATTTTGTGTTACTTATTTGGATATGATCTCAGTGAAGATCTTGTTTACCTACTGTTTTTAAATTCTTTGTGTGTTTGAAAGGTTTTATAATATGTTTAAGTTGCTAAATGCTTTGTTTGAAATTATTGGCATGTTTAATACTTTGTTTTCATCCAAATTATGTTGAATTTGAAGGTTGACACCGCAGGATAAGTTCTCTCACTTTCTTCTTGGAAAGACCAAGGCAATTCATTCTTTTCTTCTTCTTCTTCTTGATCATGCTTAACCCCTCATATACATTTTGCCTCCCTTTACCTATCCGGGAATTTGGAAGCAAGCGAAGTGGTGAAAGTTGAAGAATGGGCTGGAAGTGAAGTGATAGAAAGTAATTTTAGGTTTGGGGAAGTCAATCATGAAGATGAGTAACTCGGCACCATTCACATAGCCGGGTGTTTGTGTCTTGCCAAAGTCGGATTGAGCGATATTCCTATCGGGTCATGGTATGTGCATCAAGGGGTTTGATGCATCTCGAGAAATTGATGATTGCAGATTTCCTGGGCTTCGGTTATTGTGCACCTCTGTCCATGCATCCCAAAAAGTAAATTAAAAAAAAAAGAGAGAAAAAGTGTGAGATAAGCAAAGCTTATTGGTGGAAGATGTTGCAAGTCAAAGTGGAAGTGAAGTTCATCCTTTTCCCGGATTCTAGCACCACATTACCTTACATACATCCCTACCCTACACGTTTCTTGACCTTTTCTTTTGGGAAGCCCTTGAGACCTCGAGCTTGTTGATTGACTTAGCGGTTTAAACTGGATTATACATGATTAATTTTGATAATTATGATTTATTATGCATTCTATGATTTTATGCAAAGATGAACAACTTTCTTATATTTATAAAATGTTTTGAGCATATTAAGTTTTTAATTCCAGGAAGTACACTCTTAGAGTGATCTATGATAGTTGCACACCATAAAATGTTTTTGAAGGACTTTTCATTGATTTTCTTGACTTATAATCCATTCTATCTTGATTTCTATATGAGGAACTTGCTTAGGGACAAGCAAGGGCTAAGTATGGGGTATTTTGATAGCATGAATTATAGTCCATATTTTGGGGTTTGTTTGGACGTTTTATCTTTCATAATCTGCATGTTTGTATGTACATTATGTGATTTTACTACCATTTCATCTACCTTTGCGAGAATCGAGGTCTACACCTAGTTTCGTTGTAATTGCAGGTAATATGGTACGTTTTGCATCAAAAAGGAGCAAAAGGAGTCAAGAGTCATTTGGAGCTACATTCAGGAAGCATAGCCATGGATTGAAGATTTACTTTGGAGCAAATTCGAGAGATTCCACATTCTGATCACCTCGGTTGACCAGAGGTTCACCTCGACCGAGGCGATCCAGAGACGCCGACTCGACCGAGGCGAATACCTAGGACGCGGCGAGAATATTTTATTCTTGGAAGAGATCTTTTAAAATTGGAAAGTGATCTTATATTTTTGGGCTGAGCTTCTAGAAGGAAGGAGATATGCAGAATCATATATTTTACCTATATTTATGGGATAATATCTTCTTAAGATTGATTATCTTTGGAGGTTTATTTTTTCTATAAAAAGGGTTGGATTTTCCACAAATCCGACACCCGCTATTAGCGCAAGCAATCTCGCATACGACACAGCAGCCGCAGCCTACTCCAATTTGGGAGAGATTTGAAGAACCTTTTTGAAGGTTGAAGGAAGATTGAAGATCATAGCTTTATAGCTTTTTGAAGGGTTTTGTAAGATTGTCTTCAATTCCCTCATTGATTGTCTTGTCTTGTTGGATTGCTATCCAAGGAACGCTTTTGTTTGTGATATTTGATTCAGTTATTGAAGTGTTTTCATTAAATTCTTCTTTGTTCAAATATTCACCTTCTTCCCATATATTTAATACTTTCATTATGATGATGAGTGGCTAATTTCCTTGTGTGATTCTAGGGTGATTGGCTGAAGGTTGTGGGAAAAACAATGATAGAATAATCTTAGATTCCAGTAGGATCCTGAAAGTTCGAGTTTTTAACCTTAACCCTAAGCATCTCGTTCGGTTGATGAACATCTCGGCCGGGGTGGAATTCTTCTGACCGAGGTGACTTATCCTATCCTAAACTGAGAGTTAAGTGTTAGAGTTTGCCAAAACCTATTCTTATTACACCTTTCTGGTTCAAAGCAAGCTTAGGATGAGACTTACCCGGTAATTCCTTAGTTTGTGTACCAACGATCATAAGTGTAGGTAATAAAGGTTTGTCCTTTATTGGGATTTGAGTGTGCTTCAATCCCATCTTTGTGAGTTAGCCTGAGACTTACCCGGTAAAGGTTGATTCTATTCCCCTAGATGGTGTGTTAGTTTGAGGTTATAGTTCTTTATCTTAATTCCTTGAGACTTACCCGGTAATAGGAGTTACGGTTTAGGATTAGTGTGTAGTGAGACTTACCCGGTGATCTACTCCACTTTAGAAACACCTTCCCCACGCAAAAATCTCAGCTTTGTCCGCTTATCTATAGATCTTGAGTTGGAACCACAACTAGATGCTTTAATCCCTAGAATTGCATGTTTGCTTTATTTGACATCTTATTCATCTTTGATTGTATTGATTGCTCTTGTGGTTAGCATTGACATTAGCACACCGTATTGGACTTTGTTTCACCAAGTCCCTGTGATCGACCCCTGGAATTTTCTTGCTTTTACTACGATTGACCCGTACACTGCGGGTTCGCATCCTTGTTTTAAGCTTAAGTCTAGGGTTATAAATTTAAAGCTTGCACACACCGTTTGGAGCGAACATCTCCTCATCAACACTTGATGAAATATGAGATCTTGATGGAGACTCTTAGACCGCCTAGATTGGAAAGCAACAACCATAAGCTTAGGGCTTTTTCCTTCTCTCTTAAGGACAAAGCCTTAGCTTGGTATCAATCTATTCCACAAGGGCGAGTTAGTACTTGGGAGGAGATGACAACCAAGTTTCTGACTAAGTTCTTCCCACCTTCCAAGACTACCGAGTTAAGAGGAAAGATCAATGCCTTTGTAATGAAGGATAGAGAGAGTTTATTCAAGTCTTGGGAGAGATTCAAAGACCTTCTCCTAGATTGTCCACACCATAGTATACCGAAAATTGAGCTATTGGAGATCTACTTCAAAGGACTTGATGAAGATAGTCAATTCAAGCTCCAATCTCTTTCCGGTGGGACTTTCATGGAAAAACATGTGGATGAAGCTTGGGAGTTTATAGAGAAACAAGCTTTGGTGATTGAGAAGTACTCCCATATGAAGAGTGATGGGAGGAAAGCGGGAGCATATGAGGTGAGTGAAGTCACCATGAGCAACTTCAAGCTTGATGCCATCAACAATGAGTTGAAATCATTGAGGGAGTTGTGTGCTACAACTTTGAAGAATCAAGCAACCTCTCAAGTGCAAGTGCAAGCTAATTTGTCTTCCAAAGAGGAAGATGTAAATTACATGGGAAGGGGCAATTATAACAACTATCAAGGCCCAAGGAACTTCAACAACAACCGGCAATTCAACAATTACTGGCCTAACCATAACCATCCCGGGTTTTCCTATTCTAACCCGGATGGAGCCTTGAACCCTCCCGCTTCCACAAACACAGCTCCACCACCAAAGGCTTCACAAGAACCTCCACCCGGATTCACTCAACCTCCAAAGGATAGAACCGAGATGATGTTTGAGCAATTGCTTGGAAGGTTGAGTGGTCTTGAGAGCACGGTGACTTCCATTTCTAAAGCTCAAAAGGTATTGGAAGCACAAGTGTTCCAAAAGGCGGGTGAAGCGCATAGAGATCCGGGAAAGCTTCCCGGAAGAACCAAAGACAACCCAAGGGGCCAAGTGTTAGCCATCTCAACAAGGAGTGGGTTGAGCATGAAGGATCCCTTACCTAAGGGAAATGACAAAGGGAAGCAAGTGGTGAATGAAGAGGAGCAATTGCAAGAAGATGGAGGGAAGAGTAAGGATGATGAGCCAACTTATGTGGCACCACCTCCATACAAGCCACCACTACCGTTCCCACAATCATGAGCAAGAGCTCGCTTGGACAAACACTTTGGTAAATTCCTTGAACTTATGTCCAAATTGCATATTAACATTCCGTTCATGGATGCTATCTTAGGTATGCCGGCGTATGGCAAGTTCTTGAAGGGAATACTCTCCAACAAAAGGAAGTTGGAGGAGTATGGGGAAGTAAGAATGACGAAGAGGTCCTCGGAATTGATCCAAACAATGAAGGAGGAGATGCCTCCTAAGCTAAGAGATCCGGGATCCTTTTGTGTGCCAATCGGAGTGGGAGAAGTGAAGTATGAAGCCCTTTGTGATCTTGGAGCAAGTGTAAGCATCATACCGCTTGCACTTTGCAACAAGGTCGGACTAGGAGAGACAAAACCGGTCAAGATGACCCTCTACATGGCGGACCGTTCTATCACTCACCCGGTTGGAATCTTGGAGGACATACCGGTGCAACTCGGGAAGTTCTATGTGCCGATTGATTTTGTTGTCTTGGACATCCTGGCGGACTATCCGGTTCCCATCATCTTAGGGAGACCTTTCCTAGCCACTTCCGGATGCCTAGTGGATTGCAAGAATAGAATTCTCTCCTTCAACATTGGAGAGGAGAATATCAAGTTCAAGCTGTCCACAATGATGAAAGGGCCAACTCTTGATGAAGATGTATTCAACATTGTCGAGCAAGAGGAGTCTAGAGAAGTTGTGAGCTCGATCTTGATCAAGGACCCCTTGGAGAAGGTTCTTAGCTTAAGTTTGATGGATGAAGGTGTTGAGGAGGCTTGCAATGAAGAAATCAAGGCCTTGGAAGCATTAGAAAAGGAGACAAGAGTTGAATTTGAAGGCCACGAGAGTATGCTGAATTCCTGTAGGAACCACGGTCGTGAAGGGAGTTCCACGGCTGTGGAATTCTCTGGAGTGCTCCGAAGAGCAAGATTTGCAAGGTCCACGGCCGTGGATGTGCCAGGATCCGTGGATTTGCCCGTGGTTTCCCCAGAAGCAGCCCTTGTTGTTGATCAAGCTTCAAGGAGCCTTGGAGAGCCTTCATTTGCTTTGGATTCATCTCAACCAACGTTATTTGGATCGTCTCCACTCGATAAAGGTCCTCCTAAACTTGAACTCAAACCCCTCCCCTCTCATTTGAAGTACGCTTTTCTTGGTGATAATTCTACATATCCGGTGATTGTGAATGCATGCTTGAATGATGATGAACTTGCTAAGTTGTTGCATGAGCTAAGATTGCATAGGAAAGCCATTGGCTATACTATTGATGACTTAGTTGGCATTAAGCCCTCTTTGTGCATGCATAAGATAATGATGGAAGATAACCATAAACCCTCTATTGAACATCAAAGAAGATTGAATCCTATAATGAAAGAGGTAGTCAAGAAAGAGATCATTAAGTTGCTAGATGCGGGAATCATCTACCCTTCGGATAGTAAGTGGGTTAGTCCCGTGCATGTAGTTCCTAAGAAGGGTAGGATGACCGTAGTGACTAATGAGAACAATGAACTAATCCCAACTAGGACGGTTACGGGATGGAGGATGTGTATTGACTATAGGAAATTGAACATGGCCTCTAGGAAAGATCACTTCCCCCTCCCTTTCATTGACCAAATGCTAGAGAGGTTAGCTCAACATTCTCACTTTTTCTACTTAGATGGCTATAGTGGATTCTTCCAAATCCCTATCCACCCCGATGACCAAGAGAAAACCACATTTACATGTCCATGGGGAACTTTTGCATATAGGAGAATGCCATTTGGGTTGTGTAATGCACCCGCCACCTTCCAAAGGTGTATGCTGGCTATATTTTCTGAGTACATTGAGAATATCATGGAAGTGTTTATGGATGACTTTTCTGTTTATGGTTCTTCCTTTGATGATTGCTTAGCTAACTTGTCGCTAGTGCTTAAGAGATGTGAGGAGACAAACCTTGTCTTGAATTGGGAAAAATGCCACTTCATGGTAAGTGAAGGTATTGTGTTGGGACACTTGGTGTCCAACCGAGGCATTGAGGTTGATAGGGCAAAGATTGAAACGATAGAGTAGTTGCCACCACCTACCTCGGTGAAGGGGGTAAGGAGTTTTTTTAGGGCATGCCGGTTTTTACCGGAGGTTTATTAAAGACTTCTCTAAGATTTCTAAGCCTCTTACTAACCTACTAATGAAAGATGTTGAGTTTGTTTTCTCCAAGGATTGCCTTGAGGCTTTTTGTAGGTTGAAGAACGCTTTGATCTCCGCACCTATCATGCAACCTCCGGATTGGAGTTTACCATTTGAGATCATGTGTGATGCAAGTGATGTAGCCGTTGGGGCTGTTTTGGGGCAAAGGAAAGATGGGCGCACACATGCCACTTATTATGCTAGCAAGACGCTAGATGATGCCCAACTCAATTATGCTACCACCGAGAAGGAATTGCTAGCGGTTGTGTATGCATTTGAGAAGTTCCGCTCATATCTTGTTGGAGCGAAAGTCATTGTTTATACGGATCATGCTGCGATCCGTTATCTCCTTACAAAGAAGGATGCCAAGCCTAGGTTGATTCGGTGGATGCTTCTTCTTCAAGAGTTTGATTTGGAAATCCGGGACAAGAAGGGGTCCGAAAATTCCGTGGCGGATCACCTTAGTCGACTCCCACCATTGGAGCTTGAGAGAGATGACATCCCGATTGATGACTCGTTCCGGGATGAGCAATTGCAAATGGTGGAGGAGTGCTTGTTCCAAGTTTCTAGAGGAAGTGAGCCATGGTATGCCGACATTGTGAACTATCTTGTGTGTGAGGAAGTGCCTCCCGGTTTGTCATATGCCCAAAGGAAGAAGTTCTTCAAAGATGTGAGGCACTACTATTGGAGTGAACCACTTTTCTTCAAGAGAGGGCCGGATGGAGTCTTTAGAAGATGCATACCGGAGGATGAGGTGGAGAGTGTGATCCGCCATTGTCATTCCTTTCCATGTGGAGGGCATGCTAGCTCACACAAGACATGTGCGAAGGTGTTGCAATCGGGCTTCTTTTGGCCAAGTTTGTTCAAGGATGTGCAAAACTTTGTGGTAGCTTGTGATGCTTGCCAAAGGACGGGTAACATCTCAAGGAGGAACGAAATGCCCTTGAACAACATACAAGAAGTGGAAATATTTGATGTGTGGGGTGTGGACTTCATGGGGCCATTCCCCTCTTCTTGTGGCAACCTCTACATCCTCTTGGCGGTGGACTATGTTTCAAGATGGGTGGAGGCAATCGCCTCTCCTACAAATGATTCCAAGGTTGTGGTGCGGTTCTTCAACCGAGTGATCTTCCCTAGGTTTGGAACACCAAGGGTGATCATAAGCGATGGAGGGAAGCACTTCACTAATAGGAACTTTGGGGCACTTTTGGCTAAGTATGAGGTGACTCATAAGGTGGCAACACCTTACCATCCCCAAACTAGTGGCCAAGTGGAGATCTCCAACCGGGAGATAAAGGGAATTCTTGAGAAGACGGTCTCTAGGACGAGAAAGGATTGGGCTATGAAGCTCGATGATGCCTTGTGGGCATATAGAACCGCTTTCAAGACACCGATTGACACCACTCCTTACAAGCTAGTCTATGGCAAGTCTTGCCACCTTCCGGTAGAGATGGAGCATAGAGCATATTGGGCCATTAAGTGGCTAAGTTTTGACCTCAAGGAGGCCGGTGAGAAGAGATTGCTTGATATGAATGCTCTTGAGGAGATCCGGTTGGATGCTTACGAAAATGCCCGGATCTACAAGGAGAGGACCAAACGTTGGCATGACAAGCGTCTCATCCCGAAGGAGTTGAATGAAGGCAACCTTGTCCTTCTTTTCAACTCAAGGCTGCGGCTCTTCCCCGGAAAGCTAAAGTCGAGGTGGACCGGTCCCTATGTGGTGAAGAAGATCTTTCCCCATGGAGCAATTGAGATAGGAGGGGAGCATTGTGGAGATTTCAAGGTGAATGGGCACCGGTTGAAGAAGTATATCCCGGGAGCTCCGGTGGATATGATTGCCCCACTTCACCTAGAATGAGACGCCCCCGAGTTTGGTCAAGCTAATGACCTTAAAGAAGCGCTTGATGGGAGGCAACCCATTGGTAACATTTTTCCCTTTTCGTTTTTGTTTTGATTTTTCTGTTTTTGTGTGCTTGGTGTGCTTTGTGTGTGTGATAGAGTCTTGGTAGCATTGGAAGTCTTGCATGGCATGTGGATGATGATGATGAACCCCTCATCAATTATGGGTGGAGCGGACGCGGAACTTGGACGGCTAGCGGTGCCTAGCGCGGGTCTCGACGCCATGATGAACATTTAGAGCTCTCTACCATTGTTGATAGGATCATCCACCATCAATCCACTTGAGTAATCCCAAATACCGAAGCAAACCATTTTTTTTACATTGTGAGAACCCTCTTTCACTCTTCTTTACTTCGTTTACACATTGGGGACAATGTGTTTCTAAGTATGGGGTGGGGTTTGCATGATCTTTTGCATGATTAGCATCTAGGATAGTTTAATATTGTCACATGTCTTGCATTGTATATACTCATTTCGAAAGATCCAAAAAAATCAGAAAATTTAAAAAAAATTTGTGCTTTCTAGGCTTGGATATGACCCTAATGATGAATCTTGTCTTGTGGATTGGCTATGGATGGCCTTATGTGTTGAATTGATGAATGCATATGTGGACCTGAAGTACTTATCTTGAATCCCATGAATGATTTGTTATCATGATGTTTGTCTTGATTGGATTGAGTATTGAAAGTCGAAATTACATGCTAGTTCTTGCACACCATCTAGGAGTGATTAAGGCAATTCATCCTTCTCTACTTCTCATCTTGATCATGTTGTTTGAGCACCTCAATTGATATAAATTTGACCTCTTTTGACCCATCCGGGAATAGGAGCATGCTAGTGTGTTGATGTGTGTGAAAAGCAAGTGTGGGGTGAAGTTGTTGATGGATGAATGTTATGAATGAAGAGTTGAATTTGTTGTGAAAGTGTAGACAAAAATATAGGTTTGGGGACGTTGGTTTAAATGACGAGTAACTCGGCACCATTCACATAATCGGGTGTTTGTGCCTTGCCAAAGTCAAATAAATCGATAGTCCTAACAAGCCTTGGTATGTGTGCCCGGTGTGGATGTACCTCGGAAAATAAAAAAACCCGAGGATGGCTAATCACCAAGGTTTCGGCTTTTGTACACCAATGCCATTGTCTCAAAAATAAGTGAAAAAGAAAAGAAAAGAAAACAAAGAAAAGATGGAGAAAATATACACTTGTGGGAAGTTGATAAAAATGTAAAATTGTGGAGTTAGTTCCATTTCCGGATTAGCATCACATAGCCTAGAAAAATTCCCACCTAATCACAACGTTTCTTGGCCTTTTATTTCACAAGCCCTTATGACCTACTTACATGTATGTAAGACTAAGTGATCTAGATTGAACATGCTCATGATCATCTTGACTTCTTCATTTTTACACTTCATGCATGCTTTCGAGTTAAGTATAATTGTCTTTCCGTGCCTTCATTTGTTTGATGTATGATCGCTTGTCCATTACCATGAAACATGACTATGAAGGTGATCCAATACTAGAAGCACAACTCCAAAAAGATTTGCTATTTTTCTGCATGCATAAATCATGTCATCTCTTAGTCTATAGTTGGGAACTTGCTCGGGGACGAGCAAACCTTAAGTATGGGGTATTTTTGATAACACGATTTATGGCTTAGGTTTAGGTAATCATTTAGATAGAATTTTCACTCATTCATGCATGGTTTAGCACTAGTTCACGACGTTTGCACTCAATTCACGTATTTTGTCGAGATAGACGTCTACACGGACTTTTGCATTGCTTTGAAGGCATTTTGGGAGATTTAGGAGCTTAATCGATACATTTGAGGATCGTTCATCAAGATGACACACCTTCGGACTCATTGGGATGCAAGCTAGAGGCTAAGGAAGACCCATGGGACCTTGTTGATGCAAGCCATGCACCAAATCGTGACTCAAAGATCCAAAGTAAGCTGAGGCACCAAAACTACGGTCACTGGCACTTCCACGGGCGTGGAACCTGACCGTGGTTCTTGCCAGACGGTTGTGACAGCTGTGCCACGATCTCATGGCCGACTCTAGCAAAGTTGTAGTATAAAAGTGGTCCTGCAAGGCTGAGAGAGGGCATCTTCTATCATCCAATCCAATCCTAATCTTCCATTCTCCCATCACTCCCATTCTCTCTCACACTCTCAACAAGAAGATTCTCTCAAGAGGAAGCTTGGAGGAGAGCTACCATTGGAGGAGGAGAAAAGCTCCATTTGAGAAGAAGAGAAGAACACACCATTTCTAGTCTTTGATAGGTTTTGTAGTGAAGATGATCGGAATTGTTTTCTAGAGTTGTAAGAATCAATTGAACCTTCTTTTGAAGGGTTGTGAGTCTTTCTAATCTCATTTCAGCTTGGTTTTACTTGCTTCACTTGTCCATCTCTTTCTCTTCATTATCTTGCAAATGGAAGCCATGATTTTATGTTTGATGATCTCGATTGTGATGATGTATGTTGTTGGCTAAATAGATGTGATTCTAGGGTAAGGAAAGAAGGGTTATGGCTAGGACTATGATAGGATGGACTTAGATTTGCCTTTGGATGATTCGTTCCCTTGGACAGAGCCACTATTGGAGTCCACGGTTTGTTCTTGCCAGTCCACGGCCGTGGAAGTAGATGAACAGCCCGTGGTTTGCCTGGTTCGTTTGATTTGATGAATCTAAGTTCTAGAATGTTGAAATCCTAGTGTTTGTTGAGTCAAATCTATCCTAGGGTGACCTAGTGTTAGCAACTAAGTGTTAGAAGAGTACCCGGTGATTCTTGCTCTTAGATATCAAAGATGACAAACTCTAGGTAGTAGTGAGCCTCATAAGCCGCTATTGGACTAAGTGTGCTAGGATAGTTGTTTAGGACTTGCCTTTCCGAGACTTACCCGGTAAAGAGAGGTTAGATCCCTAGAATACTATCCGGTTTGTGTAGAATTCCTATCCTTAGGCTCTTTGAGACTTACCCGGTGATTGATCCCAACCTAGAAACATTTACTCCCAACATAATTTAGTAATCCAAGGAATGAACATAACATAAAATGATATATCAATCTCCTAACATCACAAGGGTCACACCTAGACCCAAAGGGATGCAAATGATCAACCTCAACCTCACTTGTAACCTAAAGAACCTCAAAATCCATACAAGGCCTTAACCGAACACAACCTCATTAAAACTCAACCTCATACATCTAGCATGATCCTATACTCTCACACTAGGAAAGGAGGGAACAAAGGCACCCTAAGGATAGCCTAGAAGCAGCACACACCTACAGAACCAAGTGAAACACCAAGCTGGTGCAGGTGGCCGCAGGGGCGGCTAGGAGGTGGCGCAGGGGCGGTCCACTGGCCGGCGCAGGGGCGGCTCCAGTCAGGCGCATGGGCGGCTGGTGTGTAGAAGACACCACTTCAGCTCCTTCCTTCACTTCTTCCTTTGATTCTCTACTCTTCTTTACTCCAGCAACAACATACACATATCACATACATATATATACATCAACACAAGCCAAAACATGGCTGGACATGATCCAACCCTAAGGAAACCATACTAAACTAAGGAAAGGAAGGAAAGGATGAAGAAAAGAAGAAAGGAAGAGGAGAAGCCATGGAACTCACCAAGATGAGCTCTCCAGAAGATCAACACTACACCAAACAACCTTAAGCTGGCTCCACAAGGCACAACAACATAGCAACATCAAAGCCAAGCAGTGCTAGCAAGATCTCTCACCAAAACTCACAAAACTCAACAAAGATCAACCAAAGTGATCCAAAGGAGAAGAGGAGAAGAAAGTGTACGTAAGGAGAGAGAGAGTCTGAGAATGTAAACCCTCATCAGAGGTAAGGGATGAAGATATATATAGAGGTAAAAGAGTAAAGCACGGGTCAAATGGTCAAAGAAGACGGCTGCAACACACAGAGCCGTAGGGGCGGACCCTGTGAGCAGTGGCGGCCGCAGGATTTTCAAAGGGAGGGGCAAAATTTTATTTTCGATAAATATATCTATGAAAATAAAATAGCGATAAAAACAAAATCAATATGTCATCTACCTACAATAAAAAAAATACAGAAAAAAATTAATAAAAAACATTAAACTTAAAGGCACGGTCCACGACCGCGCCTATAAAATTTTTTTTAAAAAATAGCTGTCCTATAGGCGCGTAAATAACCGCGCCTCTTTAGTTTTTTTTCTTTAAAAAACATTACACTATAGCCGCGGTCTAAGACCGCACCTCTATTTGTGTTTTTATTATCTTTATTTCGGATATTAACACGTTGTCCTCGACAATACGTTTTACAAATAATAGTGCGATCTAAGACCGCGCTTCTACTTCAAACAACAAATCTCGTGCATTTTGGTGAATTATTTCACTTCGAGCTCAAAACGGGAAATTCTTTTGAAGTTTCGTTTACTTCGGCGAAAGATCCAAAACAACATTATAGTGATATTTAAAAAATTAATAAATCGTAGAAAATTTTTTTATAAACAAGAAGCCATAACCCATTTTAAGGGCCGCCCCTGCCTGTGAGCCGCAGGGGCGGCCCAGGCAAACCTTAGGGGCGGTTCCAGGCACACGCAGGGGCGGTCCAGGCAAAACTCTGGCCCTCTGCTCACTCTCTCAGCCACTCAGCATTAAGGCTCTTACAGTAGGTCACATAAAAACACTTCCGAGTACTAACTCGTCAATACAACAGTAGCGGTTAAATCCACAAGGAACTCTATATAACTACGTCTAATGCTCTCCTATGTCTCTCAACTAGCCTCATCGGCTCCTCGTTTAGACCATTGGATTCTATGAATCGGTATATGATTAGACCGTAGACGTCTAGTACTACGCTCTAGAACGGCTACTAAGTACTCTACTAAAGTATGATCTGACTCAACTATCAAATCCTCATGGCTGATGACATATCCCGGGTCCCGTATGTATTCCTTTAACCGTTACATGTGAAAACTAGGTGTACGCCCTCTAGTATGGGTAAGAGTTTTAGTCGATACTAGCTTCCAAATCTTCTTTAAGATCTCATAAGGTCACATTCCTTGATTTCCATTCAGATACCCGACTATCGCATATAGAACAATGATCTAAGATGTCTCCTGACACTTTTCTAAGTGTCTAATGCCCTTTGTACGACCACTAATGACACAATTTATGACGTTAGTTTAGGCATTCGTTTAGATAGTTTTTCCCGTTATTCATGCATAGTTTGGCATTAGTTCATGACGTTTACGCTTAATTCATGCATATTGTCGAAATAGACGTCTACACGAACTCTTGTCGGTTTTGTAGGTATTTTGGGGAGCTTTTGGTGCTTAATCGATACATTCGAGGATCATTCCTCGTGATGGCACACTTCCGGACTCATTAAAGAGCAAGCTAGGAGCAAAGAAGAACACATAGGATCTTGTTGGTGCATGCCTTGCACCAACTCATGGCTTAATGATCCAAAGAGAGCTGAACAGAGGATTCCATGGCCCAGAGGCCAGAACCACGCCCGTGGTTTTGGCCGTGGTTTTCTCTGGACGGCTTTGACACGTGTCCCACGATCTCTTTGCCCGACCCTTGCTCTTGGTGGAGAATATAAGTGGTCTTGTAGGCTGTTGCTAGGGGATCCTCCCATATTCTCTCACACATTATCATTATCCATAATTGGGAATTCTTGGAGGAGAAGAAAAACACTCTCATTTTGGAGGAAGAACAACACACCAAGATAGAGATTTAGAGTGAACTTTTGAGTTAGGTTTGTTGAGAACATTTGAAAGCATTGTAAGGAATGTTTTGGAGCTGTGTTTGAAGGGTTGTAAGTCTTGTTTAATCTCATATTCAGCTAAGACTACTTGTTCATTTTCATTTTCATCTCATTTTCTTGCTATGGAAGGCATGAATGTTTGCTTGTTGAGTTTGAATCTTAAAATGCATGTTGTTGGCTAAATAGTTGTGATTCTAGGGTAATGAAATGATGGTTATGGCTTGGACTATGATAGAATAGACTTGAATGTACCTTTGGATGATTTGCTTGCTCGAACCTATCCTCTGATGAAAACCACGGCCTGTTCATATGATTCCACGCCCGTGGTTCTGTATGATCTACCGTGGTTTATTATGTTGTGCTTGTATTGATGAATCTGAATGTTAGGATGTTAGATTGTTAGAATCCTAGTGTTTGTTAAGCATAATCTAGCCTAGGGTGACCTAATGCTAGCAAACTAAGTGAGGGAAGAGACTTACCCTGTAATTCTTGATCTTAGATACCAAAGATGATGAACTCTAGGTAGTAGTGAGCCTCACAAGCCGCTATTGGACTGAGTGTGCTAGGATTAATGCTTAGGACTTGCCTTCCCGAGACTTACCCGGTAAGGAGAGCTTTGACCCCTCAATAGCAATCCGGTTTGCGTAGAATTCCCAACCTTAGGCTCCTATATACTTACCCGGTAATAGGACCTTAGGTGAGGGCTTAGTGGACCATGAGACCTACCCGGTGATTGATCCCATTTGAGAAACACCCTTTCCCAACATACCGTAGCTTGTCCAAGGTTGATTAGAAGCTTGAGTCCAATGCCATAACCGGAAGTCCTAACCCCTAGAATCCGCTTTTCTCTCTTTGATTACATATCTTGTTCTTGAGTTGTTTGTTCGTTTTGCTATTTTGATTTATAATATTGCATGATTTGTGATCTTTGCTTGATCACCACAAAAAACAACCCAAAAATATCATGATTTTCATTTCTTTATTTCCTTCTCTTTTCTTAGACTAGATTTGCACTATCCATGATCACTTGTTTGATTTGATTTCACCTTAGTCTTCTTGTTCGACCTCGGAATACTATCCTTGCTACAAAACGACCCATACATTGTGGGTTCGCTAGGAGTTAGGAAATTATATCGAGTTATAAATTGTAAGACTTTTGTGCTATATGTTTCTAGCGTAACAAGTTTTTGGCGCCGTTGCCGGGGACTAGGTCTAGATTGAATCATTGTGTGTGATTGTTTATAATGTAGGTCTTTCTTGTTGCTTTTGATCTTGTTTGGTTTGTGTCTTTGAATTTTGAGGACATCTCTTGTTCTTTAGGTGCATGCGAAGATCTTGTGGCAAGGATTTAGCTCCATTCGATGCCGAACCGGAGAAGACCCTTAAGATTATATCCAAGAACATTAAGAAGAAGAAGGAGATGGTCGAAAGAGATCTTCAAGCTGAGTTGGATGATGCCTTAGAGCAAATTAGGCTAAGGGATGAACTCTTGGAGAATGAGAGGAGACTTGCAAATGAGAGGCAAGAAGAAACTAGGAGGGATATTGAAGAGATTAGGCAAGCTCTTGTGCAAAGGGAGCTTAATTGTCAACAACCTCCACCACCACCACCGCAGCTGGCGGTCAATGTTCGGGTTGAGCCGATCATCATTGAGGAGCCACAAATGCTAGGGCAACGTATGGATCCAGCCCAAAGAGTGCACCGTCCGGGTGTAAACTTAGGAGATCCCGCAACCCATGACTATGAGTTCCGCCCTCAAGTGCTACAAATTATCCGGCACAATCAATTTGGAGGGATGGAAGGAGAGTCTCCTCATCAACACTTGATGAATTATGAGATCTTGATGGACACTCTAAGGCCACCTAGATTGGAGAGCAACAACCACAAGCTTAGGGCTTTTTCCTTCTCACTTAAGGATAAAGCCTTGGCTTTGTACCAATCCATTCCACTAGGACGTGTGGGTACTTGGGAGGAGATGACAACCGAGTTCTTAACAAAGTTCTTCCCACCTTCCAAGACAACCGAGCTAAGAGGGAAGATCAATGCCTTCATGATGAAGGACAAGGAGAGCCTATTCAAATCTTGGGAGAGGTTCAAAGACCTCCTCCTAGATTGTCCACACCATGGGATACCGAAGATAGAGCTATTGGAGATTTATTTCAAGGGGCTTGATGAGGATAGTCAATTCAAGCTCCAATCACTTTCCAGAGGAACATTCATGGAGAAGAATGTGGATGAGGCTTGGGAGTTTGTAGAGAAGAAAGCCTTGGTGATAGAAAAGTACTCCCATAGGAAGAGTGATGGGAGGAAACCGGGAGTATACGAAGTAAGTGAAGTCACCATGAGCAACTAAAAACTTGATGCAATCAACAATGAGCTTAAGTCCTTGAGGGAGTTGTGTACCACAACCTTGAAGAGTCAAGCAAGTCCTCAAGTGCAAGTGCAAGCCAATTTGGCTTCCAAAGAGGAGGATATTAACTACATGGGAATGGGTAACTTCAACAATTATCAAGGCTCTAGGAACTTCAACAACAACAGCCGGCAATACAACAATTACCGGCCTAAGCACAACCATCCCGGGTTCTCCTATTCTAACCCGGATGGTGCCTTGAACCCTCCCGCTTCCACAAGCGCAGCACAACCACCTAAGACTTCACGAGAGCCTCCACCCGGTTTTGTTCAACCTCCAAAGGATAGGACCGAAATGATGTTTGAACAATTGCTAGGAAGTCTGAGTGGACTTGAAAGCACGGTGACATCCATTTCCAAAGCTCAAAAGGTGCTAGAAGCACAAATGTCCAAAAGGCGGGTGAAGCACAAAGGGATCCGGGAAAGCTTCCTAGAAGGACCGAGGATAATCCAAGAGGCCAAGTGTTGGCCATCACCACAAGAAATGGGCTGAGCATGAAAGATCCCTTACCTAAGGAGAATGACAAGGGAAAGCAAGTAGTAGTGGAAGAAGAACCTTTGCAAGAAGAAGGAGGCAAGAGCAAGAATGATGAGCCAACATATGTGGCGCCTCCTCCATACAAGCCACCACTACCATTCCCACAATCACGAGCAAGAGCTCGTTTGGATAACCATTTCGGTAAATTCCTTGAACTAATGTCTAAATTGCATATTAACATTTTGTTCATGGATGCAATTCTAGGTATGCCGGCTTATGGAAAGTTTTTGAAGGAGATACTCTCCAACAAGAGGAAGTTGGAGGAGTATGAAGAAGTGAGAATGACAAAGAGATCTTCCGATTTGATACAAACCATGAGGGAGGAGATGCCTCCTAAGTTGAGAGATCCGGGATCTTTTTGTGTGCCAATTGGAGTTGGAGAAGTGCAATATGAGGCCCTATGTGACCTTGGATCAAGTGTAAGCATTATACCGCTTGCACTTTGCAATAAGGTTGGGCTAGGAGAACCGAAGCCGGTCAAGATCACCCTCTACATGGCGGACCGATCCATCACTCACCCTGTTGGGATACTAGAGGACATACCGGTTCAGCTTGGGAAGTTCTATGTGCCAATCGATTTCGTTGTTTTGGACATCCCGGCGGACTACCCGGTTCCTATCATTTTAGGGAGGCCATTCTTAGCCACATTCGGATGCTTAGTGGATGGAAAAAATGGAATCCTCTCCTTCAACATAGGAGAAGAGTATATCAAGTTCAAGCTGTCTACAATGATGAAGGGGCCAGCCCTTGGTGAAGATGTCTTCAACATTGTTGAGGAAGAGGAGTCTAGGGAAGTTGGGAGCTCAATCCTAATCATGGATCCACTTGAGAAGGTTCTTAGCATGAGCATCATGGAGGAAGTAGTTGAGGAAGCTTGCAATGAAGAAATCCAAGCTTTGGATGCATTATGTAGTGAGGAAGGTCTTTCCCCATGGAGCGGTTGAGATAGGTGGGAGCATTGTGGAGATTTTAAGGTGAATGGGCACCGTTTGAAGAAGTATATCCCAGAAGCTCCGGTGGACATGATTGCCCCACTTCACCTTGAGTGAAACACTCCCGAATTTGGTCAAGCTAATGACCTTAAAGAAGCGCTTAATGGGAGGCAACCCATTGGTACATATTTTTCCCTTTTCATTTTTGTTTTCGTTTTCGATTTTTGCTTTTGTTTTTGTTTTGGTGTATTTGTGTGTGTTTGATGTTTGTGTGCTAGAGTCTAGGTAACATGGAAGTCTTGCAAGGCATGAGGATGATGATGATCCCGCATCAAACGTGGGTGGAGCAGACGTGGGACTTGGACGGCTTGCGGTGATTAGCGCGGATCCCGACGCCATAATGAACATCAAGAGCTCTCTACCACCTTTGATTGATCATCCACCATCACTTCACATGAGTGAACCAAAATACCGAAAACACCACTTTTACATTGTGAGGACTCTCTTTCACTTCTTTATTTAATTTGCACATTGGGGACAATGTGTTTTTAAGTATGGGGTGGGTTTTTTATAATCCTTTCCATGATTGCATCTAGGATAGTTTCATATTGTCACATGTTTTATTAGCTTTTGCATTGTACATATATATTTCGAAAATTTCAAGAAAAAAAAATCAGAAAATTAAAAAAAAATTTGTACTTCCTAGTTTGGATATGACCCTCATGATGAGATTGTTTTGTGAATTGGCTATGGGTGGCCTTGTGTGTTGAATGGATTCATGCATATGTGGACTTGAAATACTTCTCTTGAATCCTATGTATGAATTGTGATTATGATGCTTGCCTTGATTGGATTGAGGATTGATGGTCGAAATTACATGCTAGTTCTTACACATCATCTAGGAATGATTAAGGCAATTCATCTCTTTTCTTCTCATCTTCATCATGTTGTTTGAGCACCTCACTTAATTAAATATTTGACCCCTTTTGACCCATCCGGGAACAGGAGCATGCTAGTGTGTTGAGTGTGTGAAAAGACAAGTGTGGGGTGAAGTTGTTGATGAATGAATGTTGTGAATGAAGTGCTGAATTTGTTGTGAAAGTGTAGAAAAAATATAGGTTTGGGGGCTTTGGTTTTGATGATGAGTAACTCGGCACCATTCACAATTCAGGTGTTTGTGCCTTGCCAAAGTCGGATAAACCGAATGTCCTAACGAGCCTTGGTATGTGTGCCCGGTGTGAGGCACCTCGGAAAAATTCCGAGGTCATCTAATCACCAAGGTTTCGGCTTTTGTACACCAATGCCATTGTCTCAAAAATAAGTGAAAGAAAAAGAAAATGAAAAAGAAAAGAAAAGAAAGAAAAGATGGGGAAAAATATACACTTGCGGGGAAGTTGATCAAAAAAATGAAATTGTGGAGTTAGTTCCTTTCCCGGATTAGCATCACATGACCTAAAAAAAAAAGTTCCCACCTATAACAACGTTTCTTGGCCTCTTCTTTCCTAAGTCCTTGTGACCTATTTGCATATGTGTATGACTTAGTGATCTAGATTGGATATTCTAATGATCATCTTGATGTCTTCATTTTCACCTTTCATGCATGCTTTCGAGTTAAGTATGATTGTCTTTCCGTGTCTTCATTCATTTAATACATGATTGCTTGTCCATTGCCATGAAACATGACTATGAAGGTGATCCAATTTTAGAAGCACAATTCCAAAAATGATTTCTGTTTTTCTACATTCATAAATCATGCCATCTCGTAGCCTATAGTTGGACCTTGCTCGGGGACGAGCAAGTGACAAGTATGGGGTATTTTAATGACACGATTTATGACGTTAGTTTATGCATTCATTTAGATAGTTTTTCCCGTTATTCATGCATAGTTTGGCATTAGTTCATGACGTTTACGCTTAATTCATGCATATTGTCGAAATAGACGTCTACACAAACTCTTGTCGGTTTTGTAGGTATTTTGGGGAGCTTTTGGAGCTTAATCGATACATTCGAGGATCATTCCTCGTCATGGCACACTTCCGGACTCATTAAAGAGCAAGCTAGGAGCAAAGGAGAACACATAGGACCTTGTTGGTGCATGCCTTGCACCAACTCATGGCTTAATGATCCAAAGAGAGCTTAATAGAGGATTCCACGGCCCAGAGGCCAGAACCACGCCCGTGGTTTTGGCCGTGGTTTTCTTTGGACGACTTTGGCACGTGTCCCACGATCTCTTTGCCCGACCCTTGCTCTTGGTGGAGAATATAAGTGGTCCTGCAGGCGGTTGCTAGGGGATCCTCCCACATTCTCTCACACATTATCATTATCCACAATTGGGAATTCTTGGAGGAGAAGAAAAACACTCTCATTTTGGAGGAAGAACAACACACCAAGATAGAGATTTAGAGTGAACTTTTGAGTGAGTTTTGAGTGATTTTTGTTGAGAACATTTGAAAGCATTGTAAGGAACGTTTTGGAGCTGTGTTTGAAGGGTTGTAAGTCTTGTTTAATCTCATATTCAGCTAAGACTACTTGTTCATTTTCATTTTCATCTCATTTTCTTGCTATGGAAGCCATGAATGTTTGCTTGTTGAGTTTGAATCTTAAAATGCATGTTGTTGGCTAAATAGGTGTGATTCTAGGGTAATGGAATGATGGTTATGGCTTGGACTATGATAGAATAGACTTGAATGTACCTATGGATGATTTGCTTGCTCGAACCTAGCCTTTGATGAAAACCACGGCCTGTTCATGTGATTCCACGCCCGTAGTTCTGTATGATCTACCCATGGTTTATTCTGTTATGCTTGTATTGATGAATCTGAATGTTAGGATGTTAGATTGTTGGAATCCTAGTGTTTGTTAAGCATAATCTAGCCTAGGGTGACCTAATGCTAGCAAACTAAGTGAGGGAAGAGACTTACCCAGTAATTCTTGATCTTAGATACAAAAGATGATGAACTCTAGGTAGTAATGAGCCTCACAAGCTGCTATTGGACTGAGTGTGCTAGGATTGATGCTTAGGACTTGCCTTCCCGAGACTTACCCGGTAAGGAGAGGTTTGACCCCTAGATAGCAATCCGGTTTGTGTAGAATTCCCAACCTTAGGCTCCTAGAGACTTACCCGGCAATAGGACCTTAGGTTAGGGATTAGTGGACCATGAGACCTACCCGGTGATTGATCCCATTTGAGAAACACCCTTTCCCAACATACCGTAGCTTGTCCAAGGTTGATTAGTGTTAGCATGAAATATTGTGATATTTTAGGCACGTTTTCTAAACGTATTTGATTCATATTGATAGTCTTTGATTGAACTTTGTGCATATGTAAGCTAGTATTACCTATATTGTCGATATGGATGTCTACACTAGTTCTATGTTGATTATAGGTGATTTGGAGCTATTTCCGACGGAATCGAGCAAAAGAGAAGTTGATTGAGTGAGTCCATAGATTGAGGACATTCTTAGGAAGCAATTTGGAATCTTAGCTTGAGGAATGCACGAGGCTAGGGAAGAATCACGTTCTTGCCCTAAACCACGCTCTAAAATACGACCGTATCACGTTCCACGTTCAATTCCACGACCGTGGATTTACAGTCAAAAATTGAAGTTCATTCCAGAGGATATTACGGCCGTGGAACATATGGTGCAAACCGTATTTGTTTCCACGCCCTAAATTACGGTCGTGGAACACTTCCACGACCGTGATCTTGGCGAATCTTTTCGCCACACTTTGAAGCCACGATCTTTTGAAGATTGGGCCGGGCCGATATTTCGTCTTGCCCTATAAAAAGACGGCCGAAGAGAGATTTCGGCATGCCCGTTATAGAGAGAGATCCCCGTTATAGAGAAAAACACCCGTTGATCATAGCTTACGCCGCTTACCTTCGTTGAGGAGCATTTGGAGATCTCGTTGGAGATCAAGGTTTGTGCTTGGAATTGCCCTAATCTCGCACTTGGTGGAGATTATTGCTGGGATTTCCGTATTTTCCGGATCAGCGGAAGATCGAAGCTTTTATAAGATTTTGCAAGAAGATCTCTCTTCTTGTTTAGGTTTGATTTGGGAAACGGATTGACATTCAGTTTTTCCCTTCTTTCCTAAAGTTGTGATTGTTTACTTTAGTTTGAATCCTTCGATAATACTCGTTCTTAATTGTGACTTTGAGATTGGTTTGAAGATTATTGAAAGTTCTTGAAAGTTTCCATCTTTCTATCTTTTAATTCTTGAATTGATATCAACATGACTGTTATTGGCTAAAAACCCTTAACAATTCTAAGGTGAAGGGTTGATAGTTGTGGCTTAGATGATGATAGATCGATCGCAAACAGATTAGACCCTGAGAGTTAGAGAGAATCGCCGATAGACTATAAATTACGGCCTGTTCTTGAGTCCACGGCCGTGGAACACCAAGAACTACCCGTAATTTCTCCTAAATCTACGAACCTGTTTTTACTTTAATCCAAAGTTAAAGATTTGCTTTAACTTAGTTTAGATTTATCTTTTCTAGGTGGTAGTGAAGCCTCAACAACCTCTACCTCGATTGTGAGTGTCACAACCTCAATCGGTTAAGTTAGTCTTGATCCTTGGGTTACAAGTTTGGGTATTTGACACTAATTCTCGCCTTTAGAATCTTTCTATATTGAGCCTCAACAACCTGTATAGAGAGTGCCTTGTAGGTGAGTTACATAAGGTTTTTGGAACTTCACCGTACGATTACCTTACATTAGTATACCTTTGCATATCTCAACTCTGTCTTTATATCATTAAGTATATCTTGAATCGATTGCCACAACTGGATACTTGGATCTTTAGGATTGTTGTTTTCCCAATATTTGCAAAACTCTCATATTTACTCGCTTGACAATCTGAAATCGAATTTGTTCCCACCCAAATCCCTGTGTTCGATACTCTGGAATTCTTGCTTAGCTACGTCGATCCGTACACTGCGGGTTCGCTGCTTGATTCTAGTTTTATAAATTTAAAGCTTATTTGCACACACCTTTAGGGGCGAACAAGTTTTTGGCGCCGTTGCCGGGGATTTGGTTTCGGCCGAATTCGGTAACCGGTTGTCAAGCTTGGGAGCTTGCTCTCGTCATTTGATATTTTCTTAAGTGTATGCGCAGGTCTAGGAATACCAAAGATCTCTTACCTCTTGATCAAGAGTTAGAGAAAACCTTGAGGCAAAAGCGCAAGGAAAAGAAGATGGCTGAAGAACACGAACGTGATCTTCAGGCGGAATTGGCTGAGAAGGAAGCTCAACTCCATTGGAATGAGAACCTCCGCCGGGATGAGATGGATCGCCATCAATCCCAAGTTAACAGTCTACGGGATCAGATGTTCCAGATGAGATTAGAAATAAGCGACCTTAAGAGTAAAGAAATCAAGAAACCCTCAAGAAGGACATCAAGATCTAGAAGAAGGAGAGGTCATTCATCCGCTGATGATAGTGACTCTTGTTCGCCAAAACCAATTTGGCGGTACAAGCGCTGAATCTCCACACCAACACTTGCAAAACTTCGAGTGTATGATGGAGACGATGAGACCGAAGAGCGCTACTACCAACAGTTACAAGCTTAAGCCCTTTTTCTTCTCCTTGAAGGGGAAGGCGTTGTCATGGTATCAAGCTCTTCCTAGTGGGAAACTAGATACGTGGGAAGACCTTTCCGCGGAATTTCTCACCAAATTCTTTCCGCCTTCCAAAACGGCGGAACTTAGAGGTAAGATTAATGCTTTTTCTATGAGACCTAACGAAAGTTTGTTTCAATCATGGGAAAGGTTTCAGGATTTGCTTTTGGATTGCCCTCATCACGGCATATCCAAACTTGCCTTGCTGGAGATTTACTACAAGGGGCTGGATGCGGGAACGCAGTTCAACCTCCAATCCCTCTCATGTGGAACGTTCATGGACATGAGAGAAGATGACGCTTGGGACTTCATTGAGAAGCAAGCAAGAGTCATAGAGAAGTATTCCCACCGGAAAGTGGAGGGAAATCGTGTGGAGCAAGGAGCAAAGCTCACACATGAAGCTCAAAATCAGATTTTCTCCCTCAACAATGAGATCAAAGAGTTGAAGGAGGCTATCAAGACCAACTTCCCAAAGCAACAAGGGAAGGATGTTGGTTATTTGGGCAACAATAATGGCGGCAACAACAATAACCGGGGTAACAACAGGAATAACAACTGGAATGGAAACAACAACAACCGGAACAATGATTGGAACAACAATAGGGGTTCAAACAACAACAATTGGCGCCCCAATCAACAAAATTCCGGTAACTCTTATCCTTCCAATTCTAATTCACTAACTCCACCTTTCTCTTCCTCTACTCCTTTGAAAAGCCAGGGGCAATCATCTAATGGAGGAAACACTTCGGGGAAGGAGAAGCCCGATCCCATATTGGAAACGATCATGGGAAAGCTTCAAGGGTTAGAGAACCGCCTCATCAAGGTTGACAATCAAATCTCTAAGGTTGACAAGGCTCAAAAGGTTTTGGAAAACCAAATGTTCAACCAGGCGGAGGAAGTTCCTAGAAATCAAGGGAAACTTCCAGGAAAGACGGAGGACAACCCTAAGGGAAGGGTGATGGCGATAACAACTAGGAGCGGAGTGACTACCACCGATCCGCAGCCTACGTTCGTTGAAATCCCCGTAGAAAAGGGCAAGGAGAAGGGGAAGGAGAAGGAAGATGTCTATGTTCCTCCTCCGGCTTACAAACCTCCCCTACCATTCCCTCAATCTAGAGCGCGAGCGCGCCTAGACAAACAATTCGGTAAGTTCATAGAACTCATGAGTAAGCTGCATATTAATATACCATTCATTGATGCTATTGTAGGTATGCCCGCTTATGGCAAGTTCTTGAAGGAGCTTCTCTCTAACAAGAGGAAGCTAGAAGATTTCGGAGAGGTCAAGATGAGTTCGGATTCTTCGGATCTCATCAAGACCATGAAAGAGAAAATGCCCCCAAAGTTGAAAGATCCGGGGTCATTTTGCATTCCCATTGGAGTGGGAGATGTCACATATGACGCTTTATGTGACTTGGGAGCAAGTGTGAGCATCATACCACTTGCGTTGTGCAGGAAGATCGGTTTAGGCGAACCTAAACCGGTGAAGATGACGTTATACATGGCGGATCGATCCATCACTCGCCCCGTCGGTATTGTAGAAGACATCCCGGTCAAGCTAGGTACATTCTTTGTTCCCATTGATTTTGTCGTGCTTGACATTCCTGCAGATAGTCCGGTCCCGATCATACTCGGAAGACCGTTTCTTGCAACTTCCGGCTGCATGGTCGATTGCAAGAATGGTAGACTCGCTTTTGATATTGGAGAAGAGAAAGTAGAGTTCATTCTTTCCACCCTAGTGAAGGAACCAATCTTTGATGAGGATATTTATGATATCCAAGATGAAGAAGGTTTATCTAGGGAAGAGGTAAGCGCAATTCTCTTTAACGATCCTTTACAAAAAGTTATTACCATGAGTCTAACAGATGTAGGGGAAGAAGAAGAGTGCAAAGAGGAAATTGAAGCCTTGGAAGCACAAGAAGAAATGCATGAGGAGGAGTTTGAGAAACTCCACGATGAGGCTGAGAATGTTAGAATCCACGGTCATACCCTGTATTCCACGACCGTGGATTTCACGACCAAAATCGACCTCCATTCCAGGGGATTACACGGCCGTGGAACATATGGAGAGCCCGTAATTCTGACCGTGGAAGAGGGTAGTCGGCATACTTCTTCAACTTCTTTTGATTCTCTTCCAACTCATTCAAAACCCTTAGAAACTTCTAAGGAGACGTCGGAAGCTCCTCAAGGATCATTGGAAACTCCGAAAGTGATGGAACTCAAACCACTTCCTACTCATCTAAGGTACGCTTTTCTTGGATCTAATTCTACCTTTCCGGTTATCGTTAGCTCCGAATTAAGCATAGATGAACATGAACAGCTCATGATTGTCCTTAGGAAACATAGAAAAGCCATAGGCTATACTATTGAGGACTTAGTAGGAATTAAACCCTCCCTATGCATGCATAAGATACTAATGGAGGAGGACTTTAGAACTTCAAGACAACCTCAAAGGCGGTTGAATCCGACCATGAAGGAGGTTGTCAAGAAGGAAATTCTTAAACTCCTTGACGCAGGAATCAACTATCCTATCTCCGATAGCAAGTGGGTGAGTCCAGTTCAAGTAGTTCCGAAGAAGGGAGGAATGACGGTCATCACCAACAAGAACAACGAACTCATTCCTACCCGAACCGTAACTGGATGGCGGATGTGCATAGACTACCGCAAGCTCAACAACGCAACGCGGAAGGATCACTTTCCATTGCCATTCATCGATCAAATGCTTGAGAGGTTAGCACAACATTCACATTTTTGCTACCTTGACGGTTATAGTGGTTTCTTTCAGATTCCGATACATCCGGATGATCAAGAGAAGACCACATTCACGTGCCCATGGGGTACGTTCGCCTATAGGAGAATGCCGTTCGGGCTTTGCAACGCCCCAGCCACCTTTCAACGGTGCATGATGGCCATCTTCTCCGAATATGTAGAGGAAATCATGGAAGTCTTCATGGACGACTTCTCCGTTTACGGTTCCTCTTTTAACGATTGCCTTTCTAACCTTTCTCTTGTTTTACAAAGGTGTGAAGACACTAACCTAGTTCTTAATTGGGAGAAGTGTCAATTCATGGTTAAGGAGGGAATCGTATTAGGTCACTTAGTCTCTAGTAGAGGGATAGAGGTAGACAAGGCTAAGATAGAGACCATAGAGAAACTTCCTCCCCCAATCTCAGTGAAAGGGATAATAAGTTTCCTAGGACATGCTGGATTTTATAGACGTTTCATTAAGGACTTTTCTAAGATATCAAAACCTCTCACTAATCTATTGATGAAGGATGCGGTTTTTGAGTTTTCGCAGGAATGTTTGGATGCGTTTAACACCATTCGGCAAGCTCTAATTTCAGCACCTATTATCCAACCTCCGGATTGGACTCTCCCCTTCGAGATTATGTGCGATGCTAGTGACGTAGCTATTGGAGCTGTTCTTGGACAACGAAAGGAAGGGCGAACCCATGCCATATATTATGCTAGCAAGACGCTAGACGAAGCGCAGCTCAACTACGCCACTACCGAGAAAGAGTTTTTAGCCATTGTCTATGCTATTGACAAGTTTCGCTCTTATCTTGTAGGTGCAAAGGTGATTGTCTACACGGATCATGCTGCGATCCGGTACCTCCTTGCAAAGAAAGATGCGAAACCAAGGCTGATTAGATGGATTCTTCTCCTACAAGAATTCGATCTTGAGATCCACGACAAGAAAGGCTCGGAAAATTCTGTTGCGGATCATTTGAGTCGCCTAACACACCTAGAGGACGACCATTTACCCATTGATGACTCCTTTCCGGACGAACACTTACACATCATAGAGGAGTGCATCAACGTGATCTCCAAAGGTAACGAACCATGGTTTGCTGATTTCATTAACTATTTGGTTTGCCAGGAGATACCACCCGGACTATCCTACGCACAAAGGAAGAAGTTCTTTAAGGACGTCCGGGAATACTATTGGAACGAGCCTCTCCTCTTCAAGAGAGGTCCGGATGGCATCATTCGGCGATGTGTGCCGGAAGATGAGATGCAAAGTGTCATCCGCCATTGTCATTCACTACCTTGTGGAGGACACGCTAGTTCGAACAAGACTAGCGCAAAGGTATTACAATCTGGATTCTATTGGCCTACTTTATTTAGAGATGTGCAATCCTTTGTTTCTTGCTGCGATGCTTGTCAAAGAACAGGCAATATTTCTAGAAGGAACGAGATGCCCCTCAACAACATCCAAGAGGTGGAGATTTTCGACGTTTGGGGAGTTGATTTCATGGGACCATTCCCATCTTCTTGTGGAAATCAATACATACTATTGGCGGTAGATTACGTTTCTAGATGGGTGGAAGCAATTGCCTCTCCCACAAATGATGCCATGGTGGTGGTTAAGTTCTTCAACAAAACCATTTTCCCGCGATTCGGGACACCAAGGACGATCATTAGTGATGGAGGTTCTCACTTCATAGCCCGTCGCTTTGAAGCTCTTCTAGCTAAGTATGGGGTTACTCACAAGATCGCTATCCCTTACCATCCACAAACGAGTGGACAATTTGAGATCTCAAATAGGGAGATCAAAGGAATTCTAGAGAAGACGGTTTCAAGGACTAGGAAGGATTGGTCCTTGAAGCTAGATGATGCTTTATGGGCGTACCGGACTGCGTACAAGACTCCCATAGGAACCACACCATACAACCTTGTGTATGGGAAGTCTTGTCACTTGCCGGTAGAGCTAGAGCATAAAGCGTTTTGGGCTATCAAATGGCTGAATTTCGGCATGAAGGAAGCAGGAGAGAAGCGTCTCCTAGACATCAACAAGTTGGATGAACTCCGTTTGAACGCCTATGAAAACGCCAAGATCTACAAGGAAAGAGCAAAGCGTTGGCATGATAAGCATATCATTCCAAAGGACTTCAAAGAAGGAGATCAAGTTCTCCTCTTTAATTCAAGACTTCGCCTCTTTCCAGGTAAGCTTAAATCCCGTTGGACCGGACCCTTTCTAATTAAGCGTATTTTTCCCCATGGTGCAGTTGAAGTATGGGGTGAAGCTAGCGGAAGTTTTAAGGTGAACGGCCAACGACTCAAGAAGTATACGCCGGAACTCCAAGCTGAGGAGTTCGCGCCTACCGCACTCGAATAAGTGCGAGATTGGTCTAGCTACGGACCTTAAACAAAGCGCTTCTTGGGAGGCAACCCAAGGTATTGCATTTTCTTTTTTTGTTTCCAATTCATAGATTAGTTTAGAATAGACGTTTTCGCTTTGTTTTGCCTCGATTTCTTCCGGTATGCTCGTGTTTTTGGTTGTAGGATCGATGGAAAAGGAGAAAGGGAAGATAATGTCGAAGAAAAGTGACGAAATTTGGACTTCGAAGCTTTACAGGAGGTTCCACGGTCTAAATTACGGTCGTCATAGCTACAGTGGCCGTAATTCTCAAAAGCCTTTGAAAAATCACCAAAACCACGGTTCCGTACACTTCCACGGCCGTGGAACACCCCAACAGACCGTGATTTTCAAAATTTTGCCTGCAACTATATAAGCCACATTCTTCACAAAATCACCCAAAAACTTCCCCCTTTCCACGACCTAGACGCCGAAACACCACGACCACCTCCAAATCTTCGTTTCTTAATCGTTTCGAACGATTCTTCTTCCCAAACTGCAGCAAATTCAACCACAAACAAGATCCAAGCGACAAACCGAGCGGAAATCCATCAACAAACGCGCATTTCGGGTTTTTCAATCCGAAAAAGAGGTTTATTCTTTCTTCTTGATTTTCGCGGATTTGGTTCGTTTTTGCTATAGTTTTTTAGGAAGAACTGACAAAGACTGGAAGGAATTAGATTAGGACTGCTTGTTGTGGTGATTGCTGGTGAATTTGCTGAGATTCGTGAAATTCTGAGACGAATCACGGTCTCTGGGTAAACCACGGCCGTAAATTCTCAAGAACAGACCGTAATTTTTGGTGAAAAATGGATTTCGTAAGGAGAGTGTCGGGAAGGATAAAAGAGAAGAAGGGAGAGCAGAATAAGAAAAGGAAAGGCAACCCCTCCACCTCCTCATCCTCTAGGGCACCACCACCCTCATCTCCCTCACTACCATCTTCACCTTCACCTCCATCTTCACCTCCTCACCCTAGAATCCCGACCATACATGAGAACCACATTGCTGCATTCGAGAAGATATAGAAGAGGGCAGTGATTGGCCCTAGGTATTTGTTGTTGGAGGATCTATATCCTCTTAACATTGTTGATGACCTCACTTGGCTCTTGGATAGAGCCGGACTAGTTGTCTTCTCGGCTATCCGAGAAGACGCCTATGAGGAGATTACCCGGGAGGTTGTGACGTCCTTTGAGCACAACCACGTAGATAGGACCGTCTCCTTCCGTCTCATGGAACGAGACTATCATTTGAGCATCGTTGAGTTTGGGACTATTTTTGGGTTTCATGAGACCTTCAATGGTCGATTCCCGAGTGGTGTTTACCCTAAGGATTTCTGGAAGGAAGTTGCGATGATTTACGCCGACGAGGACCGTTGGCAACCCGCCGATACCAAGGCTAGATTGATGTACCATCTAGCCTTGAAGATAGCTCACCGCGTTCTTTCGGAGTGTCTCTTTCCTAGGACGGAGACGCCCCAAAAGATCAAGACGGATGAGCTATTCTTGCTCTATTGCATGCTTTATGGACGCCGTGCAGATTGTGCTACTCTCTTGGCTGCTATGATGAGCAAGCTCAAGAATAAGGCGAAGGGGAATATTGGATATGGTGGGATAGTTACCCACATTGCTAGGAGTTTAGGTGTGGATTTTTCTGCTTGCACCCGCATACCGGCCGTTCCTTTAGGGCTACATGCATTCATGGTTAGGGGTCTCATTTTCCCCACCATGGAGGTCCGCCTTATGCGGGCATGCCTTGGGAGAGTAGGACGGGCAGGGGTATTGAGTGGCTGCCGGAGTACTCCATTGTGGCGGGACGCCACAATTGGAAGGAGACGTTCGCTGCGATGCACGCGAACAGGCTAGTAGCTCCCCCTTACGTCCCACCACCGGTTGTGGAGGAGGAGGACATGAGAGACCAGTTCGAGAGTGGAGGAGGAGCGGAGCAGGAGTTTGGCACGTTTCCGGACCAGCCGGAGGCGGCCCCAGATGTACCTAGACGCTCTCCACGTCCAGCTAGAGCATCAGGCTCGTCATCTCGCCGCGCTAGCGTGAGTGAGAGGCCCACGTGGATGACCTCACCTCCCACATGGTATGGCGTTCCCCCTCCTTGGTCCACGGAGCAGCCAGCAGCACCACCACCAGCACCAGCATCATCCGATGCCCCCGCATGGTACGATCGCGCCCCGGGATGGTACGAGCGGATGCCGGATTGGGCTACCGGACTTTCAGAGAGAGTTGGAGCGTTGGAGATCCGGGCCGACGCTAGAGACGGACGCCTCGACGACCTTGACCACATGATGAGGGACGTCTACCGCCAGCAGTTTGGGCGGCCATACGACTCCAGCTTCTCCCCATTCCCACCTCCGCCGGCGCCGCAGTGATTCGATGCATGACCGTTCGTTTTAGACATTCCCGCCACCACTTTGTGAGTTCCTTTTTCTTTTCTTTCTTTTCTTTCTTTCTTATGAACATTAGGGACAATGTTCGTCCTAAGTATGGGGTGGGATGTACTAAAAAGTTTGTAATAACTCTACTCTCTATGTTTGCTTTCATTTGAGACTATCGTTGCATGTTCATTATGTGTTACACGTTTCCTTATTGCATTGCATGAAAAAGAACTTTAAAACCCATAAAAATTGAAAAATTTTGAAAAATTTTGTGCTTCTAATGAATTGAGATGATTTCCATGATAATCACTACTTGTGAATTGAGTTTGATGACAATTGCATGCTTAAAAGGATTGTGAATTGAAAAGAATTTGAATGAGTGAAGTCTACCTCTTTTGCAAGTTTTATAATGTGAAAATGTTACATAAATCATGTTGAGAAATTGAAGTTGAAATCACGCTATAAGTTCCTATACTTCTTATTGAAATGATTAAGGCAATTCGATACTTTCTTTCTTCTTTCTTTGATCATCTAGCTCCTCATTGAAATATTAGCCTCCTTTACCTATCCGGGAATTTTGGAAAAGTGAATGAAAAAGGCATGCTTGATGTGGGAGGGCCATGAGAGCAATTATTTGCAATCAAGTGAATAGAAAGAAATTGTAGGTTTGGGGAAGTCAATCATGACGATGAGTAACTCGGCACCATTCACATAGCCGGGTGTTTGTGTCTTGCCAAGTGAATAGAAAGAAATTGTTTGTTTCATCAAGGCGTTTAATTATATTCTCTGTTTGTGTCGTCTCTATAATCTCAATTATTTGGCATCACATCTTTAGTCACAATGGCTTCCTCTATCAATTTAGAGAATTGATCCTATTTTTTCTTAAAAGAGCATCATCAGACCCACTTGTGTAGAGTGCTAAGCACCCTCTACTTAGATTGACATAGGACATGTTCAAAATCGTCTTCTTCTTCTCACACTTCTAGTTCTTCTCACAGGGATCCCACTTGTGTACTACTTTGATATGTATCTTTCCTTAGTCAATAGTAAGCAACCGCTCACAACAATTGTCTTTACACCAGTACTGTCATAAATGGTCATTACTGTTACGCTTTTTAGGTAGAACAAAAAGCTTTACATTTATAAACTCGATATAAAATCCTAAACTACCTAGCGAAACCCGCAGTGTACGGATCGTTATGTAGTAAGGAAAGTATTTCGAGGTCGAACACAAGGACTGAGGTGAAATCAAGTCATTCAATGATCAAAGATAGTGTAAATCTAAACTAAGATGAGATGAGGAATAAAGAAAGCGTAAAACACAATATTTTTGGATGGTTTTGGGTGATCAAGCAAGGATCACAAATATATCAACACAAACTAGCAACCAAACACACAAACATAAAGATAAGAGATAAGAGGTAAGAAGGCGGATTCTAGAGATTCGGAATTCCGATTACGACAATGGACTCATGCTTCCAAAGATCTAAGGAAGATTGTGGTTGTCCGGAGTTGGGTGTTTCTCAAATGGGAGCAATTACCGGGTAAGCCTCATGCTCCACTAGTCTCGAACCTAAGGTCCTATTACCGGGTAAGTCTCAAGGAACCTAAGGACGGGAATTCTACACAAACCGGCCACTACCTAAGGGTCAAACCCCTCCTTACCGGGTAAGTCTCGGAAAAGGTAACTCTTAGGCAACGATCCTAGCACACTCAATCCAATGTGCGCTAAGGGTTTGAGGCATCTCATGAAAATTGAGAAACGCCAATCTCCTAGACTTCGGTTTTTGTGCACCTCTATCCATAACTCCAAAAGTAAAGTCGAAAAATGAAAGGAAGAGAGCGAAGCTCTAAGTGAAGTGTTGCGGAAACCGCAAAAGAAGAAGAAGGTAGTTGTCCACTTTCCCGGATTCAAGCACCACATTACCTAAAGGTTTCCTTCCCTCTCTATATTCTAGACCCTTTTCTTTGAAAGTCCTTAAGATCAAAAGAACGTTATATGACTTTGTGATCTAAATTGAAGTTTCTTGTGATTGATTTTGATAATGTTTGAAGGTTATGATGCTTGTTTGGAGGTTAAATTGATTCATGAATTTTCTTTGCTTTTTACTCTTTAATTGAGTGTGTGAAAGTTTGATGAACGATTGAAGCAAGGTTTGAGAATGATCTATTCTTTAGAAGTCACATTCATCCAAAAGAAGGTACACATATTTCATCCTAACTCTTGTTTAAAGCTTTTTGAAAGACCTTGCTTAGGGACAAGCAAGTGTTAAGTATGGGGTTATTTGTTAGCATGAAATATTGTGATATTTTAGGCACGTTTTCTAAACGTATTTGATTCATATTGATAGTCTTTGATTGAACTTTGTGCATATGTGAGCTAGTATTACCTATATTGTCGATATGGATGTCTACACTAGTTCTATGTTGATTATAGGTGATTTGGAGCTATTTCCGAACGGAATCGAGCAAAAGAGAAGTTGATTGAGTGAGTCCATAGATTGAGGACATTCTTAGGAATCAATTTGGAATCTTAGCTTGAGGAATGCACGAGGCTAGGGAAGAATCACGTTCTTGCCCTAAACCACGCTCTAAAATACGACCGTATCACGTTCCACGTTCAATTCCACGACCGTGGATTTACAGTCAAAAATTGAAGTTCATTCCAGAGGATATTACGGCCGTGGAACATATGGTGCAAACCGTATTTGTTTCCACGCCCTAAATTACGGTCGTGGAACACTTCCACGACCGTGATCTTGGCGAATCTTTTCGCCACGATCTTTTGAAGATTGGGCCGGGCCGATATTTCGTCTTGCCCTATAAAAAGACGGCCGAAGAGAGATTTCGGCATGCCCGTTATAGAGAGAGATCCCCGTTATAGAGAAAAACACCCGTTGATCATAGCTTACGCCGCTTACCTTCGTTGAGGAGCATTTGGAGATCTCGTTGGAGATCAAGGTTCGTGCTTGGAATTGCCCTAATCTCGCACTTGGTGGAGATTATTGCTGGGATTTCCGTATTTTCCGGATCGGCGGAAGATCGAAGCTTTTGGAAGATTTTGCAAGAAGATCTCTCTTCTTGTTTAGGTTTGATTTGGGAAACGGATTGACATCCAGTTTTTCCCTTCTTTCCTAAAGTTGTGATTGTTTACTTTAGTTTGAATCCTTCGATAATACTCGTTCTTGATTGTGACTTTGAGATTGGTTTGAAGATTATTGAAAGTTCTTGAAAGTTTCCATCTTTCTATCTTTTAATTCTTGAATTGATATCAACATGACTGTTATTGGCTAAAAACCCTTAACAATTCTAAGGTGAAGGGTTGATAGTTGTGGCTTAGATGATGATAGATCGATCGCAAACAGATTAGACCCTGAGAGTTAGAGAGAATCGCCGATAGACTATAAATTACGGCCTGTTCTTGAGTCCACGGCCGTGGAACACCAAGAACTACCCGTAATTTCTCCTAAATCTACGAACTTGTTTTTACTTTAATCCAAAGTTAAAGATTTGCTTTAACTTAGTTTAGATTTATCTTTTCTAGGTGGTAGTGAAGCCTCAACAACCTCTACCTCGATTGTGAGTGTCACAACCTCAATCGGTTAAGTTAGTCTTGATCCTTGGGTTACAAGTTTGGGTATTTGACACTAATTCTCGCCTTTAGAATCTTTCTATATTGAGCCTCAACAACCTGTATAGAGAGTGCCTTGTAGGTGAGTTACATAAGGTTTTTGGAACTTCACCGTACGATTACCTTACATTAGTATACCTTTGCATATCTCAACTATGTCTTTATATCATTAAGTATATCTTGAATCGATTGCCACAAATGGATACTTGGATCTTTAGGATTGTTGTTTTCCCAATATTTGCAAAACTCTCATATTTACTCGCTTGACAATCTGAAATCGAATTTGTTCCCACCCAAATCCCTGTGTTCGATACTCTGGAATTCTTGCTTAGCTACGTCGATCCGTACACTGCGGGTTCGCTGCTTGATTCTAGTTTTATAAATTTAAAGCTTATTTGCACACACCTTTAGGGGCGAACAATTAGAAGCTTGAGTCCAATGCCATAACCGGAAGTCCTAACCCCTAGAATCCGCTTTTCTCTCTTTGATTACATATCTTGTTCTTGAGTTGTTTGTTTGTGTTGCTAGTTTGATATATAATATTGCCTGATTTGTGATCTTTGCTTGATCACCACAAAAACCCAACCCAAAAATATCATGATTTTCATTTCTTTATTTCCTTCTCTTTTCTTAGACTAGATTTGCATTATCCATGATCACTTGTTTGATTTGATTTCACCTTAGTCTTCGTGTTCGACCTCGAAATACTATTCTTGCTACAAAACGACCCATACACTGTGGGTTTGCTAGGAGTTAGGAAATTATATCGAGTTATAATTGTAAGACTTTTGTGCTATACGTTTCTGCGTAACAACCACTCACTTGGTCTTATCTCTCTAATACGGCTCAACACCTATATCTGGTCAGGCTTCAACTTGTTGAAACAAAAAGTCATACTCCCAGTGGAGGTTTCCCTAAGGGTCTCCACTTCTTTAACTCGAGTCATAGATATAATATTATTGAGTTTCCTAATCTATGAGTTATGGGCCCACCACGCTTCCGCTGCGCTACTCTAATCAATCTGTTGTCGCCCATAACTCATAATGGTATCCTCCGTGAGTCAGGATAATTTACCAAACTTTCGTCAATACTTTCCTTTCTAATAACGACAAGGTCCTCTAAAACCGACCGTCATTCTAGGGATGATTTACTATGGTAAAGTGAAAGTTCGTACTCTACACCGTGTGTATTGGCTGCCCAAACCTCGAGATAAACTGTCCTTATTTTTCGAAACTATTGTCCTTGACCCCATTGGGTTTCATAATTGGTCTAGGAACTCCTCCGCAAAATAGCTCACCGGTTACGGCTCCTTAGAGAGATTGGAGCGTTCGGTCTTAGACTTACCCGGAATTCCGTTAGTTCTCATCCGAACTCTGCTTACTACTCGTCAAAATTCCTCAATGTGGTTATCCTTCCACAATTTCGTTGACCTCTAACGTAGGGCACATCACGTTTGCCTACAAATCCTTACCTTGATCTATTTACAATCTTGACACGGAGTTTTCTATTTAGCTCCAAACTCTCGAGGTGCTTAATGAGTCTTTACCGACACAATAATAGTAACTCATGATGGTCTCTCATGCTTGTCTTGTGAACTCCTCTACTAGGTGACTCATCTTATAACAATTTCATTCTCTGAATCGGTCTCAAACTTTCAGTTGGTCTCAACACTGTATTCAAATTTAGCAAGACTCGCCTTTTAATACACGACTTTCCTTCCCCCTAGTCAGGCTATTCGTTTGGATTACAATTTATCCCTCATAGGGTTATCTGTCCGATAGTATGACTCTTTTTAAACATCTACCGGTACCATCTGCATAAGAAACCTCAGATGCCTATAATTTTCTCAAAAATCAAAGTTCTCGACCCGTATTTATTATGATGTCCTTCTACTCATGTTGCTTTACCATCTTCTAAATCCTTACACTAAGTATGGTAATTAAATCCCTTTAAGCTTTCTCGTAGAACTTTTATGGATTATCTTGATTAGATTTGGTGCTTTCATCCATTTTTCTCACATCAGTTGAGAGAAGACTCCAAGGTATACCATTTGTACGTAGTTTTAAAACTACTCCTCCATCCACCTATGACAGGTTATCAAGATTGGCTATTGGAGTGCTACCATTTCTTAGTAACTCTTTTATAGACACTTTTCGGTATTCATCTTATTGGGGTAATACCGGATCCGTATAACAACCTCAGTCATTCAACGTTACTCTTTCTCATGTCTGTTCCAACAAGGATGTAGATCTCATCTACAATCACCTCACAGCTCGATACACCATTTCATCAAGGCGTTTAATTATATTCTCTGTTTGTGTCGTCTCTATAATCTCAATTATTTGGCATCACATCTTTAGTCACAATGGCTTCCTCTATCAATTTAGAGAATTGATCCTATTTTTTCTTAAAAGAGCATCATCAGACCCACTTGTGTAGAGTGCTAAGCACCCTCTACTTAGATTGACATAGGACATGTTCAAAATCGTCTTCTTCTTCTCACACTTCTAGTTCTTCTCACAGGGATCCCACTTGTGTACTACTTTGATATGTATCTTTCCTTAGTCAATAGTAAGCAACCGCTCACAACAATTGTCTTTACACCAGTACTGTCATAAATGGTCATTACTGTTACGCTTTTTAGGTAGAACAAAAAGCTTTACATTTATAAACTCGATATAAAATCCTAAACTACCTAGCGAAACCCGCAGTGTACGGATCGTTATGTAGTAAGGAAAGTATTTCGAGGTCGAACACAAGGACTGAGGTGAAATCAAGTCATTCAATGATCAAAGATAGTGTAAATCTAAACTAAGATGAGATGAGGAATAAAGAAAGCGTAAAACACAATATTTTTGGATGGTTTTGGGTGATCAAGCAAGGATCACAAATATATCAACACAAACTAGCAACCAAACACACAAACATAAAGATAAGAGATAAGAGGTAAGAAGGCGGATTCTAGAGATT
>BSUD01000007.1:127245534-127286729 GCA_033239045.1 Fagopyrum esculentum
GCCACGATCTTTTGAAGATTGGGCCGGGCCGATATTTCGTCTTGCCCTATAAAAAGACGGCCGAAGAGAGATTTCGGCATGCCCGTTATAGAGAGAGATCCCCGTTATAGAGAAAAACACCCGTTGATCATAGCTTACGCCGCTTACCTTCGTTGAGGAGCATTTGGAGATCTCGTTGGAGATCAAGGTTCGTGCTTGGAATTGCCCTAATCTCGCACTTGGTGGAGATTATTGCTGGGATTTCCGTATTTTCCGGATCGGCGGAAGATCGAAGCTTTTGGAAGATTTTGCAAGAAGATCTCTCTTCTTGTTTAGGTTTGATTTGGGAAACGGATTGACATCCAGTTTTTCCCTTCTTTCCTAAAGTTGTGATTGTTTACTTTAGTTTGAATCCTTCGATAATACTCGTTCTTGATTGTGACTTTGAGATTGGTTTGAAGATTATTGAAAGTTCTTGAAAGTTTCCATCTTTCTATCTTTTAATTCTTGAATTGATATCAACATGACTGTTATTGGCTAAAAACCCTTAACAATTCTAAGGTGAAGGGTTGATAGTTGTGGCTTAGATGATGATAGATCGATCGCAAACAGATTAGACCCTGAGAGTTAGAGAGAATCGCCGATAGACTATAAATTACGGCCTGTTCTTGAGTCCACGGCCGTGGAACACCAAGAACTACCCGTAATTTCTCCTAAATCTACGAACTTGTTTTTACTTTAATCCAAAGTTAAAGATTTGCTTTAACTTAGTTTAGATTTATCTTTTCTAGGTGGTAGTGAAGCCTCAACAACCTCTACCTCGATTGTGAGTGTCACAACCTCAATCGGTTAAGTTAGTCTTGATCCTTGGGTTACAAGTTTGGGTATTTGACACTAATTCTCGCCTTTAGAATCTTTCTATATTGAGCCTCAACAACCTGTATAGAGAGTGCCTTGTAGGTGAGTTACATAAGGTTTTTGGAACTTCACCGTACGATTACCTTACATTAGTATACCTTTGCATATCTCAACTATGTCTTTATATCATTAAGTATATCTTGAATCGATTGCCACAAATGGATACTTGGATCTTTAGGATTGTTGTTTTCCCAATATTTGCAAAACTCTCATATTTACTCGCTTGACAATCTGAAATCGAATTTGTTCCCACCCAAATCCCTGTGTTCGATACTCTGGAATTCTTGCTTAGCTACGTCGATCCGTACACTGCGGGTTCGCTGCTTGATTCTAGTTTTATAAATTTAAAGCTTATTTGCACACACCTTTAGGGGCGAACAATTAGAAGCTTGAGTCCAATGCCATAACCGGAAGTCCTAACCCCTAGAATCCGCTTTTCTCTCTTTGATTACATATCTTGTTCTTGAGTTGTTTGTTTGTGTTGCTAGTTTGATATATAATATTGCCTGATTTGTGATCTTTGCTTGATCACCACAAAAACCCAACCCAAAAATATCATGATTTTCATTTCTTTATTTCCTTCTCTTTTCTTAGACTAGATTTGCATTATCCATGATCACTTGTTTGATTTGATTTCACCTTAGTCTTCGTGTTCGACCTCGAAATACTATTCTTGCTACAAAACGACCCATACACTGTGGGTTTGCTAGGAGTTAGGAAATTATATCGAGTTATAATTGTAAGACTTTTGTGCTATACGTTTCTGCGTAACAACCACTCACTTGGTCTTATCTCTCTAATACGGCTCAACACCTATATCTGGTCAGGCTTCAACTTGTTGAAACAAAAAGTCATACTCCCAGTGGAGGTTTCCCTAAGGGTCTCCACTTCTTTAACTCGAGTCATAGATATAATATTATTGAGTTTCCTAATCTATGAGTTATGGGCCCACCACGCTTCCGCTGCGCTACTCTAATCAATCTGTTGTCGCCCATAACTCATAATGGTATCCTCCGTGAGTCAGGATAATTTACCAAACTTTCGTCAATACTTTCCTTTCTAATAACGACAAGGTCCTCTAAAACCGACCGTCATTCTAGGGATGATTTACTATGGTAAAGTGAAAGTTCGTACTCTACACCGTGTGTATTGGCTGCCCAAACCTCGAGATAAACTGTCCTTATTTTTCGAAACTATTGTCCTTGACCCCATTGGGTTTCATAATTGGTCTAGGAACTCCTCCGCAAAATAGCTCACCGGTTACGGCTCCTTAGAGAGATTGGAGCGTTCGGTCTTAGACTTACCCGGAATTCCGTTAGTTCTCATCCGAACTCTGCTTACTACTCGTCAAAATTCCTCAATGTGGTTATCCTTCCACAATTTCGTTGACCTCTAACGTAGGGCACATCACGTTTGCCTACAAATCCTTACCTTGATCTATTTACAATCTTGACACGGAGTTTTCTATTTAGCTCCAAACTCTCGAGGTGCTTAATGAGTCTTTACCGACACAATAATAGTAACTCATGATGGTCTCTCATGCTTGTCTTGTGAACTCCTCTACTAGGTGACTCATCTTATAACAATTTCATTCTCTGAATCGGTCTCAAACTTTCAGTTGGTCTCAACACTGTATTCAAATTTAGCAAGACTCGCCTTTTAATACACGACTTTCCTTCCCCCTAGTCAGGCTATTCGTTTGGATTACAATTTATCCCTCATAGGGTTATCTGTCCGATAGTATGACTCTTTTTAAACATCTACCGGTACCATCTGCATAAGAAACCTCAGATGCCTATAATTTTCTCAAAAATCAAAGTTCTCGACCCGTATTTATTATGATGTCCTTCTACTCATGTTGCTTTACCATCTTCTAAATCCTTACACTAAGTATGGTAATTAAATCCCTTTAAGCTTTCTCGTAGAACTTTTATGGATTATCTTGATTAGATTTGGTGCTTTCATCCATTTTTCTCACATCAGTTGAGAGAAGACTCCAAGGTATACCATTTGTACGTAGTTTTAAAACTACTCCTCCATCCACCTATGACAGGTTATCAAGATTGGCTATTGGAGTGCTACCATTTCTTAGTAACTCTTTTATAGACACTTTTCGGTATTCATCTTATTGGGGTAATACCGGATCCGTATAACAACCTCAGTCATTCAACGTTACTCTTTCTCATGTCTGTTCCAACAAGGATGTAGATCTCATCTACAATCACCTCACAGCTCGATACACCATTTCATCAAGGCGTTTAATTATATTCTCTGTTTGTGTCGTCTCTATAATCTCAATTATTTGGCATCACATCTTTAGTCACAATGGCTTCCTCTATCAATTTAGAGAATTGATCCTATTTTTTCTTAAAAGAGCATCATCAGACCCACTTGTGTAGAGTGCTAAGCACCCTCTACTTAGATTGACATAGGACATGTTCAAAATCGTCTTCTTCTTCTCACACTTCTAGTTCTTCTCACAGGGATCCCACTTGTGTACTACTTTGATATGTATCTTTCCTTAGTCAATAGTAAGCAACCGCTCACAACAATTGTCTTTACACCAGTACTGTCATAAATGGTCATTACTGTTACGCTTTTTAGGTAGAACAAAAAGCTTTACATTTATAAACTCGATATAAAATCCTAAACTACCTAGCGAAACCCGCAGTGTACGGATCGTTATGTAGTAAGGAAAGTATTTCGAGGTCGAACACAAGGACTGAGGTGAAATCAAGTCATTCAATGATCAAAGATAGTGTAAATCTAAACTAAGATGAGATGAGGAATAAAGAAAGCGTAAAACACAATATTTTTGGATGGTTTTGGGTGATCAAGCAAGGATCACAAATATATCAACACAAACTAGCAACCAAACACACAAACATAAAGATAAGAGATAAGAGGTAAGAAGGCGGATTCTAGAGATTTGGAATTCCGATTACGACAATGGACTCATGCTTCCAAAGATCTAAGGAAGATTGTGGTTGTCCGGAGTTGGGTGTTTCTCAAATGGGAGCAATTACCGGGTAAGCCTCATGCTCCACTAGTCTCGAACCTAAGGTCCTATTACCGGGTAAGTCTCAAGGAACCTAAGGACGGGAATTCTACACAAACCGGCCACTACCTAAGGGTCAAACCCCTCCTTACCGGGTAAGTCTCGGAAAAGGTAACTCTTAGGCAACGATCCTAGCACACTCAATCCAATAGTGGCTTTTTTGGCTCACTACTACCTAGAGTTCATCATCTTATGTATCTAAGAGAGGAAATAACCGGGTAAGTCTCATCCCTCAAAAAGGTTGCTAACATTAGGTCACCCTAAGCTAGATTAGGTTCAACAAACACTAGGATTTCAACACATCTACATCCTAACATCCAGAGGTCGTCAATACAAGAACAATAGAGAAAACCACGGGCACATCATCCTAAACCACGGCCGTGGAATCATGAAGAACAGGCCGTGATTCTCTACTGAGTTGGGGTTTCGAACACAAATCGATCCTAAGCTAACATGGAAGTCCATATAATCATAGTCCAAATCATAAACATCATTCCTTCACCCTAGAATCACAACTATTCAGCCAACAACATACATTTCAAGATCAAACTTCACAAATAGAGCATGCTTGCAAGTCATGGCTAGATAATGAAGAATAATTCAAAGAAAATACATTAAAAGCTAGAATAGAAGTTACCAAATCTTACAAAGGCTCCAAGAGCTGTTCCAAGTTGTCAACAATGGAAACCTCACTCAAAACCACTCTAATCTCACTTTAAAACGAAAATCTACACTAATCTCTTCCAAGAACACCCACAATGGGTGCTTGGAAGAGAGGCTACAATGGAGAAGTGTTTTGGGGAAGAAGCTAGGTCAAAAAGGGAAGAGAGAGTTCTTTCAATATAGCCTGCAACATCACTTAAATACTCCTCCAATAAGCAATGGTCGGGCAAAGAGATCGTGGGACACGTGTTTAAATGGTCCAGACAGAAACCACGGCCAAAACCACCGGCGTGGAAATGGCCTCTGGGCCGTGGTTTTGCTCCAGAAACCCTCCTTTGATCACCAAGCAATGAGTTGGTGCAAGGCATGCACCAACAAGGTCCTATGTGTTCTCCTTTGCTCCTAGCTTGCTCCTTAACGAGTCCGGATGTGTTCCATCACAAGGAATGATCCTCGAATGCATTGATTAAGCTCCAAAAGCTCCCCAAAATACCTACAAAACCGACAAGAGTTCGTGAAGACGTCTATTTCGACAATATGCATGAAATAAGCGTAAACGTCACGAACTAATGCGGAAACATGCATGAATGGAAAGGAAAACTATCTAAAAGAGTGTCTAAACTAGTGTCATAAATCATGTCATCAAAATACCCCATACTTAGCACTTGCTCGTCCCCGAGCAAGGTCCAACTATAGGCTACGAGATGGCATGTTTTATGAATGCAGAAAAACAGAAAAATATTTTTGGAATTGTGCTTCTAAAATTGGATCACCTTCATAGTCATGTTTCATGGCAATGGACAAGCAATCATGTATTAAATGAATGAAGGCACGGAAAGACAATCATACTTAACTCGAAAGCATGCATGAAAGGTAAAAATGATGAAGTCAAGATGATCATGAGACTATCCAATCTAGATCACTAAGTCATACACATATGCAACTAGGTCTTAAGGACTTAGGAAAGAAGAGGCCAAGAAACGTGATGGTAAGGTAGGAATTTTCTAAGGTCATGTGGTGCAAATCCGGGAAAGGAACTAAACAACCACAACTTCACATTTATACTTCATCCACCAAAGTGTATTTTTTTCCTTATTTTCTTTTTCTTTTTCATTTTCTTTCACTTATTTTTGAGACAATGGCATTGGTGTACAAAAGCCAAAACCTTGGTGATTAGCGGACCTCGGGATTTTTCCGAGTTGCCTCACACCGGGCACACATACCAAGGCTCATTAGGACATTCGGTTTATCCGACTTTGGCAAGGCACAAACACCCGATTATGTGAATGGTGCTGAGTTACTCGTCATCAAAACCAAAGTCCCTAATCCTATATTTTTTCTACACTTTCACAACACATTTTCAACAACTTCATTCACAAAATTCATACACCAACTTCACCACCCCATACTTGCTTTTCACACACTCAACACACTACCATGCTCCTATTCCCGGATGGGTCAAAAGAGGTCAAATTTTTAATCAAGTGAGGTGCTTAAACAAAATGATCAAGATGAGAAGAAGAGAGATGAATTGCCTTAATCATTCATTGATGATGTGCAAGAACTAGAATGTAATTTCGACCATCAATCCTCAATCCAATCAAGGCAAACATCATAATTACAATTCATACATAGGATTGAAGAGATGTAATTCAAGTCCATATATGCATAAATCTATTCAACACACAAGGCCATCCTTAGGCAATTCACAAAACAATCTCATCATAAGGGTCATATCCAAACTAGGAAGCACAAAGTTTTTAAAAATTTTCGATTTTTTGAATTTTTGAAATATATATGTACAATGCAAAAACATGATAAGAAACGTGTGACAATAAATGAAACTATCCTAGATGCGATCATGCCATGCTAAGAATCATGAAAACCCCACCCCATACTTAGAAACACATTGTCCTTAATGTGCAAATCAAGTAAAGAAGAGTGAAAGAGGTCCTCACAATGTAAAAAGGGTGTCGTTCGGTATTTTGGTTCACTCATGTGGAGTGGTGGTGATGGATGATCAATCAAGCATGGTAGAGAGCTCTTCATAGTCATTCCAGCGTCGAGACCCATGCCAAGGTGTATGCGAGATGGGAGTTCTTTCATCCAACAAAGGCACCTTATGCCGTCCAAGTCTCACGTCCGCTCCACCCATGGTTTAAAACGGGATCATCATCATCAACTCGCCTTGCAAGGCTTCCTTATTAACTAGAATCTACCACACAAACACAAAACACAAAAACAAAAGCAAAAGCAAAAACGAAAACGGAAGAGAAAAGGGAAAGAGTTGTTATCCTTGGGTTGCCTCCCAAGAAGCGCTTCTTTTAGGTCATTAGCTTGACCAAACTCCGTGGATGTGTCAATCCACCTCGAATACCATGGTTTGCTTGAGGAGGCCAAGCAACCATCGCTTTCCGGCATCCATGATGACAAGCAAGGGCCACTTGATGCCTAATTATACCTTAAGTTCTCTCTTCACCGGTGAGTAGTAGACTCCTTCATCACCGCCCCCTTGATGATAGTATGTAGTTGCAACCACAGGTGCCACCCCATACTTAGACAATTGGTACTCCGCGGTCACACCGGTGAAATGCTTGCCATCCTCATCCTCTATGATCCGAAGAAAGCGGATTCTTGGAAAGAATTCTTCATTGAAGTGCTTCATAACCATCATGGATCCATCATGCTTGCCTCCATCATTCAATATGCGAGATTCCTTAGGAAAGGAACTCCAATCTTCGTATGTACTCCGGGCAAGCAAGAAAGAATTGGAAGGAGTTGAAGTTAACTTAGGGTTCTCTACGACAGAGCTTTCCACGGGCAAATCCACGGGCGTGGAAGTGCCATATGGGCCGTGGTTCTCTCTGTTTTCCTCATCCCTCGTGAGCTCTTCAAGTGTGGTTCCGGGGTTAATGGAAAGGATGTCCAGGGGTGAGAGCACTTCATTGCACTCCTCCAAAGGTGAAGGAGGTGGAGGTAAGCCTTGAAGGATGGTAGGATCTCCTAGCATAAGAGCATTCCTAATCTCCTCAATCTCCCTCCTCATTTGTTCTTCTCTATCAAAATTCAATCTTCTTTCATCCTTCAAGGCCAAATCCCTTAGCCTCACTTCCTCCCAAGCTTCATTCAACTCTTCCTCAAGGTCTCTATTGGTTATGGTTGAATCGGGTAATTCTTGGATCTCCTCATGGTGAACCTCCTCTTGTTGAAATACTTCCGCTTCAAGCACCATGTGGGCACTCGAAATGGAAGCAAGGTTACTCTCTAGATCATGCATCTTCCTCAACATTTCTTCTAGCATTGATTTCACTCGATCATTGTGAGGTTGATGGTGAGGTTTCTCATGAGGCAATGTAGTCATGTGAGCTTGAGCATGGGACTCGTGATAGGCATTAAACTCCTCCCAATACTCAAACTCATCATGGAGAGGTCCTCGATCTTGGTTTCCCATCCATTCCTCATACTCCATGTTGTCAAGGTCGTCTTGGAAGTACAATCCGTCCATGGAAAACATGAAAAGGCAAAGACAAAAACAACACAAGATCAAAAGTAACAAGAAAGATATACACTAAAAACAATCAAAATCAAATGACTCAATCTAGACCTAGTCACCCGGCAACGGCGCCAAAAACTTGTTACGCTAATTAGGTAGCATAAAAAGCTTTACATTTATAAACTCGATATAAAATCCTAAACTACCTAGCGAAACCCGCAGTGTACGGATCGTTATGTAGTAAGGAAAGTATTCCGAGGTCGAACACAAGGACTGAGGTGAAATCAAGTCATTCAATGATCAAAGATAGTGTAAATCTAAACTAAGATGAGATGAGGAATAAAGAAAGCGTAAAACACAATATTTTTTGATGGTTTTGGTGATCAAGCAAGGATCACAAATATATCAACACAAACTAGCAAACAAACACACAAACACAAAGATAAGAGATAAGAGGTAAGAAGGCGGATTCTAGAGATTCGGAATTCCGATTACGACAACGGACTCATGCTTCTAAAGATCTAAGGAAGATTGTGGTTGTCCGGAGTTGGGTGTTTCTCAAATGGGAGCAATTACCGGGTAAGCCTCCTACTCCACTATTCTCGAACCTAAGGTCCTATTACCGGGTAAGTCTCAAGGAACCTAAGGACGGGAATTCTACACAAACCGGCCACTAACTAAGGGTCAAACCCCTCCTTACCGGGTAAGTCTCAGAAAAGGTAAGTCTTAGGCAACGATCCTAGCACACTCAATCCAATAGCGGCTTTTTTGGCTCACTACTACCTAGAGTTCATCATCTTATGTATCTAAGAGAGGAAATAACCGGATAATTCTCATCCCTCAAAAAGGTTGCTAACATTAGGTCACCCTAAGCTAGATTAGGCTCAACAAACACTAGGATTTCAACACATCTACATCCTAACATCCAGAGGTCGGCAATACAAGCACAATAGAGAAAACCACGGGCAGATCATCCTAAACCACGGCCGTGGAATCATGAAGAACAGGCCGTGATTCTCTACTGAGTTGGGGTTTCGAACACAAATCGATCCTAAGCTAACATGGAAGTCCATACAATCATAGTCCAAATCATAAACATCATTCCTTCACCCTAGAATCACAACTATTCAGCCAACAACATACATTTTAAGATCAAACTTCACAAATAGAGCATTCTTGCAAGTCATGGCTAGATAATGAAGAATAATCCTAAGAAAAGACATTAAAAGCTAGAATAGAAGTTACCAAATCTTACAAAGGCTCCAAGAGTTGTTCCAAGTTGTCAACAATGGAAACCTCACTCAAAACCACTATAATCTCACTTTAAACGAAAATCTACACTAATCTCTTCCAAGAACACCCACAATGGGTGCTTGGAAGAGAGGCTGCAATGGAGAAGTGTTTTGGGGAAGAAGCTAGGTCAAAAAGGGAAGAGAGAGGTCTTTCAATACAGCCTGCAATATCACTTAAATACTCCTCCAATAAGTAATGGCCGGGCAAAGAGATCGTGGGACACGTGTCAAAATGGTCCAGATAGAAACCACGGCCAAAACCACGGGCGTGGAAATGGACTCTGGGCCGTGGTTTTGCTCCAGAAACCCTCCTTGGATCACCAAGCAATGAGTTGGTGCAAGGCATGCACCAACAAGGTCTTATGTGTTCTCCTTTGCTCCTAGCTTGCTCCTTAAAGAGTCTGGATGTGTGCCACCACAAGGAATGATCCTCGAATGCATCGATTAAGCTCCAAAAGCTCCCCAAAATACCTATGAAACCGACAAGAGTTCGTGTAGACGTCTATTTCGACAATATGCATGAATTAAGCGTAAACGTCACGAACTAATGCGGAAACATGCATGAATGGAAAGGAAAACTATCTAAAAGAGTGCCTAAACTAGTGTCATAAATCATGTCATCAAAATACCCCATACTTAGCACTTGCTCGTCCCCGAGCAAGGTCCAACTATAGGCTACGAGATGGCATGATTTATGAATGCAGAAAAACAGAAAAATATTTTTGGAATTGTGCTTCTAAAATTGGATCACCTTCATCGTCATGTTTCATGGCAATGGATAAGCAATCATGTATTAAATGAATGAAGGCATGGAAAGACAATCATACTTAACTCGAAAGCATGCACTCTCCTTTTGGTTAGTGTTGAATAATAATGTTGCCTTTTAGTGATCCTTTGACTCTGCTTTCAGGATTCTATCGTTTTGATATCTCCGTCACAATCTTTGTTGTAACCCACTTGCCTTATAGAAAGTCATTGTGCCTCCATGTTTATGAAATTTTGCCCTCCATTTTCTGGCTAATCCGTACTCAGGTATGCGGTTCTTTAAGTCTTCATAGTTGGGTCGACAACATCACTTCTTAACTCTCAGGCTTATCGCGGTCTAGGTGTTCCCTCTTGATTAGGGTGTTGACTTACTTTGCCTATAGTGGTCATATTCCTCCTTGATTTTGACAACAGACCTTCATCTTCTGGTTCGTCAGTAAGCTTAAATTCAAGATCTCTTGTCTGGATCGCTACTATATTTCACTTTGAATTTCATGCCCATGTGTGTGTCAGTTTACACCACACTTGGAAAGAACCTTTGTGATGTCCCTCCCAATTTGTATAATTGTCGATCATTTAAGGCCTTTCCGGAACTACTCTCATGTATACTCTTCATCTGATCCTGTTAAGTTGACTCCGGATCTTCTTCTTTCCATAGTCGTTGGTGTTGTCCTTCAGTCTTCACTTTTCCGTCTCGACGTTCCTCAACAACGCGAAGGAGTTTTCCGGACGTTCGCCTACCCTAATGCACATAAGTTGTGCATACTAATCCTCACGTTGACGCCCTTCAAAATCTACTTAGATGTCTCAACATAGTGAGAAACTCATTTTGTTATCCCTGTTAAAGACCTAATATAACTATCATGCTATTAACCTTAAGCATAAACTTATCTAGTGTACATATCTTTAGAAGCAGCTACTAAGTCAACATAACATTTCTCAAAGTTCTAAGCTGCCGAGATCCGCGGAGAGCGATGGTGGTCCGACGTACTACTATCCCAACAACCCGACTATGCACATGATTTTAAAACAAAACTTCATTTTGAAACTTTTAGACCCCTTTCGGGTTCCGGTTATTTCTACATTCGGTCTTTCAGAAAATTCCAAGTGTCATTGTTGCCAATCTGGCTCTGATACCATGTTGTAACACCCCAAGTTCTTGTAACTCGGGGAGCTACTGGGAAGGACCTCACAATGGGTCCCGACTTTGGTTTAACAACAACTTTACTAGGATCTTACAACAAGGCACAAATGTATTTAAAACAATTTCAAAACATAGTATTTTTACGGTATGAACGTACACATGTGACAGCCTTACAACCATATATATATAGATACATAACATGCATGCCGTATGGAAGATTCCCCCGTCCCCATCTAATGAGTGCATGGACCCGGCTGACCATCCGTCCCGAATCTCTCTGCAATTGTTTATCTCTACAAAGTCTACAACACGGATAAACTGTTAGCTAACTATCTAAAATATAAGAAGAATAAAGATAGCACAAACACAACCAAGATAACATAAAACAATCATCATGTTGGCACACAAACCGGTTATTATCTAGTAGTTAGGTGATTCACCTTATTCCATTTTACAGTTGTGGCACGAGAAATCTTAAGAGTTCTCGTCTCCATTCCTTATCCAACTGGGTGTAGGTCTAGCTTACCTCCACCGGTAGCATCACTACAAATCGAGTGTGGACTAGTCCCTAAAGAAACCCCCAGCGCCCTCAAGCTAACTAAGCAGAATGCCACCGCCCGTTACTCTTAGGCCAATGTATAGGTCGGTAATTAATTACTACTAAATACAACTATACACATGTCATTCACACATCACTATCATTATTCACACTCATATCTAGAAGCTAGCCAAGTAAGCCCAAAGGACTTACCTCAATCAAAACGCGATTCCCGTTATCTCGACTCGGTCTGTAACCATAGAAACGCAACCGCCTGTTATACAAGGCACGTGGATCAAAATTACATCCCATAGTCTTAGAAGTTATAAACTTCTAAGATGTACAATCTCATGAAGAGAATTTACTAAAAAGGCTCTCTTAAGGTAAAATGACTATTTCACCCCTAATCCCAAAAACTCCAAAAGTCTCACAATATATACCTTAAACTCTTCCTTACAACTTAATTTCATAAACTATCTCTTAAGAGTGAGTTTAGGTAGAACTGGAAAATTACACATTTTCCTAATTTCCAAAAAGGTCACTATTGTCCAACTTTAGCATATGATACGAGGCTCAAATAAAAATCTAAAAATTCTAAGGAAATTATCCAAGTCTTCTATGATATGCATACTAATCATTAGGCCAAAGATTTCTCTAAACCAAACTCTCCATATAAATCTCGAAAGATGGTTCCAAAATCCAGAAGCTCCGTACTTAGTCAAAATCTGAGTTCTTTCTAAAACTGTGCAACCATCATACTTTGAGGCATAATAACTTCAAATCCGACCGTTGAATCGTTCCCAAATTTTAATATCATATACTACCTATATCCACCTTTAACATATCAAAAATTGAACGGTGGATGTTCGATCTAAGGTATGTAACTATGGGCTTAAAGTCAACAGCTTTAACCCTAACTTCTGAAAATAAAGGAGCAAGCCTTAGGTCCCTCCTTCGATTCTTACTGCTCACATAAACCACACAAAAACTACTCTACAGGTCAAAAGTTCGAAACTAGCGAGTGGTAACTTGAGACTTCTTAAACTACACTGCAGATATGATTTTATGTAGCAAGACAGACCCGGATCGAGTCAGTTTACCTGTCTCGCATCTCCCTCTTCCTTTGCCTAGACCAGATCAGACTCGACCTTCTTGGACTCAGCCTTGGCCGGTTCGTTTTCCCTGGGTACTTGACGTTAGTGACTATGAGAAAAGAAATGGTAAGGATAGGGAGGGAGGACCATACTCACCTCTTCTGATCTGTGTTGTGTAATGACGGAGGCCCGACTGGTCTATTCAATCACGCTCGAGTGCACAAGGGAAAGACAGATAAGCGCCCCTCTACCCAATCGAGACGGAGGATGGGTAATTTGGTCGATCTCTACTCCCGATTTTAGGTACTAGACAGAAGAGAGGCAAGACCTGGCGTGATGAAGCTGCATCGTTGCTGCTTGGAGGGGTATATTGGTGCTTGTGTGTGGCTCGTATGGTGGCACCAGATCGCCTCAGGCCTGCTGTACGTGACAACCCGCTCAGACTCGTGTAACAAAGTGGAGATGGAGGAAGGTCATAAGGCTTACAGTTGAGTCTCTACGATTGTCGCGAGGAGGAAAGACATCCCGCACAAGGTTCGATTGCTGCTTCCACAGATGGGCAAGGAAGGGAGATGTTGTCATTGATTAAGGCGAGGCTTTCGTCATCCTGAGAAGAGGCATCCCTAGTGTGTCGATGAATGTAAACGTGAAGATGGACGTGGTTGCATACGGGAAGAAACCGCTCGATTTGTAACTTGATTTCCGGAGGCTAAAATTGAGGACCTACTTCTCTCCAGCTCAGCATCCTCATCATGGACGTAGGCTCCTTCCTGGTGGGCCGATGTCTTGCTGGGCCTTCCTTGATTGTTGGCCAACGTACAACAACAAGGGTCAAAATGGTGGGCTGAAGTAAGGGAGTTGTGGGCTGGAATAAGGGGAGGCAAAGTAGTGGGCTGAAACTTGTCAAGGCCTTGTCAAGAGTTTGTCATGAGGTTGTCATGACTTCGTCTCGGTCTCGTCATAGTCTCGTCTTGGCTTTGTCATGGTCTCGTCAAAATACATGAACTAGTAGATGTAAGAATTAGGGTTTGGTGGTGTTTCATCATCTTAGTGGACAACGACATTCATTAATTTTTTTGTTTAATGGATCTTGGTACCATTGTGAGTTTTATAAGGCCATTAAGAATTCATGATTGACCAAATATGGTCGGAAAAGCCTTCCATTTCATCTTTCATATCAGCCGGCTAAGGTCTATGGTCAACACCAACGTTAAGGATTATCATTAGAAACTAAAATTGCAAATAATTATAAATTTGCGTATTCCATGATAACTCATAAAAGATTATCCTTTGGTATTTTTCAGTACTACATTAAGACCTTGTGAAACAAACAAAAAACATGAGATTCGTAATATTGAACAAAAAAGCTTGATCCAACTTCACAATTCAATTCAACTTTAACATCTTGAAAAAGTTAAGTATAACGATAATGACAAAACATAGTAGAGAGGAATAAACAATCAATGAAATCACTTAAGTTTGCTTCTAGGTAGATATGCAAGCAATGCCTTCCTCCCAATATCAAACCACAACAACACGGAGATGACACCACAAAGTCGTGTTTTTTTGCTCTCTATGTAATTGAATTTATAGTAAAACTAGGACACAAATTTTTATTCAAAATAAAATATATAGAGTTAAAAAGATTAAAATCTTTATAAGATACGTGGCATACACAATCTCAATCGAAAATTAATTTTAACAAAAAAAAAACGATGGTAGTTTCACAATATTACACAGAAGATAGTTAACAAATTAAAATTAGGAAAAAAATAGAGCGATGAGGAGGAGTAATTAAGAAGATCGGAGACTTTTGAGTATGTATTGAACTAGTGTAATAGTCGCACCTTGTGCGGGACTTAGTCTTAAGAAATTCCACAAGCTTCAATAAAAAAAATTATATAAAGATAAAAGTGTGTCGTAAAATATATATTTCAAATTAATTTAGGTAAAATGAAAACGAATTAAAATAGTTCAGATTGATAATACAATTTGTTAAGATTAGATTAGATTGGAATTGATAACAAAAATTTAATTATTTAACTTTGAAATATCTTTTGGTAAATCTCCTAAGTATTTAACTTTTAATTTAACATTTAATTATTTAAATTTAAATATCTTTGATAAATCTCCTAACTATTTAACTTTCAATAATTTAACTTTTAAAAAAATTTTGGTAGGTTTCGAGAATTTTGGTGTTGACACATGACAAACCCTCTGCGTTAAGATATATAAGATAGGATAAGATTTTTTTAGAATGATGATTTACAATTAACATGAATAATTTTTTAAAAATTGAAATAGCTAACAACTATTTTTTATGTTAATCATTTATGATTTTTTAATGGAAATTGATTCTGATTGAATCTTTAGAAAACAGTAATCCTATAATTTAGGGTTATATTTTTTTATATGAAATAAGAAACTTTTATTTTTTTTATAATTAAAAAATCTAATCTATATACTTTACTAAAACAGATGACATAAAGCTGACGTGACATGTTCACATTTTTTTCCTGGATTTAATATTTTTCTAAATCACAAATGTAATAGCTAGGATTTCCGAATTCTAATTAATGTTGATTAACTTAGTCAGTGATAGTAATTGACATATACTCGCAAAGATTGCGTAATTGTTTAGTATAAGTCCCACCGTTATGTTCCTGACGTAATTTTGGGCTTATGGTGAAATTTTCATTTTTTTCCCCCGGGTAATTATTTTTACCCTCCGGTATTATTTGGAGCATTTGGGAGCTCCAATTAATAAAAATGCAGTTGAGAGAAATGATCAGGACATGTCCTAGATATGAAATAACATGGAAAGACAAAACGGCCAAAAGAGTCGTTATTTCGTTTCTTAACGGCTAAGAAAGACGGCTTAGGAATACACGTTTTCCGAGGCAATTGTGGAATAATTATCCCTACGATATTCAAGATTTATTGTTCCAATTTCGAGAAGTTTGGAGAAGGGGGTTCAACCCGCCATTGGATCGGTTAAAGGATAATTATCGACTTCGTTAAACGATAATTATCGACTTCACTATAAATAGCGGGAAATCGTTTATTAATTCATTTCCTTTCACGTTTCCTCGTAAAAGCTCTGATTTCTCTCAAACTTCAAACTCAGATCTACTCTCCGTTTCTAATCCGATTTCAATTCCGTTTGAGTTTCTGGATTCCTCTCTTCATATCGGTACCAAGTTTCTGCATTTCCGAGCAGATAAGGACCTGGTCGAGCATATATGTAACTAGGACAGTTCCGTCTCTCAGATTCCGGTGAATTTGATGTTGTACATGCGTAGCCTGCGTCGTTGTGATTCCGAATCTTCTTTCAGATCGTCAATCGGGTTAGTAACGAATAAGTTATGAATTTATTCGTTTTCCGTACTGCGATTTGACCTAAATTGACCTTAGACTTTTCAAAATGGATAATTAGAAATTCCATTATGATCACTATATTATTCTGGTTTTTATGGGTTGTTTGTTTGATGAAACCTTATGACAGGTGGGTTTAGAAATGGTCTGCGGGCAAAACGTTATTTTGGTGAAATTTAATTAATTAATTAAAGGTTAATTAATTAAATTAGGATTAAATTTGAGATTGAGGAATACTGATTAGATGCATGCTAGGTGTCAGAATGAGTTGCGGATCTTGATGATGTTATGGATATCGGTTATGGCTTTAAGGTTTAGTATGTGTACGAGTATGATGAGATGTTATGTTGAGGATATGTCTTAGGCATTTATAAATGTGTTGAGGATATGAGGTTTAGATTTGAGATATAGGTTGGTTGTGGTTAGTGAGACGAGTCTCCTAACCTTTGTAGTATGTGATTGTGTGTGTCTTGCTATTGCAGGCGTTGATTACTTCCCCAAGGGGAAGCTGCGACGTGGTACAGGTTACGAGTATATCAGGTAAGTCCATAGGACTTACTTACCGTGCAGTTGTAGATTGTATGATTGTGATGGTTGTGTGTGTTCATATGATTGTGCATTTATAACCTAAACCGGACTAGGATGACCATTTATTACATTTATTTGGCCCAAGTGTATTATAACGGGCGGTAACCACCGATCTCCGTCTGCTGATTAGGAGGAGGTGCCTGGAAGCCAGTAACACAGGGGGGACGAGTGACGATCACCCCCAATGCAAACCCCTGTGTTAACGGGGAAAGGGACGAGGTTCTTTAGGTTTCTCGTGTTACAAAAGAAGTTGAATTAGTAATGGAATAACGTAATGAAAGATAATAAATAAATGTGTGTGGCATTGCACGTATGAGATGTTGATGTGTGGTTGTGCTATTACCTTCATGCTTTTCATTACTGTAGCTAACAGTGTATACCGTGTTGTAGTTGATTTGCAGGTTAGGAAGACTGCAGGGTGAGTCAGGTGGTGTGACCAGCCGAGGACTTCTGTACATTAAGATGCGTGGGATGGGGTATCTTTTGTGGTTATGGTTTATGATGTTGTTTTGTACTCGGCTTGGAGTTTATAAAATATTTTGATGTATCATATACAGCTTTTATGTATTTGGTTTTAATCTACATGTGTCTTGTTGTAAGATCCAGTGAACTTGTTGTCAGGCTAGGGTCAGGATCCATTGTGAGATCCTAACCCAATGTACCACTCCAAATCCCGTGGATTTGGGGTGTTACAAAAAATTAAGTCAATAAATCTTTTTTATTAAAGTAAAAACTAAAATATACATTTCAAAATTTAAAATTACAGAAACAAATCAAATTAGTTTTAACAAACTTTAATTGAAATCATAACGGAATTAAAATTCCTCCATAAAATAAAATCATTTTTAAATTTTTTTGTACGTTCCTACTTAACAAACTTTGATTAGTTGACAGGATGGGATCAATTTTTTAAATAAATTGTATTTTTAAATCATAACCGAGTGCACGATTTTAAAATTTTGATTTTTATTAAAGTAAAAACTAAATTATACATGTTTGAATTTAAAATTATGCAAAAAAAAAATCAAACCAGTTTTAACAAACTTCAATTGAAATCATAATCGAATTAAAATTCTGAGGAATAATAAAATTTGTTTTAATTTTTGTATGTTTCCTAATTAAAAAGTATTAATTGACAAGATGGGATTAGTTGATAGGATGGGATCAATTTTTCAAAAACTTTTGTACGTTTGCTAATTAACTTGCTGTAATTTGAAATCATAACTGTAAGATCCTAGTTTTTACCTTCACCGCCCTCGCGGTGAAGGAGGCCACCACAGCGGCCTTGGTGTTTGGCACCGCCCCCGCGGTGACAAGGGGCCGCCCCTGCGGCTGAGGCGATCCGCCCCTGCGGATATGCTACAAATCGCACTCGATCTGTATTTGTTCGTTTTATCTTCCTTTCATAGATATAATATCCGATCTTCTATCTATGGGCCTGCTTCATTATTGTGACACCTATTTCATTTCTAGTTAATTACCAGTTAATTAACCCTGTTTAAAGCAATAAGCGGAAAACGTATAATTTTAAAACTTTATCTTACAACATATATACATACTAACATACGTCATAAAACCCTGTTTAACAAAACACAGCTGTTTAAAACCACACAAAACATCCTATGCAGTAGCATCCCATAACAGCCCACCTGATATGATCTCAAATTCAGGTGTTGGGTCCAACGTTCTTGCCTTGATCAGGTCGAGTCTGAGTAGCTGAAAAATGTGGATATAACAACAATGAGTCACACGCTCAGTAAGGGTATACAAATCGCACTCTCCCAATATATATAAGTATCTAATATCCCCTCCCCAAAGGACACTCTATACCCTTCCTCACATTTCAAAGCACACATACATATCCACATTCACATATAATTCCACAACCATTCATATCACATTTCACATAAACATTCAAGCATGTTATCACACATCACATATAAACATATCATCTCATCACATAAAAATAATCATAACATAACATATAACATGCTAGACTCGATCGCATCGATGCATAGGTGATAATTAACTAACTAGCCCCAACTGATCGTACGATATATTCTCTCATTGCTTTCGTATTTCTTTTCTTTCTTTCTTTCTTTCTTTTTTTTCTTTTCAGTTGGCCAACCCGATAGCGTCCTAGGCCCCCTGTAGATCAGGTAGCGACGTCGGCCATCTTGTCCTAAGACCCCCTACAGATCAGGTTGCGATCTTGGACTATTTTTCTTATCTTGAGGCCCCCTGTAGATCAGGTAGCGACCTCGTCCCCCGGAAACCCGTGCGGGACCCAGTTGGGCTAATTAATCAATTACCATCCTATATTATCACTTTCATATCATAACTCAATTTCATGCTTTCATCATATTCTTTCATCAAATTCTTTCCACTATCATCTCATGTACCTCATGCATGCTTTCATAAGGAATATCAAGTCATCATCATCGTCTCACTCGTATACATATAAGCATGCATACAATCATAACAAACATATATATACACTCAAGCATGCATAAAATCATAGCATATTAAATACATAACATATATTAAGCAAGTGTAATTCATATACACTTACCTCGCACGTAAGAACAATAAAATCTCGCAAATCAACTAATGAGTCCGTTTCCCACTCGGACTATCCTCCTATATCGTGCTTGGATACGCTCACAAAGAACTAAGCTATAGTTAACCAAAACCTTCAACAACACCTGCGGAGAATATCATATTCCTCGTATTAAACTTCTCGCTTCAAACACCAGTTAAATTCATTCCTTTGAATTTAATTAGATTATAGCATTTTCTAGAATCCTAATTTAATTAATTAACCTTAAATTAATTATGTTATATTTTGCCAGAACAACGTTTTGCCCGCAGGCAATTTCTGAACCCACCTGTCATCAAATCTCATCAAACAAACAGCCCATAATCACCAGAATAAAGTAACGAGCATAATGGAATTTCCAATTATCCATTTTGACAAGCCTAAGGTCAATTTAGGCTAAATCGCAATACGGAAAACGAATAAATTCATAACTTATTCGTTACTAACCCGATTGACGATCTGAAAGAAGATTCGGAATCACAACGACACAGGCTACGCTCGGACACCATCAAATTCACCGGAATCTGAGCGACGGAACCTCCCTAGTATCATATATGCTCGACCAGGCCTTCTCTTGCGCGGAAATGTAGAAACTCGGTACCAAAATGAAGAGAATGAAGAGAGGAATCCAAAAACTCAAACGGATTTGAAATCGGATTAGAAACGGAGAGTAGATCTGAGTTTGAAGATTGAGAGAAATCAGAGCTTTTACGAAAAAACGTGAAAGGAAATGAATTAATAAACGTTATTTCCGCTATTTATAGCGAAGACGATAATTATCCTTTAGCGGAGTCGATAATTATCCTTTCACCGATCCGAAAGCGGTTTAAGCCCCTTTCTCCAAACCTCTCGAAATTGGAATAATAAATCTGGAATATTGTATGGATAATTATTCCGCAATTGTCTCGAAAAACGCGTATTCCTAAGCCGTCTTTCTTAGCCGCTAAGAAACGAAATAATGACTCTTTTGGCCGTTTTGCCTTTCTATGTTTTTTCATATCTAGGACATGTCCGATGTCCTGATCATTTCTCTCAACTGCATTTTTATTAATTGAAGCTCCCAAATGCTCCAAATAACACCTGGGTGTAATATCATCTAGGAGGAGGTTACCTCGATAGGTATCTCGTGTTAAAACGGATTTAATTCCTTAAAATTCTCGATTAGGTCATCTTCGATTTTTGATTGTTACAAATATCTCCCACTTTAAGAAATTTCGTCCCAAAATTTAAGAAAGGACGTAGAACCGAACTCGTAGATATATAAAAAGGATGCATAACTGGATCACAATTTCTCGAGGTTTTTACTCAAAAAGATAAGGGTATCTAGCTCTCATATCTCGCTCGGTTTCCCATGTAGCCTCTCAAGCTGAATGATGTCCCCATCTAACCTTCACCATCGGAATCTTCTTGTTTCTCAATCTTCGAACCTGCCTGCCTAAAACCTCAACTGGTTCTTCTGGGTAGGACAAGTTCTCAGATACTTCTATCTCATGTTCGGGAATGATATGACTCGGATCTGACCTATACCTTCGTAGCACCGATACTTGGAAGACGTCATGCAATCTTGATAACTCAGGTGGTAACGCCAATCTATACGCAAGTGGTCCGATCTTCTCAAAGATCTCATATGGACCAATGTATCTCGGTGCTAACTTCCCATGCCTACCAAATCATAACTCCCCTCCAAGGAGATACCTTCAAAAACACTCTATCGCCTATCTCATATGTCATCTCTCGTCTATGGCGATCAAAGTAGCTCTTTTGACGATCTTGTGCTGCCTTCAAGCACTGCTTTACTACTTGTACTTTCCCTATTGTCTATTGTACAAGTTCAGGACCCTCTATCTGTCGCATGCCCTCAAAATCCCAACATACAGGTGTGCGACACTTCCTTCCATACAAGGCCTCGTAAGGGGCCATACCAATACTTGAATGGAAACTGTTATTATATGCAAATTCGAGCAATGGCAGGTTAGAATCCCAGTTACCTTTAAGCTCCAAAACACAAGATCTCAACATCTCCTCCAAGGTCTGAATCGTTCTCTCTGATTGTCCGTCTGTCTGAGGATGAAATGCCGTACTGAAATGCAATCTTGTACCTAAGGCATTTTGCAGACTTCCCCAGAAATGCGAGGTAAACCTCGGATCTCTATCGGATACAATCGATACAGGGACTCCATGCAGTCGAACAATCTCTCTCACATACAACTCTGTCAGCTCATCTAAGGAGTTATCTTGTTTCATCGGTAAGAAGTGAGCAGATTTCGTCAATCTGTCTACAATCACCCATACCGTGTCATTCTTTCTGAAAGTCCTAGGAAGTCCAACAACAAAATCCATTGTAATCCGCTCCCACTTCCACTCAGGAACTGATAAAGATTGTAACTTTCCTGCTGAAAGCGGAAAACGTATAATTTTAAAACTTCACTTACAACATATATACATACTAACATACGTCATAAAACCCTATTTAACAAAACATAGCTGTTTAAAACCACACAAAACATCCTAGGCGGTAGCATCCCATAACAGCCCACCTGATATGATCTCAAATTCAGGTGTTGGGTCCAACGTCCTTGCCTTGATCAGGCCGAGTCTGAGCAGCTGAAAAATGTGGATATAACAACAATGAGCCACACGCTCAGTAAGGGTATACAAATCGCACTCTCCTAATATATATAAGTATCTAATATCCCGTCCCCAAAGGACACTCAATACCCTTCCTCACATTTCAAAGCACACATACATATCCACATTCACATATAATTCCACAACCATTCATATCACATTTCACATATCAAGCATGTTATCACACATCACATATAAACATATCATCTCATCACATAAAAATAATCATAACATAACATATAACATGCTAGACTCGATTGCATCGATGCATAGGTGATAATTAACTAACTAGCCCCAACTGATCGTACGATATATTTTCTCATTGCTTTCGTATTTCTTTTCTTTCTTTCTTTCTTTTTTTTTCTTTTCGGTTGGCCAACCCGATAGCGTCCTAGGCCCCCTGTGGATCAGGTAGCGACCTCGGCCATCTTGTCCTAAGACCCCCTGTAGATCAGGTTGCGATCTTGGACTATTTTTCTTATCTTGAGGCCCCCTGTAGATCAGGTAGCGACCTTTGGCTGTTTTTCTTATCTTGAGGCCCCCTGTAGATCAGGTAGCGACCACTGAGGACCCCTGTAGATCAGGTAGCGACCTCGTCCCCCGGAAACCCGTGCGGGACCCAGTTGGGCTAATTAATCAATTACCATCCTATATTATCACTTTCATATCATAACTCAATTTCATGCTTTCATCACATTCTTTCATCACATTCTTTTCATTATCATCTCATGTACCTCATGCATGCTTTGATAAGGAATATCAAGTCATCATCATCGTCTCACTCATATACATATAAGCATGCATATTGTAATGACCGGATTTTTTTTTTTCTCTTTACGCTTTGATAGGGTTAGAGGAGTTTAGAAAACGAAATTAAAATTTAGTGAGACTAGGATATACAAGATTAATTTGGAAGTCGTTGATTATATACCTTGTTCTAAGTTTCGGGACGAAACTTATTTTAAGGGGCTACTGATGTAATAACCGAAAATTTTAATTCCGTTATTTTTGAGTCAACTCGGTTTGACCAATTTTTTTTCTCTTTATACAAGATGATTAATATTTTTAATGAAGACAAATTTTATTATTTTATGTGAGACTTACACTCACATAAAATACAAGGATCATCAAATGGGACTTCTTACAAACATTAAGATAGTTGGGCTAAAGTCAAGGCCATAGCAAGACCGGCCCAATAGCTTCCTGAGAAAATTTTGGACATGTCCCCCTAGTAGGTCCCGTGAGTAGGGCTTCCCCCTTTCTTCTTCAGAAACTCCTTACTGGAATTAATGCACCGTATATCTCCTTGCCTTCTACAAGTCCATCCTTGCGTATTCTATCCTACCAAGTGATTGTTTCCTTCTACACCCACCGTAACTTCTGCATCCCTCTACACCGTGGTACTCTTCCCCATTCGATATCTTCGCATCCTTCCGCCGGACTCCTCTCCTGAATCTAACCTTAGCAACCCAGCCTCCACTTGGGTCTTGGATGCAACGGCCGGCCATCCTCTCCCAACCACCTCTGCAGCCGCCTTCTATCTCTGCAAATGGGTACAGGATCCATTCTTCTCAACATTTCGAGCCTGTTGTTCACCAGATCTCACAACCTCCTTTCATCGACAACACACAACGCCCAAACCGTTGTTGCTATACCCGGAACCATTGTCAACTGCTCCATACACTAGCTTATCCACTACCTTCTCTCTCTCTCCGGCGGTCTTCTTTGTCGAACCACCCTGGGGTCGTCACGATTGGCGCGGACCTGCAGTCGCGAGGGCTGGGTTTCACGCTCCAAGCAGTGAGCGAATCACCAAGGCCTCGCAAGCAGCAGCCCACCGACAACCTTCTACACAACCCTTCACAACTTGTTGAGGAACTAGAGACTCGAGCCTTCTTGTCCAGAGGCTCCAGCGAGTGAGACCATGGCTGGTGTTGCCTTCTCCTTCGGCGCTCACGACAGGGGCGAGTCACGCAAGACAGGCTGCTGGAGAGCCTCCCCCTGGGATCAGAAACGCACTTCAACAACCACAACAGCATGCTGCAGATGCGCCCCAGTGACAGCAAGCAGCAGCAGACTTCGTGTTGTCTTTTCCGTGCATTCGAGTCTTGGAATCGGGTAAGGCTTGTACCCCTTGCTACACTACATTTCAGTCCACCTTTCCCTTGCCTAACGTGTACTAGTTCCGTTTTTAAACCTACTCAGAACAACCATAAGTGAGATGTACAGATTCAAGCGTTTTCCTGAGTTTTCGGAAGTGACAAACAATCAACTTCGGGTCCAGATTTGGGTACGTTAGACTTCTTCTTTTTGGCTGGTTTTCGGATATGTCATAGACAGTAGTACATAGTATAATATACTAAAATTTGGGAAGAATCGGAGTTACGGTTTGAGAGTTATTGTGTTCCAAAGTTGACGCCTCATGCAGTTTTTATATATGTGCTGAGTGTTGGGGAAAACAGCAAGTGATGCTGTTTTGTAAGATGGTTTTGAATAAGCTCTTAATCTCCGTTGGGCTTGAATTTTTGATATGATATGGTTTACATATTGTTGTAGAACATATTAAAATTTGAGAGGAATCCAGCGAGTGGTTTAGGATTTATGATTTTTCAAAGATGGAGTCGTAAGCAGTTTTTCTGTTGTGCTGAAATTCGGTTTTGTGAGATAGTTTTAAATAGGATTTTGATCTCCTTTGCAGCTGAATTTTGGATATATTATAGATAAGATTTTATAGTAGAACATATCAAAATTTGGGATAAATCCAGCGAGTAGTTTAAGAGTTATGATTTTTCAAAGTTAAGACAGTGTGTTGTTTGTTAAGTGTTGTAACCAACTTTAGAAATTTTTTGTAGAAGTGATGCTTTAACAGTTTTAAGAAATTCTTTCTCCTATGAGTAGATGGGATATCATAGAAGATCTAGATAATTATTTCGGAATTTTTATAAGTTTATTCGAATTTCATATTTGAAGCTGAAGTTGGACCTTAACGATCTTTCGGAAAATAGGAAAATAGGTAAATTGCCAGTTTGTAACCAAACTCATCTTTAGGAGTTAGAATATGACTTTTTAGTCATTTTACCATAAATTGGTACTGTATTAAATTTTGTTCTAATAGGATCTACTATCTTAGAAGTCTTAGACTTCTAATTACCTAGAAAGTGTGCTGACACACTTGTCTCCTTTGACAGGCAACCGAGTTATACAGTTACAGATTGAGTTGTGATTAAGAGAGTCGAGATTTGATTCTGGTAAGTCCACTGACTTACTTAGCTGACTTCTTGTATGAGTGTAATGTGTATGAGTGGTGTTTGTTAGTTATGATAAACAACGAAACCGGATTAGGCCGACTTTATTATTTACGTAATTGACCCAAGTGTATGATAACGGGTCGTGACATCATCTTTCTAGCTCTTGCGAGAGTCTAGGAGGTTCCCTGCGACCAGCCCAGTCCGGTAGACGGTCACTGTAACACCCCAAATTTTACAACTTAGGGAGTTACTGGTTAGGACCGCACAATGGGTCCCGACCTTAGTTTGACAACAACTTAACATGATCTTACAACAAGGCACCGATAAGGAAAAACTAAAAATCATAAAAATAGTTTTTATCAATGCATGAATGTGACCAGATCAACTACAGCCGGAAAAGTAATATATCAAAGTACGGAAGGAAACGATGTTCAACAGAAAAACCCACAAATGCAAAAACTGCAAAACGTCCTAAAGTACGACACCCCGGCTGACCACTACCATCTGGATCACTCGGCATCTGCTCTAACCTGTGTCAAATCTAAACAACATATCAACCGTTAGCTAACTAACCAAATATAAGTAAAATGACAACAGCACAAACACAAGCAGAAACAAAAAATAAACAAACAACATGCTGGCACTCAACAAATTATTATCTGTTCTTTAAGTGATTCACATTATTCAATTTAAGTTGTGGCACGAGAACTATTTTTAGTTCTCGCCTCCGTTCCTTATCCAACTGGTGTAGGTATAGCTGACTTCCTTTGGTAGCGTCACTACAAACCATGTGTGGACTAGTCCCGAAAGAAACCCCCAGCGCCCGGCGAGCTACTGAGCGGAATGCCACCGCCCGTTACTCTTAGGCCAAAAATACAGGTCGGTATTTATATATCACAACCTATCTCTCTAACATGTCAATCACACACCACCATCATCATTTATACTCATATTTAGCAGTCAGCTAAGTAAGCCCAAAGGACTTACCTGTTATAATGCTCGACTCTTTAGTAATCACTTGCTCTGTAACTGTACCCACTCAGTTGCCTGTTAAAGGCGATAAGTGTATTAGCACACTTTCACGTAGATAGAAGTCTAAGACTTCTGAGATTAAATAATTATGCAGACGTACTAGCTACATTGTTAGTTTTAGGGTAAAATGACCATTTTACCCTTCGTTCCGATTTTCTCGAAGACCCTAAAATTCATGTCCAAACTCCTATTTGAAGTTCTAAAATATATCCTAACTCTTAGAATTTTATTAGGTGCGAAACGGACATTTTTCTTATGTTTCAATTTTTCCGGAAGAACCGAAAAAGGTTTAACTTCGGCTCTAAAAATAAAATTCTTAACGGCTTATAAAATTTCCGAATTTGTTATCTAGATCATCTATGAGGTTCTATCTAGCCTTAGAAGAAAGAATCTCACTAAACTGTTCAGCCGATATTTTTATAATAATTCCCGAAGTCGGTTCCTCACTCTACTTTCTTATACTTAGCCAATTTTATAAGTTCAAAAAAAACTGCTCAACTACCTAACTTCGGGAGCTCGTAACTTTCAATCCGACCGTTCATTTCTCACCAAATTTTAATGTGATAAACTACTTATATCTGTCTACAACATATCCAAAATTCAACGGTGGATCTTTATCCAAACATTTTATAATTGTTCGACAAGGTGGGCTGTTCGAAACCTAAAAGCTGAAGAAATTAAATTAATTTACAGCAGCCCAGAAATTTGCATTGTTCACAGAAGAAGAAAAAAAAACGCAGCAGTCCTTTATGCTCAGCAGTGTACTAATTCAGACTAACCTAAACGCCGGAGGAATATTAGTCTGGTTCCGGTGCAGCGAGGTGCGGCGTCGGCTGGTTCGTAGTCGTAGCACTGCGGAATAAGTTGTAGGGCTGCAGTGAGGCGTTTATCATAACGCGACAGAAGGGAGGCGGAAGAAGGTCAGCGCACTTACCGGTCTGAGGCGGACGGCGGAGACTCGGCGGCGTGGGCTGGCGGTTCGCTGGCGGCAAGTCCGGGCTGGTGGCGTGGCTACCGACTGCAGGGAGGCGGAGTTACGGCCCTCAATTTCGAAACAGAACGCGAGAGGGAGATGGAAGGGAGAAGGGCCGGAGGCTTACCAGTCGACTGGGGCGTGCGGGCTGGGCGGCTGGATCCTGCAGGGAGCGGCGCAAGGTGGCCGGCGCGAGCGGTGGCGGAGGACTCCGGCTGGTGGTCGCTTCAGCGTTGCGGCGTCTCTTCTCAGCGGCAAGGAAGGCGATAGTTACAGAAGGTGAGTAGAGGAGCGGTAGGTTTAACGTAGGTTTAGAATTAGGTTAATTAATTAGGTTAATTAGATTAGTCATTAGGAATGGGCCGATAATTTGGGCCTAGTAGCGGGTTAACTCCAATCCAACTCTTTTTAAAACGGATCCGGAACTCGTTAAAGTGCGGGAATTTATATAATACGGAATTAGTTTCCGTATTTATAAATTATAATTGATTTTATTTAAAAGCGTAGATCATTCCAGGAATTTAATTTATCATTTTATGTGAATCTAGGTCACATAAAATGATAGAACTAAACTCGTTTAAGTTTTACTGATTTATTATTTACAATGGTCTCGTCGGATCTTGTTTAATTTCATCTTACCGGAACTTAAAATTTTTGGTTATTACATCAGTGCCCCCTTAAAAGAAGTTTCGTCCCGAAACTTAAATTGTTTCCCCTATTCACGTATTTCTTTCGGTATATTTTAGTTTTCTGGACATCTTTGTCTTCTAACAAGCAGCTACTCAGGCAGCAATCAAACAAGTATCACAAAAGAAAACAGAAACACTCCAAACCACATGAAAACCTGAAAGGTCAAACAACACAACATCCGAGTACTAACCCGTCAAACATGAGTAACCTCTAACCCCGCAAAGAACTCGGGATAGTTACGTCTAACACTCTCCTCAGTCTCCCAAGTGGCCTCATCAGCTCCTCTCCTAGACCACTGAATCCTCATCATAGGTATCTCCTTGGATCGCAGACGTCTGGTACTGCGTTCCAAGACAGCTACGGGGTACTCAACAAACGTATGGTCAGGCTCCACTATCAGATCCTCATGGCTGATGACGTGTCTCGGATCCGGAATGTACTCTCGCAGCTGAGATACATGAAAAACTGGGTGTACTCCTTCTAGTCTCGGTGGCAGTGCTAGTCGGTAGGCAACCTCTCCAACTCTCTCTACGATCTCAAATGGTCCGACATACCGGGGACTCAGCTTCCCCTTAATGCCGAAACGTCTAACTCCCCTCGTAGGTGACACTCTCAACCACACCTGTGCACCTACTCTAAACTCCAAAGGTCGACGCCTCTTATCGGCGTAGGACTTCTGACGACTCTGAGCTGCTAACATCCTCTCCCGGACTAAGGCAATCCGGGCGATGTCGTCCTGTATCTGATCTGGTACTACTCCATCAGCCTTGCTAGGCTCATCCCAACATAGCGGTGTACGACATCTCCGGCCGTACAAAGCCTCATAAGGTGCCATCCCAATAGACGCATGCCAGCTGTTATTATATGAAAACTCTACTAGTGGGAGGTGATCTGGCCATACCTGTCCCCAATCTAGCACACATGCCCGTAACATGTCCTCCAGGGTCTGGATGGTCCTCTCTGACTGACCGTCTGTCTGTGGGTGGTAGGCAGTGGTAAAGTGAAGACTCGTACCCAGAGCGGTATGTACCTGCTGCCAGAACCTCGAGGTAAAACGTCCATCCCTGTCGGATACGATAGTCCTCGGTACTCCATGGAGTCTCACAATATGTCTGGTGAACTCCTCTGCTAGACGACTTACCGGCCATGTCTCCTTAATCGGAATGAAACGTGCGGTCTTCGTCAGACGGTCCACTACCACCCAAATGGCATCAAAGCCTCTGCTGAGCCTCAATCCAGTGACGAAATCCATCGAAATGTCTTCCCACTTCCAGTGTGGTACTGGCAGTGGGTGTAGCTCTCCTCCGGATCTACGGTGCTCAATCTTGACCTGCTGACAGGTCGCACACTGAGCTACATAACGGGCCACATCAGGCTTCAAACCACCCCACCAGAAGGAACGTCTCAAGTCCCTATACATCTTACTCGCTCCTGGATGTACGGAGTAAGGGGTAGTATGAGCCTCACCTAGTATCCTCTGCCTCAGCTCACGGTCTGATGGCACACAAACCCGGTCCTGTCGTCTCATCACTCCATCGGCACCAATAGTGAACTGAGGTGCCACATCTCGCGCCATCCGGTCTCGGATCCGGGTCAACATCGGACAGGCCTCCTGCTTCTGTCGGATCTCACCCAACAGGTCTGGGAGTAACTCTATGGTGGCTAACTGATGAGCTGTATCCGGGAACTGGATCTCAATCTCTAACCAAGCTAAGTCTCTCTGCAGCTGTGGCTGTACTGTCAACCGGGCTATCGCCTTCTCCTGAGGCGTCTTCCGACTCAAAGCGTCGGCAACTACATTCGCCTTTCCAGGGTGGTAAAGAATCTCAAGGTCAAAATCCTTGATCAACTCTAGCCACCGCCTCTGGCGGTTATTCAACTCCCGCTGAGTGAATATGTACTTCAGACTCTTATGGTCTGTGAAGATCTGACAGGTCGCTCCATAGAGATAATGACGCCAGATCTTAAGAGCGTGCACTACTGCTGCTAACTCTAGGTCATGAGTGGGGTAGTTCTCTTCATACGTCTTCAGCTGTCGAGACGCATATGCTATAACCTTACCCCTCTGCATCAAGACACACCCCAAGCCCAGCTTGGATGCATCACTGTACACTACGAAGTCCTCTGTACCCTCAGGCTGTGCTAAGATCGAAGCAGACGTCAATCTCCTCTTCAGCTCATCAAAACTCTGCTGACACGGCTCAGACCAAACGAACCGAGTAGTCTTCCTTAGGAGGGAAGTGAGTGGTCGGGCGATCAGGGAAAACCCTTCCACAAACCGACGGTAATACCCTGCCAATCCAAGGAAACTGCGAACCTCCTTCACGTTCTTCGGAGGTTGCCAAGAAGACACTGACTCAATCTTCGCCGGGTCGACCTTAATCCCCTCGGCAGTCACTACATGGCCAAGGAATGCCACCTCTGACATCCAGAACTCACACTTGGATAGTTTAGCATATAGCTGACTATCCTGTAGAATCTGCAGCACTGTCCTCAAGTGTCCGGCATGCTCCTCTCGACTTCTAGAGTAAACTAGAATGTCGTCAATGAAGACCACTACAAACTGGTCTAAGAAGTCGATGAAAATTCCATTCATCAACTCCATAAATACTGCTGGCGCATTAGTGAGCCCGAATGGCATCACTACGAACTCATAATGACCATACCTAGTCCGGAATGCCGTCTTAGGTATGTCCTGGTCTCTCACCCTCAGCTGGTGATAACCCGATCTCAGATCTATCCTCGAGAACACTGATGCTCCATGCAGCTGGTCCAACAGATTATCTATGCGAGGCAATGGATACTTATTCTTGATGGTGACCTTGTTCAACTCTCTGTAGTCGATACACAGTCTCATCGATCCATCTTTCTTCCTCACAAACAGCACTGGTGCGCCCCAGGGAGAAACACTAGGGCGTATGAAGCCCTTCTCTGCTAACTCCATTGACTCGGCTACCGGCCTCCTACTCCTTTTGATACTGACTGGTATGTAGTTGACCTTCCACAAAATCACAGACTTATTGTTCTTCTATCTCTTTTGAGGTTTGATAGACTTGGTCAAAATCTATCTCCTCTAGTTTCTTTGTTAATACTCTTTTAGTTTCCTCCACAGTCTGCACTTCTCTTGTTCTCTTATGAGGTCACTATACTCTTCTGAGTCTAGTCCTAGCATTCATCTGTCACCAATGAGTTCATCAAGTCTTCCACATTAGCTTGTAAGCGTGTCTTCGCGATTCTCCTTACTTTAGTCATCATCTGTTTGCGGTTCTCTGGTATGAACCGTTAGTGTTGGTAACTTAAATCTCTTTGTAATTGAGAAATTATTGCGGACCCTTAAGTCCACCAAATCACTTTTCCACATTCTTCCCCTTGTTTAGTTTCGTCTTGATCATGTCGCCTTTATAAAAATTCGTTGTCTCAATTTTAGACTTCTAGTTTCTTGGATACTTATGTCGGACTTTCATTCAAAACTCTCATATCCTTGAAGGACTCCACATGCTTCCATGGTTACAGGATTTATTTCTCGTCATCAAACTCACTCTTTATCTTTGTACCTTTTAACCTCTCACAACTGGGTTGACACTCTATCTTCTTTGTACTCTCATGTCCATGCTTGCTTCTGGCGGCGTCCGTCTTGATAGTCACGTCCTTTACACCGAAATTCTTGGTTGTACTCCGTTCTATATAATTCTTGTTTCTCCATTTTTATCTCCATTCTACGCTCTCGTCGTCTCTTGCATGGTTCTTCTAATTCATCTCTCGACTTCATACGACAAAGCCCCTTGCATGATTCTCAATTTCTTCTTTCTAAGCTGACTCGGGAACTTCTTTCTCATCCGGTTGTACTGGCGGTAAAAATTTTCTAAACATCTTTACTGCTTTGCCCACCCGTCCTTCGGATGATTTATAAGTCACCAGGACGCCCATCAGAGTATCATACTAAATCTTGGTCTGAATCCCTTATCTCGTGTGGAAAACTCTTCAAACTCGTTACCGATTTATCATGAGGCGCTAATCGGTTCATGATATCACAACTAAGGAATACAAGATATCCTTTAGGATACTAGCATACTACACACACAGATATATAATTTACACTAAAACCTATCGATATAAGTCTATATACTAACTCACCTATCGTTCCAAGTTGCAGAGATCCACGGAGAACGATGGTGGTCCGACGTACTACTAACCCAACAACCCGACTATGCACGTGTGTAAAAACAGAAATCCGTTTTGAAAATCTTAGACCCCTTTCGGGTTCTAGTTATTTTATACATTCGGTCTTTCGGAAGATTTCAAGTGCCATTGTTGCCAACCCAGAGCTCTGATACCATGTTGTAACACCCCAATTTCTCGGAACTCGGGGAGCTACTGGTTAGGACCTCACAATGGGTCCCGACCTTGGTTTAACAACAACATTACTTGGATCTTACAACAAGGCACAAATGTATTTAAAACAATTTCTAAAACATAATATTTATAATGGTATAAACGTACACATGTGACAGCCTTACAAACATATATAAAGGTACATAACATGCATGACGTATAGAAGACTCCCCCGTCCCCATCTAATGAGTACGTGGACCCGGCTGACCATCCGTTCCGGATCTCTCTGCAACTGTCTATCTCTACAGATCTACAACACGGATAAACCGTTAGCTAACTAACCAAATATAAGTAAAATGACAACAGCACAAACACAAGCAGAAACAAAAAATAAACAAACAACATGCTGGCACTCAACAAATTATTATCTGTTCTTTAAGTGATTCACATTATTCAATTTAAGTTGTGGCACGAGAACTATTTTTAGTTCTCGCCTCCGTTCCTTATCCAACTGGTGTAGGTATAGCTGACTTCCTTTGGTAGCGTCACTACAAACCATGTGTGGACTAGTCCCGAAAGAAACCCCCAGCGCCCGGCGAGCTACTGAGCGGAATGCCACCGCCCGTTACTCTTAGGCCAAAAATACAGGTCGGTATTTATATATCACAACCTATCTCTCTAACATGTCAATCACACACCACCATCATCATTTATACTCATATTTAGCAGTCAGCTAAGTAAGCCCAAAGGACTTACCTGTTATAATGCTCGACTCTTTAGTAATCACTTGCTCTGTAACTGTACCCACTCAGTTGCCTGTTAAAGGCGATAAGTGTATTAGCACACTTTCACGTAGATAGAAGTCTAAGACTTCTGAGATTAAATAATTATGCAGACGTACTAGCTACATTGTTAGTTTTAGGGTAAAATGACCATTTTACCCTTCGTTCCGATTTTCTCGAAGACCCTAAAATTCATGTCCAAACTCCTATTTGAAGTTCTAAAATATATCCTAACTCTTAGAATTTTATTAGGTGCGAAACGGACATTTTTCTTATGTTTCAATTTTTCCGGAAGAACCGAAAAAGGTTTAACTTCGGCTCTAAAAATAAAATTCTTAACGGCTTATAAAATTTCCGAATTTGTTATCTAGATCATCTATGAGGTTCTATCTAGCCTTAGAAGAAAGAATCTCACTAAACTGTTCAGCCGATATTTTTATAATAATTCCCGAAGTCGGTTCCTCACTCTACTTTCTTATACTTAGCCAATTTTATAAGTTCAAAAAAAACTGCTCAACTACCTAACTTCGGGAGCTCGTAACTTTCAATCCGACCGTTCATTTCTCACCAAATTTTAATGTGATAAACTACTTATATCTGTCTACAACATATCCAAAATTCAACGGTGGATCTTTATCCAAACATTTTATAATTGTTCGACAAGGTGGGCTGTTCGAAACCTAAAAGCTGAAGAAATTAAATTAATTTACAGCAGCCCTTCCTTCTAGTTTATGCACATACTCAGCAGCTCATTTACGTTATCTATGCTGAGACTCAACAACAGCAGTTCACAACCCATGGGTGACAGTGAAATCGAAGAGAGGGGTAGCAAGCTTACGGAATCTGCAGTCCGGCGTTAGGGTCCTAAACAGTAGCGTTCCGGCGTTTTTCCTGGGTAGTCGGCCTGCTGTTGCTGCGGAACAGTGGTGGCGGGTTCCGGCGTCCCCTGCGGCTGCAAAGGTATGGCTCGTATTCTCACTGTTGCACTGTCCCGTTGGAGGCTCGTGCCTGGCTCGCATCACCGGCGAACAGAGAAGCAGTTAGCTGCTGTTGCGCCCAGCGAAGCCGAAGAGGGAAAAAAAAGAAGGAGGCGTACCTCGTCACGCGTCGGCACGGGAGATGGTTCGGCGGGCGGCGGCGGTTCGCTGGCGGCAAGTCCGGGCTGGTGGCGTGGCTACCGACTGCAGGGAGGCGGAGTTACGGCCCTCAATTTCGAAACAGAACGCGAGAGGGAGATGGAAGGGAGAAGGGCCGGAGGCTTACCAGTCGACTGGGGCGTGCGGGCTGGGCGGCTGGATCCTGCAGGGAGCGGCGCAAGGTGGCCGGCGCGAGCGGTGGCGGAGGACTCCGGCTGGTGGTGGCTTCAGCGTTGCGGCGTCTCTTCTCAGCGGCAAGGAAGGCGATAGTTACAGAAGGTGAGTAGAGGAGCGGTAGGTTTAACGTAGGTTTAGAATTAGGTTAATTAATTAGGTTAATTAGATTAGTCATTAGGAATGGGCCGGCTGGGCTGGGCCGATAATTTGGGTCTAGTAGCGGGTTAACTCCAATCCAACTCTTTTTAAAACGGATCCGGAACTCGTTAAAGTGCGGGAATTTATATAATACGGAATTAGTTTCCGTATTTATAAATTATAATTGATTTTATTTAAAAGCGTAGATCATTCCAGGAATTTAATTTATCATTTTATGTGAATCTAGGTCACATAAAATGATAGAACTAAACTCGTTCTGTTTTACTGATTTATTATTTACAATGGTCTCGTCGGATTTTGTTTAATTTCATCTTACCGGAACTTAAAATTTTTGGTTATTACATCAGTGCCCCCTTAAAAGAAGTTTCGTCCCGAAACTTAAATTGTTTCCCCTATTCACGTATTTCTTTCGGTATATTTTAGTTTTCTGGACATCTTTGTCTTCTAACAAGCAGCTACTCAGGCAGCAATCAAACAAGTATCACAAAAGAAAACAGAAACACTCCAAACCACATGAAAACCTGAAAGGTCAAACAACACAACATCCGAGTACTAACCCGTCAAACATGAGTAACCTCTAACCCCGCAAAGAACTCGGGATAGTTACGTCTAACACTCTCCTCAGTCTCCCAAGTGGCCTCATCAGCTCCTCTCCTAGACCACTGAATCCTCATCATAGGTATCTCCTTGGATCGCAGACGTCTGGTACTGCGTTCCAAGACAGCTACGGGGTACTCAACAAACGTATGGTCAGGCTCCACTATCAGATCCTCATGGCTGATGACGTGTCTCGGATCCGGAATGTACTCTCGCAGCTGAGATACATGAAAAACTGGGTGTACTCCTTCTAGTCTCGGTGGCAGTGCTAGTCGGTAGGCAACCTCTCCAACTCTCTCTACGATCTCAAATGGTCCGACATACCGGGGACTCAGCTTCCCCTTAATGCCGAAACGTCTAACTCCCCTCGTAGGTGACACTCTCAACCACACCTGTGCACCTACTCTAAACTCCAAAGGTCGACGCCTCTTATCGGCGTAGGACTTCTGACGACTCTGAGCTGCTAACATCCTCTCCCGGACTAAGGCAATCCGGGCGATGTCGTCCTGTATCTGATCTGGTACTACTCCATCAGCCTTGCTAGGCTCATCCCAACATAGCGGTGTACGACATCTCCGGCCGTACAAAGCCTCATAAGGTGCCATCCCAATAGACGCATGCCAGCTGTTATTATATGAAAACTCTACTAGTGGGAGGTGATCTGGCCATACCTGTCCCCAATCTAGCACACATGCCCGTAACATGTCCTCCAGGGTCTGGATGGTCCTCTCTGACTGACCGTCTGTCTGTGGGTGGTAGGCAGTGGTAAAGTGAAGACTCGTACCCAGAGCGGTATGTACCTGCTGCCAGAACCTCGAGGTAAAACGTCCATCCCTGTCGGATACGATAGTCCTCGGTACTCCATGGAGTCTCACAATATGTCTGGTGAACTCCTCTGCTAGACGACTTACCGGCCATGTCTCCTTAATCGGAATGAAACGTGCGGTCTTCGTCAGACGGTCCACTACCACCCAAATGGCATCAAAGCCTCTGCTGAGCCTCAATCCAGTGACGAAATCCATCGAAATGTCTTCCCACTTCCAGTGTGGTACTGGCAGTGGGTGTAGCTCTCCTCCGGATCTACGGTGCTCAATCTTGACCTGCTGACAGGTCGCACACTGAGCTACATAACGGGCCACATCAGGCTTCAAACCACCCCACCAGAAGGAACGTCTCAAGTCCCTATACATCTTACTCGCTCCTGGATGTACGGAGTAAGGGGTAGTATGAGCCTCACCTAGTATCCTCTGCCTCAGCTCACGGTCTGATGGCACACAAACCCGGTCCTGTCGTCTCATCACTCCATCGGCACCAATAGTGAACTGAGGTGCCACATCTCGCGCCATCCGGTCTCGGATCCGGGTCAACATCGGACAGGCCTCCTGCTTCTGTCGGATCTCACCCAACAGGTCTGGGAGTAACTCTATGGTGGCTAACTGATGAGCTGTATCCGGGAACTGGATCTCAATCTCTAACCAAGCTAAGTCTCTCTGCAGCTGTGGCTGTACTGTCAACCGGGCTATCGCCTTCTCCTGAGGCGTCTTCCGACTCAAAGCGTCGGCAACTACATTCGCCTTTCCAGGGTGGTAAAGAATCTCAAGGTCAAAATCCTTGATCAACTCTAGCCACCGCCTCTGGCGGTTATTCAACTCCCGCTGAGTGAATATGTACTTCAGACTCTTATGGTCTGTGAAGATCTGACAGGTCGCTCCATAGAGATAATGACGCCAGATCTTAAGAGCGTGCACTACTGCTGCTAACTCTAGGTCATGAGTGGGGTAGTTCTCTTCATACGTCTTCAGCTGTCGAGACGCATATGCTATAACCTTACCCCTCTGCATCAAGACACACCCCAAGCCCAGCTTGGATGCATCACTGTACACTACGAAGTCCTCTGTACCCTCAGGCTGTGCTAAGATCGAAGCAGACGTCAATCTCCTCTTCAGCTCATCAAAACTCTGCTGACACGGCTCAGACCAAACGAACCGAGTAGTCTTCCTTAGGAGGGAAGTGAGTGGTCGGGCGATCAGGGAAAACCCTTCCACAAACCGACGGTAATACCCTGCCAATCCAAGGAAACTGCGAACCTCCTTCACGTTCTTCGGAGGTTGCCAAGAAGACACTGACTCAATCTTCGCCGGGTCGACCTTAATCCCCTCGGCAGTCACTACATGGCCAAGGAATGCCACCTCTGACATCCAGAACTCACACTTGGATAGTTTAGCATATAGCTGACTATCCTGTAGAATCTGCAGCACTGTCCTCAAGTGTCCGGCATGCTCCTCTCGACTTCTAGAGTAAACTAGAATGTCGTCAATGAAGACCACTACAAACTGGTCTAAGAAGTCGATGAAAATTCCATTCATCAACTCCATAAATACTGCTGGCGCATTAGTGAGCCCGAATGGCATCACTACGAACTCATAATGACCATACCTAGTCCGGAATGCCGTCTTAGGTATGTCCTGGTCTCTCACCCTCAGCTGGTGATAACCCGATCTCAGATCTATCCTCGAGAACACTGATGCTCCATGCAGCTGGTCCAACAGATTATCTATGCGAGGCAATGGATACTTATTCTTGATGGTGACCTTGTTCAACTCTCTGTAGTCGATACACAGTCTCATCGATCCATCTTTCTTCCTCACAAACAGCACTGGTGCGCCCCAGGGAGAAACACTAGGGCGTATGAAGCCCTTCTCTGCTAACTCCTCTAACTGCTTCTTCAGCTCAAGCAGCTCTATCGGGGCCATGCGGTACGGGGCCTTCGAGATCGGTCTCGTGCCCGGCTCTAGCTCGATGCTAAAATCCACACTCCTCTGTGGGGGTAGCCCTGGTAAGTCGTCCCTGAAGACCTCTGCAAACTCACATGCGACTGGTATCTCCTCTACTGTCAGGCTCTTGCGCTCCTTCATGGCATAACACCAAAAGGCCTCGCAACCCTGTGCTATCAATCTGGCTGCCCTCACTGCACTGATGACTGTGCCGGACTTTCCGAGGTCCCAACCTCGGAATATAACTCTGTGGCCCTCCTCCGTGGCAACAGTCACAGTCCTCCTACCAATATCCAAGACGGCTCCATGTCTAGTCATCCAATCTATCCCTAGTATCACGTCCTCATGTGCTAGGGGCATGACTAGAAAATTTACTAACCAAATCCGGCCTCCCAGGTGAATAGGGCAATCATAAATCTCTCGAGATCCTCTAACCTTACCCCCATCTGGTAACCCAACCACGAAAGGTACACCCTCTACTGTAGCTAAGGACAGCCTATCTACACATGCATCTGATATAAAGGAGTGTGTGGCACCCGTATCAAATAAAACACGCACAGGTAAGTCATGGATCCAAATGGTACCTGTGGTCGGAGGTGCGGCAGGCTGCTCAGTGCTCCTCAGTTCAAACACTCTCGATGGTCCTCCTCTAGTGTCAGTGGTACTGCCACGTCCTCTGCCACGACCTGACTCCTGTGCAGCACTGTATGAAGCAGGATGTCCTGGAGCCCGGTACTGCTGCTGCTGCTGACTAGGAGCTCGGTACTGAGGGGGTCTCTGTACACTCTTCTCAGCACCTGCAGGAGAAGATCCCTGCTGAGAAGAAGCCTTGCCCTGACGGCAGAAAGTAGCCCTGTGTCCCGGCTTCCCACAAGTAAAGCAAGTGACCAGTGGTTTCGGGCAGTCCGGCTTAATGTGATCACGGCCACCACAGTTAAAGCACTGTCGATCTCCACTGGGTGTCCGGACTGTAGAGTGATAGCTGGACCTCCCCTGAGTCTGTCCTCTACTATGGCCTGCTACTGCCCCACTGCTACCAGCATGTCCTGTCCTCTGCCGCTTATCCGGCCCACCAGACTGTGCTGCTTTCCTAGAAGCTGGCCTATCTCTCTCATAAGCAGAGGCCCTATCCTGATAATCAGACAAGGTCTCACAGCGGAATCCAGCCAGGTAGGATCGGGTACTCTCTCTCAACCTCCTGGAGAAAAGATAAACATGCTGCTCTTCTGGAGGTGCAGACGGTCCAAGCAAAGTCAACTCCTTCTGAAACTTCTTTATGGCTGCAGCAATCGGGATATCCTCGAATCCCGCCTCAATGAAATCCTGGAATCTCTCCCTCCTCAGCGAAACTGAGCAGTACCTGTCTCTAACAATGGTCTTCATCTGCTCCCAGCTGGTGACTCGGCTACGAATGGTACGCCACCATGAATGAGCATCATCTGTGAAGCAGGTCTGTATCAAATCCACCTGTCGGTCCACGGGGCAACGTATTGCCTCCAAAGCAGTCTCAATCTTCCCTATCCAGTGCTCCACCTCTAGCCCTATCTCTCCGCTGAATGAGGGGACCTTCTGAGAGTTGAAAGCCTTCAACCACTCATCCGGTCTCGGTGCTCTGGCCCCAGTAGGTGCTCTATCAACAGCAGCCCTCCTCTCGGATACAGCCGGCACCTGAGACACTCCCTGTGTCACCTGAGCTGACCTAGCCGGCTCCACTGATGGTACCTGAGTAAGCCTCTCCACTCTGGCAGCTTCTTCCCTGCGCTCAACATAGGTTCTGAACTCTCTATACTCCGATGCTCCAATAGAGACACGTCCCGACTCAATAGAACGAGCTCCCTGTGCTCCAGACCTAGCGGCGGGCACAGGCCTGACCTCGGGGCCTACACTCTCAGCTACTTCCTCTACAGCAACCTCTGGTACGTTTGCTGCAGGTGGGTCATCTCGAGGGACTCGTCCTCGACCTCTCCCTAGTGGAGGTCTACCCACACGACCACGCCCTCTGACAGTAGGGGTGCTATCAGCTCTATCCTGTCTGACTGGGGGAAGGGGGGGACGACCCCTACCTCGGCCAGTCACTTGTGCAGCCCTAGTACGTGCCATCTGCACGAATAGTAATCACTATAGTTATAACTAGCTAATCTATCATAACATTACAAGTCCATAGTTATTCTAAGATTACCGAGATCCGCATAGGTAGTGGTGGTCGTCCGTACTTTCTATCCCAACCCGACTCTGTATGCATTTAAAACCAAAATCTTTCGTTGGAAAACTCAGACCCCTTTCGGGTTCTGCTTATTTACTTATACGACCTTTTTAGAAGATTCAAGTGCCATTGTTGCCAACCTAGAGCTCTGATACCATGTTGTAACACCCCAAATTTTACAACTTAGGGAGTTACTGGTTAGGACCGCACAATGGGTCCCGACCTTAGTTTGACAACAACTTAACATGATCTTACAACAAGGCACCGATAAGGAAAAACTAAAAATCATAAAAATAGTTTTTATCAATGCATGAATGTGACCAGATCAACTACAGCCGGAAAAGTAATATATCAAAGTACGGAAGGAAACGATGTTCAACAGAAAAACCCACAAATGCAAAAACTGCAAAACGTCCTAAAGTACGACACCCCGGCTGACCACTACCATCTGGATCACTCGGCATCTGCTCTAACCTGTGTCAAATTTAAACAACATATCAACCGTTAGCTAACTAACCAAATATAAGTAAAATGACAACAGCACAAACACAAGCAGAAACAAAAAATAAACAAACAACATGCTGGCACTCAACAAATTATTATCTGTTCTTTAAGTGATTCACATTATTCAATTTAAGTTGTGGCACGAGAACTATTTTTAGTTCTCGCCTCCGTTCCTTATCCAACTGGTGTAGGTATAGCTGACTTCCTTTGGTAGCGTCACTACAAACCATGTGTGGACTAGTCCCGAAAGAAACCCCCAGCGCCCGGCGAGCTACTGAGCGGAATGCCACCGCCCGTTACTCTTAGGCCAAAAATACAGGTCGGTATTTATATATCACAACCTATCTCTCTAACATGTCAATCACACACCACCATCATCATTTATACTCATATTTAGCAGTCAGCTAAGTAAGCCCAAAGGACTTACCTGTTATAATGCTCGACTCTTTAGTAA
>BSUD01000007.1:127286897-127374127 GCA_033239045.1 Fagopyrum esculentum
GTAGCAAGCTTACGGAATCTGCAGTCCGGCGTTAGGGTCCTAAACAGTAGCGTTCCGGCGTTTTTCCTGGGTAGTCGGCCTGCTGTTGCTGCGGAACAGTGGTGGCGGGTTCCGGCGTCCCCTGCGGCTGCAAAGGTATGGCTCGTATTCTCACTGTTGCACTGTCCCGTTGGAGGCTCGTGCCTGGCTCGCATCACCGGCGAACAGAGAAGCAGTTAGCTGCTGTTGCGCCCAGCGAAGCCGAAGAGGGAAAAAAAAGAAGGAGGCGTACCTCGTCACGCGTCGGCACGGGAGATGGTTCGGCGGGCGGCGGCGGTTCGCTGGCGGCAAGTCCGGGCTGGTGGCGTGGCTACCGACTGCAGGGAGGCGGAGTTACGGCCCTCAATTTTGAAACAGAACGCGAGAGGGAGATGGAAGGGAGAAGGGCCGGAGGCTTACCAGTCGACTGGGGCGTGCGGGCTGGGCGGCTGGATCCTGCAGGGAGCGGCGCAAGGTGGCCGGCGCGAGCGGTGGCGGAGGACTCCGGCTGGTGGTGGCTTCAGCGTTGCGGCGTCTCTTCTCAGCGGCAAGGAAGGCGATAGTTACAGAAGGTGAGTAGAGGAGCGGTAGGTTTAACGTAGGTTTAGAATTAGGTTAATTAATTAGGTTAATTAGATTAGTCATTAGGAATGGGCCGGCTGGGCTGGGCCGATAATTTGGGCCTAGTAGCGGGTTAACTCCAATCCAACTCTTTTTAGAACGGATCCGGAACTCGTTAAAGTGCGGGAATTTATATAATACGGAATTAGTTTCCGTATTTATAAATTATAATTGATTTTATTTAAAAGCGTAGATCATTCCGGGAATTTAATTTATCATTTTATGTGAATCTAGGTCACATAAAATGATAGAACTAAACTCGTTCTGTTTTACTGATTTATTATTTACAATGGTCTCGTCGGATTTTGTTTAATTTCATCTTACCGGAACTTAAAATTTTTGGTTATTACAGTCAGATGCATTAGTACCATTCCGCGTTGGTAAACGGGGACAGGGGCGAGGTTTGGGAATCCCTCGTGTCACAAAATAAGTATCATTAGTAATGATTTATCACCTAATTAAAGATAATAAAAGGATTGAGTGTTGCATGTTGATTGTGTATGATGTGTGTTTGCGCTTTTACCTTTATCCTTATGCATAGAATGTTAGCTAACGGTTTTATACTGCTTGTAGATGTCTTGCAGGTTAAGACAATTGTAGAGAGATCCGGAGGAAATGGTCAGTCGGGTCCACGTACTCATTTAGTTGGGGACGGGAATGTCTTCTGTTCTTCATATGCGTCGTTTTAGTATCTTTTCTTGTAAGGCTGATGCATTCTCCATGTATATATTGTTTAAAGTTTTCAAATGTTTTAAATACTTTTGTGCCTTGTTGTAAGATCCAAGTAAAATTGTTGTCAAACTAAGGTCGGGACCCATTGTGAGGTCCTAACCAGTAGCTCCCCGAGTTCTCAGAATTTGGGGTGTTACACATACAATCATAACAAAAATATATATACACTCAAGCATGCATAAAATCATAGCATATTAAATACATAACATATATTAAGCAAGTGTAATTCATATACACTTACCTCGCAGGTAAGAACAATAAAACCTCGCAAATCAACTATTGAGTCCGTTTTCCACTCGGGCTATCCTCCTTTATCGTGCTTGGATACGCTCACAAAGAACTAAGCTATAGTTAACCAAAACCTTCAACAACACCTGCGGAGAATATCATATTCCTCGTATTAAACTTCTCGCTTCAAACACCAGTTAAATTCATTCCTTTGAATTTAATTAGCTTATAGCATTTTCTAGAATCCTAATTTAATTAATTAACCTTAAATTAATTATGTTATTTTTTGCCAGAACAACGTTTTGCCCGCAGGCAATTTCTGAACCCACCTGTCATCAAATCTCATCAAACAAACAGCCCATAATCACCAGAATAAAGTAACGAGCATAATGGAATTTCCAATTATCCATTTTGACAAGCCTAAGGTCAATTTAGGCTAAATCGCAATACGGAAAACGAATAAATTCATAACTTATTCGTTACTAACCCGATTGACGATCCGAAAGAAGATTCGGAATCACAACGACACAGGCTACGCTCGGACACCATCAAATTCACCGGAATCTGAGCGACGGAACCTCCCTAGTATCATATATGCTCGACCAGGCCTTCCCTTGCGCGGAAATGTAGAAACTCGGTACCAAAATGAAGAGAATGAAGAGAGGAATCCAAAAACTCAAACGGATTTGAAATCGGATTATAAACGGAGAGTAGATCTGAGTTTGAAGATTGAGAGAAATCAGAGCTTTTACGAGAAAACGTGAAAGGAAATGAATTAATAAACGTTATTTCCGCTATTTATAGCGAAGACGATAATTATCCTTTAGCGGGGTCGATAATTATCCTTTCACCGATCCGAAAGCGGTTTAAGCCCCTTTCTCCAAACCTCTCGAAATTGGAATAATAAATCTGGAATATTGTATGGATAATTACTCCGCAATTGTCTCGAAAAACGCGTATTCCTAAGCCGTCTTTCTTAGCCGCTAACAAAACGAAATAGCGACTCTTTTGGCCGTTTTGCCTTTCTATGTTTTTTCATATCTAGGACATGTCCGATGTCCTGATCATTTCTCTCAATTGCATTTTTATTAATTGAAGCTCCCAAATGCTCCAAATAACACTGGGTGTAATATCATCTAGGAGGAGGTTACCTCGATAGGTATCTCGTGTTAAAACGGATTTAATTCCTTAAAATTCTCGATTAGATCATCTTCGATTTTTGACTGTTACACTTATCTTCTTCCTAACCCTAGACGTCTTTTCCATGTATCTTTCCCGCCTCTTCTTTATATTCCCGTCTTTCCTTCTTTTTCCCGTTTCTTGCTTACGTCTTCTTCAACCCTCGAGTGTTGTAGCCTTGCTCCCTGTGTTCTTGTTGAACGTGTAAGTTCTTCCTCCCTTGTTCTTCATCACGTTCATGTGTTGTTGCACCTTGTTTCTCTTCTGCTTCGTTTCTCTCTATTTCCTCTTTCCTTCTTCTCCAAGAATCAAGTTTGACACTTGATTCTTGTGGAGCGTTCCGTTGATGGTCCTTTGATGTTCACAAGCCCCCTTGGTTGAGTTGTGGCGTATTTGTGTGTTGAGAAAAGCAAGCTTTGACCTTTGTTGTGTCCCTTGCTATTGAAGGAGTCGACAACGCTTTTGCACTGAAAACCGCCCCCGCGCCTCTGCTATGTCGCCCCGCGGATTCCCGCCCCTGTGCCTGTCCAGCCGCCCCCACAATTTCTTCTACAGTATCTCTCGTTCTTGTGAGTTGCTTTCTTCCTTACTTTCCTCGTTCCTTTCCTTGTTCCATCTGGATGTTCCTTGACCCCTGAGTGTTCTATAAGACTAAGGTTGAGACCTTAGCTTGTGTAGATCTCTTAGAGATCATGGAGACTAGAAGTTATAGACTTCTAGCATTCGTTTCGGTTTTTTATTCGTGATGCTTGTGTGAACAGGCTTCCCTTTATCTCTTTCTTGAGGCTTTCCTGAGTGTTTTTTGAGTGTTGAGATTACCTTCGAGTGAGGTAAGTCCCTTGGACTTACTTAGCTTCATTCTGTATATCCGTTTGATTGCTTTGGCTTGTTGTGTTGTTGTTTATCGTTATAACTGATAACCGGACTAGGATTGACCTTGTTATACCTTAATTGACCCAAGTGTATTATAATCAGGCGGTGACCGTTTGTCCAGTTCAGAATGGAGAAACTGGGAAGTGCTCTTGCAACCAGTCCAACAGATGACAGAGGGATGCATCCGCTCTATTCCTGTTGGTGAAAGGGGACAGAGGTGAGATCCTAGTGATTTTCGTGTGACAACATAAGTGAATTAGTAAAGGGATTAACTTAATGAAAGGTAATAACCGGATTGTGTGCAAGCATGTTTATGTGTTTTACTTTACCTTATGTATGTTTGTGCCTTTATTGTCTTTCTAATATGTAGAATGTTAGCTAACGGTTTATAACGATGTTGTAGATGTTCCACAGGTTCAAGATGTTGCTGAATGATCTGGATTGTGTGGTTAGCCGGGTTCCGTACATTATAGGACGAGATCGGGTTTATGTTTTTGTTGTTGTTTTCCCTTTTGTTTTGAACTCGGTTGCGAGTCTTTTACGCTTCCTTTTGTTTAAACATTTCGTTTTATATTGAGTTTTGGTTTTCATTCGTCTGTGCCTTGTTGTAAGATCCGTTGTGTCGTTGCTACTCTGAGGGTCGGGACCCATTGTGAGGTCCTAGCCCGTAATGCTTCGAGTTCCCAGAACTTGGGGTGTTACAATAACCATATGCTGAATTATAAAAAAGTTGATATAAAATATGTTTTCGAAAAAAATTTTATGTTAGATTTTTCGATCTTATGTAAACTTCTCGTATACAATACGGAAACTTCGCACATCATTTTCACTATATATATGTTGAACACGTCTTCTTATAATCCAAAAAAAATGTTTTCTTCCTTTACAGGTGGACCTACTTATTCCTTTAACTTCCTGTTCCGAAGCTACTTTATATTAATCATGTTTCGTTTCTTTTTCAGGGTCCGAGTTATGATTTTAATTTTCCGGTTTGAATATAGCTTCCAGGTACGTGTTCGTGTTTTGATTTTTGATTGATCTACTCATTTATATAATTTTTCATTTCCAATTTGTAGATAACTTCTAGGTTCATGTTTGTGTTTCGATTTCATATTGATCTACTTATTTCTTTAACGTTTTGAAGATATCTTTCATGTGTGCGTTGACAACATGCTTTGAAATGATCTCCTTGTCATAATCAAGCTCTTGAATGGAGCTCGGTTTTTTGACATCCTAAAACAGCTACCAAGTGTAATGGAATATTGAGCGTAGAGAGATTTGTGATATTGTTGTAGTTAGTCACTCAAAACTTGGCAATGTGTTTTCAACTGATGTTGGTGGTGACAAATGAAGTCACTTAGAAAGGCTTTCAACAATTTGCAAGTTGTAACGACTCATGAACACAAACACAATTTTGCTATAAAATGGCAGACACATGACCAATGCATTAATTCATTTAGATTGATAACTACAATTTATCATATATTTCAGTATAGGAAAGCTTTTGAAGAAGGTAGAATATATAATAGTCAACAAGTCTTGAACAAAACCTAACTGTATTATAATTCGATTTTGTTGAGTCACGCAAATCTTTTAGTAAGATTTGACACATTTGTTAGATTTAAAACTAAATTAAATTTTGCTCCTATAACTTTATATAAGTAAAATTGATAATATATTGAGTAAATATAATACTTGAACAATAAATATAATACTTAATATCAATACATAATGCATAAAATTGAAAATATAACTTGTTTTTATTTAGACAAATCCGCACAAGGTGCGGGCACTAAACTAGTTATAAATAAACATTAGCCATATAATTAAAAATATAAATATATTTTGAAATTAGTAATAAAAAAAATTTAAATAACAAATAAATAAACACACTTTTATTATATAGAAGGAAAAAGAAAGTTATTCGGAGATCTGTTATCACGTGAAATATTTACGTATAACGTCAAATTTAAAAACCAACAATAATAATTTAGGTATTTATCTGCAAAGATTATTCGGTTGAAGATTTGATTTACTCGATTAAACGAAAAATTATGTATTTTTTTAATATATATATTCGACGGCTGTAAATTTCATAAAAAAGAAATAGTTAGATATGACAAATAAAAATTTAAAATATCAATTATAATATAGATATAGTTAATTATAATATAGATATAGGTTCAGTAAAAAGATTTTTTGCTTAAGTTGTAATTTAGTAATTAGTTGAGTGAATCTATAGAAAATAGTAACAGAATAATTTAGGGTTATATATCATTTTAAATGAAATCCGAAATATATATATATTTGTAATATGAATAAATCCGATAATGTTTGGATAATACTCGGATTTTATGTTTTTTTAATTTTGGTAGAGGGAAAAAAAAGAAAAGAAACAAGCGGGGTTACTTATACGGCAACAGAAGAAAGTCGTGCAGTTGGACCAAAAATTCCTTCTCTTCTTTGCACCGAAGCAAAGCATTCGAATCCCTCATCTCCCCCTGACTCGCAGAATTCCCAGTTCAATCGAACAACATGTTGCAAAGACCTAGGCGAAGGTGCGAGGGCACGGCTATGGGCTCCATCTCCCTCGATCTGCGCCCCGGCGTCGGCATCGGTCCCTTCTCTCTCGGTACTTTTTTTTTTTTTTTTCTTAATCTCCATCTATCTTTCTTTTGATGTGATCGCCGTCGATTTCAGTCTTCTAGAGTTCTGATTGATCATGTTCAATTGCTTCTTTCACGGCTTGGGTTTGCTATTGGCCGTTTTGGTAAATATCTGGAGTCCCGTTTCGAGTTCAAATGCTTGTTCTAGTGCCTCTTTGATTGTTAGTGGTTTCGGGTTGCAATTCAATTCCTTCGCAGGGTTTGTTGTCTGTTTGATTTTGATTTCATGAAAAATCAAGTCTTTATTACTTGGGGTTTTTATCGATCATATTTTAGCATTTTTCGAATTGCATTGATATATGGATTGAGCTGTGATATGACTTTGTTTATGTTACAGGAATGCCCATTTCCGAAGCTTTTGCTCAAATTGAGCAGCAGCCTAATATTTATGATGTTGTCCATGTCAAGTACTTTGAGGAGGTTTACCTTTCTATCTTTCAATTGGCCATTTAGAGAGATTTCTCTTACTAGTTTTCCAAGTCATTGATTATTTTAGTCCATATTTGCTCTATTCTTGTAGGAATAACCTTTTGTTGTGTTGTTTTCATACAGGATCCTTTAAAGCTAGACATTGTTATCAGCTTTCCAGATCACGGTTTCCATATACGTTTTGATTCCTGGTCTCAGGTTCATATAGTTTGTTTCCTTCTTTGAGAAAATTTTAGTAGTAACTGCCTGATGTTTCGATCTGTATTAAAAAAAATTCATAGGAATATAGCTGATGTGCTAACCAAAGTTATTTGTCCTTTTCTTATTGTTTGAGTGTGAAATTGAATTGAAACTTCTGTAGTTTGCAACACATGGTTATCTTTTCACGTCTATTATCTGTTTAATGAATTCGAGGGGGATTAAATGTGCAAACTGACACGTGTTTATCTTATATGTCTTTCAGAGGCTACGGCTAATTGAAATTTACGATGTTAAAAGGCTTCAAATGCGCTACGCCACCTCATTGATTGGGTAGGCTATTATTCTTTCTCAGTATTTTACTTATTTAGGCAGAAGTAGCGGTGAATATGAAGCTCTTTCTTCTTTCAGGGGGCCTACAACTCTAGCGACATTTGTTGCTGTGTATCAGCTATTTGGTCCAACATTTCCTGGAATCTATGACAAAGATAGAGGTGTATACACTTTACTTTACCCGGTATGTTATCTTGTTATTATCTTGTAATTCATCTTACATGTTATTTGCCGTTATGAATTCACGGTGTAAAGGTTGTTGATTTTCTCTTCTGTAGGGACTGTCCTTTGCTTTTCCTATTCCTCCACAATATGCAGAGTGCTGTAATGATAGGGAAGGTATGCCTTTTTGAATAAGTTAATACATAGTTACATACTCATGACCTTGAACTGACTAAAAAAAAAGGGCTGTATAATGTTATTCTTCTCAGTGTAAAAGTTCACCTACCAACTTTTTTTTGCATCAGCGGAGCTGCCTCTTGAGTTCCCAGATGGAACAACACCTGTAACATGCCGTGTTTGTATATATGATGGTTCTACTGATAAAAAAGTAGGTGTTGGAGCACTTATGGACAAGGCTGTTGCTCCTGCACTACCAGCAGCTAGCTTATACATGGAGGAAGTGCATGTTAAGGTGCGACATAGCAGGAGATATATGTCTATGGCCTATTTGTGCACAAATATTATCTCCTCTACCCTTCCCTCCTTGGGAGAAAGGAAAAATCACACATTTAGTTGATTATTGATTTAAAGATCCTTGTACCAAGCATATCAACTTACCAAAGCTGTTTTCTCTTAATAATTCTTTATGTTAATTATACTGGTCTAATTTTCTGATTTCATTTGGGATCAATGCCGTGCAGCTAGGAGAAGATTTGTGGTTTTCTGTTGGAGGTCAACGTATGCCCTTTGGTGCCTCACCACAGGTAGCTTTTGTTGATCAGTTCAGAATCATGTTAAAAGTTCTACTAAGTTTCTTATGATCATTTTCACAGATTCGCTCATCAGCATGTGGATAGCCATATTTTAAATCTCTGTAGTTATTGTCAGTTCTGTTGATTAATTTGTGCTGTAGAGAAGCCTATTTTAATACTCGCTAAAAGGCTTAATTGATCTCTTTGCAGGACGTTTGGTCTGAATTAGGCCGGCCTTGTGGAATATACCAGAAGCAGGTAACTAACAAATTGCTGCTTTTCTGAGATAGAAGTCCCATCTTTGTGCAACTAAAAGACAGGTTTACTAGTATTGAAATTCTTATATGCCATTGTGAATGGAAGCCCTTCTTTCTCTTTTTCTTTCGAGACTGGTAGTTGTCTTTGCTTAATTTTCTCACTTCTCATGTGAGGCTTGCATAGGGCCCTTGTTCTGATAAGGTAATAAGAATGGTGGCTGCATAGACCGTATATGTGTTTGCCAATAAATTTTTTTACTTAATTGTGCAAGTTTCCACTGAATATATCAATGCTAGTGTACCATTCTTATTTTTACTTCAAGTACTTCTATTAGCCTTTAGTTTCATTTAACTCGATCTAGATTTATGAAGCCCTAAGTGCTGCTTTATCTAATCTAGGGCAGATATTTGTTAGACTATGATCACAATAATTTTTTTTTTAATGTTTTCATAGACTAAACTGTTATTACTTTCTGCTCAGGTAGACCAAATGGTAATCCATTCTGGCTCTGATCCACGTCCACGAAGTACCCTTTGCGGAGATTACTTCTACAATTTCTTCTCTAGGGGCTTAGATATATTATTTGATGGCCAGGTGATTTTTTTCCTCCATTTCTGTTAAGATTCAAGTGATTATGTTCCTCTTGCTTGTTTACTAGTTTTTATTGCACTTCCCAGACGCACAAGATCAAGAAGTTTGTTTTGCATACAAACTATCCCGGGCATCCTGATTTCAATTCTTATATTAAGTGCAATTTCACAATCCAAATTCCCGACTGTAAGTATCACCTTTCTTGGCAACTTTAACAAGAATGATCACCCTGCTAACTTATATAACCAATCTCATCTTACTCGCAGTTGGAGGTTCCTTTGAGGAAGTTAGTGGAAAGCGTTGCATCACTCCAAGCACAAAATGGGAACAAGTAAAGGTTAGCTTATTTTCTAGAACACATTCACCTAGCCTTATTCTTTTATCTATAAATATTTTCTGTCATGTTTTGTTGTAGACTTCAACTTCTATTTGTTCTTTCTAAATAGTATGTTTATTTTTTCTGTAAAAAACACAAACTTGTGAGACACTTCATCGACATTTATAAAAATCAACATGGAATTTTGTTTGCCTGCAGGAGTTACTTGGGGATTGTGGCCGAGCTGCTATACAGACTCAAGGTTCTACAAGCAACCCTTTCGGATCAACTTTTGTATATGGTTACCAAAATGTTGCTTTTGAGGTGAGTTGTCTGTGTACAAAGCTCCATGTGTGGCCTTGCATGATTTTTGAACTTCTGAGAAAAATACAATCGCACTCTCTTTGTGCAGGTTATGAAGAATGGCTATATTGCTACTGTAACTCTTTTCCAGTCATGATGAAAATCAACTTGCAAGTACTGTGCTTCTTGTAACAACTTTTTTTGCAATCTCCTGTCTTTCTTTATTTGTCGAGGCCAATGACCTCCGAAACTTCTGCAGTGATCTACTTCCCTTTCCGCCTAGTGATCATGAAGGAATGCCTTAATGGGTCAATCGTGACATTATATTTGTATTTGGTGTGCAGAAGTTTAACTCTTGCTTTGTTTGCATGTTGTTCAGGACACGGGTTTTGCCCTCCAAGACGTGACACGGAAAAGGCTGTTATGTATCAGCAGCAGGAACTCTGTACAGATAATTATTTACTAAAACTTTTATAGTTGGTCTTTCGCATTTGTACATCCGTTTCTTCAGCCGTCTTTCTGCGTCCTCCCTGAGAACGAAATATCGTGCTTATATATACTCCATAGAATTACCTTTATCTGATCTCAGTGCAACTCATTTCTATTGTTTTGATGGAATTCTTATTATTTTCTGAAAGATGCAGAATTACTAGTCATTTCCTCGACACAAACGTGACACCAGTGGAAATTTTACTACAATTACAAATCTGTACATAATCATCAGATGATCTTTCTTACAGATTTGATTGTTTGATTGTTATACAGTCTGCTCAAGCCAGTTTACTCCAACTTTTCCTCAGCCACTCGTATCCATCAATAAAATCGACCGATACAAATGGGGCTACTTCATTAGTCGTGAGCTCCCTTGACCAAGCCACTCTCGCCCCGTACTCTGCCCCTGGTCCTGAGCACTTGTACTGTCCATAGAATACCGTCCTATATACCAAAACAGAAACATTATTAGGCTGGCTCATACAGAGACATCAATGTATGCACAACTACTATTTGCCTAACTTAAGGCATCTTGTTGATTAGCCGAAAGACGGAACTTACATGTCCCTGTTCTTGTCTCCCCAGTCATACCAGCCGGTAGGGATGATGATCTTGTCCATATAAGTGTAAGCAAAGATGACCCTTGAGAAGGTACCCCATGCCCTGCCAAGGTACAGGACACCCGACCCGGTAATCTTGCAATTGACGAAGGAGAAGCCAGTCTCCTCCAACATGCTCCCCCTCTTCTGGGCCGTGAGGGCTCCGTAGCTATTATTGGCGGCGGCGTGCAGATGGCAGTCCTCGTAGATTGACAACCCATTCCCGAAAATGAAGTCAATTGAGCCCTGGATGTAGCATTCCTTGAAGTAGTGTCTCCCTTTGTGGTCATAGAGTGTGTCTTGTGCCCCTATGAAGTGGCACCCTATGAAGGCTGCTTTGTCACCAGACACCCTCATTGCCACCGCTTGCTTCCCTAGCGTCCCTGAGTGCGGCGCTGGTGCCGTGTTCTGTCGAAAATGCAAGAATAGAAGGGATGATGCTGAGCAGTTCTCTCAAGTAGTATTTACAAAAAGGGGGAAAAGTGTACCTTGAAGGTGATGTTCTTAGCAATGAAATTAGTAGAAGTAACAGCAAATGTAGCAGAGCCAAAAGTTCCCATTGGCTTCCCACTCTTACTAAGCTTATCAGCTGTGTCATCCCACTCTATCACTGTATTCTCTGCTCCTTGCCCTCTCACAGTTACATACCCCATTGTTGGAGGTATCACAACTTTCTCCCTGCAATAAAAATCCAAACAAACTTATGAAAAGACAAGTGAATGATTAGTAACTCGTCTCATATAACAACCCTCCCTGACAGTTAAATTGTACTTGTATGTCCCTGAACTGACGGAGATGACCACCCTGCATGTGTTAATGAGTGGAAGTGAATTTATAGCCTCTTGAATTGATACAAAATCCCCTTCTCTCAGGTCATTCTTGTTCACTTTGATAGTTCTCTTGCAAGGATTTTTCTTCCATTTCCTATACTTCTTCTTCCCCGATTTACGCAGCTGAGAGTGCGAATGCTTCTTGTAAGACCCTACAAAACCCATGTGTTTTACCCACTTGAAGTAGTTGCTCTCTGTAGAGTTCAGCTCACTTGAATTGCCCTTTGGAAGGGATAATGAAGGGTATGCACATTGAAGCAGGATTGCTGCCAATATAAGAAATGGCCAAAGCTTGAGCTTTACCTGCATTCTCAAGGCTTCTTTGTTGGGTTTTCAGAAAAATGGAAGGTGGAAAAGAGAATGAAATTGGTCAGATATATATACACACACAAGGCAATTATATACATATATATATTCTATAAAATCAAAATAGAAGACAGTAGATTCTTATTCAGAAACTCCTTTGTCCTAGCTGTTAAAATTTTGGGGTGTAGCCTATTTATATGCAAGTTTAGTACTTGAATGAGTGAGCCAATTGACATGCTTAAACATAATCTTACTGACTAATTCTTCAGTTAGAATTCCCAGTATAAGGCAAAAGTAGTAAGGGAGGAAAGACAAAGAAAATAGTTGTCGAAATTGTCATTATATAGACAATCTTTGTCCCATGCTAACAGAGAATTGAATAGCAGTAAGCCAAAATACATCGAAAATGGAATAATGGTACAGCAAACATGTGATACCCTCACAAGTCTAAATATTGGAGTGGGTGGTACTGGTTTTCCCCTGGAACTACGGCAAAACAATCATCAACAGCATCGAATCATCTTGTTTTCGTGGAAATTTTGATGATTCTCTTATTGACTTAATCAGAGCAGTAAATGTGTGATGATGGGTGACCAGGAAGAACATGACAAAATATTTTGTATTGTTCATGAGCACCAATAAACACCACACTTCATTATACAATTTATCAATATAAAAAACGTCGTATTGTATATGATAAACAAAGTTCGATATAAAGTATCGAATCCGTTGTAGTCTAGGTGGTTAGGATACTCGGCTCTCACCCGAGAGACCCGGGTTCAAGTCCCGGCAACGGAATTTTTTTTTATTTGGCCAAGGGTTTGCTTCAACGAGTCTTCCATCAAGTGTTTGGTTTCAAACCTTCTTCTAGTGATGAGAAATCCATAGAAGAGAAAACTCATCTTTCTATTTCTGCACAACATGATAATAAGTGAGGGCATTTGTATCCATTATCGAAATCAAATCTAAAAAGAAAATTTATTACATAAACACTATTCATACAATTTTTCAACAAAAATTGAATATAATAGAACTTTTTTTTTTCTATATATAAAAAAAAAACCCAACCCTAATCACATAGCACAACCACAATTTTCCTAAACACGCCCTAAATCTACCCTAAATCCTAAAAACCTACTCATTACAACAAACCATAATCACTTCTTCGTTTTTCTTCACTCTCAAATCTCAATCAAAATTTAGTTTTCACTCGGGCTTCCTTGACGCGAGGAGAACCTTTTAGTGTGTTGTAGACATTCTTCTGATAATAGTTCCATTTTAGCTCTTGGAAGTCCTAGAACGGCAACAACAACATGAACACACGAGTAGATCTCCAAAACACAAAAGAGAAGGATATATCTCGAAGTATGATGCAAATCTAGACTATATGCTCAAGAGATAGGTAAGAATGATGGTGGAAAAATACACTAAAGTAGATGTTATCACATTCTTTTCTTGTAGTCGAGAACTACAAGTGAAGGAATGAGTTGGTCTTTCAAAATAAGAAACAGAATGGGGCTAAGCATACCTTCATTTAAGATCATGTGATGGATTGCACAAGAATTTGCCAAGTTAGAGGTGTCTCGGTGAAGGATATAAGTAATACGTTGATAACCGATCATTAAAGATAGTGTGGATAGATGACAATGCAACTTCACTCACAATTTTGTTGTTTGAACGGTATTCATGGTTGAGTTCTAGAGTATCCTACAAGGTTTAAAGTCGATGTCGGATGGTGGTTGCAAGCTCGTGATTTTAAAATGACTAGTAACTTGCAACAAAAGTTTTGGCAAGTCTTTAACTCGTTGTCAACCGCTTGCTAATCTGGTTGGTCAATGTTAAAATTTTATTTGAAAATATTGCATCATCTAGGCTCGTCATGCCTGCCTTAAGGTTAATTTTGTTGCGGTTATATTGCAAATTTGACTTTAATTTTCCGCTTGATTTCCATATAGTGTTTGACCCTCCTGAAGATATAGTGCTTGAACTAGTATCGACTACTTAACCCATTTTTCCAAGTTGAACCAACATTGAGTATTAAAGAGTCAATTGAAAACATTTATTTCTTTTGGTCTGTGTATTACTTTATGTACAAAAATTGTCCAGATTTGTAAAGTGAAAACCCTTCTTCTTATCATGTCATTCATACACAAATATAAGAAAACAATATGAGCCACTGATTCCTCGTCTTCCTAAACCTCAGCTCTGAGAGCAAAATCCGACAAACAAAAGACCACCAATCATCCCCTAGCTGTTTCTATGTCCATTTCAGCATAACATATTCCAAGTGTTACATTCTCATTGGATGTTGGATCTCAGCCTCAAAGGAGTTATCTCTTGCAGTTGAACCTTAAGAGCTTTGTGGTATGGTATGCCTATAAACCTCAAGACCAATTCTAAAGCTTCCTTGGTAGGCAAAACAAAAGCCATAAGGAGAGAAGCAAGACCAACCCATTACCCACACTTTTAAGCTTCTCTATATACACACACACAACAATGGCAACAGCTTCCTTGCTTATGACAGCTTCAAAGCCAGCAGCTTTGGACAAGTCAGACTGGGTAAAGGGTCAGCCTCTTCGCCAATCTTCTTCTGTTGCTGTCCGAAGCCACCCAACCGCCTCCTCTGCGCTCTCCGTCAAGGCCAGCTCCTACTCCGATGAGCTTGTCAAGACCGCGGTATGTTCCTCTTTTTACTGTCTCAGTCTCAGTTTCAGTTTCAGTTCCAGTTTCCGTTAGAATAGATAGTTCAAAGCCAGTAAGTATATTGTATTTTTCGGGTTGTATAGAAAACCATTGCATCTCCCGGACGAGGTATCTTGGCCATGGACGAGTCAAATGCAACCTGCGGGAAGCGTTTGGACTCCATTGGTTTGGAAAACACAGAGGCAAACAGGCAGGCATACCGGACACTCCTTGTCTCAGCCCCGGGGCTAGGCCAGTACATCTCAGGAGCTATCCTCTTTGAGGAAACACTCTACCAGTCTACTGTTGATGGTAAGAAGATTGTAGATGTCCTCACTGAGCAGGGCATTGTTCCCGGCATCAAGGTTGACAAGGTAAACTTACTGTTGCAATTCTAATTACTCAGTGAACCAATTTGACTTGCACAATTGATCATCTCTTTGAGCTGTTATGTAACTGCAGGGTTTGGTTCCACTGGCTGGCTCAAATGGAGAGTCATGGTGTCAAGGTCTTGACGGACTCGCTTCCCGCTCTGCTGCTTACTATCAACAAGGAGCTCGCTTTGCCAAATGGTATTCATCTCGCCACATTTACTGTCATATGATCATTAGTTCTTTCTTACTGAACTTGTTGGTGTTTTGAACTGTGAAGGCGCACTGTGGTGAGTATTCCCAACGGTCCGTCTGCATTGGCTGTGAAGGAAGCGGCCTGGGGCCTTGCTCGGTACGCTGCCATCTCTCAGGTGAATACAAATGAACCAGAAAGTGTTCAAGTTCTTCGTTCTTTATGCGAGAGTAATGTTATGATTATATGTTTTTCCGATCATACAGGACAACGGTTTGGTGCCGATTGTTGAGCCAGAGATCTTGCTGGATGGTATTCATGGGATTGATACAACCTTTGAAGTGGCAAAGAAGGTGTGGGCTGAAGTGTTCTTCTACCTTGCCGAGAACAACGTCTTGTTCGAAGGCATCCTCCTCAAGCCGAGCATGGTCACCCCTGGAGCCGAGTGTCCTGAGAGGGCCACCCCCGAGCAAGTTGCCGGTTACACTCTCAGTCTCCTCCGCCAAAGAATTCCCCCGGCTGTCCCCGGTATCATGGTTAGTTCTTCATTCATCTATCCTTCCTAACTGGAATGATTCTATGGAAACTGGATCACATTTGAATCTTGTGTTACAGTTCTTGTCTGGTGGACAATCTGAAGTTGAAGCTACTCTGAACCTGAATGCCATGAACCAAGCATCAAACCCATGGCACGTGTCATTCTCGTACGCTAGAGCTCTACAAAACACTTGCTTGAAGACATGGGGAGGAAGGCCGGAGAATGTCCAGGCGGCTCAGGAGGCACTGCTCATTCGGGCAAAGGCAAACTCTCTCGCCCAGCTCGGTAAGTACACCGGAGAAGGAGAGTCCGAAGAGGCTAAGAAAGGCATGTTTGTCAAGGGCTATGTGTACTAAGCCGAGTTAAATTCTGAAGAACTTCATTTCAATTATTTGTATGATGGAATGACAATCTGGGTATCTTCTACCAAACACATAGTTCCATAAAATCCCAAGACCGTAGGAGGTTATTTTCAAGCAATGTAAACTCCCTTCAAATCTAGTGATTATTTGAATGCTGGAATGCAATTGCTAGCCAAGTTCAGTATATACAATATACCACTGAAATACTGCAATTGCCCTGCCAAAATTTATCACACCCCAACTGAAATGAAAAAATCAATGTTGGTATAATCATCACCGGGTTCGACTGGTACCTGCTACACATACTCAAAGCATATGCAATATCTGGTCGAGTACAAGTCATTGCATACATGATGGATCCTATAGCATAGGCATAGGGAGCCTTGCTCATCCTCTCAATCTCACCAGGTGTCTTAGACACTGGGTCTTGCTGAGATGGATCCCATGTTGCATAGGCAGATACCCTTTCTTGGAATTTGCCATGTTAGGACACTGAGGCTTGCCAATTCAGTTTGTAGGAAGCCATAATCATCAAAAATGAAAAGCAGAAGCAATGTTTACCAATATAATTACAGTTGATAATATCTATGAAACAGAGATGCATATACAGCCCTTTTTGAGCCTAGCAAAGAAGATCACCAGCAAACGCAGATGCACATACCAAACCCAGTCTGTATCATTAAGCAGGTTGGTGTCAGTCGGACCCTATAATAGCAGAATAACTTCTGGAGAATATTCAACTGGCTAGTATACCACTCCATAATTTATCAACTAATAATCAGAAAATCTGGAGGCCCAGAATTTAGGTAGAATTTAGTAATCTACACAAAAGCCTGTACCTATTCAACAGAAGAAAAAATCAATGTTGGTATCCAATCATACAACACTTGGGGAACTCCCGTACCATTCAGTCGCATCAGCTGGAAAACGATCTAACACCAGAGCCTTGCAAGCCGTTGTGGAAATACTGGCCATTTTAAGGTCGAATACAAGGTAAAGGTGCCAATCTCATGTTTCCACGCTCGGCACTGCTCATCATTATTGCTGGAGACAAGAAGAATCCTGATCCTTTTAGACTTAAGAGATGGATATTCCAAAAGCAAATTAATTGACTATTGATTGACAAATACAGTAGGAGGAGGGAAGAGTATCATCAAGTCTACAAGTATTTTGGTTCAGTGATTTATATATACCCGAGGTTATAAAGAAGCACAGTTGTAAGGGGATCATTATTATTTTTACTTTTTTGAAGATATGGACCATTACTCTTACATATATCTCTCATAATCAACTCTTTTTGGGCCCATTTGGTACTCATATCTAAGATTTTATACCTAGTGCTTGATATTTACACATATGGATATCAAAGTGAATCCTTGATATCAGAATGTAAAGATAAACCTAAACCAACAATTTTGGGGTATCAGTATATCACTGATATCAAGCATCGTACAAAACAATGGAATTAAGTATCAATCACATACACATCTTGATACCAATACCGATATCTACTATCTTGATATGCAGATATGGATACCAAATGAACCCTACCATGTCCAGTCCATTTTAGATCTTACTATATGCTCCTGTTATGAACACTATCATCATTTCAAAAATGATAACGCCCACATCAACAGAAAATTGTCTTCATTAGATGAGAATGACTGTAGGAAAACATACCTGATTATTAGAAGCTGAACCACGTAGTCGATGTGGCTTCATGTTTAAGTCAATCATCTTATTATTATCTTCCTGCTTATGGCCGTCAGCACTAGAACCCGTCCCTGGGACAAGAGAATTCCAGTGATTTTGCTGGTTTTCTGGTCCATTTTTAAAAGATGATTGGTGGGGTTCTTTGATATTCTCAGTTAAACCAACAGCTTCAGAAGCAGGGTCGTCAATTCTGATGGGTTTATTGTCTGGAAACTACATGGAATCATGAAAAATAAACTCGCAAGAAAGGCTTATGTGAAGACAAGGGTATTACACTTTCCAAAAAGAAATACAAACCTCAACTCTTTGCTTCAAGAGAAGATATCTCCCATGAGTCTTTTTACCTCCACCGTGCACTATCATATCACATTGCAAGCAAAGAGAGCTCCCGTCTACCTCACAGTGAAAGAAAGCTACAAAAATAATGCCATTCAAGAGAAAATCATTTTCCAAATACATCCAAACAATAACTAGCACAGATGAAAAATATCTGGTAGTTTCGTAGAGTCACCTGGAGCATTTTCACATATGTCACAGCGAGGAAGAGCACTTGGGTCAGCAAGCTTCACTCTGACATGGCGGCTTGCAAGCTTATTACACATGTGAACCTAACATTTTCATTACGTATTAAATTACAACTCCAAATATAATTACAGTCTCAGAAAATTACAGAACTTCTTGCATTACAAAATTCTCTGACTTCTCTAATACCTGTGGTAGAGGAAGCCAATACATGATCTTGCTTCCAGACAAAAACTTAAGCTTAATCACTAATTATTTTGGTTATCTGATCATATTCAAACGAGGTCTGAGACTTGCAACTTCTAAAGATGTATACTTTCAAGGTTCCAATTACATTCCATGTATTATAGAGGAGAATATTTGCTCAAATTAGTTCCTAACAAAAAGAGACCTAACTAGAAAGTTTGTTAGACTGTCATGTGAATCATCAATTCGACACTGAATGTGCAAGTTAGAAGTTGATCTGCTCCACAATCAGACCCCAATTTTTGAACCCTATTAACCAACTTGTCTCAATCACACTAGCCAAATGCAATTCAGAATCCACAGTTGTAACAAATTCACATATTAAGGACTGAGAGATCCTACTACGCACAAGTGTTGACAACAGACCATCTAAGATCTCACAATTTGTGTTTAGAGTGGCGAGTTTGACAGGCAAAAGAAGAAAAGCAAGCGAAGAAGAAAAACAGGATATTGAAAGCCTTAAAAATGCATAAAACCCCAAATTGAAGGAAGGGAGAGACGTTGTCGTCACAGGCGGGACAAAGGGCGGCTTCATCGGCGGCACAGAAGTAGGTTGCGGCAGCGCTCTCGCAGGCGTCACATAGGGTTCGCATGTTCTTTGTGACGACCGCCAACCAAAGTCTCATAATCTGGTTGATTTGTTCACAGCATTTGAATGAGATTCTGTTTGGATTGTGCAGAAATTGAAATGAAACGAAAGAGGTGGGAAGAAGGTAGATGAATTGTGTTGTGTAGATGGATTGTCTGATTTGGACATGAATTTAGGCTTCAAATTCTTCTCTTGGATTCCGATTTATATACATGTTGGAGAAGAAAGCTAACATGTCAACATTTGTTTTAACCACCAATTAATGTCTTATCTTAATTATTATTTCCTGCAAAAGAATAAAATATTCCTACGTGTATTTTACATTTCATTTTTTTAATAATTTTTATCAAAAAATAAAAAAAAGTAATTTTGATAACCAGACCTTTTTAAAAAACTATAGTACTAACTGGACTTTTTAATGTTTCAATTAAGTAAATATACCTCAACTTTTTGTATTTATTCTCAAACTGTACGCATTTTTTTCTAAAGTGATACACAAAAGTTGAAAAAGTCTAGTAAACCAAATTGTTTCAATAAAAAAGAGTAACAGGTGTGAGAATAATAATGGTAATTGTATGACGACATTTAAATTTAAAAAAAAATGTATATTTGAGTGACAGGTGTGCGATATTTTGAGTGTAAAAGCAATGGTGAGAGAGAGGGTGTTGAGAGCCACAAGTTCCATTGCTTCAGAGATGGGACATATTGACAATGACTTGCCACCTCTTCTCATCCACCACTTAATACACTACTTTCTTTTTTCTTTTCTTTTTTAATATTAGAATATAATGACTTGTTAAAAACAGATCTAATTTGATACAAATCATATCTAACTTGCTCTTATCCACCACCTTCTCGGTGTCTCATGGCTATTTAAATTATATATATGACATTATATTATAATTATAATTATATTAATACTTTCTAATATATTATTTTTTTAAAAAAATTTGGAATTGAGTTGGATTGTAATTTCATGAGGAATTTGCTCTATCACTTATTTACGGTGCATTGTTTTATTGTTAAGGTAAATGAATGGATTGTGAGATAAATAAATAATGAGAGAAATTGGTGAAATAAACTCTCTATTAGGGGTATATTTACTAAATGAGATTATGTTATCAGCTTTATTAATAGAACAATATCGCTAAAAAGTTCTAGTTAGTGATATTGGCCATAAATAATTAGAGATGTGTGATCATAGTACATATATGGACATGAGACCAAATAAAAACCGTTATTTTTTTAGATCAATGGTATCGTATGAAAGTTTCTCACATGATCTTTTATATATATATAAATCTCGTATTCATATGAATATCTCCACAATGTCGTCACGGCATACTTGTCATCAACTGCGAATCATACACATTTATCGAGACGCAAAAATCAAACAACACTCTCTTCTTTACGACTCATCCCATATATAACAACATACCTTCACATAATACACTAATATTGTATCTCATAACCTCCGACATTCATACCACATCATTTGACAACAACAATTTATCTTCAATTGTAAAAAAAACAACAACCAAAGATAGAAAGCTCTCTATTGTAGGGCGAAAAAAAAAACTCAACCTCTAAGGGCGACCCCTTCCTCTAAACACAAACATTGATATCATTTCCATCAAAAGATCTTAACTCTTGTTATGACACACTAATCATTGTTGAACAATGAACAAAAGAAATAAAATGATTTTGTGAATGTTTCTACTCACCGGAGATCTTAGAGGATCTTCCTTCAATCTTTACCTCGACTCCTTTAAATTTGATACCCAAACCCAATTTTGGGCTACACATCCCTCCGCCATGGATTTCTCTTGTCAAAAACCCTTACTTGGATAAAAAAAAAGTTTATGGTAGAATGGATATTCTTATATCTCTCTTTTACTAACTTCTATTAAAATATAAATCCTATATATCTCGTTTTTTTCAATTTTCACTTCCAAAAATCCCAACAATCGTGTCTCCACCATGACCAACCACCACCTACGTTGTAACCCACCACCACGGTCACCTGCTAAACCCATTTTACAGGAAAATAAAATGTAATTTGTCCTTTCACCAGACTCCATCATCTCCACAAAGTTTTGAATTTTCTTTTTGTTGTCGGGGATCATTTCCCTACTTTTTGTTTATTCATCCCATATCTACAATTTTTGACATAACAGAATTCGGAGATAACAAAAACAATCTTGACCACATACCTTATCTTCATTATGGTTACTATCATTCTCATAGTTAACAAACGAAATATGTTCTCATAGTTAATAAATCAAATATGAGCTCACAACCTACAAAAAGAAACAAATATGCTTTTGCGCATAATGGCTGAAAACAATGTTATTCACTCGTCCGTGTTAAGTGTTCAGCGTTTTGCAACTTAGTCTTCCGAGTTTTGAGTAAGTGTTGATGGCTTGTCGAGTTGTTTGTCTTGGAGGGGTCATGGATTTGTGATCGACTCTTGAAGGCTCTTTTTTTGTCAAATCTAAGGTGTCCACAGTTGTTTATCAGGCTTCATTCATGTGCACTTCCTTTAATGATTGACGTTGTACACTACATTTTTCTTTGAACGGCTCATTTTGCATTTTCCTTGAAGATTTTATGCATCCGGGCTTACTTGATGTACTTTTGTGTATTTATTTAGTTCCGGTTTATCATGACAGTTTGTTCGTCTGCTGATTTTATGCATCTGGGTTTACTTGATGTACTTGCTCCATAGGTGATGAAATTGACGAGGACCAAGGGCCTTGGTGAACAAATCTACGAGTTGTTCTGAGGTCCGAATGTCTAGTGTTCGAATAGTATGGGTTTGAACCTCATTACAGACCACATGATAGTCAATCTCTATATGTTTTGTGCATTCGTGAAAAACTAGATTGGATGCGATGTGGATTGCTGCTTGATTATCACACCAAATATTGATCGGACTAGAGTATTGTATGTCGAGAGTGTTGAGAAGAGATTTAATCCATTTAAGCTTGCGTGTAGTGGTAGCCATGTCACGATACTCTACTTTTACGGATGATCGGGACACTGTGAATAGTTTCTTTGTTTTCCAAGAGATAGGAGACTCACCAAATAGTGTAGAAACTAGTTAGAGATTTACAAGTGAGGGGACATGATGCATAGGCGGAGTCGCAATAAGCATTTAGTTGTAGGGCACTAGAATTAGATAAGAGTATACCTTGTCCGGGTGATCTTTAAGATAGCGTAAAATCCAAATTGCAGTTTGCCATTGCTTTTCTGTCTGTTCTTGAAGATATTGTGCCAGTGTATGTACCAAATATGTTAAGTGCGGACGAGTGATAGTAAGGTAAATCATTCAGCCTATAAGACGCCGATAACCTTTAGGATCATGATATGGTGCTGATGTATCCAGTGATAGTGAATGTCTTGGTTAGATGGGAAATGTAACTGGTCTCGAGCCCAAATTGCCTGTTTATGTGAGGATATCTAGAATGTATTTTCGCCGTGAGAAATATTCCTTGTGGAGTAGGAGTTACCTCGATATCTAGAAAAAAAAAATGTAAGTGTCTCAAGTCTTTCATATGAAAGTATGAGTGTAACTAATTTTTAAAGCGAGAAATGGACTGAGAGTTTTTACGAGTAGTCTGCATAAGACTGCGTGAATCCAACTTGAAGAAGAGATGATCGAAGCTTCGCAAACCAGTTATGAGGCGACTGCTTAAGACCACAAATTGATTTGTTCAGTTGACAAACCAACGATGGATCGGATTGGTAAAGCCTAGTGGTAATTTTATGTAAATATATTCATGAAGATCCCCGTGCAGAAACGAGTTGTGGACGTCCATTTGATGGAGCTCCCGACGTATAACCGAAGCAACAACAAGTAAAAGTTTTACAAACACAAGTTTATCTATAAGAGCGAAGGTTTTTGTATAGTCGATCCCTCCCCGTTGTAGAGTCCTGAGAGCAACTAATCTTTCTTTATGCTGTTCGATCGACCCATCAACTTTCAGCTTCGTTTTATACACCCATTTGGAACCGATAGTTGTGCGTCCTGTGGTTAAAGTCACAAGAGTCCATGTCTTGTTATGTTGCAGGGCATCAAAGTCACATGTCATAGCATCACACCATGCTTTGTGTTTGACAACCGAGTTATATGATACTAGATCACACACATCGTAAACCATAACAATATAAAACATATAAGCAGGGGATCGGAGATCCGATAATAATCAAGATAAGCCGATAGAGGATATTGAACCTTAGTAGAACCGGATGTTGAATCTAATGAACCAAATGATGATATCATAGTAGAAAGGGAATTATAGTAGTAGTTAGTGTATTACAAGTTAGGAACGGTGGAACGAGTACTTCGTTTGGGAGGAGCTGTTATAGGAACCGAATAAAGGTTTTGTTGATTGTTGTGATTGTTTGACATAGAAAAATTAGCAAGATCAGGAGACGAAGGAATGACGGGATCAAAGTAATGAGTAGTAAAACAAATTGAATCCAACACATGATTTGTTTTAGAACGTCGAGTATATTGAATGATCGGTTTGTTCGTTTGGACGTATCTGTAGTAGGCGGAATAGATAGAGGATTTTGTGGAATTTGGGAAGGTAAGACAATATTTAGAGTATTACTAAAAAAATAAAGAATTCGTGTTGGCAAAGTAAAGTGCTCGAATTGTTGAGGTGAAAGACATTACAAAAATGGTTTTCAAATCAACCTAGAGAATGACCAGAACTAAAGCTTGTGAATTATGATGGAAGGCCAAGGAACCCTAACACGGTTCTTGTTGGATCTCATAAAAGAAAATACACAAAGAAGCTATGAATCTAAGTTGTTCATTTTTATTATAGAAACCTTGTTTCACTTACCATGTTTCAAATCTGACTTATTTCAATTATATTATAGAAACCTTCATCTTCTAGGATCAAAATACTCTTAGGAGAGAACAAATAATCATGAAGTTCATTCACACATACTACAATGATTGCACATGCTGACAATGTGAATGTAATGAACAACAAAGCTAAAAATTAATCTATCACTCCTCCTAAATCAAATAGAAGAGTGATTACGAGTCCATCTCAACTAGATGTTATTTTGAGATGCTCACCGATAAAGCATTTGTGTCAAGCTCCCCAATTGTGAATGTGACATTAGTTTTATTTTTGTGTAAAGTGTGAAACTTAACAGAGTATGGGTGTTTCTATTCTAAAGTTGTGTGCTTTTAACCTAAAATATATCCCATATTTTGACTTTTAATCTTGTTTAGGGTATAATGATGTAATACATTTGGTGTTTAATCTTGTTTAGGATAGTATGATGTAAGACATAATTTGGTGTTTAATCTTGTTATAGGGTATTATGATGTAAGACATTTGAAGTTTAATCTTCTTTAGGGTATCATGACGTAATATATTTGGTGTTTAATGGTATGTAATTGCATGTCTTGTGGGATTATCACATTATTTCAACCATCATGTCATATACATGTCATACACCATATTTGAAAGCGGTACATGTAGAAAAACTAATACATTAGATTCAAGGAAATAGTGACGATACATTGTCTCATCAAAGTCAATAAACACAACAAACTTAAATTACAACTACAATGAAAATTTGATCATCACAACATTCAAACACGTAAACAAGAACATTAACCCCAGAATCACGAGCATACGACTATGATCATGAGCTTTCAACTTCATTACCATGTCTTTACAATCTAGTCTTTCTTTCCCTTTCTCCAATTGCACTTGAACAATTATGGAGTTTTTCGATGCAAGTTCCAAACATATCTTCTCCATCTCAACAAACTTGTCCCTATTTTACTTTGTTAGTTCCATATTACACATTTCTAGTTATTTCTTCTCCTTCACCAATTCTTTGATGACAAGGTTGATCTACGAGTAAATATTTCACTATCCCACTCAAAATAGTTACACTTGTTATTTATTGCATATAAAGGATAACAAAAAAAAAACTTCTAGTATAGTGATTAGTCGTACGTGCAACAGCATATCTTGCTTGCAGACCGTGTTCACAAACTCTATGTCATGGAATGGAAGATGTAACACCCTAAATCTCAGACTCAGGGCGCTAAGATTTAAAACCTCGCAATGGGTCCCAACCCTAACTCGATAACAATATTACCGGACCTTACACCAAAATACAAATGTCAAAATCCCAAAACTGAATAAAATAAATGCAATGTTATGATCCACAACAGACCCTCAGCCGAGTATAACAATAATATCCAAAAACTAAACTACTAATGTCAATATCAAAAGAATAACAACAACCACCCGTTCTATGTTGTACGAGAGCCCCGACTGACCACACCATCCAAATCACTCGACAACTACCCTATCTTGCAAGAAATCTAACAACACGGACAAATCGTTAGCTAACAATCTAAATATTAGAAGAACACATATGCACAAACACACACAATGCGAAAATATAAACATAGAGCAAGCTATCACAAAATCCGTTTTATTATCTTTCCTAAGGTCATACACTCTTAATCCATTTAAGCTTGTGGCACGAGAAGTCTTAAGACTCTTGCCTCCGTCTCTTTATCCAACATGATTGGTTCGGCGTACCTTCTCCTATACCATGTGGAGTGGTTCAATACCCTCACAGTATACCATATCTGACCTAGTCGCAGAGAACCTCTCAGTCTCCCTCGGGGCTGAGTAGATGATGCCACCGCTCGTTACTCTTGGGCCAATAATAAGTCGGTAAGCTAATGCAATTATCATACTATAACACACACACACACACCAAACACCACTCATGTATTCAACCAATATCAAATAGCAGCTAAGTAAGCCCAAAGAACTTACCTGTAATAGGCTAAGTCCCGCTAAACACACTCTCAAATTTGTACTAGGATCTCATTGCCTGAATAAACAAAGGCATAACATCATACACCATCTAACCACTAGAAGTTTCCAACTTGTAGTTTTCAATGATTGTCACAAGATCATATAATCATCATTAGCCTAATCCAACATAACTTCAAGCTACATATATCATAGACACTCCTCTGCATACTCGTATATGAATCATAGGGTAACTAGGAAGGAATGATCATATACCTAGATCCAACTCTTTAAGTCAAAAGTTTGACTTAAGAGTTCACTGGAATGATTCCGTGACCGCGGAGGAATGAAGGCACGACCGTGGGACTAGAGCGTCGGCGCAACCACGGTTACACTGAGGCGCGACCGCGGTGACTTGTTGCGACCACGGTGATCTAATGGCACGGGGTAGTGACAGCTGTCAAGGCGCGACTGCGGCTAGGTGTAGGCGCGGCCGCGGGCAAACATCGGAATCGTCTCACAATACATTCTTCGATGTTTAGCGAGCCTTTGGTGCCTCCTTGTCTGACGTTTCTCTCCTCCTGTTGTCCACTACGATATGAGAATACCGCTAACTTCCTGGATTCATCAATCGTCACAAGACAAAAACGAAAGGGAGAATCAAGAAAAATTCTTGAGTCAAAACATGAGGGAATAGGAAGAATAAGGGAGAGTAAGAAAAACTTACTGTCACTTTTGAAAAGTACACAAGACCGGATCTTTTCCTGATAATTTGTAATCATTCACTGGGAGCGAAGAGTTTCACTCTTGATAGATTGAGAAGAGGTTGAAGGAGAGAAAGGGAAGAGAGAGGAAAGAAGGTACGCGAGAGAGGATAAGAGAGGCGGCATAGGGTTTGCGAAGGCTGGGGAAACACAAAGGGAAGGAAGTGATGTGATCCAGGAAACCGATGCAAACAGTTTCACTTCAATTCGACCCTTCAGTATTTTGGTCATAACGAATGTTACGTTTATTCAATGAATGTCCCTAAATACTTGTTGAAAAGCTTATTTAAAGGGATACACTATTCATGAAGACTATAAGAGCATATTTGTACAAGTGATGGGTCGTAAATGCAGTTTTCCAGCAGTCGGATTTATGGCCAAAATGTGAAGAGTCCAACCAATGCCTCATCATGTGGATCTTTAAGGTCTATTATTTTTGGCCTTGTTTTTTTATCTTTCATTTAGCCTTATTTTTCCTATTTAAAGGCTGCATGATTTAAAGGCTGCATGATTTATAGAAAAATAAGTGAGAGAGTTAATAATTTTTGGAAAAAAGAGTTTGGTTCCTTGGTTTTTGGTGAGATGCTGAAACCTCCTCCTTGGTGAGATGCGAGGGAGAAGACATTAGTTCTCATAGGTGAGATGTCTATGTGAGTTGATGCGAGTATTGTAGAGTGACTGAGCATCGGTTCAAAACCGCAAACCACAAACCGAACCGCAAACCTGAAAAACGTGGACCGCACGGTTGCGGTTTGGTTGCGGTTTTGCGGTTGGGTTTGTGGTTTTGCGGTTTGGATTGCGGCTTTGCAGTTTGGTTTGCTGAACTGATGAACTGAACAAGTAGAAGATTGAAGAAGAAAATAAAAGAAAATAGAACAAGACAATAATAGAACAACTGAATAACTGCTGAACTGATGAATTGAACAAACGGTAAAGACATATCACATATCACATATGACAGTAATGACACAGTTATACATCAAACATTCAAACGGTAAGGACATAACAACAAGACAACAATAGAACAACTGATGAACTGAACAAGTAGAAGATTGAAGAAGAAGAATAGAGTAAGAGAGGTTAGGGACTTAGGGCTGTGAAAAACGAGTCTGAAGAAGAAGAAGAAACCTGTGTGAGGTTGCAGTCGTCGGAGGCGGAGGTCTGGAGGCACAGAACGGTGAGAGCGGCAGAGGAGGCGGAGGTTTGGAGGAGGCGAGCGACGCTGCGACGCCGGAGGAAGGGGCTGCTACGAGCCTGGCTGCGTTCTGCGACACTTTACACTTTACTTTACAATGTAAAGTGTAAATTAGGGCTAGGTTTTTTTTTTAAAACACAAAGTTGTGGTTTGCGGTTCGGTCCATAAACCAAACCGCAAACTGCAACATGATTTTTAACAAACCGCAAACCGAACCTTAACGTTGCGGTTCGGTTGCGGTCCAAACCGCAAATTACGGTTCGGTCACCGAACCGCAACCTGCTCAGCCCTAATGGTGAGATGCTTGAAGCCTTAGCAATACACATCTTGCACTTTATTTTTCATTATAAAAAATCTAATAAAACACGTGTATGCCCCAATGTAGGGATCCAATGATGCAAGTCAAACACTAACTAAAACAAACCTACACACGTGTTTTATTAGATTTTTGTTATAATGAAAATTAAATACAAGATATGTATTGCTAGAGCTTCAAACATCTCAAAATTCACTCTACAATACTCGCATCAACTCTAATAAGCATCTCACCTATGAGAACTAATGCTTCCGCCCTCGCATCTCACAAAGGCAAGCCACCCTGCATCTCACCAAGGAGGAGGTTTCGGCATCTCATTAAAAATAAAGGAACCAAACTCTTTTTTCCAAAAGTTATCAACTCTCTCTTATTTTCTAAGGAGCATACATGACTCTATATATAGTGTAGGACTATGCTAATAAAAAAACATAAAATAGAACCAAAACAATATAATTTATGGAAAAGGTGGAAGGTCCCTCATTAAAGTTGGCTTTGAATGCTCCTCATTTACTCCATTGAAGAGGTTAAAAAATGGACTTTGGATTTCCGTTCATATTGATGATGTTGTATAGATAGATGTTTTTGGGCATCTTCCAAATTGAATTGACGACAAAAATCCCCATCAATGTTGTAGCTCTTCAAATTAGCTTTCCAGAAAGAATTTATTTGACTTCATTGGACAAACATAGCCATAACTACAACCAAAATACTGAAGGGTCGTCTGAAGGAATTTTGGGTCACATTATGTTGAAACACCGTCTGTTTTGCACATACTCAAGTTTCATTTAATGAAACGCATACCACAATATTTGAAGATCTTGAAATTATCTTTCTAACTCACCTTGAATTATCACAAACGGACTTCGGAATAAGAAGATAAGAACGTTATACTGAAGTCTAGCCATTTGCATCCGAATCACATCAGGAAAAGATCGAGAGATCGAGATAACAATCGAAAAGAAAACAAATCTTGATGGTTACAAAATTGGAAGATCATGCTTAGTTGTTTCCCCGCGACCGCGGAAAAAAACTACCGTGGCCGCGGTGCGGCTACTGGCCGCGTCCGAGGGTAGGCAACATGTTGCGGTCATCGGACACGACCGCGGTGACTCATCTTGAGCCTCCAAAAACCTGGTTGTTATAGAAGATGTATAAAGCTTGACATTTTGTTGCCCTAAACACCATAAAAACAAACATAGTGTGGAATAGAATGGAAGAAACCCTATTTCAATATAACATCACATTAGAACTGTTAATCAAACCTAATCCATGAGTTAGATGGTCATTGTCTTGCTTTGTAATAAGGAACATGAAACGAACAAACCAAAATCAAACACAAGAGTGCATCAATTAGAATTGTTAGTCAAACCTTAACTAAACTCAACCTCAACGTCACATTATTCAATAGAAAATGAAGAAACCAAAGTAAATCGATTAGAATATTTAGGCAAACGACGAAATCCTAGTTCAATCGAAGAGAGCCTAGTTCAAACAAAGAAGAAAAAAAAAATGTTTAATCACAGAAACCCTAATACGTTTATTTTATAACTCAATACTCAATCAAAGAAATCATGTTTAACAAGTAATTCGTATTAAAACTCAAGAAAACAAGATTGAATCTAACCTGAGTTGGAACGTAGGGTAAAACTTTCAATTTGTAATTCGAATGAAGAGGGAGATATTTGACAAAGACTTCAATCGGGTAAGAGTATACGATGATTTTGACTTGGTTCATTTTAATTTTTTTTTGTAAAGAAAACCCTGTTTGGTTCAAAGTTAAAATGATAATCTAATCGGTTCATGGGCCAGAGAAGAAAAATATTAAAATATTATAAAGTGGGCACCTATAACAAAATTTTGGACAGAATAAGAGGAGGGATGATCTTTTGGTGACGGAGCCGTCATTACGGGTAGTTTCCGATAATTAAAAATAGAACGATTAGTTGCAAAAGATCCTATATAATGGGTGATTTCCGGTAATAGAGAAGCTGAACTCGACAAAAGATCGGGACCACTTCTCGTGTTTCACATCAAGCTCACTATCAGCCCCATGTTGTGAACGCATTAAGAAAACATACATAAAAGGGATTATGACATAAAATCCATGAAGGGTACTATTATCCCAAAAATCAAAAGTAAGCACTAGATGGAAAACATGACAAAGCTCGAAGAGATGAAATATTTCAGTTTTGACTATATTTGGAGGAAGAAGCTATGCAGGGAGATTAATTGAAGTTGTGATTGCATTATTTGCGAATGAAGAAGAACATTTGAAAGGTATAGTAGCAAGAGGATACCGATAGGTTATTGCATCTCATGCCAAATTCAGTTCTTATATGAGGTATGAGTTGTTAGGGTCATAGTCTCACAAGTTGTGATCCAACTTCAAATATCTTATACATGTTTAAATCTTATATGAAAGTTTTCTAAATGATTGGACATGTTTATGTGTGATATAGAATTTGGAATACCCTAAGGGTTAAATACAAGATTTTTTTCAGAAAAAAAAACTTGTCTTGTTCTTCTAGAAACCGTTTAGACGTCCCGTATCTGTTTTACATATTTTGAAACATTGTTTTTTTTTTACATCGATTTGATCAAGTAACAATATTTGTGTACCTTTAGTTGAACTTTTATTTTTATTTTAGTTGATATGATCTTTAACCTATATACTATATTTAAATTTATGACATAATATATCTCGATCATTATATGAATTATGTTTATGGAATAAGTAAAATAATTTTTAGCGCAAAATTTCATATCACTAATGAAGCAATCTATATATACTACTAAAGCAGCACCCATTTTGTCCACGTGTCAATCTCTAAGGCCGTCCACGTCAGCTTTTTTCCAATTTATTTACAGATTTGCCACAACGTATTTACAGATTTGCCATTAATTATTTTATAAAAAAATTTTTATTAAAATTTGTTAACAGTCATCATGCCACGTCGATTTTATTAAAATAAATAATTAAAAATGAATAAATCTACCTATCTACCAATCAAAATCAAAATTAGCAAACTGATCTATTGTAACTCGATTTGTTGAGAAAATCTAACGCAAATATTCTAACAAGATTTGACACATTTGTTTAATTTAAAACTAAATCAAATTTAGCTCCTATATCTAAATCTAAGTAAAAGTGATAATATATTAAGGTATAAATATAATACTCGAATAATAATTTTTGTAATAGAATTTTAATTATGTTCTTTTATTTATTTAAAAAAAATTAATCCTCATATGTTAGTCATATTAATCAATAAAAATAATTTTTACTATAAATTGATATCAAATGTATGATGCATGATAGTGAAATAATAATATTTATTTAGACAATCCCGCACAAGGTGCGGGCACTAAACTAGTTTGGTACTATGTAGATGTCAAGTTGGAGCCCAACAAATGTTAAAATTGCAAATTTTATGTGACAAATTAAAAAGTTATAAATTTTCATGACACAACTTAAAATTATATTTAATTGTGATTTTTTTTATTGTATTTAAATTATTTAAGACAAATAAAAATGCTCCAACATGTTATGAAAAAATTGACTAAATCATAACTTATTTAGTTATAATTTACAAATTTACAAAAGTTTTCAAAGAAATATCGTAAATTTATGTTAGTGAGATACCATTATTTATTTTTATATAATTTAGTCACCTAACATGAAGTAAATCTATATGTTAAAATGAGATAATTTACTAATTATAATTTAATTGGTCCAATTTTAGGTTAAGGCGGTTTCGTGGCGGTCCATTTTGGTTCAAGATTCAAATAGATCAGATATAGTTTTGGATCAATTTGATACACGGTTAGAACGGATCGTTTTTCCGAATTATGTGATATATTTTCAGTTTGTATCGGGTTTTGTGGATTGAGCTTTGCCAACTCTTAGAGCAAGAAGTGTTGAGTCTCGCGAATAGCCAACTTGGTAACAAGTTCATGAGTATCAAGCTAATCAACATGAAAAATAGTAGTGGCAAAGGATGAAGCATGATCTCGAGAGTGAGTGGAGTAGGGTATTGGGTAGGTAAGGGCCATGAGTGCCAAAAGTCGGACTATTGACAACAAGGGGATTCATCACAACATCCACATCTCCAACAATCATTAAGATGTGACTCATCATCGGACTTTCTCTCGTACTTCTCTCTACACGATGTCGTGACACATACAGTAGGAGTGAAAACAATGCCAACAATTATAAGCGTAAATGTTTGAAAAGGAGCCTAGTATGATGACATATATTGTCCATCAGTCTAAGGTGCCTGCTCGTGACCACCTTGTCAAGTCTAGTTCACATGCGGGCGTATAGAGGGTGGTGACTCTCTCTATTTATCCTCTCTTGGTTTTTCTACACACTTCTTATAATCTAATACAAAACTTGCAAACCGACAATGTTTATCCTTTAATATAATATTTTATGTAATCAAAACTTATGCAATCAGGTTCGTCGGTACGAAGACAAATCGGTGTGTGAGGCAACCACATCAAGTGGTGCATGAGCCCACACGCCGCCGGACACATCATCATTCGAGCCAAAGATGAAAGAATTTATAAAAAAAAATAAAAAATCCCACAAAAAACGATATTATTCCATACTAATCCAATTTATTTCGTTCAATTGAAGTTATTTCAAATAAATGGAACTTCAACCTTTGGTATCTTCCTCCCCTTTGGGATGACTCTATAGCATTTCAATCCAAAACCGCGATTAGACTAATCGAGTGGGATGTGGTTTAGTTTTGGTTTAGTTTGTTTGGGGTTTGAAGTGAACCTCAAATAACCAAAACCAAAACTAAACTGGGTTAGGTGGGGCGCAGGCGGAAAGAGCATGTTTGTTTTTGAATAATTTGGATAATCGATAAAAAAATATAGGTATAAGTAAAATCACCCCCAAAATATTTTGATCGTCTACCTTTTGATTTTGACAAAATTTTCAATTGTCTGCAAATTGTGACATCCTCTCCCCAAATGTCAGGCATGCCACCGCGAGTTTCTCTCCACCACTTAAACAATGGCATATTTCTTGCATCCAACGGGCTTCATTCCAATTTCTACATATTTCTCTTCTCTCTCTACAGTCAAAGAAGAGAGAGAAAGAGGAAGAAGACTGCTCCGTTTTCTTTCTTCCTTTCTTTTCTCAATTTTGTTTTGTGTGCCTTTGAACAACAAGGTATCGAATCATCTTAAGGTTTCAAAATTGCAGCCCCAAAGGTGAGTATTTTGAAACCCTATTTTATAATTTGTGTATCTAATCTTGTATGAGAGAGCCCTTTAATTTCGCCATCATAAAGTTCACTCTTTTTGTCTTTGAAATGAACCAGGTTATTCCTATAAACCCTAGTTTGTTTTTCTCATATTTTGTAGATGATATAAGTATAAAGGTCGGTTGGCCACCTGTTGTTCTTGCTGGTTTGGAGGCAATTTTGTGGGGGTGAGTTTATATTTATGGATGATTTTTGAAAAATAGTTGAGAAGTTGTGATTGTGGGGAGGAAGTCATGGATAGGCATATTCTCCCCCAAGGGAAATTTTTGGTTTCAGTTAGGATTCGGCCTTTAAATGAAAAGGAGGTTGTTAGGGGTGAGGATGTTGATTGGGAATGCATCAATGATAAAACAATCTTATACAAGAACACTGCTTTTTGTCCCGATCGATCAATGTGCCCTTCTTTCTACTCATTTGGTAAGAATGTAAATGATTTATAATTCCCTTATATTCTCATTTAGCTTTGGTATAAATGAGAATATTTTTGCTTGCAAATTGTTGTGTTGTAGATAGAGTCTTTGAGTCAAATTGCTCAACAAGGCAGGTTTATCAGGAAGGAGCTAAATCAATTGCCCTTTCAGCTGTTGCTGGAATTAATGGTAAGTGTATCTTCTTTTTTAGTTTTACAGTACTTGCTACTTCTTTTAATTGGAAATACAACGCATTCTAGGAGTGACACAATTGTTAATAATAGTAATAACCAAAAATATTTATTTTCATATTATCTTTTCATTGATTTTTCTATTTATTAATATCACCATTCTTCCCAACCTATCAATGAAAAATAAAAAGTCTAGAAGATATATAAATTAATAATAGTTCTCGTAACTCACTATTTGAAAATTGTAAAACACCTTATATACTTGATCAAATTTTAAAGGTTAAAATGTCCAATTTGGTTGGAGGGAATATTATACAAGAGTACAAGACCACACATTAAATATCATACTTAACACAAGCCCAAAAATGACAAAGTAGTGGATAATAAGAATACAGAGTTATCTTAATAATTTTCGATGTATAAGAATGTGAAAAACAAAATGATTACATGTTATCTTGGAGTGCGTTTGGGAGCCTAAAAAATGAAGATCATGCTAGATGATGGAGATGAAAGTAGATGATGGAATGAAAAATATTGACAATTAGGTATTTGGGAGCATGTTGGAGATAATAAGGTCCCATATCGAAAGATGAGGACACTCCGAACCTAATATATAAGCTCGGTGAGCTACTCCTCCTATTGTCAATTGGTTTTAGGATGGAACCTCATCGGGTTTATGTGTTGGGCTTGGGCCTAATGCGCATGTGCACTCGTATGCACATGACCCCCGCTCTACCGGTCCGTCTGTATCGGACTTTGACATGGTATCAGAGCGGTTAGCCTCAATTCGGCTCGCGATCCTAACCTGTGGACAAGTGCAACTCGGTCTATATCCTCTAGTTGGACTTGCGGGGGCATGTTAGAGATAATAAGGTCCCACATCGAAAGATGGGGACACTGCGAGCCTAATATATAAGCTCAGTGAGCTACTCCTCCTATTGCCAATTGGTTTAAGGATGGAGCCTCATCGGGTTTATGTGTTGGACTTGAGCCTAATGTGCATGTGCGCTCGTATGCACACGACCCCCGCACTACCGATCCGTCTATATTGGACTTTGGCAGAGCAACATCATTTAGAAGATGAAGGAGAGTACGCTAGATGATGGAAGCTGGAAAATTTTCTATTCCATCATCTACTCATAGGTAGATTACGGAGATTATGAAGATGAAGCAATTAATTTCTTCCAATCTTCGCCCTAGAAAATTCAAAGACCCTCCCGCAATTGCTCACCACTAGTAACTACAAGCATCACGTTTCCACTCTGCCATTAGCTTTGTGCAGATGAACTTTGTCAAGAATTGTGCATGTTCTTACTACCATCAATCCTCCAATTCGTCTTTAAAATGTAACAACCTATAGTATATGTTCTCTTTTAGTTATTTTTCCACATTTTGTTTACTCCAAATTATATGTATTTGACTTTATAATTTTTCTACTGCAATCAAAATAATATGAAGTAAACTATTAAATTGAATATTTATATAAAAGAGAGAGTTTATAACTACCAAAATCGATAAATAAGTTTTATAAATATAAATTAAGAACTTATTTTAAAAATGTTAACATATTTTTTTCAACTTTGGTTATACACAATTCTTTCAATATTATGCAAATAAAATCAATTTTTCATTTTGTTAAAGTCATTACAAATTAATGTTAAAAAGAAAGTCTGTTTTGGTAATTTTACGTTTATATCAGCTTCAATAAGTTCATAGTTCCCAAACGATCAACAAGATTATCAAAAAATATCAGCTACTTATTTCAGCTACTCAATCAGCAGTAGCTTCAAGTACAATAAGTTTTAGCTTCAGCTTCATCTAATATAAGATCGTGGTTCCAAACGGACCCTTGATCATATGTTTCTAGGCCTTAATGATCCGGACCAAACTTACCAATGGTTTTGGTAACAATTAATATCGAACGGGCGTTCTAATTTTGACTTTAATTGGTAAATTTGTGAAAATTGAACATATTTAGTGAGTGATATTGGTTAATTTCCCCTTTTTAATAATGTTGGTTATGTTTTGATTTTGCTGTTGATTATGGAGTTCATTATCTGATCATGTTTATGACAGCGAGTATTTTTGCATATGGACAAACAAGTAGTGGTAAGACATACACCATGACGGGGATTACGGAGTATGCAATGATAGATATCTTTGACCATATTCATAAGGTAAACACTAAAGAGGAAGTGCTTTATGGTTTTTTTTCATGGCATGAATTAAGAAGTATTATATTTATATATATAAACTATACTAGACTAACTTTAAAACTAAGTATGTGCAAAATACATTTGTTGCCCAAAACTTCTCTTGAACAAACTAGATGCTCATCTCCACATGCTTAATGTGATGATGTTGAGCCGATTAGACCAAAGACACTCAATTTAATATTGTTGTAATAAATGACAATGCCCCACTTACGAGCACTTGAAGCTCAATGAGAAGGTTGTAAAGTCAACAAGTTCCTGTAATGGCAATTTCCATCACTGTGGTACTTGACATCGACACTCGAGATAAATAATGTCGTTTGTCAATTGGAGAACCAAGAGACCAAAAGATCACCCAAGTAAACACAATAACCATAAGTAGACCGAATTTTTCTAGGCATTCAAATAAAGCAAAATTGAAGAATTTGTCTAGGCATTATATTGTGGAGGTATGCTTTCATATGAAGATCAATCAACTTAGAATGTGACAGTGGAGGGCCCATGAGTACGAAGAGAATGAGTGACGTTCAATGCCCTAACAATTCCTTGCTTTACCGGACAAGAAAGAAGGAGTTGTTGCAAGTTTGTTAGGCTCAGAAGGGAGGGAAAAGTTATTGTTGAACTCCCTATCCGACTCAATTTGAAAGCTTTAATGTAAGATGAAAGTTGTGTTTAGACATAAGCATGAATGTGAAGGAATTTCGTAAAGCCGTTCTAACTTGTGTTTTAATGGAGACACCTAAAAAAGGTGTGTAGATTTATCAAGAAAAATAAGACAATGCTAAAAGCCCATATTACTAATAATAATAGATGTCCAAATTCTACTATGAAGGATGTCGGACCTACCAATCTGATATGATAAAAACCGCCAAAACTATTGCACTTCATGATTAGGGTCCTTGTATGAACATTCTTCACTGAAAAACCAAACAAATCAAATGTTGGGCACGTTCCGACTCATTGAGTATGTATAATATATTGCATATTTACCGTCACCCACACGAATACAAAGTACAAAACTAACTTTGTATACATCCTAAAATATACATGAGGATTTTACAAATATACGGGGAATTTGTTGCACTCTAATACACGAACAACCTCACTATATATGTAGCCTCTTGAGGTGGGTTGGTGGCGGGCTAATGTTGTCTCTAGTGTTTGTGATCAGTTGAAAGCAAGAGGATATTTGTGTAGTTTTTTGTTTTAGGTCAAGATATATACCGAACTACCTTTAATACTAAGTATGTGCTAAAACATAAATTATACAAACTAAGTTACTAAAATATGTATGTGTTGCAGCATACTCAAAGACAGTTTATTCTGAAGTTTTCTGCTATGGAGATTTACAATGAATCAGTGAGGGATCTCCTCTCTGTAGATACCACTCCTTTGAGGCTTCGTGATGACCCTGAGGTGATCAATTCATTTTTATAATTGACTATATTTACTATGGTATTAATGATAGGCTGAGTCATTTTCCAGAGGGGAACAATTGTCGATAAGCTCACAGAAGAGGTTGTTCATGACTTGAATCATGTACAAGAACTTATCTCTGTATGTAAAGGTATAAGATTTATAAAGTTCAACTTACGCCTTAGTTTGATTGAACGGGGCTAGCTAGTTACACCCCTGTAAATAGTATTGCTTTGTGTTTCCAGCTCAAAGGCAGATTGCGGAGACAATCCTGAATGAATCAAGTTCCAGATCTCATCAAATTATAAAACTAGTAAGACTCGATTGTCATCAAAACATTAGTAAAAACGATGCCTACTTCTTGTTCGATCTTAATAATTTGCTTTTGCAGACGATTGAAAGCCATACACGTGAGGTATTTAGCAAGGATAGTTTAAATACCCTCGTCGCCACTGTGGTAAGATTACTAAGAAACATGTTTTCTTGAACACCCCAAAGGGCACGATGTTGATGTCCATTCTGTTTGCATGTAGAATTTCATCGATCTTGCTGGAAGTGAGCGTGCATCTCAAGTTTTATCACTTGGAACCAAGTTGAAGGAAGGTTCTCATATAAATCGTAGCTTACTAGCATTGGGAACTGTTATCCGTAAGTTAAGGTGCGGTGACCCATCTTTCTTAACTTATGGTGGTTGTAGATTTCATAGACAACATCAGCAATGTGTTTTGTATTCATGTACACAGCAAGGAAAGAAACGGTCATGTTCCTTATCGAGATTCTAAACTCACGCGCATATTGCAATCTTCTTTAAGTGGAAACACGAGAACTGCCATCATATGCACCATGAGCCCTGCACGAAGCTACGTTGAACAGTCAAGAAACACCCTCCTTTTTGCAACTTCCGCTAAACAAGTCGCCTCTACTCCAAAGGTTAATATTGAGGACACCGATAAAGCATTGGTGAAACACATGCAGAGAAAACTATCGACTTTAGAAAATGAACTTAGAGATGCAGGGTCTTCTTTTGAGTTCGATTCTACTTCCATACTGAGAGACAAAGACCTTCTAATAGGCAAGGTACTAGCAAATACCATTATAGTTAGTCTTTCTTCCCTTAAGTTATTATGTTGACAACATTACTTTTTTTCCATCCTGTAGTTGCAAAGACAAGTAAAAGAGCTTACATTGCAACGAGATCTCGCTTTGTCTCAGATCCAGAATGTGCAATTTGAGGTTGAAAATAAAAAAACCCACAATCCAATTAATCATCTTTTTCAAATTAAGTTCCTTATTTCATGATATTTATTTATTGTCTTTCTCACAGGAATCAGTAAATGCTCCTTACCCTAAGTTGCATGTCAGACGACAATCTTGGACAAGTCAAATGTCACACGTGTCTAGTGCGACGGATCTTCACTCCATTGATTCTTCTGCGGTGGCATGGGAAACATCTCGTCCTTGTAGTAGACGCAGTTTTAGTTTATGCGATGAAAGCTCTGTATACTCCGACTTTGACGACGACTTCTTACCCAGAATAGTTGCTCATCCAGCTCCCTTTGAGTCTCCTCCTCGTTTGTTCATCCGAACCCCTGTGGGTCAAGAAGCTGAAAGGGAAAAAGAATTCAACATAAACAATACAAGTATTGATTTTGAAGAATCAATCATGAGTGACATTGAAACTAATTCAATTTCTCTTGAACAAAGCAAAGAGACTCTCCCATTAAAAATTGATTGTGGGACCCAAATAGAGGATCATGAGTTACCATCTTCTTGGTATCAAATTGATGATGTGAATGTCGATGAAAACTGCAACTCTCCTTCATTACAGCCTGAGGTAGAAAAGTTGGAAATCCATGTTCATCAAAATAAGCAATCGCTAGAGTCTACTGATAAAATTGATGATGTTAACAATAAGCTTTACGGGATTGGAGATGATGATGACGCCTTTAATGAAATGCTATCAGAAAAGATGATGGTGACGAGATATCCATCAACCTGTATATCAAGAGAAGCTAAAGCTCCCGAACCTAAGTTTTTTACTGAAGAAGTTGATCCGAATGGAGATTCACATGATGCAGAAATCAAGGAAGCCAATGAAATGCTATCAGAAAAGATGATGGTGACGAAATACCCATCAACTTGTATTTCAAGAGAAGCTCAAGCTCCTGAACCTAAGGTTTTGACTAAAGAAGTTGATCCAAATGGAGATTCACATGATGCAGAAATCAAGGAAGCCACTAATGTTCAATGCACAAAAGAAGTTGCACTTCTTATGGTGAGTATTCTCAGAAATTTTGTCTATGATTGTGTACTTAAACAAGGCGTGCTTAAGAAATAATATTTTTTTAATAGGAAAAGGATGTATCACCAAAGGCTGATACTTTCATCAAGAACGTGAAGGATGTGGGCTTCCAGTATGATTTGGAAACTGAACAATGGCCATTAGATTTTGATAAACTTCGGAAGGAGGTCGTCGACCTTTGGGATATATGCAACGTATCATTGTTGTACAGAACATCCTTCTTTCTACTCTTTGAAGGAGATCCCGGGGACTCTATATACATGGAGGTGGAACGTCGAAGACTCTGGTTTATCAAGGATGCCTTTGCTTGGGGTAACGAGACTGTCTTAGATGGCCAGATTATATCTCCGAGTTTGAGGTACGTAGTAGTTGTTTCATAGGAAACTCGAAAGCTTGGAAACATGAATCCATGTGTAAAACATGGCAACTATGACGTTTTCCCCTTTCTTATCGTTTTTGTGTTCATTCCCCATCTGTTTCCGTGCAACATAAGTTTATACTACTACAGTGAGATGTACTATCCGCCACCTATCTTGCACGGAAAGAGGTTTACATAAGAACTTGTTATCTTGTACAGCAAGAAACATATGCAACAAGAGAGGAACATGTTGAGCAAGATGTTGAAGAGCAGGATCTCTCAACAAGAAAGGGAAGCTTTATACGTTAAATGGGGAATTCATTTGGACACCAAGAAGAGAAGCTCACAATTAGCTCATCAATTATGGACACGACCCCAAAGCATGGAGCATGTTCGAGAGAGTGCAAGTGTCGTCTCGTTGTTGATAAAGTTCGACAAGAGTCAAGTCCGAAAGGAGATGTTTGGACTCAATCTAATGCCCGCTCTCAAAGGGGTTGGATCTCATGGTTGGTTATTATAATTCTTGGATAACAATTGTCAAAGGCTTATCTTCTTTCTCATTGATGAATGGTGATATATACTATCAAGACTTTTAAATAATATATCTCCTAAGAATATAAGATTTTACATAAAATACAAATATATGACGTGTGTATCCTAAACCCTCACAAGCTCATGGCGGAGGGGCAACACGGAGCTTGGGATGTAGAGTAGCGAACCAATAGCCTTGTTGAATATAGAGCACGAGTATGTTGAACAATGAGTGAATCATCCACAACTCGCTCGGGAAGAAATAAAAATCAATTTGCATGTGTGCTTGCAACGTTGACAATAACAAAACACAACTAGACATGGAGCTATGGTATATTTTTTTTATAAAACGGAAAGTGGTTTGAAATCAATGACGGCGCGCCATCTAGTAGCTCGATAGACCGAAAAGATTCATTGACGGACTAACCGTCATGAAGCAACTCATGATGCATCCATATTTAATTTTAGATTATATCAATATTGTTATTTAACTTATAATCCGGATAATCCACTAATTATACTGATTTAGGAAGACATGAGAAGTTAATACTAAGACTCCCTTCTACAAATCCAATCATATTTTCTATTTGATAGAGGTTTGACCCCGGTTCAAAAAAACACATCACACGCCCAAATGGAGAAGTGACTCATATGCCTAAGTCATGGATTATTCTAATTTTGATCCATACTTGTGTTTTACTCCAATAACTTAGTAAAATTTTGTTTTGCTTTCGATACTTTTTTTGAACTTTATTTTTTACTAGTTTTTCCTTATCTTTTTAGAGTGATGTTTACTTTCTTTTGAGGCCTATAATACTGATCAATTATCCAACAATATTTCTCAATTACCAAAGACCTAAATAAGGTAAAGTTGAGACAATAATAATACTGATCAATTATCCAACACCTAAATAAATTTAGCTTGTTTTGTGTTATATTTGTGCCGCCACCTTCTGGTCTAGTTGAGCATCCGTTCTTCATCCAAGATCGAGTTTTGATACTTAATTCAATCGATCTAGAATGAATTCGGTATTGAATCATGATGTCCCACTAGTACAAAAATAGGTTCTCAGGAGTAATTTCATAGGGGTTAGTACAAACCGTTGTAAATTAAAAACACTGTAGAGTGTTTTTAGTTCAACCCTTGAGAAAACATTATATTTTTAAATTTTTTTAAAGTATACTCTCATGGGTTTTGATTAACCCTCAAAAAAACTCTTGTGAAAATTTTAATCGAATCTCGTAACCTATTATTCTCGGAAGGTAAATTACAAAACCACCCTAATAACCTAAATTATTTTATTCTATTATATCGTCTTGCAAGAATCGACTTACCTAGAGCACGGGTTTTCTGCACAATAGAGCGCGAAGAGAGGTTTTCATTCAATCGTCTTTATACTCTCGACACTTGGCCGATCTTTGGATTCATGCAACAACAACAAAACTTCTCTGCTGGCGTCCCTAATGGTGTTACAAATAAGAAACCTTCTAACCTTGAGTTGTGTGAGACCTATGTGTTAGGTAACAAGCCAAGCATAGCTTCTCTCTCTAGTTATCTAGTCAAACAACCTCTAGAGTACATACACTTTGACCTTTGGGAGCCTGCTGTAATATCCGGAATTTCAATTTGTCTTATTTCCGAGTCAAACCAGATTTCGACCCGTGAATTTTTTACCAAACCCTAATCATGCAAACCCTAATTTGTATCTCTATGTCTTTGACAAGGTCATGACACTCTTTTGACAAGATCATGACACTCTTTTGACAGGGCCATGACAAGTTTTCAACCCATCTCTTTTGCCCTTATTTTAGCCCACCTCTCCATGTAGTTTTGCTTTGCCACATGCAGCCCAACAGATGCATTGACATGTCCACCCACTTTCGTCTTGCCTCACGCAACCAAATAGACCTTAGCCCTTCCGTAACCCATGAAGAGCAGCCTATGAGGTTAGTCGTTACATCTCTAACCCTTCCTATCCTTTCGTTTCTTTCTCGATCTTTCTTCCTTACTAAGCTTCCCATACCCATAGATCTCGCTCAGAAGATCACGTCTACCACGTCGAGATTCAGAGGGCAGTTCTTCACCCTTCCTGTGTGCAAAGGATTCCCGGCAGAGCACACCGTCTTCATCCAAGTGCACGCATACACTCAGAGCAACACACTTTAACAAGTCACCAACGCTGCCTCTCCCTCCTTCTCTGTACTCGGGCGAGTGTTCTTCTGCATCCAATCAAGGCTTCAATGTTACAAGCAATAGCTTGCAAAAGGAGTCGAAGACAAGGGTCCTGATATCCACACTACTATCCTAATTCCACAAATCACACCTGTCCCCGTACGCCACTGACGAGGAAGATCTGTAACCACCCTGACCAATTGTAGATCCAGAGGTAAGCCCTTGTGACTCCCTTCCAAGTTACTGATACATGAATGAAAAGTTTTGTTAGGCTCAACTGTGTACATGTGGAACCAGGAACTTCTAGGCAATAAGAGAACGTGCAACATAGTAGCATTCGAAGAGGACCGGTTGTTGCTTAGTAGTTAATCAAAAGACGAGGCGAGGAGCATTGAACTAGAGACGTGTGTGCACCTGAGAAACACGAGACTTCAGAGTGAGAATCAAACTTAAGACTCATTTCATTTCCAGTTTTGATTTCGGAAATAGTATTGAGCAGGTATGTTTGAGCCTCTAATTCGATACCTTAGAAACATCATCTACCGTTCAGATTTTAGTATGACAAGAGGGACATGCATAGTGCAATATATCAAAAGTTGAGACCGATCAAACGGTCGGATCTGGATCTATAAGATCTCAAAGTAGGCTGATTGTGCAGTTGTGAAATCACTAAAATTTTGGCTAAGTATAGAATTCTAGGTTTTGGAACCAACTTTGGAGAATTGTGTAGAAGTTGTTGTTGGGTATTCTTAAGAAATTCTTGCTTCTATGAGTAGAGTACATAGCATAGAAGACCTAGATAATTTTCTTGGAATTTTTATATTTTTATTCGAGCTTAAGCTAAAGTCGGACCTTAGCGACTTTTTATGAAAGTCAAGAATGTAGTTAACTCTTCTAAATCTTTAGCAAACTTCAGTTAGAGTGTGGTTTTGAGTTCTAAAGAATAGTTTGGAACTTTGTCATAGAATTTTCTAGAGTTTCGGGACCAGGGGTAAAATGGTCATTTACCCTTATAATGGTGTTTTGGTAATTTCTTTATGATCGATTGAAATCATACAAGTTGGAGACTTATAAGAAAGTGGGATACATTATTGATCCACTTGCCTTGTATAACGCGCGGTTGAGTTTCTACGGTTACATACCGAGTCGAGATAAAGGGATTTGAGATTTGATTCAGGTAAGTCATTTGGACTTACTTAGTTGGCTTCTAGATGTTAGTTGAATGATAATGGTTGTGTATGCTTATGTGTATAATAATTATAACATGCATATGACGACCTTATTATTATATGGCCCAAGTGTATGTATAACTGGTGGTGACATCACTGCCCAGCTCTCCGGAGACTAGGAGGCTCTCTATACCCAGACCAGGCAGGTAAACGAGGAAGTGCATCGGATCCACTCATGTTGGTTATATGGGGACGGAGGCGAGGTTTGGGAATCCCTCGTGTCACAAAAATAAGTTGTGTTAGTAAAGTGTATGACTTAATTAAAGATTATAAATGGAATTCTCTAAAAGCATGTTGAGTGTTTTAGTTATGTATTATGTGTGTGTGTTCTATTATCATTTTCTAACTTTTGGATATCTAACTAATGGTTGATTTATTTTGTTGTTTAGACTTACCACAAGCTAGAGCAGCAACTGAGTGATCTGAAAGTAGTGGTTAGCCGGGTCTCCGTACTCCCTAGGATGGAGTTGAATTTTTATATTGTTGTTTCCTTCTTAGCATGTTGACATATAGACTTTTAAAATCTTAAGTAAGTTGTTGGTTGTTGGTCGCATGTTATTACATTCATGACATTAAAACACTATTTTATGAATTTTGGTTTCCTTATTTGTGTCTTGTTCTAAGATCCTGTAGCACCCCAAGTTCTGGGAACTCAAATCGTTACGGGCAAGGACCTCACAATGGGTCCCAACAGAGTAGCAACAACACAACGGATCTTACAACAAGGCACAGATAAATGAAAACCAAAACTTATAATAAAACCAAAGGTTTAAACAAAGGGAAGCGTAAAAGACTCGCAACCGAGTTCAAAACAAACTGAAAGAACAACAATTGAAACATAAACCTAATCTCGTCCTATAATGTACGGGAACCCCAACTAACTACACCGTCCGGATCACTCAGCAATATCCCTATCATGCGGAACATCTACAACATCGGTATAAACCGTTAGCTAACATTCTAGATATTAGAAAGAGAGTAAAGGCATAAACACACGTAAGGTAAAGTAAACACATATCATGCTCACACTCAGCCGGTTATTATCTTTCATTAAGGTCAATCCCTTTACTAATTCAACTTATGGTTGTTACATGAGAGTCGTTACGACCTCGCCTCTGTCCCCTTTCACCAACAGGAATAGAACGTATGCATCCTTTTGTCACCTGTTGGACTGGTCGCAAGAGCACCTCCCAATTTCCCCATTTTGAACTAGACAAGCGGTAACCGCCTAGTTATAATACACTTGAGCCAATTGCGGTTATAAAGGTCAATCCTAGATCCGGTTATCAGTTATAGCAATAAAAGCAACGTAAACAAGCCAAAACAATCAAACTAATATTCGGAATGCAACTAAGTAAGTCCGAGGGACTTACCTCACTCGAAGGTAACTCGTAGATCAAACAAAAACTCAGTTTCCCACAGGAAAGGAGGAAGGAAAGCCCGTTCACACAAGACATCACAAATCAGAAACCAAAACGATTGCTAGAAGTTTATAACTTCTAGTCTCGATGATCTCTAAGAGATCTCCACAAGATAAGGCCTCAACCTTAGTCTTACAAATCAGGAAGGGTCAACAACATCAACAACAAACCAAGGAAAGGAACAAGGGAAACGAGGAAAGGAAGCAGCTAACCAAAGACGGGAAGACTATAGGAGTAATCATAGGGGTGGCGCTAGGCAGATCCGTTGGGATGGCTCGGTGCAGGCGCAGGGGCGGGGGTGGTTTAGGCTCCGAAGGTGGTGTCAGCTTCCTTATGACAACAACTCACAACCAAGGTACCAAGGCTCGATTCCTTGATCCAAACACGTCAAGAATCAGCCGAGGGAGCCTGAGAACAACCACGAATCAACAACGGAACGATCCACAAGAATCAAGACTAAAACTTGATCCTTGGAGAAGAAGAAAAGAGAAGAACGAAGAAGCAAACGAAACAGAGGAGAAAGGCATGCAGTATTTCATGAACGTGATGAAGAACTCAAAGAAGAAGGCTTACACGTTCAGCAAGGGAAAGAGGGAAGCAAGGTTGCAGCTTCAAGGTTGAAGAACGATGTATGCAAGAAACGGGAAAAAGAAGAGAAGCCGGAATTATATAGGAAAGGAGGAAAAACATAGATGGAAAGATGTTCTAGGGTTATGAATGAGATAGGAAAGCCGACACATAAGATATAAGATCAGATCTTCTATCCATCGAAATAATATAAAACGAACGAAAAAACAAATCAACGCGATATGTGGCAAATCCGCAGGGGCGGTTCGCCCTGCTGCAGGGGAGACCACTGTCACCGCGGAGGCGGTGACAACCAGAAACTTAATGTTATAGATCTAGTGAAAGCGTTGTCAAACTAGGGATCGGGACCCAGTGTGAGGTCTTAACCCATGACTTCCCGAGTTTTGAGAATTTGGGGTGTTACACATGTCCAGGTAAACACTGTAGATGAAGAAAGATACTTCATCTCCTTCATTGATCACAACTCTAGAAAAGTTTGGTCTATCTCTTGAAAGAAAAGGATGAGTCCTTTTATGCTTTCGAGCAATGGAACAACCTTGTAGAAAACTAATCTAATAGCACGATCAAATGCCTTAGGAGTGATAATGGACTTGAATTTTGTTATAAATAATTCAATGAATATTGTCAAGTGTTGGCATTAGACGCCACCTTACCATATTAGGGACTTCTCAACAGAATTGGATTGTTGAGAGGATGAATAGAACATTGTTTGAGAAAGCAAGGTGTATGCTAGTAAGTGTTAGTCTTAAACCTACCCTTTGGGGTGAATTTGCTACTACAACAACTTACCTCATTAATAGATCTCCTTCCTCAACCATAGGTTTCAAAACTCCTTATGAGATGTTGTCTAAAAGGAAACCCAATCTTTCGTACCTAAGGCCCTTTGGATGCACGGCCTACACTTGTGTGAGTGAATGCAAGCTACAACCAAGATTACTTAAAGGTGTGATGTTAGGTTATCCCGAGGTTGTTAAGGGTTAAACACTTCTCCATATTCAACTTGGGGGTTATAAGATAGTTGTGTATAGAAATGTTACTTTCATTGAAAATGAATTTCATTTTAAAAATAAATCAACCTATTCAAGTGAGAGTAAAGACACTATTGGTGAGCATAAAGAGACCACTCTTAGAGCAATATTCTTTTACATGCCCAATGTCAACCCACAAGAAGGAAAAGTGAAGTTTAACATAGGTGAATATCTTGAAGGCAACTACCTACCTAATGATGAAATAACCACCAATGAGAGTGGTGCACAACACTCGCATACTAATGAAGCTAATAAAAATCATAGTACACAACAATTAAGCCTTAAATTTATACTCGTTATATTTCTCCTAACTCCTAGCGAACCCGCAGTGTGTGCACGCAATAAGCCTTAAATTTATACTCGTTATATTTCTCCTAACTCCTAGCGAACCCGCAGTGTACAAGACGTTTTATAGTAGGGATAGTATTCCGAGGTCGAACACAAAGACTGAGGTGAGATTGATTCGATTAGTGATTAATTTTAGTGAAGATCTGGGCTAAGAAAAGAGAAAGAAATCAAGAAATGAAAATCTCAATATTTTTGGTAGGTTTTTGGGTGATCAATCAAGGATCACAAATCATGCGAAATAAACAACCAACTAAGCTAACAAATCAACACAAACAAACAAGCTAAACACAAGATTCGAGATCAAAGAGAGAAACGGATTCTAGGGGTTGGAAATTCCGGTTATGGCATAGGACTCAAGCTATCTAATCATTCCTTGGATTAACTATGATATGTTGGGAGTGAGTGTTTCTAGATTGGGATCATTCACCGGGTAGGTCTCATGGTCCACTAGTCCGTACCTAAGGTCTCATCACCGGGTAAGTCTCAAAGAGCCTAAGGAATGGAATTCTACACAAACCGGATTGTCACCTAGGAATCTAACCTATCCTCACCGGGTAAGTCTCGGAAGGGTAAGTCCTAAACAACTATCCTAGCACACTTAGTCCAATGGCGGCTTATGAGGCTCACCACTACCTAGAGTTTATCATCTTTGAAATCTAAGAGTAAGAATCACCGGGTAGGTCTCTTCTAACACTTAGTTGCTAACACTAGGTCGCCCTAGGATAGATTTAACTCAACAAACACTAGGATTTCAACATTCTAACATTCTAGAACTTAGATCCATCAAATCAAACGAACCAGACAAACCACGGGCTGTTCTACCACTTCCACGGCCGTGGACTGGCAAGAACAAACCGTGGACTTCAACAGTGGCTTTGTTCAGGTAAATGAATCATCCAAAGGCAAATCTAAGTCCATCCTATCATAGTCCAAGCCATAACCATCCTTTCCTTACCCTAGAATCGCATCTATTTAGCCTACAACATACATCATCACAATCGAAATCATCAAACATAAAATCATGACTTCCATTTGCAAGATAATGAAGAGAAAGAGATGAACAAGTGAAGCAAGTAAAACTAAGCTGAAAATGAAATTAGAGAAACTCACAACCCTTCAAAGAAGGTTCAATTGATTCTTACAACTCTAGAAAACGATCCCGATAATCTTCACTACAAAACTTATCAAAGACTAGCAATGATGTGTTCTTCTCTTCTTCTCCAATGGTAGTCCTCCTCCAAGCTTCCTCTTGAGAGAATCTTCTTGTTGAGAGTGTGAGAGAAAATGGGAGTGATGGGGGATGAAAGATTGGGATTGGATTAGATGATAGGAGATGCCCTCTCTCAGCCTTGCAGGACCACTTTTATACTACAACCTTGCTAGAGTCGGCCATGAGATCGTGGCACAGCTGTCACAACCGTCTGGAAAAACCACGGTTGGATTCCACGCCCGTGGAAGTGCCAGTGACCGTGGTTTTGGTGCCTCAGCTTGCTTTGGATCATTGAGTCACGATTTGGTGCATGGCTTGCACCAACAAGCTCTCATGGGTCTTCCTTAGCCTCTAGCTTGCATCCCAATGAGTCCGAGGGTGTGTCATCTTGATGAATGATCCTCAAACGTATCGATTAAGCTCCTAAATCTCCCAAAATACCTACAAAGCAATGCAAAAGTCCGTGTAGACGTCTATCTCGAGAAAATACATGATATGAGTGCAAACGTCGTGAACTAGTGCTAAACCATGCATGAATGAGTGAAAAATATATCTAAATGAGTGTCTAATTCTAAGTCATAAATCGTGTTATCAAAAATACCCCATACTTAAGGTTTGCTCGTCCCCGAGCAAGTTCCCAACTATAGAATAAAAGATGACATGATTTATGCATGCAGAAAAATGACAAAATCTTTTTGGAATTTGTGCTTCTAATATTGGATCACCTTCATAGTCATGTTTTATGGCAATGGACAAGCAATTATGTATCAAATAAATGAATGCACGGAAAGACAATTGTACTTAACTCGAAGGCATGCATGAAATGTAAAAATGAAGAAGTCAAGATGATCAAGAGTATATCCAATCTAGATTACTAAGTCTTACAAACATGCAAATAGGTTAAGGTCTTGTGAAATGAAAGGCTAAGAAACGTTGTGATTAGGTGGGAATTTTTCTAGGCTATGTGATGCTAATCCGGGAATGGAACTAACTCCACAATTTTGTCCTTGATCAACCTCCCACAAGTGTATATTTTCTCCATCTTTTCTTTCTTTTCTTTTTCACTTATTTTTGAGACAATGGCATTGGTGTACAAAAGCCGAAACCTTGGTGATTAGCCGTCCTCGGGCTCTTTCTATTTTTCGAGGTGCATCCACACCGGGCACACATACCAAAGCTCGTTGGGACTATTGGTTTATTTGACTTTGGCAAGGCACAAACACCCGATTATGTGAATGGTGCCGAGTTACTCGTCATTTAAACCAAAGTCCCCAAACCTATATTTTTGTCTATACTTTCACAACAAATTCAGCACTTCATTCATAATATTCTTTTCATCAACAACTTCATCCCACACTTACTTTTCACACACATCAACACACTAACATGCTCCTATTCCCGGATGGGTCAAAAGAGGTCAAATTTATATCAATTGAGGTGCTCAAACGTTATGATCAAGAGGAGAAGTAGAGAAAGATGAATTGCCTCATTCATTCCTAGATGATGTGTAAGAACTAGCATGTAATTTCGACTTTTAACACTCAATCCAATCAAGACAAACATCATGATCACTAATCATTCATGGGATTCAAGATAAGTACTTCAAGTCCATATATGCATTCATCAATTCAACACATAAGGCCATCCATAGCCAATCTACAAGACAATTTTCATCATTAGGGTCATATCCAAGCCTAGAAAGCACAAAAATTTTTAAATTTTCTGATTTTTTGGATTTTTCGAAATGAGTATATACAATGCAAGACATGTGATAATATTAAACTATCCTAGATGCTAATCATGCAAAAAATCATGCAAACCCTACCCCATACTTAAAAACACATTGTCCCCAATGTGGCATTCAAGTAAAGAAGAGTGAAAGAGGGTTCTCACAATGCGAAAATAGCTTGTTTTGGTATTTGGGATTACTCAAGTGGATTGATGGTGGATGATCCTATCAACGATGGTAGAGAGCTCTAAGTGTTCATCAAGGCGTCGGGACCCGCGCTAGGCACCGCTAGCCGTCCAAGTTCCGCGTCCGCTCCACCCATAATTGATGAGGGGTTCATCATCATCATCCATATTCCATGCAAGGTTTTCATGCTACCAAGACTCTAGCACACACACAAAGCACACCAAACACACACAAAAACAGAAAAATCGAAAACAAAAACGAAAAGGGAAAACGTTACCAATGGGTTGCCTCCCATCAAGCGCTCCTTTAAGGTCATTAGCTTGACCAAACTCGGGGGCGTCTCATTCTAGGTGAAGTGGGGCAATCATGTCCACCGGAGCTCCTGGGATATACTTCTTCAATCGGTGCCCATTCACCTTGAAATCTCTACAATGCTCCCCTCCTATCTCAATTGCTCCATGGGGGAAGATCTTCTTCACCACATAAGGCCCGGTCCACCTCGACTTTAGCTTTCCGGGGAAGAGCCGTAGCCTTGAGTTGAAGAGAAGGACAAGGTCGCCTTCACTCAACTCCTTCGGGATGAGGCGCTTATCATGCCAACGTTTGGTCCTCTCCTTGTAGATCCGGGCATTCTCATAGGCATCCAACCGGATCTCCTCAAGAGCGTTCATATCAAGCAACCTCTTCTCTCCGGCTTCCTTGAGGTCAAAATTTATCCACTTAATGGCCCAATAAGCTCTATGCTCCATCTCTACCGGAAGGTGGCAAGACTTGCCATAGACTAGCTTGTAAGGAGTGGTGCCAATCGGTGTCTTGAAAGCGGTTCTATATGCCCACAAGGCATCATCGAGCTTCATAGCCCAATCCTTTCTCGTCCTAGAGACCGTCTTCTCAAGAATTCCCTTTATCTCCCGGTTGGAGATCTCCACTTGGCCACTAGTTTGGGGGTGGTAAGGTGTTGCCACCTTATGAGTCACCCCATACTTAGCCAAAAGTGCCCCAAAATTCCTATTAGTGAAGTGCTTCCCTCCATCACTTATGATCACCCTTGGTGTTCCAAACCTAGGGAAGATCACTCGGTTGAAGAACCGCACCACAACCTTGGCATCATTTGTAGGAGAAGCTATTGCCTCCACCCATCTCGAAACGTAATCCACCACCAATAGGATATAGAGGTTGCCACAAGAAGAGGGGAATGGTCCCATGAAGTCCACACCCCACACATCAAATATTTCCACTTCTTGTATGTTGTTCAAGAGCATCTCATTCCTCCTTGAGATGTTGCCCGTCCTTTGGCAAGCATCACAAGCTACCACGAAGTTTTGCACATCCTTGAACAAACTTGGCCAAAAGAAGCCCGATTGCAACACCTTCGCACATGTCTTGTGTGAGCTAGCATACCCTCCACATGGCAAGGAATGACAATGGCGGATCACACTCTCCACCTCATCCTCCGGTATGCATCTTCTAAAGACTCCATCCGGCCCTCTCTTGAACAAAAGTGGTTCACTCCAATAGTAGTGCCTTACATCTTTGAAGAACTTCTTCTTTTGGGCATATGACAAACCGGGAGGCACTTCCTCACACACAAGATAGTTCACAATGTTGGCATACCATGGCTCACTTCCTCTAGACACTTGAAACAAGCACTCCTCCACCATTTGCAATTGTTCATCCCGGAACGAGTCATCAATCGGGATGTCATCTCTCTCAAGCTCCAATGGTGGAAGTCTACTAAGGTGATCCGCCATAGAGTTTTCGGACCCCTTCTTGTCCCGGATTTCCAAATCAAACTCTTGAAGAAGAAGGATCCACCGAATCAACCTAGGCTTGGCATCCTTCTTTGTAAGGAGATAACGGATTGCAGCATGATCCGTATAAACAATGACCTTCGCTCCAACAAGATATGAGCGGAACTTCTCAAATGCATACACAACCGCTAGCAACTCCTTCTCGGTGGTAGCATAATTGAGTTGGGCATCATCTAGCGTCTTGCTAGCATAATAAATGGCATGTGTGCGCCCATCTTTCCTTTTCCCCAAAACAGCCCCAACGGCTACATCACTTGCATCACACATGATCTCGAACGGTAAACTCCAATCCGGAGGTTGCATGATAGGTGCGGAGATCAAAGCATTCTTCAACCTACAAAAAGCTTCAAGGCAATCCTTGGAGAAAACAAACTCAACATCTTTCATTAGTAGGTTAGTAAGAGGCTTAGAAATCTTAGAGAAGTCTTTAATAAACCTCCGGTAAAAACCGGCATGCCCTAGGAAACTCCTTACCCCCTTCACCGAGGTAGGTGGTGGCAACTTCTCTATCGTTTCAATCTTGGCCCTATCAACCTCAATGCCACGGTTGGACACCAAGTGTCCCAACACAATACCTTCACTTACCATGAAGTGACATTTTTCCCAATTCAAGACAAGGTTTGTATCCTCACATCTCTTAAGCACTAGCGACAAGTTAGCTAAGCAATCATCAAAGGAAGAACCATAAACAGAAAAGTCATCCATAAACACTTCCATGATATTCTCAATGTACTCAGAAAATATAGCCATCATACACCTTTGGAAGGTGGCGGGTGCATTACACAACCCAAATGGCATTCTCCTATATGCAAAAGTACCCCATGAACATGTAAATGTGGTTTTCTCTTGGTCATCGGGGTGGATAGAGATTTGAAAGAATCCACTATAGCCATCTAAGTAGCAAAAGTGAGAATGTTGAGCTAACCTCTCTAGCATTTGGTCAATGAACGGAAGGGGGAAGTGATCTTTCCTAGAGGCCATGTTCAATTTCCTATAGTCAATACACATCCTCCATCCCGTAACCGTCCTAGTTGGGATTAGTTCATTGTTCTCATTAGTCACTACGGTCATCCCACCCTTCTTAGGAACCACATGCACGGGACTAACTCACTTACTATCCGAAATAGGGTAGATGATTCCCGCATCTAGCAACTTAATGATCTCTTTTTTTACTACCTCTTTCATTATAGGATTCAATCTTCTTTGATGTTCAATAGAGGGTTTATGGTCATCTTCCATCAATATCTTATGCATGCACAAAGAAGGTTTTATGCCAACTAAATCATCAATAGTATAGCCAATGGCTTTCCTATGCAATCTTAGCTCATGCAACAACTTAGCAAGTTCATCATCATTCAAGCATGCATTCACAATCACCGGATATGTAGAATTATCATCAAGAAAAGCATACTTCAAATGAGAGGGGAGGGGTTTGAGTTCAAGTTTAGGAGGACCTTTATCGAGCGGAGACAATCCAAATAACGTTGGTTGAGATGAATCCAAAGCAAATGAAGGCTCTCCAAGGCTCCTTGAAGCTTGATCATCAACAAGGGCTGCTTTTGGGGAAACCACGGGCAACTCCACGGATCCTGGCACATCCACGGCCGTGGACCTTGCAAAGCTTGCTCTTCGGAGCACTCCAGAGAGTTCCACGGCCGTGGAACTCCCTCCACGACCGTGGTTCCTACAGGTACTTAGCATGCTCTCGTGAACTTCAAATTCAGCTCTTGTCTCCTTTTCTAATGCTTCCAAGGCCTTGATTTCTTCATTTCAAGCCTCCTCAACACCTTCCTCCATCAAACTTAAGCTAAGAACCTTCTCCAAGGGGTCCTTGATCAAGATCGAGCTCACAACTTCTCTAGACTCCTCTTGCTCGACAATGTTGAATACATCTTCATCAAGGGTTGGCCCTTTCATCATTGTGGATAATTTGAACTTGATATTCTCCTCTCCAATGTTGAAGGAGAGAATTCCGTTTTTACAATCCACTAAGCATCCGGAAGTGGCTAGGAAAGGTCTCCCTAAGATGATAGGAACCGGATAATCCGTCGGGATGTCCAAGACAACAAAATCAATCGGCACATAGAACTTCCCTAGTTGCACCGGAATGTCTTCCAAGATTCCAACCGGGTGAGTGATAGAACGGTCCGCCATGTAGAGGGTCATCTTGACCGGCTTTGGCTCTCCTAGCCCAACCTTGTTGCAAAGTGCAAGCGGTATGATGCTTACACTCGCCCCAAGATCACAAAGGGCTTCATACTTTACTTCTCCCACTCCGATTGGCACACAAAAGGATCCCGGATCTCTTAGCTTAGGAGGCATTTCCTCCTTCATGGTTTGGATCAATTCCGAGGACCTCTTAGTCATCCTCACTTCCCCATACTCCTCCAACTTCCTTTTGTTGGAGAGTATTTCCTTCAAGAACTTGCCATATGTCGGCATTCCTAAAATAGCATCCATGAACGGAATGTTAATATGCAATTTGGACATAAGTTCAAGGAATTTACCAAAGTGTTTATCCAAGCGAGCCCTTGCTCGTGATTATGGGAACGGTAGTGGTGGCTTGTATGAAGGCGGCGCCACATAAGTTGGCTCATTATCCTTGCTATGGCCTCCATCTTCTTGCAAGGTTTCTTCCTCAACCACTACTTGCTTTCCCTTGTCACTTCCCTTAGGTAAGGGATCCTTCATACTCAACCCACTCCTCGTTGTAATGGCCAACACTTGGCCTCTTGGGTTGTCTTCGGTTCTTCCGGGAAGCTTTCCCGGATCTCTATGAGCTTCACCCGCCTTTTGGAACACTTGTGCTTCCAACACCTTTTGAGCTTTGGAAATGGAAGTCACCGTGCTCTCAAGACCACTCAACCTTCCAAGCAATTGCTCAAACATCATTTCGGTTCTATCCTTTGGAGGTTGAGTAAATCCGGGTGGAGGTTCTTGTGAAGCCGTTGGTGGTGGAGTTGCGCTTGTGGAAGCGGGAGGGTTCAAGGCTCCATCCGGGTTAGAATAAGAAAACCCGGGATGGTTATGGTTGGACCGGTAATTGTTGAATTGCCGGTTGTTGTTGAAGTTCCTTGGGCCTTGATAGTTGTTGTAGTTGCCCCTTCCCATGTAACTCACGTCTTCCTCCTTGGAAGACAAGTTTGCTTGCACTTGCACTTGAGGGGTTGCTTGGCTCTTCAAAGTTGTAGCACACAACTCCCTCAAAGACTTTAGCTCGTTGTTGATGGCGTCAAGCTTGAAATTACTCATGGTGACTTCACTCACCTCATATGCTCCCGCCTTTCTCCCATCACTCTTCCTATGGGAGTACTTCTCAATCACTAAAGCTTGTTTCTCTACAAACTCCCAAGCTTCATCCACATGCTTTTCCATGAAAGTCCCACCGGAAAGAGATTGGAGCTTGAATTGGCTATCTTCATCAAGTCCTTTGAAGTAGATTTCCAATATCTCAATTTTTGGTATACCATGGTGTGGACAATCTAGGAGAAGATCTTTGAACCTCTCCCAAGACTTGAACAAACTCTCTCTATCCTTCATCACGAAGGCATTAATCTTCCCTCTTAACTCGGTAGTCTTGGAAGGTGGGAAGAACTTAGTCAAAAACTCGGTTGTCATCTCCTCCCAAGTACTAACTCGCCCTTGTGGAATAGATTGATACCAAGCTAAGACTTTGTCCTTAAGTGAGAAGGAAAAAGCCCTACGCTTATGGTTGTTGCTCTCCAATCTAGGTGGTCTAAGAGTCTCCATCAAGATCTCATAGTTCATCAAGTTTTGATGAGGAGACTCTCCTTCCATCCCTCCAAATTGATTGTACCGGATCATTTGTAGAACTTGAGGGTGGAGCTCGTAATCATGGGCTGCGGGATCTCCTAAGTTCACAGCCGGACGGTGTGCTCTTTGTGCCGGATCCATACGTTGCCCCAACGTTTGTGGCTCTTCCATAGCAATGGGCACAACCCGAATATTAACCGCCGGCTGCGGTTATGGTGGAGGTGGAGGAGGTTGTTGACGGTTAAGCTCTCTTTGCACAAGAGCTTGCCTAATCTCCTCAATCTCCCTCCTAGTTGCCTCTTGCCTCTCATTGGCAAGTCTCCTTTCATTCTCCAAAGCTTCATCCTTTATCCTAATTTGCTCTAAAGCCTCATCCAACTCAGCTTGGAGATCTCTTCCGGCCATCTCTTTTCCCTTTTTAATGCTCTTGGATCTAGATCTAAGGGTTTTTTCCGGTTCGGGATCGAATGGAGCTAAATCCTTGCCACGAGATCTTCGCATGCACCTAAAGAGTGAGAGATGTCCTGAAAAGCAAAGACACAAACCAAAAAGAGATCAAAAGCAACAAGAAAGACCTACGCTATAAACAATCACAAAAAGACTCAATCTATACCTAGTCCCCGGCAACGGCGCCAAAAACTTGTTACGCTAAGGATGTGTGCACGCAATAAGCCTTAAATTTATACTCGTTATATTTCTCCTAACTCCTAGCGAACCCGCAGTGTACGGGACGTTTTGTAGTAGGGATAGTATTCCGAGGTCGAACACAAAGACTGAGGTGAGATTGATTCGATTAGTGATTAATTTTAGTGAAGATCTGGGCTAAGAAAAGAGAAAGAAATCAAGAAATGAAAATCTCAATATTTTTGGTAGGTTTTTGGGTGATCAATCAAGGATCACAAATCATGCGAAATAAACAACCAACTAAGCTAACAAATCAACACAAACAAACAAGCTAAACACAAGATTCGAGATCAAAGAGAGAAACGGATTCTAGGGGTTGGAAATTCCGGTTATGGCATAGGACTCAAGCTATCTAATCATTCCTTGGATTAACTATGATATGTTGGGAGTGAGTGTTTCTAGATTGGGATCATTCACCGGGTAGGTCTCATGGTCCACTAGTCCGTACCTAAGGTCTCATCACCGGGTAAGTCTCAAAGAGCCTAAGGAATGGAATTCTACACAAACCGGATTGTCACCTATGAATCTAACCTATCCTCACCGGGTAAGTCTCGGAAGGGTAAGTCCTAAACAACTATCCTAGCACACTTAGTCCAATGGCGGCTTATGAGGCTCACCACTACCTAGAGTTTATCATCTTTGAAATCTAAGAGTAAGAATCACCGGGTAGGTCTCTTCTAACACTTAGTTGCTAACACTAGGTCGCCCTAGGATAGATTTAACTCAACAAACACTAGGATTTCAACATTCTAACATTCTAGAACTTAGATCCATCAAATCAAACGAACTAGACAAACCACGGGTTGTTCTACCACTTCCACGGCCATGGACTGGCAAGAACAAACCGTGGACTTCAACAGTGGCTTTGTTCAGGTAAATGAATCATCCAAAGGCAAATCTAAGTCCATCCTATCATAGTCCAAACCATAACCATCCTTTCCTTACCCTAGAATCGCATCTATTTAGCCTACAACATACATCATCACAATCGAAATCATCAAACATAAAATCATGGCTTCCATTTGCAAGATAATGAAGAGAAAGAGATGAACAAGTGAAGCAAGTAAAACTAAGCTGAAAATGAAATTAGAGAAACTCACAACCCTTCAAAGAAGGTTCAATTGATTCTTACAACTCTAGAAAACGATCTCGATAATCTTCACTACAAAACTTATCAAAGACTAGCAATGGTGTGTTCTTCTCTTCTTCTCCAATGGTAGTCCTCCTCCAAGCTTCCTCTTGAGAGAATCTTCTTGTTGAGAGTGTGAGAGAAAATGGGAGTTATGGGGGATGAAAGATTGGGATTGGATTAGATGATAGGAGATGCCCTCTCTTAGCCTTGCAGGACCACTTTTATACTACAACCTTGCTAGAGTCGGCCATGAGATCGTGGCACAGCTATCACAACCGTCTGGCAAAAACCACGGTTGGATTCCATGCCCGTGGAAGTGCCAGTGACCGTGGTTTTGGTGCCTCAGCTTGCTTTGGATCATTGAGTCACGATTTGGTGCATGGCTTGCACCAACAAGCTCCCATGGGTCTTCCTTAGCCTCTAGCTTGCATCCCAATGAGTCCGAGGGTGTGTCATCTTGATGAACGATCCTCAAACGTATCGATTAAGCTCCTAAATCTCCCAAAATACCTACAAAGCAATGCAAAAGTCCGTGTAGACGTCTATCTCGAGAAAATACATGATATGAGTACAAACGTCGTGAACTAGTGCTAAACCATGCATGAATGAGTGAAAAATCTATCTAAATGAGTGTCTAATCCTAAGTCATAAATCGTGTTATCACTCGCATGCTAATGAAGCTAATAAAAATCATAGTACACAACAATTAAGGGAGGACAATAGTAAATATATTTATATTAGAGATAAGAGCAACAAAGAGTACACTTTTGTACGACCCGAGATCATTGTGACTTTGTCCCCATGCTAGTCATGCTCGTGCAGAAACTTCCCAGGAGGTCACCTATCATAAAATTGCTCTCATCCGAACACACTTACCTCCAAAGTTCTTTGCCTCGCTCAACCACGGGAAAAGAAGAATTAATGTGACATGGGTAGCAACACATCCTTAAAAGTTAATAACAAATTCCCATTCAAATGATGTGGGGTAACAGTTTTATGGGGTGTTACAACTTATCTTAATGTAAATGATCTCAAGAATCAAAATGATTCATATTCTAATGAGAACTCGAATCATATTTTTATTTTCGTGATCATTACCAGTTAACACGATTTATGACTCGAATCATATTTTTAAAAAATATGGCAATATTGTTGAGTATACTTTGATTGTTTCGTTTTGTTGTGACCCTTACAGCTGATACTTATGACCAAGCTGTTAATTGTAAAGATGCTAAGTTCTGGCTTTCTACTATGCAAGATGAAATTGACTCAATGCATGCTAATAAAACTTGGACTTTAGTTGGTAAGCTCGATAATGCTAAGTTGATTCAATGTATATGGATTTACACAATAAAAGAAGGTGTTCACCTAAGTGAATTGATGCGGAAGTTTTAAACCAATAGTTCTAAACAACTTCACCCACAAGGATAACAGGGTCAGTTATAGAAAAGGAAGTAGAGAAAGAGAAAGGGATAGAAGATATATGTCTTTGAAGGTTCTACGAGAACAAGAAAGCAATGATTGTAGTTGATAATAATATGAAGGGAAGCAATCCAAGGAAATCGGTAGCACAAATATTATAGATGAAATATAAGTATTTATATGAATATGATTGAATATTGATCATGCGAATATGTAGGTAACCATCAAATATAGCATTTGACATAGACAAACAAAGACCGCGATAATTAACTTGATTGCGTTCTATCGCCAGCGTGTGCGTCAAGTATATAGGAAAATCCATTAAGAACTTAGACATTTGGAAAAGACCTAAAAAAACCCCTCTTTTGGCGATGAATCTTAAATAGATGCAAAGACTGGAACTTTCTATGACAGTTAAATATCCTCAAGATAAAAATAAACTAGTACTCTCAAAATCAAGTTCATTTTAATAAATCTAATAAAACAACCTCGCTTTTGGCGAGAAGCTCTTTTATTTAAATCCTTTGTAAACACCACTTCTTTCGAAGGTAAATAAAATATGAAAACGAAATACTTTGAAAAGAAGCAAATCTGCGTATCTCAATTCAATAATTCATATAAACAATTATAAATCTAACAGCATAGGGTTCAACTATTTCTTAGATCATTACAAATCAGCCAAGCATAGTAGTGGAAGAGAAACAAAGGATAAAGTTGCATGAATAACAAAGTTGAAACATACTTACAATGCAAAGGAAAGGGGAATTTAACTCTACGTGCCGCCGAAGCGGACTTGGAACCTTGAAACCCTAGATGTCCGGAATAATTTTAATTTAAACTAGAAAGCTCTATTTATTATGTTTACATCAAACCCTAGGATGTACATAAGAAGACCAATCCGTAAACAAAAGATAAAATATGATTTCGGATAAACAACGTAGGCGAGATGGCATGGGAAACGGCCAAGGAAGTCTCCTGGCATCCCGTATGGAATTAAAATCCCGCTGCTCTAGTTGGAACCACGAGAACCATGAGTACTACTTTCGAAGATCTTGTAAAGATATACAACTTTGCAGTAGACACAATTGTCCAAATCCAAAGGGAAGATGGTCAAAAATTGGCCTTTCAGACATAAATATGATTCTCGCTCCAACTCCGGTGATCTTTACATGACTATTCAATTATTATTCCTCCAACATAGATATACCTTGGAAATTTGATCCTCAATCAATATAGATGTTTTTTTATGATGTGCTTGACCTCAAAGAGGACAAAAACTCGTACTCTGGCATTCTTTCATCGTTTCTGCTCATTTATGGCCTCAAACGCTTGAAATATGAAATAAACCAAAGTAGAAACCACAATTTGCAATAGGAAGGATCTATGCTCTATACGTACATAAATCATACCAAATAGGATATGAAATACATGCATATGATGACTCAAAAGATGTATGTTTTGGACTCATCATGAACCCGCTGAGGACAAAGCTAGGCTAGTTGCTAAGGGGTTTACTCAAAGGGAAGGGATATACTATACTGATATATTTTCCCTGGTTATTAAGTATAAAACTTTGAGACTTATGCTTGCTATGACTGGTGTGTTTGATTCAGAATTAGAACAAATGGATGTTAAGATTATTTTTTACATGGTGATTTGATTGAAACTATCTACATATCTCAGCCAAAGGACTTCATTGATATTAAAAATCCTCGTGCATGTTGTCTACTTAAGAAGTCTATCTATGTCTTGAAACAATCTGCTAGATAGTGGAACTTAAAGTTTGATGCTTGTATGCTTAAGCTTGGTTTTGTCATAAGTGACCATGATACTTGCCTGTAATTTAAGAATGTTAATAAACATGATCCCTTTTATACGTGTTGTTGTACGTTGATGACATATTGCTCATATATCCATCTAAAGTTCTTATTTATGGAATTAAGTATGATCATATGAAACACTTTGACATGAAAGACCATGGGTATGATAAAAAGATCTTAGGTATTTTCATTGTTAGGGATAAAACTAAGAAATCCATGTTGCTTTCTCAATCTGACTATGTGCATAAAGTGCTACAAAAGTTAATATGTTTAAATGTAAACCTACACATGTCCCCTTAGGAGGGCACTTAGAGTTGTCAAAAAAAGATTGCCCCTCCACTTTAGAAGGTAAGAACAACATGTCTAAGGTGCTTTATGACGTGGATCTCGTCCTAATTTAGCTTTTGGTATATTTGTGCTTAGTAGATACGTGTCTAACCCTGATCCTTCACATTAGGATGCTATGAAAAATATGCTTAGATACTTATATGGCACTAAATAGAAAAGTCTTGTATGTATAGAACATTACTCTTGAGCTAATTTGGTTGGTTTTGTAGACTCAGATTATGCTAGTAATAAAGATAACAAGAAATATTCAACAACTCTCTATTTTACATGGGTTGGGAACTGCATCTCGTAGAAGTCTCCACAATAGCCTGTAGTGGTCTTGTCTTCAATAGAAATGAATACACGGTTGCTATTGAGGTAGCTAAAGAAGCCACCTAGTTTAAAGGATTGTTAGAAGAAATAGATAAATAGCATGTGTTCTTGTGATCAATATTGATTGTCAAAGTGCTATGTATTTATGCAAGGATCTATGCTTCATGAGATATCTAAACACACTGATATTAGATACCATTACATCATAAAGAAGTTCAAGCACAAACAAATACATATATATAAGATCAAGGGAGACTTGAATCCCTTTGAATTTGGCACCAAGATAGTGGTTGGCCTTGTACATAAGCTATCTACATGAAGACTAAGATGTGCAACATGGGTCTATGACAGACAACTAAACCCTTGATCCACTACTGGTGGTTTGTAGTTCCGAATTTAGGAGGGCATTTGTAAGAATATGAGTAAATCCGGTATGGTTTAGTTTGGTCTATAAGTTTAGAACCGAGTTCACGGAAGTTGGGAGAAGAAGCTGGGGCTACACTCTGATTATGTTGGATAGACAATGTGCAGGTTGGATATGTAGTTGGGCTTAGTTGATCGAGGCATGTTAACTCTATCTCACCTACAAACTTCATACGTGATCATTAAGTGAAATGTGGCGTTGCATCGTAAACGCAACGTTGAGGAAGTTGCCCTAGCTTACAAGTTACTTAAGCTTACTTCTCTCGCATGTGAAGCCCTAGCGCCGCTAAACACTTCTCCTCATCCGAGTCTTCGAGAGCTTTTTGAGAGCGAACCCAAGAGAGAAGTTGGGAGAGAGAGAAAGCTCTTAGCCAAGTGATTTGCCGGAGATATCTTCCCGGTGTCCTCTTCATCATCTAAACCTCACCTAGTGGAGGTTTAATTGAATTTTTGGGGAATATCACAAACTATTGTTTTCTTTGTTCCTTGTCTTCTTCTTCGTTCTTTTGCTTTAGATTTGTGGAGATTCTTTATAGTTTTTACATGTCTTTACTCTTCTATAGTTGTGTTCATATACTGTAAAATGTTTAATGGATTGGGTTGACTTCCCGAGATCCCGCATAGTAGATCTTTCGATCGAATCGCGTCACCAACTTTCTTGATTGTTCTTGAGTTTTAAAGTAGTCAGCTGAGTTTTTGTTTGAAAAACATTTTTGAGTTTATCACTACTAGTATGAATCTATGTTTCAATGGCAAGCATCAATCAAAGTGTACGTTATGTTTCATCAAAGAATCCAATAATCCTTCTTTCATGGTTAAACCTCTAAAACATTTATTACCTTTTTATGTTGTACGTGTGGACAGAAGCAAATATTATATAGCTAGGATGCCTATACTCATTTCAATACATTAACCTTTTAGTTGTAGTTTTCACTCACTTCCCTCGTAATCAATTTTCGGACATACGAGAAACTTAGATTCACACCCTTGATTCTTGTCGGGTTTAGGACATACCAGTCTAGAAAAACCGAACACTTAAAAATTCCTTAGAGGTGAAAACGAAAATCTGATTCGAACAAACATAAGCAGAACGACTCCGAACTTGAGCGTCGGTGGGCATGAAGTGTATAAATTAAGCAATATTGTTCATCTGAGATTTGATGGCAGCAACTAAGTGATCGTAGGCTTGAGCCCAAGCCAGATTCATGTCGGGGCTCCATTTCTCTCCCACAGCTTCTTCCACCGTTGTCAGCAATGCTTCTTTGACCACCTCAAAATGAGCATCGATGACGCCGTTGCTCGAGTGAACGGACCCCAAGTGCTTCAGACTCGTCTCGGCGACCACCACTTCTCCTTTCTCCCTCAGCTGAACCGCTGCTTCACATGTCTGCATGCGACGTTTATCATCAAAATGTATATTTAATCGAGCAAATAGAAAAAAATATTGAAAAATTTGTCGGTATTGGGTATATTCACATGGGCATTGTCATCTATATTGACATGAGACAATGAACTTATAGCCACTGAATGTGCGTTTAGGATAGAATCTTGTCAACAATGTGCCAACACTATACGTGCCAATAACCAAGACAGAATTTCTAATTTTTAAATATTTTTTTATCATAAATTATTGAAAAATATAGATCAATCCTCTCAAAGTATGAGTAACGAGTAGTGGGTCGAAATCATCATATCCGACTTCAGATCTTCGCTTTTCTGAAGAAGTTCAAGTTAGAAATGTGTTCATAGAACTCAACTGCGTTGTTAAACGATTGACTCAACCATTTGGAAATTTCGAAACCCAACATACCCTTTTCTGACGATATGGACTACCTCTAGAAGATAGTCATTTTATCCTAACCGTTTTCCGTTTAAAAAAAAATAGTGGTTAGTAACAAAGGAAGGATGAAGATGCAGACCATCTTGAAAACCTTGACAGCATGAGCTTTGAGATTAGGGTTATTCTGAGGAAGCTCTTCAGAATTTCTAAGGAAAGAAAACATATCCTTGGCAGCAGGTGCAATCTCCAGGATTCTACCACCCACAAAGTTAATTACATGCAACTGATCATCACATATTTACATACATATATATCGATAATTAAAGGGGCAAGAGTAGTTTATATAGAATACCTGGTGAAGAAACGAAGACTATACTGTGGAATGTCAAGCTTTAGAATCTCCCAAGACTCCTTCACCAAGGCTTCGTCTTTCTCTGTCAATATTGCTGGTGATGCCATCTTTGCTTCGCCTTCTTAATGTTTGCTCATGGCTTTCTCCTTTTATAGCTAGCTAGTGTACCCACCATTCCTTCCTTTTTACCATTTATTTATTCCATTATAAAATACATATAATAGGGTTGTCTAATGATTTATAGAGACCTCATACTATTCTTATTATTGATATCTATTGTATAATTCATGAACTATGCGAAGATCCATCACAACTTTAATCTAATTATTATGTCAAGGAATTCTAGGATCTTTGCGACAATTATTATTGCCCCTGAGACGGGTTATCATCACAATCAAGCTCAATCTCTATCCTAGTACGGTCTAAGAAGGATTAAAAGAGAACAAAAATCTCAAGTGTGACTTCTCTACCACTCCACGAGCTTGACGTTCATCTCGGGTCTCTAAGACAAAAGAACGAAGGGTGAAACAACGGTTGCTTTGGTGAGAGATGGTCATGGTCATGTACGTTCTCAAGAGAAGATTTTTTCTTTCTTTCCTTTGTACGTGAGTTTGATAAATTGGTTAGAGAAAAGAATAAAAAGGAGTCCAATATAAGTAACTCACATTCTTATTCTTGTAACTCCTTTTTATCTATTTTTTTTATTAGGAAGATAAGAAGTTCGATTACACTAAAAAGATTGGTGTATCGAGAGGCCGACAACCGGCAAACGGACATACCGTCATGAAAAAGGAAAACCAAGAGGGAAACAATACAGTCACCACGAGCAATAACCGAAAATGTGAGAAGGATCCAAAAAATTGGAACAACTAAACCTTGGCAGAAGACACGGAACGCTCGAGGCTGACAAAACATGGAGAGGACACGGGATAGATGAAGTAGTGCGGTGTCTCGCTGCAACTCCTTTTTACCTTGATTGTTCCTACATTATATCTTGTTTTATTTCATAAATAATTAGTCCAAAATAAGTAATTTACATTTTTACTCTTGTAACTAGTTTATTTTCGTGTCTTGCACCGCTAATGTATAATATATACCGTTAATAAATAATAGTTAGAGTATATTGATTATATATTTTGAATATCCTATACATAATTTTTTTTAATAACGGAAAACGGTGTTAGGCAAAAATATTACAGGAAAATAAAATTGCGTAACACATTTCAATTGAAATATATTTATTAAAGTTCGACCCTTATTCGTGTATTCTCACGATTCTAAAACAATACTGATTACACTTTGGACGACCTCTTGAATTTTCCTTGAGTATTTGGGCTGCACCCGACGGGTTGCCTACGTACCTTCCCTTAGAAGGATCAAGCCTTACGTAGTTCATATGTTTATTTTCGCGGACTTTGACCCTCATGTGTCACATGTCGGATCCGAACTCAATTTTTAAGACGGGTTGTCTACAATCCGCATCAATTATCACTTGTATTTCTCCACTTTTTACGCATCACCGGAATCACTTGGACCCACCTTCTATGAAGGGTTTTCCAAATTATCCGACTATCATGTGCGCATGAGAAATTAAATAGTTGAGTATCCCTCTCTTTTTCTTCTCTTCGTTTGGGGGTATGACTGAACTCGACGAGTTTCCTACATATCCGTTTCAACGGAATCAAGTCAGACGTAGTTCTCAACTTTAACAAATCTTGGAGTTTTGAGTGTGACCGAACTCAATGAGCGTCTTGCTTTATACCGAGCTTCCTACGTATCCGTTTGAGACGGAATCAAGTCACCGTAGTTCATCATGCTCTTCTTAAAAAAAATCATTAACTTGGTATCCGCGATTGAACTCGACGATTTTTTTGGTCAAGTTTCCTACGTACCCCTTTGTGGGGATCAAATCGAACGTAGTTCTAAGTCTGACTTTCCGTTGTGGTGTAAACTTGAGATTTTGCGATTGAACTCAAAAATCATGAAATTGAGTTTCCTACGTACCCTTTAGTAGGGATCAAATCATACGTAGTTCTTTATTTCTCTCTTTTTCTTTTAATCTCTATATTTTTTAAATATCTTGCAAGTGAAGACCATCCAACCCCTTTTAACGCTTGATGTTGTGGTGTTGAGAGTTATCCACTTTTGAATCGATTGTGGTCTCGAACGTAGGGAATATCTTGATTATCCACTACAATTTGGGTATGCATCTCCTGCTCTATCATTGCAACACCTTCTTTGTTTTACTCTAAGCTTGTGAACTTTGCATAACAAAAGACCATCGTTTTTGTTGTAACAATCAAGTTTATTTAACCTTCTTCTTGTGATCTTGACCTCCATCTTATTGTAGTGTTTGGTTCCATGCGGATTTTGTTTTCTTTGGTCTAACTCTCATTTTGTGCTTTGTCTTGATTTCATTCCCGATCTCTTTGTATCTTTTGGTTGAAGTCATTGTTTATCACCCTCGTTAAAATCCTCCCGGCTTCTATTTGATTGAACTTTCCCATGGAATTTGACACATTTGTTTACTGTGTCGCTTCTTTTCTATAAGCAGTGGGTTTCTTTTGTGAACTGAACAAAACTTGTCTTGCACTTGCTTACACATCATGTAAGTAATGTCTCACTTTACAAATATTGCATTGCCTACAACTATAAATATAGGTGGCGTTATCGCCAACTCAAGAGTTGCTCTCGGCGAGAAACATGAACAAGAACATTTACGGTTGGTAAAAACAAGTAGACACCGCTTCCATTAAACGACACAAACCTGTCTTCTTTTAAATTTGATTAAAGTAATCTTTTGGGATTAACTTAGCAAAACTTTACTAGCCTTCCCTTCAATTTGGTTTCACCCAAAGTTTCCGGGTCTTTTCTCATATTGGAATCCTCCGGACATAATTTGTTTTAGATCACATTTTTTTTTACTTGGTGTTTTCATGTATTCGAGATTCCCCCGACTTGAAACAATGGTTGATCGTCTCGATATTGAATAAACCGGTCTTTTTTCCTTGCATGTCTTCCGATCGACTCTTATGCGGAGCTTCTTGCTTCTTTCTATTGTTTCCATTATCTCCGCTTTAGGTTTTCATACAGCGCATTAATCGAGTATTTTGATAGCTCCGTATACCGAAAGAATTCGCTTGAATTTTGAAGACAAGTACTTTTGTGGGGTATTAGATGCACTTGCTATTAATTTATGGGCACCATCCTGCTTGTGTAGGGTCTTGGTTGCATTTTGTCTACATGGTGTTCAAGTGTATGTAGCTCGAATGTTGTAATATTCGAATCCCGATTTGAAGCTTTCAATTATGAACAAGATGTGAGGTTGATTTTCTTGAGTACGTCACTATTATCGATCAGTTGAATTGTTGTTTTCCAAATGAATCCACATGGTATGACGCGAAAGCTTGACACTAGGCATCTCGTCTCGGCAATGTACATCCATCTTCTCCCTTTTGCGGACTTGTTCTTGATATATTTTTCATGCCTTCTTCATCTTTCTTTCTACATACTTGGACTCCTTCTTTTCAACTATGGAAACTCAAGCTCCTCGACTACTTCTTGGACAATAGACGGATTTTTGGGAACTAACGGTTACATATACTTGTCTCTTTGCTTAACTTCCACTACGACTTGGGACTGTAAATACGAGATCATAAGTGGACAGCTACGACTCGGGTCCGACCCCATATGTAACCCATTTCTTCTTTTTCTTCATGTTTTTTTTTACTCCAGCGTTCTTGTCTATCTTCCACGTCAACTTCCTGAAGCTTTTGGAAACTAGAGCAGGACAATAACCACCCCGTCTCCGCTTTCAGTTGCGTATATCTTGATAAAACTTTGTATACCGTTTATATTTCTTCTCGTGTGAGCGTCTGAAAGTACCAAGATCCTCTTGAATTTGGCATTTTTGCATGTGACATAACCGTCAGCTTCATTTGGGATGGATAAAACTTTTGGTGTTGTCGAGTTAAACACTAACTTTTGCTCTTCTCTCCTGCTCAATATAAGAAATACATTTAACAAACATGATCAAGAAAGAGAAGACACCAACTACAAGCTTGAATTGTCCTGTTGTTGAACCAGTGGATGTATCTTTCTTTGTTCTACTTCTGTCCCTCGATCGAGAAGCTTGATCAAAATTCTACAACGAAATTACTTGATCTTCTCAACACGGAATATGAGACCTTTCACGAATGTATTTGGTGCAGCGACAGACGTTTGAGCTCGATCGAACAAACTATGTATGAATTTGAGATCGCAAAATCTTTCTCGCTTACGATCCTCCCATGTCTGGCTTTTATCCATGGTTGCTTCCTTAGTATACTTTGTATACTGATCTCTGTGTCTTCTTCTTTTGCTTTTGGAGATACATATTGTGTTCTATATCTCCTGCTTTTCTTTTTGTAGATTATACCTCCGTAGTATATATAGAGTCATAAGGTATGATCATCTTCAACCGATGGATGGCCCATAACGTACAGTGCTCATTCATTGCAATTTAAGCACAAATGTAACGGTATTTTTGCTATACCTCTCCCGTTATATTTGGCAGTCTAATTTGAATTTAATATGAGTTAACTCCCCCATTGAATGCAATAAAAAAATTTGTATTTGATATACTCATGAGGCTAGGTACAAGGTAACTCATAAATAAAGGTAATTAACTTTCTCATTAAAATGAACCAATAAGACCATTCGTTTAATTAGACATTTCCATTATTTTGTCTACAGCGTATCAAGCCTCTCCAGATGCCAAATTCAAAGTTCTAATTTAGGTAGGATATTTAGGGGTAATTGAATTGAAATTATATATGGGCCCGAACAAATATCTCATTTTTCTATGACCCAATTTTATGCTTAAGTTTGGATCTTAATTCAAACGATGCAATTAATCCCATAACTTAATTTTATGATATTCGACATAATACCACAAATTTTAAAGACTTGTTAAAATTTTACCCTCAAACAGTTGCCCCCGAACTTTGTATGCGTGTGTCATATCAAGCGCGTTCAAAGTTCTTTATTTGTCGATTTATTTAGAATGTCTCATTTGATAGCACACAACCCGTTTATCATCGATGAGGGTCTTCTCGATAAACATTTCAAGCGGAAATGGTCCGAGCTTGCTAGACTTATATCTTCAATGTAAATTGTGCATAGATATGCAAAGTTACCTATGAAAACTTACACCATAACTACAATTTATGAGGTATGTGTAGATAGGAATATTGATTTATAAATTTGGTATATAGATTTGACTTGGAGGCTCTTTGGGTCATATCTATCTTCAACTTATCTATCGTCACTTCATGGACGAAGATTCGGTTTTGAGGCTTTTCATGCCATGGAGATTTTTCGGGCTACCAAACTATTGAAGTAGATGACTTGCATCGTAATACCCATGTCATATGTGGTTTAAACATGTGAAGTTTGGTTTGGAACTTTTTTGCGGGCTTTTGATCTTGGTTTAAATATGAGATGGTGTGAGAAAGAAAATGATCATTTTTGTGAGAGGTGATGAAGCATTCAATATTTTTCTTGAAAGAATTTTCATTTTTTTTTTTAATTAAATGGTTTACCTTGAGCAATTGGATTACCTCTCCATTTTCTCAATCTCCCTTTCTTTTAAAATATTCTTGTGTGTCTGGCTGCATCTAACATGTAGATTGCCTACGTACCACTTTTTGAGGGATCAAGCCGTTCGTAGTTCTTAGAGAACCAATTTGATTTTATCTTCACATATGCATCACCAAAATAAACCGAACCCACCTTCTATGAAGGGTTTTCCGGACTATCTTGAATATCATTTGCAATTGGAAGATATTATAACCTTGGTTTTGGTTTCAACTTTGATCTTGTATTTGCACTTGAATCAAATATATCGATGATTTGAGATCAAATTTCCTCGTGGTCGTCTAAACATACTTCTTGGTACCATTTAACCTTCATCTAAGTCCTTTATATTGATGAAAAATATGGATCATGTAGCTGAGATCCACTTTTATGATTTTATTTTCTATCTCGTGCTCCTCGGCATTTATCAACCATTTGAAGCTCTTTTTGTGGAACTCCACCACTTGTAGCTTCCACTTAACGAAGTAATGCATGACTTTGATCTCTTCAACAACTTATGTGTCTCTTGACCCTCGGTGATGAGCTATGTTTGCTTGGTTCATATACCCATCTATTTCTTGATCTATTTGTTGTAATTCTTCTTGTCTCTTTCTTGTCAACTTTATCGAGCCTTTGACTCACAAATGACGGTGGTACATCACTTTTTGGATGTTGTTTGTGCTTTTGAAATACCAAAACTTGATGATCGCTTGATCATAGTGTCATTGGCTTGATCACATTTATTTTTGAATGTATTTCCCTTGGGTAGAATTTCTAATCATTGAGAACTTTCTTGCATAAACTTAACCTTGTAAAAGGGGCTTGAATTTTACACCTTAATTTGGTGTTTCTTTTGCCCCCTCAATTTCAGTCTCCTCTTTATTGCCTATTTCCTCCCTTTTATTCTTAAGGACATACCTATGAACTGCTACTTGTGGATCCAGTCCAATCATATCTCGAAAGCCCCAAGAGAAGATGTCCTTATACTTCTCAAGAAGTTGACGATATATCACATTCTCCTCGTCCACTAACAAAGCACTAATAAAAAATAAGTTTTGGGTCATCAAGAGTTCCAAGATTAACCTCCTCGAGATCAACCGTTGGTTGTCCACCTTCTTCCATCTCTGGTGGGGCTGGTTTGACTGTGTTGATATAATCTGACGAATCTTGTTCAAGGTTTGCTTCACCGGCTCGATTGTTTTGAGAAGTCGTCTCGAGAGATTTGATATCTTGGGAGTCTTTCCTATTCAGGAAAGTCACAACATCGACTTCCTCGACTTGATCATCACTTGTCTTTATTATGAGGGCTCCATACTGATTCCTCTTTTTGAGCCTCCATTTCCGATTCCTTTTGATTCGGAATATCTTTCTTTTTGGCTCCTCAACTTTCTCAAGCCTTTGAAAAATTGAAGTTCGAGACACCTCGCCTACAAAAGTTGTATCAAGTCTTTCAAACACTGACACCCGAGGCACAATCGACGTTTCTTCTTCTGTGAACATTTCTTTCTCTATCGGTGTTAGGGTCATTGGTTCTTCAATGCTAGCGGTTAAAAGCTCATCTTCATGGGATACCACAAGTTTGTCAAGATCATTGAAATTATCATCCTTCAATGACTTTGTGTCTTCCGAAAAGGAACTTGGATTTTTGAATTTCAGCATCTTCATTTTGCCTTCCGATAGACTGATTGGAAGATGTGCCTCGTAGTACTACTCTAGTACTTTCCTCTTGTTCATCCCCAAAAGTCCTATGAATGGTTAGTGCCTTGTGCTGCGAGACTCGGTTAATTTTTCGATGGGAAAAGTATAGCTTGTCATGAGAGAATCCATCACTTTCTCAATAGGAATTATCGGTTTTTGACCGGCCTCTCTTTTGTCTTTTGGTGTGTATTTGAATAACACCCTACGTGGAGGTCTTTCTTCATTGTCTTCTCTTTCAAGCATTGACTTTGGGATCTTTTCAACGAAATGAGTTATTGAGTTCTTAGGAGATTTCCACGGCTCCTTATTCTCAATATTACTTATAGAGGAGTCAGCATTTACCACCTTGTAGAACTTTGCATCAGCATAGTTCACATCTTCTCCACAGAAAGGGTTCGGATCTCCTCTAATAATTCTTTCATTCCCATTTTCATCGGTATATTTCAAACATTGATGAAGCGTTGAGGGGATTGATTTTATTGCATGAAGCCAAGGTCGCCCCAACAAAGCGTTGTACGAGGTGTTTGCCTCTATGACATGGAAAAGAGCGTCTTTGTATAATTCACCCATCTCCACCTTCAATGCAATGGTCCCCAAAGCTTTTTGCCCCACTTGATTGAAACCCTGAATTGTGAGCAACGTTGGGGATAAGTGTCGGGCATTTAATCCCATCGATGTCAAAGCTTTTAACGGAAGAAGATTTACTGCTGATCCGCCATCGAGTAAAATCCGGTTTATTTTTGTGTCACCGATAACACCTGTCACATATAACGGCCTATTGTGCCCCTCACTCCCCAATTGGAGATCTTCGTCTGAAAAGGTGATGGCGGCCATACATGAGTCACAATGAGATGATGGGTACAATGACATGTCATTAACTTCGATGGGGTCAACTTGATCTTTGTAATCTTCGGGATCCGTAAGAGCTTGAATTAGGGCTTTCCTTAGATCTTTAGACATCTGTAAGACATCATATACACTCAAACGTGCCGGGATGCACTTAAGATGGCTAACAACATCATAACGAACTTTCTCCTTATGGGGAGCATCTTGTATTGATATGGGGATCCGATGAGTTTGATCTAGGCCATGAGGTCCTTTATCACTTACTTTCTCTACAAGTATCTGGTTATGAACACCTTCTTCTTGACTTGGCACCTTTGTCATTTCCTCGGAAGGTGACACCAACTCTTTTTCTTTTCCCTTTGATGGTGGGGGAGGTATTTGACGACCAGATCGAAGAGTGATTACATCTGCTTCTTGTTGCGTTTCTTCACATTCATCGGCCCAAGAGACCATGCAACATTGGACAACTTCCTCTCCCCAAAATAAATCTTCATCATCATCGGATGAGTCTTCCTTGGTAAAATCTTTAGGAATGAAGTCCTTCAAGGTAAAAGGAACCCGTCGAGGTTGAACATACTCTTCCTCAGAATCGTTTTCAAGCTTCTTTGTTTTCTTACTCTTCTTCTTATTTTTCTTGCTTTTCTTCTTATCGGTCTTCATTCCGATCATTCTAAAGCCCGGAGGAGTAGACTTTTGAGTAACCGCTTGTTGAGGGCTTCTATGCTTTTTGGACAGTTGCCATTCAAAAAGACTATCATCATCATCGTCCGAGTACAAATCCTCAATATCAGAGCACATCATGATTTCGTACAATGTCGGTATACCCGGTCCATCTCTTGGCATGTCAGGATAAGCCCATACTACTCGGACATCATTGTCAACCCGAAATTGCACAGCTACTCCCATGAAAGGTAATGGAACTGTAGGGATGCCTTCACTCTCCAAATCTTCTGACGGTGCCTCGTCTACTTCCGGATTTACGTGGATTGGTGTGGATGCTTGTAGCATTCTTTCCACCTCCGATGCTGAAACCGAGTTCACGGTTGCCGATGAACCTTTTGACTTACTTCCTTCGATCTCAATCTCACCTTTGCTGATCAACCACTCTATCCTATCCTTGAGAACATAGCATTCTTGTATCGGGTGACCGAGAATCCGGTGGAACGGGCAATACTTTGGGTCGTTTATCATACCTACTTCATTAGGCCTTTTCGGCTCGGGAAGTATCAAAGCGTTGGCAGCCATAAGCTCATCAAATATCCCTTGAACATCATCATCGTCAAAGGGATATTTCTTTTGTTTTCTTTCTTGCAAAGTGAGCTTCTTGTTATTCTCTTGCCCTCTTTCCCTACCTTGAGCTCTCAAGTTATTCACAACACTAGAGGTATTTCCACCGGTTTTAACGAATGTACTCATAGATTCACCCTTCTTTTGTGGTTTTCTTCCTTCGTCTCTCTTGAACTCATTTGTTTGTGTCCGAGCGGTTGCTACCTTTTGTCGAGCTAGTTGACGTTCAACATTGCAAGTCTTTGACACCAATGCATCAAAGGATAGAGGTTCCGCACTACCGACGTGTACAGCTAATTCTGGGAGCAAGTTGTTGGTGCACATTTGGACACATGCTAACTCGCTAATTTTCTCGGGGCATTGGAGCCTTAGACTTCTCCATCTTGCTATAAAGTCATTGCCAAGCTCGTTTGGTTTTTGGTGTGTGTTTGCCAAGTCCATGATAGAAACTTTTGCCTTTGTACTCACGAACTGAGCAAGAAAAGCCCTTTGCAAATCATCCCATGTTTCTATCGACCCCGGATGCAGTTGGGTGTACCACGTGAATGCCGACCCTTTGAGTGATTGGACAAACTGTCTAATGAGCAAGGCATCACTCAAAGCTGTTTCACCGCAAGCCGAGTAAAAGTGAGCAAGATGCTCATGTGGCGAGCCATGTATACCGTCAAACTTGTCAAAATTTGGCCTTTGATATCCTGGAGGGAAAGGCAATGCATCAAAGTGCAATGGGTACGGTTTCCTATATCCAATCACCGGTGGATTTTGAGAAATTTGGAAGTCTTTTATCCCTTTTGCAATCATTTCTCTAATTTCTTGGGGAGATATACCTAGGGATCCGGTTTGACCAGAAGCTTCAGGTTGACTTCCATTGTTGTCTCCTCCTTGATTGAATAAGCTCCCTTGGACTTGATTATCTATTCGTGCGGTCAAAGCGGCGATTTGAGCATCCTTCTCGTCCATTGCTCTTTGCATTTCTCGGAGTTGTTCCTCGGTGTCGGAGGTCCCTGTCGTCATTACCGGCATGTTATCTCTCTCATCTTCCAAGAGAGACTTACCTTTGTCTTGACAATAAATAGGCGGAAAGTCTTTCTCTTTAAAAGGTGAAGACTTGTCCCCAAACAAAGGAGAGCTTACTTCCTTATCCACAATTTCTAACGTCTTCGGTGTTGTGTGTTTGAGCGGTCGAGAGGTTACTTCCATGAATGACATCTCCTTAGCCCTTGACCTTGTGATTGGTCCTGTACTAGTTTGAGATTCCATCTGCTTAGAACTTTGAGATGTCTTGCTAGTTTGACCTTTCTTGGGTTGAGCGGTCTTGAGAACCTTCACCTTGGAGGCCAATGTTTGGGTATCCTCCTTCTCCTTGAAAGAGGTCATGTTGACTTGTTCCACACGGTCCAGGTTGATAGGTATTGATCCTATGAGAATTTGCCTTTTTGGCGGTATGATGATTGACTCTTGAGGAGCCACCAAACCTCGCGCGGCCTCCCATAAGGTAGATCTGACCAATTCCAAGGCTGGTGAAGGAGCGAGCTTAACCAATGGTCCGGATTTTTGTCTTTTAGATCCGTTCTTCCGTCCCCTCCTCCGGTTACGCTTGCTCTTGACTTTGGTATAGGTAGGCATCTTTGATCCTTGGTGAGACCCACCGTTAGTCTTGAGGACTTGGATTGTCGGTCCTTGAGCCTTACTCTTCTTGAGCTTTGAGACTACTCCCTCTTCCAAGCTTCGGAGGGGTCCATAGGAATTTTTCAACGGTATTTCAGCTTCAATTGCATCACGAGTGACGTTGATCACTACCCGGAATGAACGTTGACGGACCCAATGCCCCCCTTTCACAATGAAGGTGGCCGGAAGCTGGTTGAACTTGATCAAAGCTCTTGGTGCCATATTTTCCTTCGTAAAAAGAAAATAAAAATATTAGTGTAATTTAAATCAATATAATTCTAAAATCATTAAGAAAGAAAAAGGGTCCCACTGGGCGTGCCAAAAATATGTTAGGCAAAAATATTACAGGAAAATAAAATTGCGTAACACATTTCAATTGAAATATATTTATTAAAGTTCGACCCTTATTCGTGTATTCTCACGATTCTAAAACAATACTGATTACACTTTGGACGACCTCTTGAATTTTCCTTGAGTATTTGGGCTGCACCCGACGGGTTGCCTACGTACCTTCCCTTAGAAGGATCAAGCCTTACGTAGTTCATATGTTTATTTTCGCGGACTTTGACCCTCATGTGTCACATGTCGGATCCGAACTCAATTTTTAAGACGGGTTGTCTACAATCCGCATCAATTATCACTTGTATTTCTCCACTTTTTACGCATCACCGGAATCACTTGGACCCACCTTCTATGAAGGGTTTTCCAAATTATCCGACTATCATGTGCGCATGAGAAATTAAATAGTTGAGTATCCCTCTCTTTTTCTTCTCTTCGTTTGGGGGTATGACTGAACTCGACGAGTTTCCTACATATCCGTTTCAACGGAATCAAGTCAGACGTAGTTCTCAACTTTAACAAATCTTGGAGTTTTGAGTGTGACCGAACTCAATGAGCGTCTTGCTTTATACCGAGCTTCCTACGTATCCGTTTGAGACGGAATCAAGTCACCGTAGTTCATCATGCTCTTCTTAAAAAAAATCATTAACTTGGTATCCGCGATTGAACTCGACGATTTTTTTGGTCAAGTTTCCTACGTACCCCTTTGTGGGGATCAAATCGAACGTAGTTCTAAGTCTGACTTTCCGTTGTGGTGTAAACTTGAGATTTTGCGATTGAACTCAAAAATCATGAAATTGAGTTTCCTACGTACCCTTTAGTAGGGATCAAATCATACGTAGTTCTTTATTTCTCTCTTTTTCTTTTAATCTCTATATTTTTTAAATATCTTGCAAGTGAAGACCATCCAACCCCTTTTAACGCTTGATGTTGTGGTGTTGAGAGTTATCCACTTTTGAATCGATTGTGGTCTCGAACGTAGGGAATATCTTGATTATCCACTACAATTTGGGTATGCATCTCCTGCTCTATCATTGCAACACCTTCTTTGTTTTACTCTAAGCTTGTGAACTTTGCATAACAAAAGACCATCGTTTTTGTTGTAACAATCAAGTTTATTTAACCTTCTTCTTGTGATCTTGACCTCCATCTTATTGTAGTGTTTGGTTCCATGCGGATTTTGTTTTCTTTGGTCTAACTCTCATTTTGTGCTTTGTCTTGATTTCATTCCCGATCTCTTTGTATCTTTTGGTTGAAGTCATTGTTTATCACCCTCGTTAAAATCCTCCCGGCTTCTATTTGATTGAACTTTCCCATGGAATTTGACACATTTGTTTACTGTGTCGCTTCTTTTCTATAAGCAGTGGGTTTCTTTTGTGAACTGAACAAAACTTGTCTTGCACTTGCTTACACATCATGTAAGTAATGTCTCACTTTACAAATATTGCATTGCCTACAACTATAAATATAGGTGGCGTTATCGCCAACTCAAGAGTTGCTCTCGGCGAGAAACATGAACAAGAACATTTACGGTTGGTAAAAACAAGTAGACACCGCTTCCATTAAACGACACAAACCTGTCTTCTTTTAAATTTGATTAAAGTAATCTTTTGGGATTAACTTAGCAAAACTTTACTAGCCTTCCCTTCAATTTGGTTTCACCCAAAGTTTCCGGGTCTTTTCTCATATTGGAATCCTCCGGACATAATTTGTTTTAGATCACATTTTTTTTTACTTGGTGTTTTCATGTATTCGAGATTCCCCCGACTTGAAACAATGGTTGATCGTCTCGATATTGAATAAACCGGTCTTTTTTCCTTGCATGTCTTCCGATCGACTCTTATGCGGAGCTTCTTGCTTCTTTCTATTGTTTCCATTATCTCCGCTTTAGGTTTTCATACAGCGCATTAATCGAGTATTTTGATAGCTCCGTATACCGAAAGAATTCGCTTGAATTTTGAAGACAAGTACTTTTGTGGGGTATTAGATGCACTTGCTATTAATTTATGGGCACCATCCTGCTTGTGTAGGGTCTTGGTTGCATTTTGTCTACATGGTGTTCAAGTGTATGTAGCTCGAATGTTGTAATATTCGAATCCCGATTTGAAGCTTTCAATTATGAACAAGATGTGAGGTTGATTTTCTTGAGTACGTCACTATTATCGATCAGTTGAATTGTTGTTTTCCAAATGAATCCACATGGTATGACGCGAAAGCTTGACACTAGGCATCTCGTCTCGGCAATGTACATCCATCTTCTCCCTTTTGCGGACTTGTTCTTGATATATTTTTCATGCCTTCTTCATCTTTCTTTCTACATACTTGGACTCCTTCTTTTCAACTATGGAAACTCAAGCTCCTCGACTACTTCTTGGACAATAGACGGATTTTTGGGAACTAACGGTTACATATACTTGTCTCTTTGCTTAACTTCCACTACGACTTGGGACTGTAAATACGAGATCATAAGTGGACAGCTACGACTCGGGTCCGACCCCATATGTAACCCATTTCTTCTTTTTCTTCATGTTTTTTTTTACTCCAGCGTTCTTGTCTATCTTCCACGTCAACTTCCTGAAGCTTTTGGAAACTAGAGCAGGACAATAACCACCCCGTCTCCGCTTTCAGTTGCGTATATCTTGATAAAACTTTGTATACCGTTTATATTTCTTCTCGTGTGAGCGTCTGAAAGTACCAAGATCCTCTTGAATTTGGCATTTTTGCATGTGACATAACCGTCAGCTTCATTTGGGATGGATAAAACTTTTGGTGTTGTCGAGTTAAACACTAACTTTTGCTCTTCTCTCCTGCTCAATATAAGAAATACATTTAACAAACATGATCAAGAAAGAGAAGACACCAACTACAAGCTTGAATTGTCCTGTTGTTGAACCAGTGGATGTATCTTTCTTTGTTCTACTTCTGTCCCTCGATCGAGAAGCTTGATCAAAATTCTACAACGAAATTACTTGATCTTCTCAACACGGAATATGAGACCTTTCACGAATGTATTTGGTGCAGCGACAGACGTTTGAGCTCGATCGAACAAACTATGTATGAATTTGAGATCGCAAAATCTTTCTCGCTTACGATCCTCCCATGTCTGGCTTTTATCCATGGTTGCTTCCTTAGTATACTTTGTATACTGATCTCTGTGTCTTCTTCTTTTGCTTTTGGAGATACATATTGTGTTCTATATCTCCTGCTTTTCTTTTTGTAGATTATACCTCCGTAGTATATATAGAGTCATAAGGTATGATCATCTTCAACTGATGGATGGCCCATAACGTACAGTGCTCATTCATTGCAATTTAAGCACAAATGTAACGGTATTTTTGCTATACCTCTCCCGTTATATTTGGCAGTCTAATTTGAATTTAATATGAGTTAACTCCCCCATTGAATGCAATAAAAAAATTTGTATTTGATATACTCATGAGGCTAGGTACAAGGTAACTCATAAATAAAGGTAATTAACTTTCTCATTAAAATGAACCAATAAGACCATTCGTTTAATTAGACATTTCCATTATTTTGTCTACAGCGTATCAAGCCTCTCCAGATGCCAAATTCAAAGTTCTAATTTAGGTAGGATATTTAGGGGTAATTGAATTGAAATTATATATGGGCCCGAACAAATATCTCATTTTTCTATGACCCAATTTTATGCTTAAGTTTGGATCTTAATTCAAACGATGCAATTAATCCCATAACTTAATTTTATGATATTCGACATAATACCACAAATTTTAAAGACTTGTTAAAATTTTACCCTCAAACAAACGGTTAAGTTGATCTACCTCCTAGAGGTAGTCCAAAATAAAGCATCTCTACGGATAAGAACACGAAATTTTGGATCATTAGAAAAATTGATGTTGGGTGTCGAGATTCGCAAATGGGTCAACCTGTCAACAAGGTAGTTAATTTCTCTAAACACAAGTTTGATCAAACTTCCTCAAATAAACGAATGTCTAGTTTGAAATCGGATAAAATCATCTCGACCTCACACGAAAAACTCCAAAGACCTAGGATTGTCTTGATGACACACAAATTATCACCCCTCGATGCTGATTTTTTTTTTATTTGTAATCTACTAGCTTCTTGCACATGCCCCATTTCAAAGCATAAGATTCCGCTTTTAGTACTGAATTAAAGCTATTTATTTATACATATAATTTTATTGAATGTAATAATGTTTAAGTAATGCTATCCAAAAAATTATTTACCAATAGGTACAATTGATTACTTAAAGAACATTTGAAATACATGAAATAAAAACACATAATAATTTAATTTTATTATATGAATGATGAAGGACCATCCGTGGACTTAACACCATGCAAATAAAGGAAGCTCACTTCTAGAAAAAGGGGAGAAAAGATGAAATACTTTAGTTGAGAAGAGCATGGAAGACCATTTCTAAAAAAGTGAAGGCATCAAGGGTTAAATGTTCAAGACTCGAGCCAAACAAACCCGGTCAAACTCAATGTATGAAGACGAAATGAGGGACGTTAATAGCACTCCAATTAGCGTCTTTTATCATAATCATTATATTTCATTATCTATCCTTTTGAGCTTAGTTAACATATCTTTTTGGTCTATTTCCCTTATATTCCTATTTTGGAGATCTACCGGTAATGTGAACAAAGGGTATGAACCCTTGACTCCAGATGTATTGCCCGATCTTTCGAGTAGGATCTTCAATGTCACCTCCAAGGAATTCTTAAGCCTCGTAAGTACTCAACTTTCATAGGGTGGTGAAACTAGAAATCTAAGTTTCTCGCCACAGCCCTTGTCAATACTTGAGAACTAAGAGTTGTATATAAGAAAAGGAGATTAAGAAGATAATGAGCAAACTTAATTCAATATAGTTGATGGAATCAAACTCAAAACTTCATCCCTACTTCTCCTACAAGTCGGTGGTCTTGAAGACTTCCTGAAACTACAATCTCAACCACACACGTTAGTAACAAAAAGCAAAGGAAAAGGGAGAAGAATCAATACCGGATTCAATCTAGAGTGATCGAATCAAGATAAAAGTCACATGTCTTAGAAAAAGGAGACACGGCTGGAATTTTTTTAAAGTATATGCTGAAATATATTATGTGTTGGATAATCGAATAATGTTGAAAACTCATGCACAATATTATTCAATTCCAAGCTAAATAAATACAAAAGGATGATCTTCTATTTATACTACTAACTATGGTTTTAATTATGTTAATCCAAAAAGGAAGCTAGTTTATATTGATACGGGGTTAGCCCTAGTAGATGGCCCGATCTTTCGACACCAAATACTCGACAGAAACACGTAAATAAAAAGAGATATGGAATGAAGATGATTGGATGGATAGGTAGATTGATTGATCAAGGTCGAACCCTAAGGACAACTCTAAAGGCACGGAATATACACTATGACTCAATCACACAATCAACAACCGAGATCCTAGAACCATTTCGTACAACATGACACAAGAGGGAGCGATGATTTCTAAAGCACCAGAAGGTGTGCCTGTTAAAGGCCTAAAAAACCCTACAAGCCATGCGCAAGAAGAACAACTCAAATAAGTCCAAGTTAAAGGTCAAACAAGACGTCTCTTGTAACACCCCAAATCTCGGACTCAGGGCGCTACGGGCTAGGAACTCACAATGGGTCCCGACCACAGCTCGATAACAATATCACTGGATCTTACACCAAGGCACAAACGATAAAAACGTAGAAATCCAAATGTAAAAACGTATGCAATGCCACATAAGGTACCGACACTCAGCCAAGGTACAAAGATAAAACTGAACCATAAACGATCTATCAAAGTCTACTACAAAAGACAAACAAAACTCAACCCGTCCTATCAACGTACGGGAACCCCGGCTGACCACCTCCTCCGAATCACTCGGCAACTTCCCTATCCTACACGACAACTAACAACACGGATAAACTGTTAGCTAACTATAACATAAAGGAAAGATATTGAAGCACAAACACACGTAAGGAAAGCAGTAAACACCCATCATACTATCACAATAATCCGATTATTATTATTTTCATTAAGTCATTCACCTTATTAATTATAAGTGTGATACGAGAAGTCGCAGACTCTCGCCTTCGGACATTATTCAGCTAGAGTGGATCAGCGCATCAGCCCGTATACCATGTGGAGTGGATTGGTACCATCCCCGTATATCCAAATCTAGCCCAGTCACGAAGCACCTCCCAGACTCCCTCAGGAGAACTGGACAAGTAATCACCGCTCGTTACCCGTGGGCCAATACATATGTCGGTAGATAAATATATATACTACATAAGCCATAACACGATACCAAATACCACTCAATAATCAATCCATCATGTCACAGAAGCTAAGTAAGTCCTACGGACTTACCAGGAATCGATTATCCTTAAATATCTCCACAACTCGATCAAAAATCACTCCTCAAAGCCTGATATAGGCAATGGGTTATAACCACAACACAACCATATGAAACTGCATCTAAGCAGTTTCCTATTGAAAGTCATCTCAACGTGCTCGGAACACAACCTACAACTAGCCCACTACATGGGATTTACTCACGGTTTGCTAGCCACCTATCATGATACTACATCATGCTCAAAAGGGTACAAGGGAGGAGGGAAGACATACCACAAGATCACACTTAAGTCGGAAGAACGACTTAAGTGTCTCACTGGAGAAAAACCGCAGCCGTGGTGGTGAAGTGGCGCAGGGGCGGCAAAGACACAACAGCCGCACCGCATCAAGGGAGACTCGCAGGGACGATGAGGCACTGTCACGGGGGAGTGCAAGCGCGGGGGCGGAACTAGTGACAGCGAACTCCGTCTTCTCTTCTTCGATCGATCTTCTTTCTCCAATATTTCACGCAACTCACTATAGATCCAGACAAGTCTACTCAATCAAACTATCATGTAGCCTCTAGGTGATCAAGGGACGGAACGAAAAAGGACTTACCCCTCCTTATCAACGGGATCTAAGCAACGGTTTCTTCCCGACAAACCACACAGACGGTTTCTCCAAGAGTACTCATTGCAGTTTCTGGTGAAGGCGAACAACACACGTTGCTATTGGCGGAATCTGGAAGGAAAGAAAAAGATGAAGGGAGGAGGACGAAACGAACAAAGAAGAAGGAAAAAGGGAAGAGGAGTAAGAGAGATTCTCACTTACGTCAAATCTCCAAGGTGAAGAGCTCCAGCAAGACGACAGGGTTTAGGAAAAGAAAAGAAGAAAGGTAGGGTTTCGGAAGAATTAAAAGGATAGGGTTTGTAACCATCGAAGGTTACGAATCAAAAGGATGCGGCCCACTGTTTTACCGCCCCCGCGGTAAACAGTGGCCGCCCCCGCGGGTCGGCGCACCTATGGCACTCCGATGCCGCCCCCGCGGTCGACGCTCCAGCGGCTGTCTAAGGCCGCTCCAGCGGGTGACCTACCCAAGGCCTACCCTAAGAGCTTATGAAGGAACCGGGTGACCTACCCAAGGTGTAAGTCTAGTGGTCTCCAAGCAAAAGATCCTAAAGAAAATAATAAAATAAGATCCATATTTTATAAGATATGACCTTCTAAGACTTAAGCGTCAAGTATCTCTAGAAGATATGATTCAAGCCTATCTTTTAAGCTTCCCTATTAGAAGACTTTAAATTATTTGCAAAAATTAATGAAATAACATGGGTTGAAAAATAACATCTAAAAGCTCAAAATTAATCCATAATTAAAATATGTCTTTATGGGCTTAAACACATAAAATAAGACCGCAAATTTGGCTCCTCTTAAACCAGTCGTTTTGTGCATCCTAGTGTGGCCCGGCCTCGCTTCGTACGTCCATGCATGGTCTAGTTTTGTCTCCAACGTCCATGCATGGGTTTCGTCCATCCATATTGCCATTTGTTTGTCCTTCTTGTTGGTTAAGGTTTCCAATTGGTTGAATATGCATGACCGTTATTGGACTTCCTTCAATGGATCCCATTTTGATTACACAATTCTCTAGTGTGTGCATTTTTTTCTCCTACTTCTTCTGCCATCTTTTTTGTTTTTGCTCTTGTGACAGGTTTCCTTGGGTTGTCTAGTAGTGGTTTAGGTGGTCCCACATCACCCTCTCCTTCTTTAGAAGGATTTTTGATCATCTTCTAAGAAAGGTGTGAGGTATGCAATGTTGAAGGTAGCGTTGACTTGGTATTCACCGGGGAGTTCTAATTGATGAGCATTGTCTCTAATTCTCTTGAGGACTTTAAAGGATTCGTCTTCTCGAGCACCTAACTTATTCTTACGTCGGGATGGGAATATCTCCTTTCTAAAATGAACCTAGACGAGATCCCCTATCTGACAAATGACCCGACATCATCTATGATTAGCCCGGGTGGCTACATTTTCTACCTTTTTGATGAGTCGGTCCTTGGTCCTTGCATGGAGTTCTTTTATAAAATCGACATGTTTTCCTGCACAAAAATATTCCCGTTCCTTATAAGAAAGGGAACAAGATCAAGTGGGGTCAAATGGTTGATACCATAAACACATGAAAAGGAGTAAGTTGTGTAGAGGAGTGTATGGTTTGATTATAGGAGAATTTAACATGAGATAGGGCATCCTCACAAGCTTTAAATTTCTTTTTTATTAATGCGGAAGGACAGTGGCTAGAGGTAGAAAAGAGGATTTGGTCCTTAGTTTTTCGAAAGGGTTTTCTAGAAGGAGCTAAAAGAACTTGACATCCCTATCACTAACTATAGTTTTAGGTACCCCATGTAGACTCACTACTCGAAAAAAGAGACCGGCAACGTTAGTTGCATTGTTAGTTTTATGACAAGAATTAAATTAGCCATTTTGAAAATCTATCTACGATGACAAAGATAAAGAGTTATGTTATTTGGAAGAGGAAAAAATCGCAAACGACACGGCGGAATTGGACTCCGAATGCGGCCGGGCTGGGGCGCAGGCGGATTCCGCCAGAACGGGGCCGCCGGTTCTTGATAGCGGTGTCAAACGGGGCCGCCGGGTCAGTTTGGGTGGCCACAACAGGCTCGGGTTCAAACGGTTTGGGTCAAAAAAATCTCCCATTTTAGCTGTTTGTTTTAGGTTGGGTCGGTTTGGATCGGGTATCAATTGTTCGGGTTCGAACGGATCGGGTCAAAAGAATCTCTCTTTTTCGTGGTTTGTTTTGGGCCGGGTCGGTTCTAGATCGGATTTTAGTGGTTTAGGTTAATACCGGTTTGGATTGTGTATCAATTAATTTGATTATGATCAATAACCCGTCATATTTTTAATTTAATTTTATATTAATCAACTATAACTTTCTTAAACTAGTGGGAAACTCAATAGAAATTATTTGATACTTTGTTTGAAAGTAACACTTTATTCAAATGTAACGATTTATCACTTTTCACCGAATCAGATAATAATCCGTGAATATTTGGTTGATCTATTTTATCCAAATTATAAAATATGGTATGTGAAAACGATTTTAGTCGGCTCGGATAATTATCCGCAAATACTTGGGTTATTTGTTTGATCGGAATGATTTTAGTCTGATCCGTTTGATTAAAAATGACTTTAACCGGATTTGGATATTCGACTGATTCATTTGATCCATATATGTTTTTTTCCCTATTTTGTTTGTTAAAAACTGTAAAATAATATATATTATAGTTAGTTAGTCACATTACTTAATCCAAACGAAAGTGAAAAACGTATAGTTGATACAAGTTTTTTGTAACACTTTAACACATATCTTTTCTCTAACAAGGTAAAACAAGTTAATACATAAAAAAACGTCATCATATATACTTATACAATTATAATATGTATTATGTAATATGTATACTTCAATACTTGTATAGAAAATCAGGAAAAGTCGGAAAATATTTTAATAAGTAATTAGTAAACTAAAAGTTAAAATCAAAAGTTATTTTGTTGAGTTAAAATCATCTTTACCTTACATTTATTGTGTCGGAGTTGAAAAATGTCATTATAGACTTATATGTATAATATGGATTATGTAATATGCAATATGTATTTATGCATATATTTATCTTTAAAATGTCTATTTTTAAAAATTATAGTATAAATTATGTATTTATGCGAAAACGAATTTAGTCAGTTTGAATAATTATCTGCAAATATTTGGGTGATTTGTTCGATCGAAATGATCTTCAACCAGATTTGGATATCCGACTTATAAAATGGATTGTGTAATATCTATCTAATATGTCATTATAGTCTTATAATATAAACTTATAGTATGGATTATGTCATTTTTAACTTATCGAATTACTTCGGGTCGGGTTACTTTGGGCCGGATTACTTCGGGATATCGGGTCACTTCGGATCGGGTTACTTTGGGCATAATTACTTCGGTTCGGGTTATTTCGGGCTATCGGGTCACTTGGGTCGGGTCACTTCAGGCTATCGGGTTACTTCTGGTCGGGTTATTCGGACAATCGGATCATTCGGGTCGGATTCGGGTAATTTATTACTTCGGCTTAAATTGGTTTCAAGCGGGTTGATTTCGAGTATTCTATTTTTTAAAATTTCGGGGCCAGATCGGTTCAGATTCGGCCGTTCAGTTTTACAGATCGGGTCAACTATTGACGGCCGCGGGCAAATAAGAAGGGATTTTGTAAACATTTAAGGAAGTAGGAAAAGCGGGCAAAAAGTAGCTACATTTTTCCCCGAGTGGAGAAGTCTACAAATTCACATACGCCGTGAATTCCTGTTTAGAGGCAGCAGTCAAAAAAATGTCATCCCAACCATCGTCTCTGAACACACAAGAGGACGATCAGGCAGGTGGACTTGTCTCCTCCACTCCTCATCTGCCCGTCAAACTCGAAAAATCCACGGAAAAGGTTCTCGTCCCTCATCCTCCATCTCACCCTTTTGCCACCTTCTTTTTTAAAAAACCCATCTCTCCCGTTTTATAGCTAAACCCTAATTTCTATATTGGGTGATGTTTTTTTTTAGGTTTCAGCTGAGAAGATCAAGGATGTCGAGATTGCTGTCCCAATTGTCTACGGAACTGTGGCGTTCTGGCTTGGTCGAAAGGCCACCGAGTAAGTTTGAATATCATGGTTGATTGCGTCGTGTTTGTATTTTTAGGGTTTTTTTTTTTTTTTTTTT
>BSUD01000007.1:127374137-127429564 GCA_033239045.1 Fagopyrum esculentum
TTTTTTTTTTTTTTTTTTTGTATTTTCTTTTTGGTGTGCACAACCTGTTTGATGAGGGGAAAGGTTGATTGTTTGACGTCGAATGCAGGTCCCAGTCTCATAGATGGACGGTTTATGTACGTGGGGCGACGAATGAGGATATAAGTGTCGTGATTAAGCGTGCTGTATTTCATTTACATCCCAGTTTCAACAACCACATTAGAGTTGTGGAGTCTCCCCCCTTTGAGTTAACTGAATGTGGTTGGGGTGAATTTGAGATTGCCATTACCCTTTACTTCCACAACGACATTTGTGAAAAGCAGTTGGACTTGTAAGCAGTTTGCATGTATTCCTTTTGGTAAACTGCACTATACTGTGGCTGTTTGGTATTCATATCTGGATATTAATATATGAGTTATAGATATGAAATTGATGTCCAGTAGTTTTGTTTGATAGGTTTTATTATATGAATGACAACACAAAGAAGAGAGAAATTTTATGGAGAATTTTCTCCGAAGGAGTTTCAGAGAGGAAGAATAGAAGAAGAGAAATATAAGATATGAGATACCACTAGTTTTTAGTATATCAAAAAGGGAGAAAAAGTGTATTAGGAGTAACGATATCGGATTGATATCATATACTTATATAACAACCAATAGGTATGAACTTTTTTGTGTTGATACCAATATCTGATATCTAGATACAAACGGACCCTAAAACCTAATTTAAATCACTTTGCAAAAAAATGTATTTTGGCTTTCCGTAATGTTGATTTATGATGACGTCTCCTGTGTTATTGAATGTTTTAGTAAGGATATACTATCTTTTGAGTGTTTAATTCGAAACAGGATAAGGAAAATCGATGGTTAAATGCACTTTCTCGTATAGCAACTAATTTAATACAAAGTGATTTAAATAATTGCTGATTTTGTGTACATTATGCATGTTCTTGTCAAAAAACTTTATTTGGGAAGGATCAATTGATTGATGAGTATACCCCTGCTTTTTTCGGTCTGTCACAGGTATCACAATCTGAAGCTATATCCTGTGGATGAGACTGGTCCACAAACAACGAAAAAGCCCGTGGTGGTGGAGTCATATGACGAGGTAGTTTTTCCCAACCCCTCAGAGGCTTTCTTTGCTAGTGTACAGAATCATCCTGCTGTGTTAGTGCCTCGCTTGCCTGCCAGTTTCCAGTTGTCTAGCTTTGGTATGATTTTCCCCTGGTGACTTCTTTGGACTTATAAAAGTGGGAAATATCTCAATGCTTGACCATCCTACCTGCAGTGGGAGTTCAGGACTTTGCCAGCCGAAAGAAAGGTCATACTAAGGATAATCCGTTGAATCAGTGGTTTAAGAATTTCTCAGAGGCTGATGAGCTTTTGAAACTCGCAGCAGCTCGTCAACAGGTTTAATTTACTATATAGTCTAACTTCTTAGATGCTATTTCTTGCTTCCTTTGTTATTTTTCATCTTATGCTTCTTAATCTTGCTCGTAACCGATAGTTTGAATTTTAGTTGCGGCAAATTAATTAAAACTACGACTTAATTTTTCTAGTTTTAACATAATCACGTCTCATTTTTAACACTTGTAGTAATTACCTCTTAAATCTAAATCCCAAAAAATGACCCATTTGGTAAAAGGAATTTGAAATTGGTTGATTTATGTGGTATGAATGATATATGGAACCACCCCTGCCCCCATTTATATTCAAGTTCACCCTTGATTTGGATGATTCAAGCTGCTCATTCCCTTCCCCTTTGTCTCATTCAACACCTCTCCTCATTTTCTTCTCTTATCGTATCTCCTCTCCAACTTCTCCCCACCCGGTGGACACAAATTCTAGGATCAAGCATCGGTTTGGGATCAGATTAAGGTTACAGTTAAGGTCAATCTTTTGAGGTTACCATTAGCATCAGGTTCAAGGAGGAAAATGGTCATGTAGAATGCCGCAGGCGAAAGAGAGAATATGTTGGAGTTGGAAGCTTCTCCAACTCTCCGAGGAGCAGATTTCAAATTTATACAATATTTGCGAGTTTCATAATCTACGAATTCGGTAACCCTAGTCGGAAGGTAGTAGACTAAAGCAATGGTTGCAGTGTTAGAGGTCATGGTATTGGAGGAAGGTGGCCTTAATTGATGCCTAAATTTTTTTCCTTAACAAGTATGAGAAATTACTTCCAAACCACCAGAATGGTATCAAATATAGGCTTTTGGGTCAAAAGAAATGAGTTTTGGTGTGCTCATGTTTAACTCGTTTAGAATAGTGTCGGACCCAGTGTTCTAGGCGAACCTAGGCGCAGGACGACGAGCCTAGGCGCGTCTGATTGAAGGTTTTAAGAATAAAATTCTTATTAACTCGAACAAATAACTTGGAAGTTCAAGAATAACAACAAACAAGCAAGAAATAAGAGCTAGGAAGTATAAAAAGATAGTTCATAACGCTAATGCAAATGGTTAGTGAGCTAGTTAGTCACTTAGTGCGCCTAGGGTGCGCTTGATCAAAGGGCTGCGCCTGTGAGTATCTAGGCGCATGACCCCTAGCACCCTGCAAGGTGCGTCTTTTTTAGAACAGTGGTCATGCCTAAATTTAAATTGAGCTTAGCATTGTCTCATACTCGGCTTGTTTAATCAAAGTATACGAGGCCAACCAAGTTTTTTTCTAGCCGAGCTCGAGTATTTTAGCTCATATAACAATCTTACTGAATATCGGCCCATCTAGTCATCTTTAGGGTCATTATTCTAGTCAAACGAGTTGAGCTTTGACATGTTTATTTTCAACAAATTTATAATTGAGTTGCAACTTGAACAAACCTAAATTTTATTCTAGCTTAAAAATATGCTCATATTTGGCTTGTTTAGTCAAGGAAACTATTTAGTCAAGGGAATGAGCTCAAGTTGGACTTTTCTTTGAGCTGAGTCTCGACCAAGTTAACGAGTAGCTCGACTCATAACTGCCCTAACCAAGCGCGTGGTTTGGTGGAATAGGCGTCTTCTATTTTTGGATTTGGGTTTAATGGGTGTTCTTTTACTAAATTTGAAAATAAGTGGGAATTTTGTTAAAACTAGAACATATAGGAGGTGGTTCTGATCAGTTAACCGTTTTAGTTAATTTTCTCCAGTTATCCCTCCTACTTAATTTTCCATCTTACTCACCGCTCCATTTTTAAGTGATCTGGATGTTTTTGTAGATGTATGAATTCGTAGAGTGTGTCCAACCACCTTTGCACCTTGAAGGCTTAGTTATAATGTGATCTTGATTTCAAGTAGCTAAGACTTTGGAAAACAAGTTCTTTGGATGAACACATATGTGTTTAAGCGTGAATTGAATTCAATCTTCCACATAGAGGAAAAGCCTACCCATGAAATTTCATAAACAGTATCAGCACTATCATGAATTTGAGTAAATAACTGGGAATATTTAAAAAACAGCCTAATCAAGATAAACAGAAAATTAGTTGTGGAGATAAAAAAAACAACCTTATCAAGATAAACAGCCTTATGATGATTTGAGTCAAGAACTGGAAGTATTAAAAAACAGCCTTATCAAGATAAATAGAAAATTAGTAAAGATCAACTTTTGTTAGATGTGTACTCTATTAGGAACAATCACTGCTAAACATCCTATATTTTACAATTTCTTTTTACTTTCTCTGAACAATGTGTATAAATGTGGGATGCTGCTTGGGAAATTTCCCATCCTGTACCAGCAATCTAATGACTTATGGGTAAATTATAAGTTCAAACATACTTTTGCTAATAACTTAAGAGTAAATTACACAATCCCATCCTTCAAATAGCCTATTTTTCACAAAATCGTCCGTTAAGCTTCACTTGTCACAAAATCACCCGTGAAATAAGGCTTTCTTTCAGTCAACCACCAACCTCACATTTTGTGGTTAAAATATATCCTAAAATGTCAGATGATCATTTTTTTCTCATAAAATATGACTTACTACATAAATAAATTAACTAAAATGTATAGAACTGGACTGATGATTTAACATTCTTTAGATATATATTTTAATCATAGAATCTGAAGGGTGATTGATTGAAAGAAAAAGCAATTTTATTATGGCTCATGGATTGGAAGTGAAAACCTAATTTGCTGAATCTAACCGTTGAATTCAATCCATCCCTCCTCAATTTCTTTACTTATGATAATGGTAAATATTTGGCTTAGCTTAGTCTAATTTTTTTTTGTATTTTGGTTTTTAGGTTGTGCTGGCCTACTTTAGGCTTTAGTATTCCTTATGATTTTAGGTCATCTTACCTAGGTTGTCCAAATTTCATATAATGCAAATAATCATTCTATCAAAATCTTCAACATCTTAAAAAAAAAAAAACATCATGCAAAGCAAAAAGAAAACATCATTGTTTTGACATTGTCCAACTCAAACTTTAAACAAATAAACATGTTCCAAACAGAGAAACACGACACAAATAGGTTCACGACAACTAAACACCAGATAATCTTCATGCAATCTACTCTTCCATGTCTTCATTTCCATAGTGTTGAACTTCAATCTCCTTGTCGACTTATAGTCAAACTCATCAAGCTAATAGTTTAATGGTCATACCGCCCAAAAACGGTACGGCCTGATGCCGTCCAGCGTCCAGATGGCCTTCCAGATTAGTTTTTAGAGCATTGGTTGCTCCAATATCCGGCCTTCAGTGCTACAAGTTTTCTCCTTGTTTTGTAGCCTTTATTGCTTGCTACAAGAGATTGGTGCTTCATTGCTGGGAAATTTCTCTGGCTTTCTCAGCTTCATTATTGGAAATTTTCGCTTGTGTTTTCAGCCTCCATTGCTGATATTTTCCTGGTTTCCTGTCCTTCATTGCTAGCTTTTTGCGGTTTCCCATTCCAGCCTTCATTGCTGATGTCTTTTTAATTTATTTCAAGACCTTTTCACGATCCTCCAACCTTTGTTGCTGGAAATTTTCTCCTGATTGTTCAGTCTTTGTTGTTGAGTAATTTTTATCAAGTAAGATCCTTCCTTTTTCAGCTTCATTGCTGAAATTGTTTACGGTTTCTTCGTCTGTTAGTGTTGAAAACTTCTTTCTGTTCAGCTTTCACTGCTGCCTGTTATTCAGCTAAGATACTGGAAAATTTTTCCCTTAACCTCAACCTTTATTGTTGAAGCTTCATTCCCTTGTGTGACACCATTTGATGACCTCTGGTTACTTAGGAATGCTGGCAAAGTTGCCGCTTGTTCTGCTTAGCCATCTTCAGTCGATTTCAAGAACCTTCTTTCAAGTTGGGAATGGAAGATCTTTACAAACCCAACTTGATGGGGTATTGGAATTAGCTATTCTGAATTACTGTATTTTTTGTTTCTTAGGTTGTGCTAACCTACTTTTAGGCTATATTATTCTGCTGTCTCTGGATGATGCTACAGGTATCATCAGGTTATCTTACCTAGGCAATTTTATTTATTTGTCTTTTGGATCCTCCTTTACTCTTGTATTTAATCTCTAGCTCTTTTGGATCCTCCTTCCCCTCGCCTGTTTACTAACAGTAGAAGCAAGGAAGTACCAACCGTGCCAATTAGTTGGTTTCCCAACACATTGATTTGATTAGAATGGCGATTTTCTTACTAATTATATGGTGGTTGGTACATAAAATCGAAATTGGTTTACTTATTTTTACCAAGCAATTTATTTGCCATTTCCTCAGACTAGTTCTGTACTTTCTGATGCCTTGTGGTTATGTGTGACGGTCAGATGCATGCAATACAAATAATGACTTATATAAGTTAGCCTTGTTCGTCCAAACAAAATGAAAGAGAGAAAAACTGAGTAGCTTGTGCTTTTTTTATTCACCGTGTTATCTGCCAAAGATTGTTCTGGTGTTAATTGATAGAAGTTCTTATATGATTTTAATTGCAGTGAGTACTAGTTACTGTAGTTGACATAAGCTGCAACTGTAACAGGTACAAGCTCATATTGCAATGCTGAGAAGGGGACTAACCATAACAGATGGTTTGCCTCAGTGACGAGACCGTGAATGTAAATTGTATTTTTGATTGAAAGATGATAACTTAACTGAAGTAGCAGCACAATTGTTGGGCTCGGAAGCATTAACAACTAACTACTGAACACTATTGGATGTAAATAAGATGAATTGGATCTCTGAATCTAGATGCAGTATTCGATGTTTTGCAAAACATTGTAGGCTGCCCATCAGATGGATACATATATAGATCGTGTCAAGCTGTCAAATTTCCCTGGCCATGTAATTTGCAGTTTGGCTTAATGGCTTGTTGAATCTTGACACTTTGAATCACTCTTGAAGGTGGTAACTTGGAAGGCTACTCTCATGGTAATATCCTGAAAGGACATAAGGTTTCATCTCTCCACGAGCCAGAAAACCCGAAGATCCAAAGATGGTCGCCGGAAGCCCAAATCGATCTCTTTGAAATCTTCCGACCGGAGAATTGCTTCTGGACCCTGGCTATAATGAAGCTCATCTGGGTTCATTTACTTTTCCTTCTCTTTACCCAATTATTTGCCCTATCGTCTGTTACATGCTTATCCAGGGGTAGAAATGGTAGAATGGACTAAATCGTTTCTCCAATGAAACCGAGGCTAGTTCATCTAATTTTGACTAGTTGTTAGATCATTTACTTAGACTAATTAATGATATAATGTGTGCTATTAAAGATCTTTTCCCCCTTTCTCGAGCTAATTAAAGGTTTATTTGCTTTATAGAAAGATTTCCAAACAAGTCTCTTTCGTGCAGTCCCTATTCTCCAGAGAACATTGAAAGGGTATTTCAATGTTCTTCATTGTTTTAGAATTACACTTAAAGAGTAGTTGCTCATTTAACATGATATAGTTCATCGTTGTATGTGTATATGGTCACAAATTGGAGGCCGGATTATTTTAGTTTTTCGGGTTATGTTGGGGTGAAATCGGGTTGTACTTGTGAATTAACCAAATCTACAATGATGGGAGATCATTAGGAATTAGTAACTCTAGGCAATTCACGTAAATATTCTGTAACTTTAGGTTACTTTACACTAGTGCTATTTTTACTAATTTGTCGGGTTTTTGTCGGGTTTAGTTAAGGTCAAATTCTTGAAAAAAAAACTCTACCTAGAATTGAATGAATCTCAACCATTAAATGATGATCTAATGGTTAGATTAAGTTCATCCTCTCTCCAAATCTTTTTAATTTATAATTAACTTTTATTGTGTTTGATTGTTTTTATAGGATTTTTTGAACTTCACCTAGAGTAATTATAGGGGAACAAGACCCAATTTATCGGGTTTAATGGCGTCCCTTAGTTTTAGGCTAATTTACTTTAGTGTACTTTTATCATATAAATAGGGAGGATCCTAAATTAATAGTAACTCTAGGCTATTTACCTCGATTTCATATACCTTACTTTACTACGCACAATAAATGTTGTAGTCCACCGCAACTAAAACTAGTAATTAGTGGCGGAGCCAATAGTTTTGTCACCGTGCTCTAAAATTATCTTTACTCAATATATATGTATTGAAAGAAATTAGCGATAAGAAGAAAAACAAATACTTATTTATTAAATTAGATAGATTATAATCATTACTACAAAGACAAACTAGAGGATAAAAACTCAAAAGAATTCATGTCAACAGTAAACGGGGTAAATCTTGTTTGCCAAGTTTTCATATTTTGAAAATGTTGCAGGATGACTTTTGTTTCAATGATTTTAAACATTTTTCTTTCGATATAGCACACTATAGAATCGTTCAAAAACTCATCTCCCATCTTGCTACACAACTCTCTCTTAATGATATTTATTCCTGAAAATGTTTTTTCCTGGGCAGTTGTTATAACTAGTAATACTAAAGCTAACTTAATTAGGCGATATATCAAGTGAAGAATTTTGTGAAATCCTATCTCAATCATCTACTTAAATCATCTACTTAGTAACATCCGCAATATGGTGTAAGGTAGAAAAACTTTCTTTTGTCTTCATTTCAATAATCCACGACTGCAATTTTCGTTTAAGCTCCATTTGATTACATTTTGAGAAGTTGTGTGGCTATAACTTTGCAAGGTAAAATAACTTTGACTCACAAAAGCGGGAAAATAAATTCTGATGATCAAAACATGTTATACATGTGAGTAATTTTGTATTTGACTCACCAAAATGATTCTCCATCTCAACATCAATTTGATCAAGAAGCTATAAATATAGCATAAAATTAATTATATAAAAAATTAATTGTTAATATAGACCGAAATAGTCAAACACTTGACAAAATAAATCAACTCGAAATATTAAAAATACTTGACAAAATATATCAACTCGGAAGTTATTGTAATTTGTTTTAACATCTCCAATACGTCTAACACAGCGACTTGGAGCCTCATCATCCACGGTGGGAATGTCAATATTATATTTAACACAAAAATTGTTGACATCTTCTAATAGTTTACACTATTTATTCTCCAACAACTCTTGCAACTTTTTTTGGTAGTTTAAACCAAACTCACCACCCCAATCCTTTTGTTGTAGAAATTGTGCATGACAAGACACTTGTAAATCTCAATACAATCTCCATCAAATGAGAAATAAAAGAAATTGATAACGCTCCATCTTTTCACTCAAGCTATCGGAAATACCTCAAGTTTGTGTGTTTGTGCCATCAACATAGATATTGTCGGAACTCACCTTTTTTCTTTATCTTTTAAGATCGAGCTAATAATAATGTTTAAATAATAATAAAATATTTGTAAGCAAAGAATAATGTTCCAGCATCATTGTGAATATTACTTGTAACTCCCACATGTTTTATAAATTTCTCTGGACCCTTCCTCCAGGTTTCACAAATGGATCATCTCTCAATCGTTTTCCTATTTCTCTTCTAAAAAGATGAAACTAGAAACGAAATGTGGAACCTTGAGAAACACTATGTTGTAGCCATTTTCATTGATTGAACCAATCTTTTTGGAAACACCTCGAGTACTTATTAACAATAGTTCGTGGAACTCGTTTTCCCCTCTAACATATGTTTCTACCTACATCGTTTCTAACGTACAACATCTATATTTTCATATTCTTTTGAGTTGCCGACATTTATATGTAAGAATCAACACTTGAAGTTGATGATTTTTTTTATCAAAATAACAAGTTTATCTCTGTTCCTATTTATAAATTTTAAAATTTAATTCAACTAACTTTTAATAAGATGAATTGTAAAAAAACCCCTAACATTTTCATATCAAATATGTTATATAAAATTTATTCGAGCTTGTATCGTAAGTTTTTATCTGATCAAATGTCCATCTATATGTATCTTTATTTTTATTGAAAACTTCATTTGATAATAAAATAGGAGCATGAATTGTTTAAGTGCGTGCTTGGAGAAGATCAACTCAATTTATTCATTCAGATCTTTGACATATCTAATAATGCCATTGCCTGCACTCTAATAGGATCAAATTTTGTTTATTAACAAGAAATCTTTCTAATACCAATACTCAGTTGGTCTAGTGGTTGTGGTGCTAGGCTCAGTGTTAGCCCGGAGATTCGAGTTCGAATTCTCCTGAGACATGTATGAAAAAATTGGTATCGGGAGGGTATCCCCTTAATGGGCCACAGTAAATACCCTATCCGGACGTAGGCGAAGCCGAACCGGAAACGTACCATTTCAAAAAAAAAAAAAAAGAAATCTTTCTAATTTCAATTTTCAAAAACAAATATTTTTTGTTTATATATATTAGTAAATGAAAAAAAGTAGGTGGGTGAGTATAGGGAGAGAAACATGCAATAAGGCAACAAGAGATATTAATTAGTTTAATTTATTAATAATAAAAAGCAAATTATTGAAGGGATTACTTTTTAAAGGTCAATGTCACCCTTCATTATTGGACTAATTAACCACGTTTACCCTCATGCTGCTTGCGTCACTCATGACTCATTTTCCTTCAACTTCATTATTATATTACTTAAAGTCGGCCTTTCCCTATTTTAATAATATACTGTTTCATGGAAGGTTAAAACTCTACAAATTGTCTATATCATGTTTGGTTAACAATTGACATATGTACAAAATATCATTTTCTTTTGGTTTAATCATTCAAATTCTTGCAAATTTATTGGTTATATATTAGAGTTGTTAAATACATGGCATGAAAGCTCTAAAAACTATATAATTAATTATTTTTAATGCTAGAAACTAAATTATTACCCAACTCATCCACATGTATTTTGGTGTATTGAATCTTTGAATATTTTTTTAAGGAAAAATATATAATATTATATACTTCAATAATCAATTCCAATCAGAATGATAACACGAGGGACTAAGAAAATAATTTGCATTATTCTTTTGCATTGTATGTGTATTTGTATAGAAGATACAAAAGAGAAAACAACAAAATTCTATGATCAAAATATGAAGAAATTTCAAAGGAAAAAAAAAAACTCACAAACAAATGATATCTCTCTTGCATAAGTTATGTAGACCTAAACAATCTATAATACCCTCAATCAATATAATGCATTATCTAATAATAAGACATTTTTGTGTTTGAATTATATTTACAGATTAACATGTACGTACTCCTATGCTCCTCTGTCATTGAGATGCATAGCTGAATTAAGCCCATTTCTGAGATTCTTCTGTATATTCGGATCGGAGTATATGGTCGATGAAGATCTCGGCGATCTTCCACGTCGCTTCTCGGCGCCATTTACATGCCGAAATTGCCTGTCTTGAGACCCATTCACGTCCTTCCTTGGCTCTCTCTTCCTATGGTGGTTATGGTGTGGCCTGTCGGGGCTCGGCTGAAGCGGGCTCTCGGTCGGGACCGTGTAAACAAAAGGTCCAGACGGAATGTCGTCGTCTAGGCTCATGAGTGGCTCGAGTGTCTTGACCACGACACTCATAGTGGGGCGGTTTTTCGGCCTTAGGCTCAGGCATATGTAGGCCAATGCAGCTGCTTTCCGAGCCCCGGAATCGGAGTACTGACCTTCGAGTCTAGGGTCCATCATCCGACTCAGTCTCTTCGGATTGTTAAGCTGCGGTCTAGCCCAATCCGCGAGATTCTGTTCTCGCGAAGGACGAGTTTTGTCCATTGATCTCCTTCCTGTTAACAACTCTAATAAGACTACTCCAAAGCTGTATACATCACTCGCCGCAGTCAAATGACCTGCCAAACAAAGTTAACCAAAACAGATCAGCATTTTGAGCTTAAACTCCCTAAATGGAACATGCACATTAGACCCAAGTCCAATACATAAAAGTAATACGCACCGGTCATGATGTACTCAGGAGCTGCATAGCCTTGTGTTCCCATGACTCGTGTCGAGACATGGGTGTCATCTCCTTCAGGGCCGTCCTTCGCTAAACCAAAGTCAGACAACTTTGCAGTAAAATCCTGTATCCATTTCAATCAGAGGATTGATTCAGCACATAATTCTTGTGTTTTCGTGTATAGGAATGAAAACAGAATGGTCACGAGACGCTTACAGAGTCTAACAGTATGTTTGAAGCTTTGAAATCGCGATATATGACCGGTTTGTCTGCCTCGTGGAGGAAGGCAAGGCCCTTGGCTGCTCCTAGCGCGATTTTGACCCTTGTTAGCCATGGGAGTGATGCTGTAGATCCTGCAACCATACCAAACCCAAGGGAAATCAGTTAAACTTGAATCTTTGTTCATCTGATTCATGGTAATTGGAAAAAGTCAAAAGATAAATCTTGATCAACGATTACACATTTACACGTCTTCCATGTTAATCGAAGAGAGATTAAAAGTCAAATCTATGTAAACCATAAAGGCTTGGACTTTTGTCACATGAACAAATCAACAAGAAATAGATTATCAACACCTAATAAAGCCAATTTGCATCAAGAAGAAGTCAAACATAGATGGAAATCCGCCGGCATAGCAGATATGAACAATAGATGATCAAAGAGGCAGAAACAAAAGACAATTGATCTTACTTCTAAAGAGTTGATTCTCGAGGCTTCCTCGCGGCATGTACTCGTAAACGAGAAGTCTGTGTTCATCCTCACAGCAATATCCAATCAGCTTGACAAGGTGATGATGTCTCAATTGGCCAAGAAGGATCACTTCGGCCTGAATTGAATCAACGTATTAATTTTAGATAAATGAAATCAAAATAAGAAAGGGCACAATGTGGATTGGATGAGTAAACTAACCAGCCATTCTCTGTGACCTTGAGCACCATCCAAATCAAGGAGCTTGACAGCAACAGGCTGAGCCTTCAAACCGGGTCTAACCCTATCATCAATGAAACCCTTATGAACAGGCCCAAACCCGCCTTCTCCAAGGAAATTACTAGAAGAGAAGCTCTGAGTAATCAGCTTGAGCTCTTGAAGGGAGAAGCTATGAATGTTCGAACCGGCAAGCGAGATCGACAGATCCTCGGAAAGGGTCAATGAATTCGGGTTACTCAAATCGGGCATATATCTCTGGAACAAATTTGGCTCTGTGTTTTGCTTCGGTTTTGACTTTGGTAGCGCGGGCTCTTCTGTACTGCAACAAGGAATCAAGGATCTCCATGAAAATCTCTGAGCTGACATTTTTAATCTCTGCTACTTACTACAAGTCTGCAATGGCGTTGGATCTTTGATTGATAAAATGAGTTTGAGGAATCAGACAAAAGGGCGCATGATTGAACGCAGTAGTCAAGGTGTTCGATGAAATGCGTAAGAAGAAGAAGAAACGACGCGTTTGGGAGATTTGATTTGGAAGGTGAGAAGGATGAGTTGCAGGCGAGACTTTAAAAAGAGAAAGAGAGAGAGAGAGAGGAGAGAGACGGGTGACGTGGAATATGTTGAAATCAACAACTACCCACCTCCCACAAACCAAACACCATAGAATGAGGTTTACAACTCCTTTTGAATTTTTCTTATCCCATTTTTTGAATCTTTCGTCTAAACGATGATTCGCCTTTCTATACTGTTTTCTGAGTTCAACACTGCTTTTACTTTTCCAAATATCTTCTTCTCGACCTTCTCGTCGCATAAATTACACAAAATATCCAAACTTTTATCAATGTTCCGCTCTTTGGCCTAACTATTTAAAAAATACCAAATATACCCCAATTTATGCTACTAGTTACATATCCAGCTAACTAGACCTATACAAAAGAGGGGTCGGTCGGTTCATAACTTAAAACTCTATCGGAAGGTGCGGGTCAGGTTGGCCCGGCCCATCTTCTCCGGACCACAAACACTACCCATGTCTACCAACGTAAAAAGTTGGTTGGCTGGCCAACCCGTATATACTTGAAATACTTGCTTATGCGTTTTTTCCAAGATATATCATTCAAAACAAGTAATATAATGTATTTAACACAAATTTTCAATCCAATTATACTTGCATAGTATGCACTACCAACGACATCACCAACAATTGACACACAAAAATGAATAATTCAAATACTTGACAAACAACAAGTATATCGTAGTCGAGTTATCCCTGCAATTTTGTGTTAGAAAGGAGTATAACTCGTCAAAATACTCAAAACAATCTAAATGAAAAATCACAGTAGGTGACACTCGTAACAAATTAAATTATATATACATGTATATAAATAAATTATATGCATAAAACTATATACAGGCCGGGATGACCCGGAAGCCAAAATATTTACTCATACCTGTCCCATCAAAATACGGGTCAGACCCGAACATGTCAAACTAGTTGTCCATGCCCATAATTTCTACCGGAAGGCGGACGGACTGACCCAACTTTATACAGGTCTACCACTAACCCAATTACAAATATCTTAGTCTACTTGCTTAATCCGATGTACACAATACGAATATGCAAAATGGTGATAAATAATACTAATTTTAGGGTGGTTGCGTTTTATAAGACAAGTTTAAATTCTGGTAAAATATCTTAATTATTTTGTTGACATGGCGCTGAAAAATGATAGTTTGATATATTTTTTTTTGTCACCTATTTATATTGATTTTTTTATAAATAAAAAATTTAATACAATGAAGTTAAGTTATTTTAAGAAGGAAAAAAAAGTCATAACATATATCTTATCCAACAAAAACATTCCAATCATATCCAAAATCTATTTGAAAAACGCTATTGGTGCGCATACGTATTTCCTTAAATTTACTATTGGCGGTTGTAATTAGTTTTTGGGTCATTTAGCTTTTATTACTTTTTAATGTCATGCAATTTCTTGTAATTTATTAAAATATCTAGAATAAGAGGTACATAAAACGGTCAGCGATGAGGCGATTCTAGTGTTTATACCATCTAATACATGTTGGGCTATCATCTATATTTTTAAAAGATTAGGCTACTTTATGCAATATTCCCTATATTCTTCCTATTGAATAGACATTCAATTAATCCCATTTTAACTTTACCTAAATTTTAACCCTCCAAAATGATGTTAGAGTTGTTTTAGGAAATAAATGCAGTACAAAAGTTGAAAACATTAAAGAGGGTTTAAATTTACTCAAGTTTTGGTAAATATCTTTCTTGTAACAAAGAGTCCAAAGACCTTTGATAGATAATTTAAAAAATGTGATTCAAATATTGACATCAAGTTACATAATATATAACATATTATGAGTTGAGCTAATACGTCTGACTCATTCACTAAAGATGTGAACTTGAGTGTTCATCAAGGATCGGTTTCATATTGACACTAAGCTATTAAAGTGCTTTTATATATATATATATACATATATATATATATATAGACTAATATGTAAACCGCTCTTACCATGTGAACATGTAAAAACCGAATATATGTGACTATACCGCCGAATATATGAGTTAGGTCCGGCGAATATTTCTTCCACTAATCACACAATTTTTTTTTCTTTAATATTGTCTAATCTCAACCATCTATTTAACGATCTAATGAATATAATTTGTTCTCATTTTACATGATAAAAGCTGTTTACATGGAATCAACCTCTCTATATATATAAAAGTACTTGGTATTTTTTTGAGACAATAGGATACACCTTTCATATTCCTTCAAACGATATATTAACATTTAATCAAAATTGCATATAATCCATGATATCTTGATATGAATACCATATGGCCCCTAAATATAGGTCATGGTTTAAATGCATATATTGTAGAGTGTAAGAAGTGCAATGATGATATTTGAGTAGATGCTAATAATTTAGGTTCTAGTGATTGTTTAAGTGTCACTATCAAAAGTTTTATTACATATGTTGAGTAATATCAAAGGCTTCATTCATCACATTATCAATTATTGATTTAAACTGGAAAATAACTTACTCAAATTGGACACATTAATTAACCCCAAATGAAATGGTGCAACTTCTCTATTTTATTTTCAGTTTTTATGTCCCACTTCTTTTAGTCGCTTATAATTATTTATAATTTTAAAATAAAATGACCCAATAAAAACTAAAGATGTTGTCACTGATTTTTAATTTTGTTCTAATATTTTTTGAAAACAAATTATCCCCTTAATATTACATTCGTGTATATAAACTTGATGTAAATTATTGTAGATGAACTTTATGTGTTTCTTGAATGTATTTGTTAGCTTATAAAAGATCTTGTATATTTTATAAATCAATTTTTTTTGTTCTAAAAACATTTCAACATAAGTGATTATTTATCCAAATCACCAAAGCTATATCCGAACATTAACACTTGGGAACAAATGAAGGCCTTAATAAAAGCTAGATTTGTGCCTCAACACTATGCTAGGAAAGTGAGGCAACGATTGGAGAACCTCAAGCAAGGTTCCATGATTGTATAGGAAGTATACACCACCATGCAAATGTCGATGGTGAAAACTAACGTTCAAGAGGACGAGGAGTCCAATATGGCTCGAGTTTTAAGAATTTTGCATCCTTCATTACCTAATGAAATTGATTTATATCCATTTGCTACAATGACTAACTTACTGCATTTGCCGATAAAGGTAGAAAAGAAGATCAAAGGAAGGAACCAAGGATCGAGTTCGTGGAATCCAGAGAATAAATCTCGTCAAAATCGACCAAACCTCGGCCGAGATAATGCCCAAGATTCCCAAAAAGACGAAGGAAAACGTCCAACTCCCGATCCAACTACCTAGAAATCTTTTACACAATCTCGCCCTTTGAATGAGCCTTCAAAGGTTAATAAAGGGAGCACTTCTAACTCTACTTTACATTTTGAGATATTATATGTTTTAAATGTCAAGGTAGAGGTCACTACATGAGAGATTGTCCTAATAAAAGGGTGTTATTTTTAAATCAACAAGGGCAATATGAAAGTGAAGAAGAGCATGAAAATGATCATACCAATCTTAGTGCATTGCATGAACATGATAGCACTAGCAAAAATGATGAAGGTTGTGAATATGAGCGTGGAGAATCTTTAATTGCAAGGAGAACTTTGCATTCTAGGATATCCCATGTGAGGATAATCAAAGGGAAAACCTTTTTCATACTAGATGTCTTGTTCAAGGAAAGGTGTGCAACATGATTATTGATGGTGGTAGTTGCTGCAACATCGCTAGTGAGGAATTGATCACTAAGTTGCAAATCAATACCTTATATCATCCTAAACCTTATAAATTGTATTGGATGAACTATTGTGGGAAATTGAAAGTTAATAGACAAGCTAAGATTGCTTTCACATTAGGAAAATATGAGGGTACTGCTGTATGTGATGTTGTGCCAATGCAAGCATGTCATATCTTATTAGGACGTCCCTGGTAATTCGATAGAAAGGTCAAACATGACGGTTTTACTAACAAACATTCATTTGAGTTCAATGGACAAGCAATTACTCTTAAAACTATGACTCCCTTGTATATTGCAAAACATTATGACAAGAAGGAGACACGCAAGAAAAAGGAGCGAAAAACACCTCCTAGAGAGAAATCTCGGGCAAAACAGGAAAATATCTCCCAAGATATGAAGAATCTCGCCCCAGTTCAGAGAAATCACAAACCAGTGCAAAATCTCGGCCCCGAAGCAAAGATCTCGCTTGAGATTTCTAGAGCGAGATTCCTTCTCTAAAACATAATCGAGTCCTTTTAGCATCCAAACAGGAATTTCTTGATGATTTTGTTCCTTTGGATATTGTTTAACTGAGCCTATGTAGAAGCCTTATGACATTGAGTGATAAAGTTAAGACTACCTTACCTAAAAACATTTTAAGGACTTTGGATGAGTTTTGTGATGTATTTCCGGATGAGATTCCTGCAAGTCTTCCACCTTTTTGAGGCATTGAGCATCGAATTGATTTCATTCCAAGGACAACAATTCCTAATCGTCCAGCATACATGATGAGTCCTCAGGAAAACCAGTAAATTCAAGACCAATTACAAGAGCTTTTGAATAAAGGCTATGTTCGAGAAAGCTTAAGTCCACGTGTTGTTCGAATTCTATTGGTACCTAAGAAGGAAAGTACTTGGAGGATGTGTGTTGATTGTAGAGCAATCAATAACATCACTATCAAGTACCATCACCCCATTCCATATTAGATGGCATGCTAGCTGAGATTAGCGGAGCTACATTGTTCTCCAGGATTGATCTTAAGAGTGGCTATCATCAAATTCGGATGCAGGAAGGTGATGAATGGAAGAGGGTGTTTAAGACTAAGTTTGGTCTTTATAAGTGATAACATGGATTATGACCTTAGTTTAGCCTTGCATATAGGTAGATCTTTCCCTTTCTTTTACATACATAGACATGAACCCCTAACATTTGAACTCATATTTGCATACTTTGCTAGAATAGATGTCTAGACGGATTCTTGTTACATTTGTAGGTAATTTGGCGGATTTAGGAACAAAATGTAATACATGAGGACTCAAGATCAAGGTGGATCATTTTGGAGCATGGTGAAGCATAAGAGGAGATTTGGATCATCATCAAAGGACGGAAGAAAAGAGCTAAGGAAGACAAGTACATAACAAAAAATCTCAGCCAGACAATGAAGAACCTCGGTCGAGATCAATAACAAGATAGCTTGAGGTTTTATTAAAATCGGGCCAAGCCCAAGCTTTTTAACCCTAGTTGTAACACCCTAAATCCATAGGACTCAGAATGCTACGGGTTAGGACCTTACAATGGGTCCTGACCCTAGCCTGACAACAAGTTCACTAGATCTTACAACAAGACACAATTAAATATAAAACAAACGTTTATAAAAGTAAAATATCATGTATCGTAATACATATAAAACCCCACAACCGAGTATCAAAATTGTACAAGACATATATCCATACATGAACAACCCCAAAACCATCCGACATGTACCGGAAGCCCTTAGTTGATTAATCCTGCCATATCACTCTACAGTCCTCTTATCCTATAAAGCATCTACAGCACGGTATAAACCGTTAGCTAACAATTCATATATAATATCATGCACAAGCACATACACACATCAGAAATACCATAAATACCAAGCATGCTATCACACATTTTCCGTTTTATTATCTTTATATCGTTATACACTCAGAACCATATTTATGGTTGTGACACGAAAAGTATATCATTCTCGCCTCTGTTTCTTTTACCATCTGGAGTGGTATGAGAGTACCTCACCGTATACCATAAGTAATGGTTCAGTACCTTCTCCGTATATCAACACTGGCCTAGTCCCAGAGAACCCCTCAACTTCCCTCAAGAATGTTGAGCAAGTGGTCACCGCCCATTACAAGGGGCCAATCAAAAGTCGGTAATAAACATTATCACATGCTATAAATCATATAACAATCACCACTCATGCATACATACAATATAGAAATGCATCTAAGTAAGTCCCATGGACTTACCTGTATCACGATATCCTTGACTATCAATCAACTCTCCAAATTCACGTAGGAATATACACAACCTGATACACAAGGCATACATAATCAATCATCGGAACACAATGCTAGAAGACTCCACTTCTAGCCTTTAAGATCCTCAGCATCATCATCATCATCATCCAACTTGAAGAAGATCCAAAGAAGAAATCAAAGAAGAGAAAGGAAGAGAAAGAGAGGAAATGTGAACGTGAGTGAGAGAAAAAGAAGGCCTGGAGACAGATTGGGTAACCTCAGAATGAAGTCAGAGAAAAACTTAAAGAAGAATAAAGAGGAAAGGAATTCGGCCAAAAAGACGGACGCCTCCTCTGCTATGCCGCGACCGTGGCCCAACAGATCCGCACCCGCGACGGCGTGCCTGCGGGCGAGGTCCTACGCGGTCGCGGGATCTCCTAAAGGACATGGGTATTACACTAGTTTTTCCTATAAGTCTTGGAGGCTTTCAGCAATCTAAGCACGACTCTTACACCGACGACCATGTTCAAGACATTACTATAGACGATCGACAACATTGATATATCACCGACGACCATGTTTAGTTACCTCCGATGACGAGTTCTAGGTCATAAAGGTTTCAAAACCCTTTATTAGGTTTGAGTGTGCCTTCTTCTTGCCTGAGTGAGCTTAACACGAGACTTACCCGGTGAAGGTTAGTTCTTTTCCCTTAGCTTGAGTGATTGATTTGAGTGTATGTTCCTTTCTTTGTATCCTTGAGACTTACCCGGTGATAGTAGCTTTGGTTTGGGATAGTTGGTTTGTGAGACCTTCCCCGTGATCATTCCCATCTTAGAAACACCTTTTTCTAGCGATCCCAACCTTGTCCTAGTGTTTAGAAGTCTTGAATCGAAAACCACATTTGGATACCTTGATTTTTAGAATTTGCATTGCCCGATTATCATATTATTGATCTTTATTTTTTTTCTCTTTCGTTCTTATTATCAGCGTTGGTCTATTATATTTTTGATTTACCCCCAATTTAGTTCACTTCAGAACCTGAGATCAACCTTGGAATATTTTCTTTTACTGCAATTTGATCCGTACACTGCGGTTTCGCTTATATTTGCTTTAACTTTTACTACAAGTATAAATTTAAGACTATATTCGTTCATTATTTACGAACGTCTAAGAGCGAACAAGTTTTTGGTGCCGTTGCCGGGGACTGAGTCTAGACCATTTGGTGATTTCGGTTATTGATAGTCTAGACTACACTTTTACTTTTAACCTTTTTGCTTTGAGTAGTTGTTCTTGCAGGGACTATCCTTTGTTATAGGTTTATACGAAGATCTTGTGGCGGTAAAAAACTCGTTCCATACGATCCTGAGCCGGTGAAAACTTTAAAGAGAAGATTAAGGAAAACTAAGAAAGAGAAGATGGCTGAAAGAGACATTCAAGCCGAATTAGAAGATGCTTTGGAACAAGTAACGCTTAGAGATGAAGCCTTAAAGTAAGAAAGATCAAGAGCACATGAGAGAGAAGAGGAAATTAGAGTAGAAATTGCTGAAATGAGAGCTAATATGAGGCAAGCACTCCTGGAAACAGGAGGTAACGCCCAAGTTGAAATACCTCCACCAGTCGCACCATCAACGCCTACACCTCACCCACCGGTGAGGAATGTTAGAGTTGATCCATTTGTGGGAGAGGCACAAATATTGGGGCAAAGGATGGATCCAACTTAATGAGTACACCGTCCAGGTGTCAATCTTGGAATTCCAACTACACATGGCTATGAGCTCCGTCCTCAAGTCCTTCAAATGATCCATCATAACCAATTTGGAGGATGAGAGGGGGAGTCTCCACACCAGCATTTGCTGAATTATGAGATACTCATGGAAACATTGAGGCCCCCAAGACTAGAGAACAATTATCACAAGTTGAGGGCATTTTTCTTCTCTTTTAAGGACAAGGATCTTGCTTGGTATCAATCTTTGCCACATGGACGAGTCAGCACTTGGGAGGAGAAGACTGTTGAATTCCTCACCAAATTTTTTCCACCATCGAAGACAATGGAGCTTAGAGGTAAAATTAATGCTCTTGTGATGAAGGACAAGGAAAGCTTGTTCAAATCATGGGAAAGGTTCAAGGACCTTCTACTAGATTGTCCTCATCATGCTATTCCAACGATCGAGCTTCTTGAGATCTACTTCAAGGGCTTGGATGAGGATACTCAATTCAATCTTCAATCCCTTTCTGGAGGGACTTTAATAGAGAAGCCCGTTGATGAAGCATGAGAATTTGTTGAGAAACAAGCTTTAGTAATGGAGAAGTATTCCCATAGGAAGTTTGATGAGAGACTCCGGAGACAGGAGTCTATGAGGTTAGTCCCACCACTACTAATAATGCTCAATTTGATATTATTAACAATGAAATTAAGGCTTTGAAGGAGCTTTTGAGAGCTCAAACCCAAGGGAACTATGTGGGAAGAGGAAATTACCAAGGATATTATCAAGGACCAAGGAACTACAACAATAACATGAATTTTCATGGATAAAATAATCATTGTCCTAACCACAACCATCCAAGTTTCTCTTACTCAAACCCGGATGGTGCATTGAACACTCCCTCTTCTACGAGCCAAGCACCACCTAAGGCTCCACCCCAGACTTCGCGAGAGTCAATACCAAGATTCACTCAACCACCCAAAGACCGAACAAAGATGATGTTTGAGCAATTTTGATGGGGAGATTGAGCTGATTGGAGAGTACTGCTACTTCTATGTCTAAGGCTCAGAAAGCTTTAGAGAATCAAGTGTTCCATAAGGCAGGAGAAGCTCAAAGAGATCCGAGAAAGCTACCCGGAAAGACTGAAGATAATCCTAGAGGGCAAGTTATGGCTATAACTACTAGAAGCGGATTGAAGATTAATGAGCCATTGGAAAAGAAAGTGATGGTTGAGGAAGATCCGAAACCAATTAAGGAGGACAAAGGAAAAGAGAAGGAACCCATTTATGTGCCTCCACCACCATACAAGCCACCAATTCCATTCCCACAATCTCGAGCTAGAGCATGCTTGGACAAGAGCTTTGGTAAGTTCCTTGAACTGATGAGTAAACTGTATATTAATATTCCGTTCATGGATGCTATTGTAGGTATGCCCGCTTATGGGAAGTTATTGAAGGAAATCCTCTCTAACAAGATGAAATTAGAGGATGTTGGAGAGGTGAGGATGACTAAGAGGTTATCCAAACTGTAAGAGCCTTAGTATTTTTAGGGACCCCCATGCGGTTTTTATGGCCGTAGGAGCAGTGAGCCGCCCCGCGGTCTGAGGACCCGCCTTGCGGCTACGGCGGCCTCAACCGTTTTTCTTGACCGTTTGATCCATGCTTTACCTTTGATTCTCCTTTAACTTTCTTCTTCTCCTCCTCAGATGAGGGTTTCCCTATTTCCTCTTCAGACCTCTCATTTCCCACGTTTTTCTTCTCCTTCCTTCTTCCTTGGAATTTTATTTGGTGATCTTGCTAGTTTTGGTCTTGTGAGAAGCTTGATGCTTGAGGCTGTGTTGGATGATGTTGAGAGAGCATTGCTTTGGTGTTGTGGATAGGTCGTGGTGAGGTTCCCCTTTCACAAAGCTGGTTGTGGTAAGCCTCTTCTTTCCTTCCTTCTCCTTTTCTTCTTTCTATTTTCTTCTTTAGATTAGGATTCACAAGCTTATGCTTGTGTGAATCTTTCCTGGACGTTCTGATGATTATATGTATGTATATATATGTATTGATTGCCTTTGGGACAATGAAGAAGTGAAGAGATTAAGAGACGGATTGAAGAGAAGCCTCAAAGCTGCTCCTCTGCTGTTCGACCACCCCCGCAGATTGGAGCCGCTGCCCCTGCGGCCAGACCTTTGTCTCCACCCCTGCAGCCTAATGTAACCGCCCCTGCAGTGTGCTGCGCTCCTACATCTTCTTGTTTACGGAGGTGTGTGTCCAGGACATACCAAATATGGTATGCTTTTTCATTCCTTTCCTTTGGCCTTGACTTCAGATTATAACTAGGCTAGAGTGGTGCAAGCTTGTTGAGAATATTCCTTAGGCATTTGTGTATATATTGAGGATCCGAGGTTTATCTACGAGTTATAGTTGGATTGTGGTTACGGGGTGTAGGAGACGAGTCTCCTAACCTTAGCAGTATTTGATTTTGTGTGTGCCTTGCTTATGTAGACGTTGATCATTTCCTCGAGGGGAAACTGTGAAGTGGTACTAGTTTACGAGTATTTCAGGTAAGTCCATATGACTAACTTACTAGGTAGTTGTGGATTTGAGTGTTTGTGATGGTTATGTGTGTGCGCATATGATTGTTGCATTTATAACCTAGACGGGATTAGGGTGACAACCTTTATTACCTTAATGGCCCAAGTGTATTATAACGGGGTGGTGACCACCTGTCAAAGCTCGCCGAGAATGGACCTTTCTTTATAGGATTACTAGATGGGGGTCAGGTTAGATGTACCCGAGAGGTACACGGTAGTCCTATACAATTAGGAAACCACAATTTGGTCGGGTCAGATCGATATTTTTCGAGGCTGGGACCTTGGAAAGACGGACATGGTTATTAGCGCAGTACGAGCAACGAGATTGATCGCACAAGGTTGCGAGGCCTTCTGGTGTTATGCCATGAAGGAGAGCGAGATGCCAGTGTTAGAGGACATCCCCGTGGTTTACGAGTTTACACATGTGTTTTACGAGCTGTCCAGTTTGCCGCCTCAGAGGAGTGTGGACTTCGGAATTGAGTTGGAGCCTTGTACTAGACCAATCTCGAAGGCCCCATACCGCATGGCGCCTATTGAGTTATTGGAGCTGAAGAAGCAACTTGAGGAGTTGGCTGAGAAGGGCTTTATCCATCCTAGCATATCCCCGTGGGGAGCACCTGCCCTTTTTGTGCTGAAGAAGGACGGATCGTTGAGATTGTGCATCGACTACAAAGAGCTAAACAAGGTGACCATCAAGAACAAGTATCCATTGCCTCGCATTGACGACTTGTTAGATCAGCTTCAGGGAGCGAATGTGTTCTTTAGGATTGACTTGCGCTCGGGATATCACCAGCTAAGGGTGAGAGAGCAGGATGTGCATAAGACGGCATTTTGGACTCGATATTGCCACTACGAGTTTGTAGTGATGCCATTCGGGCTCACGAATGTGCCCGCCGCCTTTATAGAGTTGATGAATGACATATTCATTGACTTCCTAGATGTGTTTGTGATGGTCTTCGATATCCTAGTGTACTCTCGTAGTAGAGAGGAACATGCAGAACATTTGAGGATTGTGCTGCGAGTTTTGCGGATAGAGAACTGTATGCCAAATTCTCTAAATGCGAGTTCTGGATGCCAAAGGTAGCATTCCTGGGTCATGTAGTCTCCGCCGATGGGATCTAGGTTGATATGGAGAAGATGGAGTCTGTAGCAGCATGGACGACACCGACGAGTGTCAAGGAAGTACGCAACTTCCTTGGCTTAGCCGGTTATTACCGTTGATTTGTGGAGGGATTCTCTGTGATTGCCCGTCCACCTACCAGCCTGTTGAGGAAGACTATACGGTTTGTATGGTCCGAGCCGTGTACTCAAAATTTTGAGGAGCTGAAGAGACGTCTGACTTCCGCTCCCATCTTAGTGCAGCCGGAGGGCACAAAGGACTTTGTAGTCTATAGTGACGCATCCAAGCTAGGCTTGGTATGTTTTTAGATGCAGCGTGGTCGAGTGATTGCTTGTGTGTCTAGACAGCTGAAGACGTATGAGGAGAACTTCCTGACTCATCATCTAGAGTTGGTTACGGTAGTTCATGCTTTGAAGATCTGGAGACATTACTTGTGCGGCGCTACATGCCAAATCTTCACAAACCATAAGAGTCTGAAGTATATTTTCAGCACGTGAATTGAATAACCTCCAACTTAGATGATTGAGTTGATTAAGGATTTTGACCTTGAGATACTATACCACTCAAGGAAGGCAAATGTTGTCGTCGATGCCCTCAGTAGGAAGACGCCTCAAGAGAAGGCGATTGCGAGACTGACAGTTCAGCCTCAGCTGCAGAGAGAACTAGCGTGGCTAGAGATGGACATCCATTTTCCTGATAAGGATGCCTAGTGTGGAGGGTTGAAGCCAGATGTGGCCAGATTTGTGGTTCAGTATGCGACCTGTCAATAGGTCAAGATAGAGCATTGCAGACCAGGAGGAGAACTCCATCCACTACTAGTACCGCAGTGGAAGTGGGAGGACATCTCCATGGACTTTGTGATGGGGCTGAGACAGAGCAGAGGCTTTAATGCCATCTGGGTTGTAGTTGACAAGCTGACGAAGACTACACGTTTCATTCCTATCAGGGAAACGTGGCCAGTAAGTAGAATAGTTGAGGAGTTCACTAGACAGATTGTGAGACTCCATGGTGTGCCGAGGACGATCGTCTCAAATCGAGATGGAAGATTTATCTCGAGGTTTTGGCAGAAGATCTAGATTGCCCTGGGGACGAGTTTGCACTTCACGACTGCGTTTCATCCTCAAACATGTGGTTAGTTAGAGAGGATCATTCAGACATTGGTGGATATGTTGCGAGCTTGTGTGTTGGACTAGGGACAAGGATGCTCAGATCACGTCCAATTGGTTGAGTTCTCGTACAACAACAACTGACATGTATCGATTGGGATGACCCCATATGAGGCACTATATGAGCGGAGATGTCGTACACCGTTGTGTTGGGATGAGCCTAGTAGTGTCAGTGGTATAGCGCTTGAGCGGATTTAGGATGATATTACATGAGTAGCGCTGATCAGAGAGAGGATGCTGCCTGCACAGAGTCGCCAGAAGTCATATGTAGACAAGAGGCGTCGACCTCTAGAGTTCAGAGTTGGAGCTCATGTCTGGCTGAGAGTTACACCAACGCGTAGCGTCACACATTTTGGCATAAAGGGGAAATTGAGTCCCCAATATGTCGGTCCTTTTGAGATACTAGATAGAGTTGAGAGAGCAACATACAAATTGGCTTTTCCACCGAGGTTAAAGGGCGTTCACCCTGTGTTTCATGTGTCTCAACTGAGGGAGTACATACTAGATCCGAGATACATAGTCAGGTATGATGACTTAGTGGTTGAGCCGGACCAACTTTTGTTGATCACCCGATTGCAGTCCTAGAACGAGGTGTGAGACGCCTGCGTTCGAAGGACATTCCTATGCTAAGGATACAGTGGTCTGGACGAGGACCTGATGAGGTCACATGGAGACAGATGATAATATCCAGAGTAACTATCCAGAGTTCTATGCCGAGATGGATGCACCTATAGGATCCTCGAGTAGATCTTAGTGCTATCTTGGTGAGTGTTATGATTATGTGTTTATGTGATATGATGTGTTTTCGTGCTAGTTGTGATGTGTGCATATGATCTTTTCAGATCTTGTTTGCTAGTGCGAGACGTGATTATAGCTGGAGATGGTTCTTTCCTCCATGCTATTGTGATATGATTAGGTTTAGTTGGAGACGCTTTTTCCTCCATGCTAAAGTTTATGGACATAGTTTGAGTGGAGACGGATTTCCTCCACGTGGTTATGTTATGAGTACGATTTGGCTGGAGACGGTTTTTCTCCATGCCTTGTGATGTGGTTATACATTGGGTAGAGATGGTTTTCCTCTATGCCTTGATTAGTGTTGTGGTCGTGTTGCTAGAGTAGATGATTCCTCCATGCTTGTGCTTTGAGGCTTTAGAATGTTATAAGTTGATATCTTATGAACGGAGATGTGATACCTCCGATAGAGAGAGTTAAATACCTCGGCTTATGGGTCCGAGAGGATTTAGCAATTGTTCAAGTTTTGGGACGAAACTTGTTTTTTAGGGGGATCTAATGTAAGACCCTTAGTCTTTTTAGGGACCCCGCCCTTGCGGTATTGTATGGCCGCAGGAGCAGTGAGCCCCCCGGTCTAAGGACCCGCCCTTGTGCTTACGGCGGCCTCAACCGTTTTTCTTGACCGTTTGACCGTGCTTTACCTTTGCTTCTCCTTTAAGTTTCTTCTTCTCCTCCTCAGATGAGGGTTTCCCTATTTCCTCTTCTGACCTCTCATTTCCCATGTTTTTCTTCTCCTTCCTTCTTCCTTGAAGTTTTCTTTGGTGATCTTGCTAGTTTTGGCATTGTGAGAAGCTTGATGCTTGTGGCTGTGTTGGATGATGTTGAGAGAGCGTTGCTTTAGTTTTGTGGATAGGCAGTGGTGAGGTTCCCCTTTCCCAGGGCATGTTGTGGTAAGCCTCTCCTTTCCTTCTTTCTTTCTTCTTTAGATTAGGATTCACAAGCTTATGCTTGAGTGAATCTTTCCTGGACATTCTGTTAATCATATGTATATATATATATGTATTGATTGCCTTTGGGGCAATGAAGAAGTGAAAAGATTAAGAGGCGGATCAAATAGAAGCCTCAGAGGTGCTCTTCTGCTGTTCGACCGCCCCCGCAGATTGGAGCCGCCCCCTGTGGCCAGGCCTTTGTCGCCGCCCCTTTGGCCTAGTGTCACCGCCCCTGCGGTGTGCTGTGCTCCTGCGCCTTCTTGTTTACGCAGGTGCGTGTCCAGGACATACCAAATTTGGTATGCTTTTTCATTCCTTTCCTTTGACCTTGGCTTTAGATTATAGCTAGGCTAGAGTGGTGCAAGATGAGCTTGCTGAGATATATGTAGGAATATGCCTTAGACATTTGCGTATGTATTGAGGATCCGAGGTTTAGATGCAAGTTATAGTTGGACTGTGGTTATGGGGTGTAGAAGACGAGCCTCCTAACCATAGCAGTGTTTGATTTTGTGTGTGCTTTGCTTATGCAGGCGTTGATTGTTGTTTCCTCGAGGGGAAACTGTGACGTGATACAGGTTTACGAGTATTTCAGGTAAGTGCATATGACTTACTTACCGAACAGTTGTGGATTTGACTGTTTGTGATGGTTATGTGTGTGCGCATATGATTGTTGCATTTATAACCTAAACCGGACTAGGATGACCACCTTTATTACCTTAATGGACCCAGTGTATTATAACCGGTAGGTGACCACCTGTCAAAACACATCGAGAGTGGAGAAGGTGCTCGGAAGCCAGTAACACAGAGGGAGGTGGATCCCTATGCAAAACCCGTGTTAACGGGGGAAGAGGCGAGGCTCTTTAGGCTCCTTGTGCCACAAAAGAAGTTGAATAAGTAATGGAATAATGTAATTAAAGATAATAAACGGTTGTGTGTGTGGCATTGCATATTGTGATGTGTTGATGTGTGTATGTGCTATTACTTCATTCTTATTCGATTCTGTTAGCTAACGGTTTACACCGTGTTGTAGATTTTCTGCAGGATAGGAAGACTACAGAGTTATCCAAATGGGTGATCCGTTGAGGGCTTCCGTACACTAGGTTGTGCGAGGGTTTATGAGTTGTTGTTTTGTACTCAACGGTGTTTTGTAAAACTCTGGTTGTATATAATTATACAATTTGATATTTTTGTTTTAATCTATCTGTGCCATGTTGTAAGATCCAGTGAACTTGTTGTCATGCTAGGGTCAAGATACATTGTGAGACTAGCCCCGTAGCGCCTCGAGTCCCGCGGATTCGGGGTGTAACACAAATTATGAGAGAAGAGATGCCACCAAAGCCAAGAATTCAAAATCTTTTTTTTGTTCCTATTGGAGTTGGAGAGGTGACTTATGAGGCTTTTTGCGACCTTGGAGCAAGCATGAGCATAATTCTTATCAAAGATCCACTTGAAAAGGTGATAAGCACGAGCATTACGGAAGAAGGGATTGAGGAGGACTGCAATTCCGAAGTCCGAGCCTTAGGAACCTTGGAAGAAGACCCCAAGACTGAGTTTGAGGTGCTAAAGGGAGGTATGAGTGAATTTAAAAATCTCGGTCAAAAGAGTAAAACCTCGGCCGAGGTTTTAAATAAAAAAATTAATTCACCCGTGGCCAAAATCTCAGCCGAGATTTCGCCGTGGGGGTCGAGATTTCTGAAACTCCGGAATCTTTTCCGAAGTTGCATGGAAGTGTTCCAAGACACAATAATACTTCTTCCACAGCTGTAGAGGCATTTCAAGATGCATCGGAAGGTCATAATTCTTCATCGAAAGATCCCCTACATTGGAGTTGAAGCCTTTCTTCCCATCTAAGGTACGCTTTTCTTGGACCTAACTCTACATATCCTGTTATTGTGAGTGTCAACCTTAATGATGATGAACTTGGCAAGCTTATGCATGAGTTAAGATAACATAAGAAAGATTTTGGTTATACAATTGATGATTTAGTTGGAATTAAGCCTTCTTTATGTATGCATAAGATTATTATGATATGATCACAAGTCTTCACGCGAACCTCAAAGACGGTTGAATCCGATCATGAAAGAGGTAGTGAAGAAGGAAGTTCTTGAGTTGCTTGATACATGCATCATCTTTCCTATTTCCCATAGTAAGTGGGTGAGTCCACGTTGTTTCTAAGAAAGGAGGAATGACCGTTGTCACCAACAAGAACAACGAGTTGATACCCACAAGAACGGTCACAAGATAGAGGATGTGTATAGACTACAAGAAGTTGAACGTATCTACAAGGAAGGATCACTTCCCTCTCCCTTTCATTCATCAAATGTTAGACAGATTGACACAACACTCCCACTTTTGCTACTTAGATGGGTACAATGGATTCTTCCAAATCCCCATCCACCGTGATGATCAGGAGAAGACTACTTGCACGTGCCCTTGGGGTACGTTTTCTTATAGGAGAATGCCTTTTGGATTGTGCAACGCACCAACTACCTTTCAACGGTGCATGATGGCTATATTATCCGAGTATATTGAGAACATCATGGAGGTGTTTATGGATGATTATTCTGTCTATGGTTTATCTTTTGATGATTGCTTATCTAACATGTCTCTAATTTTATAAAGATGTGAAGACACTAACCTTATCTTGAATTGGGAGAAGTGTCATTTTATGGTTAGTGAAGGAATTGTTCTAGGTCACTTGATCTCCAGTTGCGGAATTGAAGTGAATAGAGGAAAAATAGAGACCATTGTGAAGTTACCTCCACCTTCATCGGTAAAGGGGGTAAAAAGCTTTCTGGGACATGCAGATTTCTATAGAAGATCCCTTAAAGACTTTTCTAAGATTTCTAGACCATTGACTAACCTACTAATGAAAGATGTGGTTTTTGAGTTTTCGAAGGAATGCCTAGATGCTTTTTACAGGTTGAAGGAATCATTGGTATCAACACCTATCGTTCAACCTCCAGATTAAAACCTCCTTTTGAGGTTAAGTGTGATACAAGTGACGTAGCCATAGGAGTCGTGCTTGATCACAAGAAAGATGGACACACTCATGTCATATATTATGCTAGCAAAACACTAGATGAAGCTCAACTGAACTATGCCACAACTGAAAAGGAGTTATTAACGGTGATCTATGCTTTCAAATGGATCAACTTTGATATGAAGGAAGCTGGAGAGAAACGCCTCTTGGACATCAACGAGCTAGAGGATATCCGTCTAAATGCTTAAGAGAATGCTCAAATCTACAAGGAAAGGACTAAGAGGTGACATGACAAGAACATCATTCTGAAGGAGTTGAAAGAAGGGGATATTGTCCTTCTCTTCAACTCCAGACTTCGCCTCTTTCCAAGCAATCTTAAATCTTGATGGACATGACCATATGTTGTGAATCAGGTTTTCCCCCATGGTGTAGTTGAAGTATGGGGTCATCATTACGGAAGCTTTAAAGTGAATGAACATAGATTAAAGAAGTACACACCAGATGCTCTAGTAGAGAGCATTTCTCCCCTTCACCTTGAGTGATCATCAAGGACATAAGTCCAGCTAGCGACCTTAAACCAAGCGCTTCTTGGGAGGCAACCCAAGGTAATTCTTGTCCTTTTCTTTTTCTTTTTAGTTTTAGTTTAGTTTTTCTTTTCTTTGGTATGTTTTGTGTTTTTGTGTCTTTGAATGACATAACATAGGTTTTTCTCGAGAGAATGAGTCATGAATTGAGTTGAGATTGCTGAAAGATCGAGATTTTGATAGAGAAGGAGTGCAAAAACCGTTAGCAAGAGAAGTGAGGAATAAGGGTTAAAGATCTTGGCCAACATGGAGAAACCTCGGCCGAGGTTGTAATTAAAAGATTTACTTCAACTGAGGTTTCCAAAGTCGATTTCACCCGCTGTCAAAACCTCGGCCCCGACAAAAACCTCGGCCGAGATTTCACCCTGGACGGAAGGAGGTACCCATGAGAGGACCGAGACACTCGTTCGCTCATGCACCTCGACACGGGGCCCCACATTCTTACGATGTAGATGAGCTTCCAACCATAATGGGCAGGTTGGACATGAGGATGGGAAGAACGAAGAGATCCGTTTCTAGGATCCAGCGGGACATACGGTGCATGGACCTGCACCACAATAGAATTCTTGAGGATCTTTACCAGCAGACCTTTGGAGTGCCATGTGATCCGGCCTTCTATAGATTCTAACAGCCACCACCACCACCACCACCGCGCCCGACAAAATCCTCGGCCACCCAAAACCACGGTCGCGGTTTATTCAAAATCAAAGAGGGGTATAAAAGCGGTAACACACTTCTTCAACCTCTTCCACTCAAAACCTAAACTTCGGCCGCCCCAACTCTCCCAACTCTCAATTTCTTGTTTTCTAACCAAATCCGCTCATTCTTGCTTCTAAAATCAAGCCCTCTCAACCACAAACTCGATCCCGTACTCAAATTGAGCCAACAATCACTAAATTTGTCCGGAAATTCGATTTTACCGACCCAAACCCTAAGAAAATTTCCCCCTCCTCAATCGACCGATTAAGGCTCATTTGGTTCGAAGTGAAGGATCATTCAGGGTAGGAAGAAGGAAATAAAGCATGTGAAAGCATCAACTCGGCAAGATCTTTACAGATTTGCAACTTCCGTGCAAATTTATGAAAACGTCGGGTGTTGGGAAAAAACCTTGGCTACGGTTTTATCAAGAACAACCCGCGATTTGTCTTCCGTGATTGATTTCATGCGCCGATCCACGAGAGCCCACAAAAGTTGAAGGTGTGTGAGTTATTTGTGTTGTGGTGTATTGCTACCGGCACTATGCTGGATACTGCTACTCTACTTATTGATAGCCTTGAGAAGATAGGGAACAAGTCCAAAGGGGATATATGCGTTGGAGGCCTATTGACTAACGTTTCTAGGGCCTTAGATGTAGATTACTCTACATGCACTCTGGTTGCATAAGCTCGCTCCTTAGGATTACAACTGTTCATCTCCCGGGGCATTCTTATTCCTCGAGGTCGTGGCACTCAATTTGTTTCCATGCCTTGGGAGAACAAGAATCCTAGGGGGTTGCATGGAAGAGCTCCTTCACCATCCGAGATCAAGTATGGATTTGGAGAGATGAATGACGATTTTGATGAGGATGATGCACCTGTTGAGGTTGAGTCTGATGATGATGGTACTAATGTCATGGATATACGGGCCGATGTTGCTGGTCCCAGCAGATATGATGATGATGAGGCAACGGAGGAGGATGACCCCGTTAATGGTGGAGCTGACATGGACCCTGGACGGAAGGAGGTACCCATGAGAGGACCGAGACACTCGTTCGCTCATGCACCTCGACACGGGGCCCCACATTCTTACGATGTAGATGAGCTTCCAACCATAATGGGCAGGTTGGACATGAGGATGGGAAGAATGAAGAGATCCGTTTCTAGGATCCAACGGGACATACGGTGCATGGACCTGCACCATAATAGAATTCTCGAGGATCTTTACCAGCAGACCTTTGGAGTGCCATGTGATCCGGCCTTCTATAGATTCTAACAACAACCACCACCACCACCACCATCACATGATTGATCACTTGGTTTACCACGCTAGTTTTCAGTTTTACATTGTGAGTATTTTTCTCTATCTTGTACTTATTTCTTCACATTGGGGATAACATTAGTTTAAGTATAGGGTGGAGGTACTTGCAATATTTTCCACGTTTCTTATCTTGCATTGCATCCAGACATTATTACTTTTGTTGTCACATGTTTTCTATTAAATTGCATGGTTTGTAATATACTCTCTTATAATCTCTTTATGAAAGACCAAAAACAATTAAAAAAATTGAAATTTTTTGTGCTTCTAGGATGGATATGATCTCTATGATGATAATGTTTGGAATAGCTATGATGATCTTCGTATGTTTGAAGTGATTTATGACATATGTGGGATTTGAATACTTTGCTAGAACTCATGCATAGATTGTAATTTGCTTTTATCTAAATCATGTTGAGTGTTGATGGTTGAAACCGAATGATAAGTTCTTACACGTCTTTTTGGAATGATTAAGGCAATTTGATTTCTTTTTCTTTCTTCATCTTGATCTTGCTTTAGCACCTCTTGAAAAATGTATAGATTGCCTCCCTTTACCCATCCGGGAACTAGGATGCATGCTAGTGTGTTGATGTGTGTAAAATCAAAGTGTGAGTGAGTTGAAAAAAAGTAAAGTGTGTTGTGTTAGAAAAATAGGTTTAGGAACGTTGGTCATGATGATGAGTAACTTGGTACCATTCACATAGCCGGGTGTTTGTATCTTGCCAAAGTCTGATTGATCGATATTCCTAACGAGTCATGGTATGTGGATCCGGTGTGAGGCACCTCGATAAAATTATGAGGATTGCTGATCACCAAGGTTTTGGTTATTGTGCACCTATGCCATGTTCTCAAGTGAAAGTAAAAAAAAAAAGACTAAAAAGTGAAGTGAATAAGTGCTTATTTTTTTAGGATGTATTGTGTTATTGTTGTTTTGGAGTTGTTCCTTTTTCCCGGATTTGCACCACATATCCTAAAATGCATCCGACCCATAACATGTTTCTTGGCCTTTTTCTTTCCAAGTCCTTAAGACCTCCTAACACATGTGTTTTGGCTTAGTGGTTTAAATTTGATTCCTCATGATTGATCTAGATGATTGAACTTTATTATGCATGTTGTGATTTCCGGTAAAATGTGATTATCCTTTCCATGTATATCTCTTTTTGACATATGATGATCTATCTTTAGCTATGAAGCATACCTTTGAGGGTGCTCTATGACTAGAAGCACAACCCAACAATATTGTGTTTTTCTTTGTTTTTGCATATGTATAACCCATGCTATCTTATATCTTAAGTTTGAACCTTGCTTGGGGCCAAGCAAGAGATAAGTATGGGATAATTTGATAACATGGATTATGACCTTAGTTTAGCCTTGCATATAGGTAGATCTTTCCCTTTCTTGTGCATACATAGACATGAATCCATAGCATTTGAGCTAATATTTGCATACTTTGCTATAATAGATGCCATGGATTCTTATTGCATTGTTAGGTAATTGGGCGGATATTGGAACAAAATGGAATACATGAGGACTAAGGATCAAGGTGGATCATATTGGAGCCTTGTGGATTATAAGAGGAGGGCTGAATCATCATCAAACGAAGGAAGAAAAGAGCTAAGGAAGACAAGTACATAACATAAATCTCGGCCCGACAATGAAGAACCTTGGCCATGATCAATAACAAGATAGCCCGAGGTTTTGTTAAAAATCGGCCCAAGCCCAAGCTTTTAAACCCTAGTTTTCCTATAAGTCTTGGAGGCTTGCAGCGATCTAAGCACGTCTCTTACACCGATGACCACGTTCAACACATTACTACAGAGGATCGACAACATTAATTTAGCTACAACACTTGCGACTTGAGGGAGATTTGAGAGAATTCTTGGAGAGAAAGACTAGTTCTAAATTTCATTGCTTATGGATTAAAGATTGGATCTTTGCTATTGGTTTGCTTTTGCTTTTCGATATTAAAGGCATATTGCTAAGTATTTCTTACTTTTCTTTTAGTTTATTGGTTTATGGTTTTCTTGAATCTTTCTTGATTTGAATATGTGTGTTGTTTGCTAAACTCTTGCGATTCTAGGGTGATTGGTTGATGGTTGTGATTTAGATGATGATAGATTGAGCCTTTAAATTTAGATTGGAACTTTAGAGTTGATTTAACCTTCGATCGGATAAATCTTGGCATGTTCTTCTGGACCGCGGCCGAGGTTTTCCTTAGAACGACCCGATGTTTCTTCTATTAATCCGTTTTTTTTATATATCTTTATGCTTAGATTATAGATTGCCCAAAACCTAGTCACGGTTGAGCCTTTCATACCCTTAAGGTTTACATCTAAGCTTGGGAAGAGACTTACCCGGTGATTCCCTTTCTTAGTTACCTCCGATGACGAGTTTTGGGTAATAAAGGTTTCAAAACCCTTTATTAGGTTTGAGTTTACCTTCTTCTTGCCTGAGTGAGCTTAATGTGAGACTTACCCGGTGAAGGTTAGTTCTATTCCCTTAGGTCGAGCGGTTGGTTTGAGCTTATGTTCCTTTCCTTATATCCTTGAGACTTACCCGGTTATAGGAGCTTTGGTTTGAGATAGTTGGTTTGTGAGACCTCCCCCGTGATCATTCCCACCTTAGAAACACCTTTCCTTAGCGATCCCAACCTTGTCCTAGTTTTTAGAAGTCTTGAATCGAAAACAACAATTGGATACCTTGATCTTTAGAACCTATATTGCCCGATTATCATATTATTGATCTTTATTGCTTTTATCTCTTTCGTTCTTATTATCAGCTTTAGTCTATTCTATTTTTCATTTACCACCAATTGATTTCACCTCAGTCCCTGAGATCGACCTTGGAATATTTTCTTTTACTACAATTTGATCCGTACACTGCGGGCTCGCTTATTTTCTTTAGTTTTTATTACAAGTATAAATTTAAGACTATATTTGTTCATTATTTACGCACGCCTGAGAGCAAACAATGAGTGGTTGGTTATGTATTTTGGTTTGACTAACGCTCCTAGTACTTTCATGAGATTGATGAACCATGTCATACGCCATTGCATTGGAAAGTTTGTGGTTTTCTACTTCGACGACATTCTCATCTACATCAAATCACTTGAGGAGCATGAGGAACATTTGAGGGAAGTATTCGAAACTCTTAGAGGTGAATCTTTATATGTTAACATTAAGAAATGTGAGTTTAATACTAATCAAGTTGTTTTCCTTGGATTTATAGTGAGTGCAAGAGGTCTAGAGGTGGACAAGGAAAATAATAAAGCCATCCAAGAATGGCCTACGCCTACCACAATTGGTCATGTCCATTCTTTTTATGGACTAGCAACGTTTTATAGGCATTTTTACGGGATTTTAGTACCATTGCAACCCCCTCACGTCTCTCATGAAGAAGCAAGTACAATTCAAGTGGGGAGGAGCCCGAGAGAAGGCATTTACGGAGTTAAATAAGCAACTGTCACATGCATCACTTCTAGCACTTCTAGATTTCACTAAATTATTTTAGGTTGAATGTGACGCATCCGAGATTGACATTGGAGGAGTGCTCATGCAAGAAGGTAAACCACTTGCCTACTTTGATGAAAAATTGAAAGGAGCATGCTTGAATTATTCGACCTATTTTCTTTCTTTTCATTTTTGTGTCTTTTCTGTTTTTTGTGTTTTTTGTCTTTGTATTCAAGGGTTTAGGCGATAAATGAAGGAGCAATGCATGAAGAGTTTAGTTCTCCACATCCATGAGCACCATTTCACCAAGGACACCATTTTACAATGTGAGTATTCTTTTCACTTCTCTATTTGTTTTTCACATTGGGAAAATGTGATTTTTAAGTATGGGGTGGGGTATTTGCATTGGTTTTGCATGTTTCCTTTTCATTGCATTGTATTTAGATATTTAGTTTCCTTTTCATTTCACATTGTTGCATCTATAAAAAAATATAAAATAAAAAAATTTGTGCTTCTAAGATTGATATGACCGCTATGACGAAATTTTGTGTGTGGATTGGCCTAGGATGATTATTTTGAGCTTAATTTGATTAATGACATTTGTGATATTTGAATACTTTGCTAGAATTAGCGTGAAAATGTGAAATTGCTTTTGTCTAGGCTTGATTGAGTAATGATTGTCGAAACTAAATTTACAAGTTCTTGCACATTGCATAGGGATGATTAAGGCATTTAATTTTTTCTACCTTCTTATCTTGATCATGCTTTTAGCCCCTCAAACATTGGCAAAAAAACTATAGCCTCCTTTGACCCATCCGAAAATTAGGATAGGTGTTGGTTTGAATTTTGTGTTGAAAACATGTGTGGGGTATATATTTTGAAGGAGTTTGAAAAAAGAAGAAAGAAATAGAAACATGATGAAAATGTTGAAAAATGAGTGTTTGCGGACATTGTCTATGAAGATGAGTAACTCGGTGCTTTCACATAATCGGGTGTTTGTAATCTTGTCAAAGTCAGATTAGCTAGTGTCCTAACGAGATATTGGTATGTACATCCGGTGTGAGGCCCCTTAGAAAACTCCTAAGGCTTCTAATCATCAAGGTTTTGGTTTTTACCAATGTCTTTCCCTCCCTAAAAAAAAAGAAAGTCTCTTGAGCAAAATAAGCTAAGGGTGGATATAGAGCGGAATTTGAATTGTTTAGTTCTCTCATTCCTGGTTTATCACCATATTACCTAAGATCATCCTACTTATATCACGTTTCTTGGCCCGTTCTCTTGCTAAGTCCTTAATACCTATGTGCACATGTGTTTGACTTAGTAATCTAGATTTAAATTTCCTCATGATAAGTTTAGACACCTTGAACTTGATTTGATAAAACATGAATTCCGATGCAAAGTGTGATTATCCTTTTAGTGCCAACTTTATTTTGACCATTAACGAGATATCTCATTGGCCATGAAAACAAAACTTTGAGGGTGAATTATGACTAGAAGCACTAAGCAAAAATATTTTGTATTTTTTTCACATACATAAAATATGTCATGTTTTGTCTTAGATTTGATTCTTACTTAGGGACGAACAAGGAGCAAGTATGGGGTATTTTGATTAGATGATTTATTACCATAGTTTAAGGATGCATTTAGGTCGATTTTTCCTTTTGTTTAGCATGAATAAGGCTAAGTTTGTGTCATTCACACTTGTTATTGTTAACTTTGCAAGTATAAATGCCTACAAATGATCAATTTTTCAGGTAAAACGGTAGAATTTGGACCTAAACGACGACATTTAAGGATCAAGCCTCGAAGTGGAGCATGTCAAGATCTTTGAAGAGACAAATAGGAAAGCCAAGAAAAGCTCAAAAGTGAGGAGGCAAGGCAAGAGATCGAGCAAAGGAGCACTAGTGGCTTACTGTGAAATCTCGGGTGTGCAAAAGTGTATCTTGGCTGAGATATTAAATTTAGAGTTAATTGTCGGCGAGATTGGTGAAGTTGAGAGTAATCACGGCCCCTATCTTGGGCCGAGATTTCGGACACATCAAGCCGAGATTTCCAGAAGCCATGAATCAACACGTACTACTCTCAAATATCGACCCCGACTTTGCATGTATCTCGGTCCAAGATTGACAACAAATAGGCCAAGATTCCTCCAAATCTGCGGGATTCAGAACTTTTCAAATCGAACTTTCCTTCCGTTGGACCTTGAGTATATAGGTGGCGTTGCAGGCCTTTTGCCAAGGGTCCATTTCAGTCTTTTTTGGACCTTTAGAGCTTTCTTTTGTATTTTTCCAACTTTATAGAAACCTTTCATTATCCAAATCTTTTCTTGATATTTCCTGAATAAAAAAGACAAGAAGATTGTAGTTGCTTTCTGGATTTTGTTCTTCCAGCTGATTGAAGATTAATCAACCTAAGTTTGGATTTGTTTTCCCTTCCAATTTTATTATAATATATTTATTGCGCATGTTCTTCCATTTCATTTTCTATTTTCACTTTGTATATTTTTGGCTAGTTTTCTAGTGATTCTAGGGTGAATAGATCTTTCTTACGACATGTATAACGATAGATTAGCTTGCATGTTAGATTAGGTTTATAGATTTGCAGAAATCCTATATTGATTGAGCTGAATTTAGGCTAGAGATTTTCTAGACTAGCAAATTAAGTTTAATTGAGACTTACCCGGTGCGATGTTCTTTCTTAGACATTGATGAAAAATGAACATTAGGTAGTAGAGGTGAAAACCCTCTATTGGATGAGATGTGTCGGTTTACTGCATATGTTAGGCTGAACCCGAGACTTACGCGGTAAAGGTTGGCTTAATCCTTAGGTAGACAAACCAATTTGTGTTGAATTTTCCTCCTTTATACCTTGAAACTTACCCGATAATAGGTAGTTTGGATTGTAATTAACGGAATTTGAGACCTCCCCGTAATAATTCTCATTGACGAAACATCTCACCTTCTAGCAATCAAAACGAGTCTTTTAGGAGTTAGCTTGAATCCATTGTCATAACTAATGATCTTGAAACCTTAGAATCTCTTTGTCCGATTATTGATTATCATCTTGATTGTTTGTGTTTTGCTTATTTCACTTGTTTATTATTTTTGATCCATGATCAACACCCAACCAAAAACTCAACAAAATATGGATTTTCTAACCCTTTTACATCGCCCTCATTTCTTAATCTAGACTTATACTATTCTTGATTAAATTGCAAACCAAATTCACTATAGACTTTGTGTTCGACCTTTGAGTACTTACCTTTACAAAATGACCCATACACTATGGGTTTGCTAAGTAGTCATAGACATCTATTGCAAGAAATATAAATTTAGAACCACTTTTAGAGTGAAAAATATTAGATGGATTTTTACTATCAAGGTACTTCAAAAAATGAATTTACAAAAAACTTATAATATGGGTTAAAGAATTTATCTTTACGGTGTCATTCTCCATCCTTATAAACAATGGACCTACTGAACAATTTTTTCAAAACGTGGATTACGATAAGGAGACCCCCTTTCTCCTCTCATATTCAATATTAGAGGTGGAATAGTTATGCGGAATCACAAAAAGCTTAGCTACGACAATAGGAATCTTATTGGATTTCCTATTTTAAAAAAATGAACCACTATCCCATTTTTGGCACTTGTTGATGATATCATAATCTTCATAAAATCTTCCCAAATGGCATGTCAAGTAACTCTAGACACAATCGATAACTATTGTAGGATATCTGGACAAAAAGTTAATTTTTTAAACTCGGCTTTCTAGGGTTCTCAAATACGGCTAACACAACAAAAAACTCATCCATAATATTATATGAATCCATAGTTCTTCGGCATTAGACAAATACGTTGGATGCCCCATTATTTATGGAAAGATTATCATGAAACTTAACACCAGTTATCAAAAATGAAAGTCAATTCCATCTACAAGAGGGACATGTAAGCCTTATAAGATATAACCTAAGCACCAAATTAAATTCCTAATGCAATTTCTCCTCCCTACACACATATATACCGAACTTGACAAAGTGAACATACAATTTTTTTGGAATAAAAATCTTGAAAGTAAACTTATTATAAGTTGTGATAAAAATTATAAACCCAAAAACAAATGAGTACTTGAAATTAGAAAATTCAAAGACTCAAATATAGCATTGCAACTAATACTCCTTTCAAACATTCTGGCATAAATGGACAATGTTTGGGTTCATTTTATCTCTGAAAAATACCTTAAATGCACATGCAATCCTAAGTTGCGTCCCTAAAGAAAATAGATCATGGGAAAAGAAAAAACCACCTAGCTTGAGATAAATTTTAAACTTTTGACATATAATTGGACCACTTCGGAACCACTTAAACTGAGTATTGATTTCCAAATCGACTATGACTCTAGCTTGCGGGTATGCGAGTTCATTATTGGAGAAAAAATAGAATATGAAAAATAAAAAAACCATATTTCAGAATTCAATTTTTAACTCGATCCTTGAATGATTTCACTTTATCAGGATTCCAACCCATAACATTACGACAGACTTTATTGGTCCCTTGATAAACATGGTTGATTCTCAACCAAATATGTTGTGGAAATGATCATGCAAACAAGTGCATTAAGGATGTTGAATGCAATTCGTATATTGCCTCGATGGTTAAGAATTGTTGTGAAAAAAAAAAGAATTCCTACAAAAGTAAAATTTGAGGAACGTAGGATCGTAGTCCCAATGAATTGTGTTTTTTGCATGCATCATTTGGAATACTTAGGACATTTGTTACTATACTATATGCATATCAAATAAGTTTTTGTTGATATTTTCTCAAAGTATACAAACGTTATCAACCAAATAACATGGAATAACCTCAAACCAAGTATTGCTATTAACTTATTAAGGGACAAGTTCGACACAAATAACCTTGTACTATTATGCTATACTGGTGGAACATTTGATCTATTCAAAACCAAACAATATTTAACCTGATGTTATAATTATACTTAAATGTTTAAAATTAAAAATCATCAAGTAGGTTAGTTATAAACTAAGCTTTTTAAGTATGCAACTATTTTACAATATGTATTTTTTCTTCTTGCTTCAACTCTTTATGTATAATGCTCTTATCCATCAACACTTGAGTTTAACGTTTATTATTCTTTAATGAAGTAGGTTAGTTAAAAATAGTGGTATCGTGGCTGCTCTGGAGTGGAACTCAATCAGTAGAGCAAGTTGCTTCTATCGTGGCTGCTCTGTAGTCGAATTCAATTGGCTTAACAACGTAGATTAGTCAAATTAGGCAATCATCAAATATAAATATATGGATTAGGGTCACTGTTAACCTTAAATTGGTGCTTAATTTAATCATTAGACGCTACTTGGGTCTATTCTAGGCTGGACAAATTGATAACAGCTAAGAATCCATGTCATAACTATTTATATATATATGCCACTTCTCTGCTAACAAATACTTATTTACCGAATATTGTGAGCTCGTTATAAAAAAAATAATCCATGTCATAACTATTTAAATTGATTCCATTTGTCCGTGACGGACAAATGGAATCAATTTACTAAGTTTATTTTGTGGATTAAAGTTATAAAATTTGGTTTGTTTGAAAGAAATTTGTAATCCTTTGAATAACAAAAATTTAATTTGATTGTCTTTTGTTAACAAAAAGTTTAAATGTTTTCAATAACGTCATTTTGATTTGATCGTATTTATGTTTGAAGTTCAACGTCATGTTTAAAAATGTAACATTGATCTTGAAACTTTGATTCCTTTGTAATTGTTATGTTTGTAAGTAAGTTTGGTTTCTTTATTGAAAGAAAGTGTTAATCTTTTGAATAAAATATCTTTGATTTGATCTTCTTTTGTAAAAGGAAGTTTAAATCCTTTCAATAACATAACCTTCATTGGATCGTAGATATGTATAATATGAAGTTACGTTTATTTCTTGAAACTTTATATGTTTGTTACGAAATCTATAAATTTTGAACAAACGAAACGTTTATTGATAGGAAGTTACGTAATTTTGATTGACAGGAATTGATAATCCTCGCAATAACGTTAAGTTGATATTTATCTCATTATGTTCTTTACAACTCGTTATGTTCATTCAAAGATCTTACTAAATTAAAATTTAACGAAAATGTTACTACAGGTAATTAAACTCATTAATTTAATGAAGTTGTACACATTATAGATTGATCTAAAAGATACAAATATATGTTGTACCAAGCTTTGAAGGAATGATCTGTCCGTAACGGACAACGTATTAGTGTCCGTTACGGACAGATGTTATTTGTCCGTCACGGACATACTTCATCTGTCCGTGACGGACAAATGTCACATGCCCTATTAAAGACAACGGCGCCCATTTTCTTTCCCTTTCTTCCTCTTCCTTTCTTCGCCGCGACGAACACCTACGAATCGACCTTCGCTCGATCTTCGGCTGCCATCTCTCTCAATCTCTCTCGACATTTCTCGTAATCTCTACTGCAATCTAAGGTAAAAACTTCACTTTCTCGTTTTAGTTTCGTTTAAATTTGTTTGTTTTAGTTAGGTTTAGGTTTAGAGTTTAATTTGTTCGATTTAGGTTGTTTTAGAGAGGTTTAGGGGCTTATATGTTACTAAAATGGATGAATATGAGTTAGGGTTGAAAGTTGATTAATTATTTTGGGTTTCGGCGTAGGTTTCGATTACATTCAGTGAGCAAATCGCGAACGCCATTGTTGGTGTTCGCGATCGGCTGAAGGTAGAAGACACTTGTCCGTTGACGGACAAGTGTCTTCTGTCCGTGAAGGACAGAGTGTTCTTGTCCGTGACGGACAGAGTGTTCTTGTCCGTGACGGACAGAGTGTTCTTGTCCGTTGACGGACAAGCACCTTCTGTCCGCTACGGACAAGAAGAATTTGTCCGTCTATGGATAGAAGTAAGTTGTCCGCTACGGACAACTTACTTCTTCTTCTACTTAAAATTTTTTTTTCCCCTTTTTTAATTTCTTTTCCTTTTTATTAACATTTGTTGTTTTTGTTTGCAGATGGAAAGGAACCCAAACAAAGACTCTAAGAGGTTCAGCGGATTGGGATACTTCAGGAAGGTATTCCACAGTGGCATGCGTTCTCTGAGGGGACAGCGGGAGGTCCACTCTAGACACGAGGCACGAGAGCCAGTTCCTTATTTTGGAGGTGCTTCGCTTGAGGAGCAGTTCCCGACACAGGAGTTGGGAGTCACGCGGCGTAGTACATCTGGTATCGCGCGTGACATTGCTCCACTGAGCCCTCCTCACCAGGCTTTTAGCGGAGGCAGACATAGCTCCTATACTGGAGGTGCTTCGCTTGGTGCGGGTTATTATTCTCAGATCGAGGACCTGTATGCTCCTTACCAGCAGGAGCAACAGTTTGCTCCTTCTTCTTCCCGGCAGGAGCAGCAGGAGCAGCAGGATGCTCCTTCTTCTTCCCAGCGGGAGCAGGAGTATGCTCCTTCTTCTTCACAGCAACAGCCTGCTGAGAGGAGACGCCGAGCGAGGAGGCCACCTTCGCCAGCTCCTGTGGAGGAGGTACTTGAGGAGGTACTTCCTCGTGCTCTGGGAGATCGTCCTAGACCATTACCTCCTACTCGGCATGCCTTTCAGCCCGATCTTCGAGGTCCTTGTGGAGGGGGACCTCGTATCCCAGAGATACTTAGGAGTTTCCAAGCTCACACCGCTCTCCACGTCTGACATGGCATGGTGAGTACGCAATAAATATGTTTAATGAATGCATCTTTAATGTTATAATATTTTTAGTTATATATTAAATTTCTTTTTCTATGTAGGATTGTGATACGCTTCACTACCATACCAGAGCCAGCCAGCTGGACGCCTGACCACTGGATGAGGAGGTTTGGTCGGGTTTAGCGCATGCCAGTGGACTGACCCATCTGCAGGGTCTTTTGTACAGGCATCTAAATGTGCGTCTACTGGACGCTTTTATCGAGAGATGACAACCCGAGGTGAACCAGTTGCACATGCCTTGGGGTGAGATGACCATTGCTCTCCATGATTTCCATCTCATCCTAGGCATACCCATATCCGGGACGGCGGTTACTCAGGTGATCGCCAGACCTGATGCTGCCATCGTGTGCAGGAGTTTTTTGCGTTTACTGATAAGCAAATGACTGCCGGAGATGTACGTCGTCGAGGGCTGTCACATGCTTTTTTACTGGATCAGTGTGACGGATATGCACATCTGTATCCGACGACTGCAGCGTCTGGGTGGTTGTTTGTACCTGCTGGGATCGACGCTGTTCACCGACAAATCTCAGCACAAGATTTCTCCTGATTTACTGATATTGGTGGAGGATCTTGATCGGGTGATGAGTACATCCTGGGGTACGGCGACACTCGCCTACCTGTATAGGCGTATGGGCGAGGCCACTCGGGTCGACTGTCGCCAAATGTGCGGTTGTCTGACGCTGCTGCAGGTAAAACATATCCTCTATACTCATATTATTATTCTCGTAACTTAATTTGTATTGTTTGTCTAATTTTTATTTCGTTTTTGTTAAAGGCATGGATATACCTATATTTTCCATGCTTTGCACCGGAGATTGAGGAGGGGTGGGAGCATGGGATGCCTTGGGCAGCGAGATTCGACATCAGGCCTGTTAGGAGGGACACCCGTGACTACAGACGGATGCTTGATGAGATGAGTGTTGATCAGGCAAGTCCACTACATGTGCATACTTGTAATCTTTTTTGTCAACTAACGTGTTTATTTTCTAACAATGTTGTTTGTTTGTTAAAACAGGTGAACTGGCAGCCATACGACCAGTTGGACTTCACTGATAGAGAGTTACAGCGTTCGTTGTTCCACGGGTTGTTGACTTTTATGGACGTATCAGAGCCCTACGATGCATACAGGAACACGAGGGCTTTTGGATACATTCAGACGATTCTGCCTCCGCTCATACAACCTGATTATGCTATTAGGGTCGAGGATCCCAGGAGCTACAGAGTTGGCTATCCTCGAGGTAGCTGGGTGTGGGATAGATGGGAGCACCATCACGTCACGGTTGAGGAGATAGCTGCACGTTACGGCCCTGGATATACCGCCACCGACGATTATATGGCGTGGTATACAGACCGATCGCACCGGTTTATACGCCCAGGTGCTCAGCAGATGCATCCTCCTCCACCTCCACCTTCGACATTTGACGGCAGTATATTGGTGATCCTTCTGTCCCTCCTTCCCTGCATCAGGACTTACGCACTTATGTAGATTATTTTCCTGATCTCCGAGATTATTCATACGGATCTTACGATCATGGACAGGGTAGCGGTACTCGTCATGACGATGACGAGTAGGCTTGTGTATGCACTTTTTTTGGGTTTGTATTGTGAGTTTAAACTTTTGAATCTTATGTCTACATTTTTGTGTATTTTTAAACTTGTTTCGTTGTATGTTTAAACTTCGTACTTAACTTTTTACGTTATATTTAACAAAATATAAATAATAACTATATAAATGACTTAACCTTAACATAATATAAATGACTAAACCTTAAGAAAATATGTCTGATCGTAAAGTTAAAATTAACAAGTTGAACTAAACAAGATCAACTAACTGTGCCATAATCTATTCGTGTTGGTCGTGAATGTTGTAAATGTAACTCCTTCCAGCGAGCGAGGCGATGAGCTAATCTGACTTCAATACCATCAACGGTGTTGTTACGAAAGTGCGACCAAGTTTTAAGAATCTCTGGTAAAGGACAATCCTCTTCAAGTGTTAGCTAAAACAAATAGAAAAAAAACATTAGTACATATATGTTGTGAAGAACAAAACCGAAAATGATAAATGAAAAGATCTTAAAGGACATACCCTGATGTAATGATACTGGTTGGGAACTATTAATATATGGATCTCTGGAAACCCTAAGTTCGAAGTAATTCCTTTTTCTCGACGATATAGTGGAACATATGTGTAGTCGCACCCACCGTGCGCTACAACAATACACTGCAATGCAGTGGCAGCTAAACACCCCATGTCCGTCACATTAAACCAATATTCTGGTGGTGCAAAACCGTCTCCAATTCATCCAAGTGCTATAATCGTCCTATCGATGTTACGTTGATGACAAAAACCCTCATGCAACTCGCGATGAGAAAGGGCCTCTTCTAATAGCAGTCACCTAATCATCCGCCATCCTTCGTCTGTTTCTGTGCCGTAGATTGCATGATGTAGTGCTCTGAAACTACAACTTCAATCCCCTCTAACATTATTCCAACTGATTACATACTCTTTCATCCAAATGTGAACCGCCTGAGGCCATTCTACTAAAATATCAGGGTTATGCTTGGATATAGTTCTCTTTAAAGGTGTTTTGGGTGGTAAATCGGTATTAGGAGATGGACTTGATACTGGTATAGGAGATGGACTTGATACTGGTATAGGGTTCTTTGGGGGTCGACCTCTTTGATTTTTGGGTGGGGTACCTGCTAACTCCCAATCGGATGGCAATCTTTTGTTTGGACTGTCCTTCGGTCTTCCTTTAGTCGCAACCCTAGCAGGTTCCCGCAAACTGGTCCTCTCCGGAAAAGCAGTTTCTATAGCTTTATTTACAACATCCAACTGTCGAGTAGGGCTCAGGTTTGGAAAATCTTTTTCGCAGAACTCCGTCATTAAATTTCTTGCAACTCGACGAACGTCTCGTCCTTTTTTTGAGTCGGGAACCACGTCATCGATATCTAACTTTTTCCAGAATTCATGCACATCTGTAAGAGGGATAGACATTTCTTTCTTCATATAATCCCAAATTAAGTGCATACACGGCAGACCATGAGTCGTCGGAAATGAACATGTGCACGGACCATCGGGCTTGTTAGCACGAGCTTTATTGTACTCATCGATAATAAGTAAAAAAGCTTTGCGGGAGATGTTGTGGTGCAACGACTGAAATTGTTTAACACAAGAAGTCCATGTTATCTTTTTTGACATGCTCTCGTTGAACGAACCGAGGATATTATCCAACTGAATCCTCATCAAAGAGTGATAGAACCTGAAAATTGTATCCAACTTCGCAGAACTTATTTTCATGAATTGTTTCAGAACAGAGTGCGCAGTTTCTGCCCTGTTGAGAAATAAAAGAGTTAACGTCAAATCGGGTAAATAAAATTTTAAATTGCTTTGAAATACGTACCTATTCGTCGTGTTACTTTTGAAGTTCAGATATTGATCCGTCCACGCGGAAACAATTCGTCTTTTGTAAGGATCTAGTCATTGCGTCCTCACATATTGCAGAAGATGTCCTCTCCTCTTCCACTTGTTTTCAAGTTCATTTAACCGTCTCTCGTAAGACTCTTCCGTTTTGGATGTAAATAAACCCGAGTAACTATTGACAAATATTCGAGCGAGTTTTTTATTCATGTGATTATTCCTAGCCCTTCCTTCAATGTTTTTGAATATGTGACGGCGACATAAAAGCAACTGGGTTTCTGGGAAAATACGATCAAGTGCGTTCATAAGAGCCTTCTCTCGATCCGTCACAATTGTAGTTGGTGTCCTCTCGACGCGCCTACAAAGCTTTGCAAGTTGTTCAATCGCCCAGACATAATTCTCTTCCTTCTCCGTGGATAGAAAAGCACCGGCAACGTTAAAGTTCAGCCATGTCGATGTAAACCCAATAATTTCAAAAAATGGCATCTTGTATGTGTGAAAAAATAATATCAAAGCGTTAATTTTACATACATCAAAAAAGGACATCTAACGGAAAAGTAAACAACTGTGAAAGCTTACATGTTGGTGTTGTATGTTAAGTCGATTCTTAATACGTAAGGGAATGCTTTAAGGAGGGCAACTGATTCCGGATGTGCGAAAAAAATGTCGGTAACTTCACCGTTCTTGTTTCCCCTATGCTCACAGAAATAGCCCTCCTGGTGTTGTTACCTTTATCAATGCTCAAAGCACTCGCAATTTGGGCAGGGGTGCAATTACTGGTCCACATGTTCTTTACTAACTTCTTCTCCTCCTCGTTCATCCTTCCCGCTAATGCATGACCCTTTAAATTTCTTCCAAGCTTGTGGTTGTGGACACCACACTGCACGTGAACTTTCCATTAACCTTGGTAAGTCTCAAAAACCCTAATCATGAATTCACACCCGCTTTTCTTCGTCGATGAATTCTTTCTCTGAGCTGGCTGCACCTTTTTTGGGTTGTATGCTCCATATTTCTCGCACGACAACCATGTCTTTTCCAAACTACCGAGGACGGACTTCTGTACCCGACAAACAGAAAAAACCAATTTATTTTCCTGTCCCACTTTTCGAACCCATCCTATTACCTCCGCTCGACTATTGAAGTTTATGTCGGTTGTGAACAGGCTAGAGTAATCATTACTCGTCGCTTCTGAGGCGGATGCATTTACGCCATGTGTTGATCCTTCATCAATGCTAAGATTATCAACGTCCGCATCTATCTCCTCCAAACCCTAAAAAAAATTGCTCAATCTGTTCAAAGGTTGTCCGCAACGGACAGATGTTGTCTGTCCGTTACGGACATATGTTGTCTGTCCGTTATGGACATATGTTGTCTGTCCGTTACGGACAGAAAGCAGTTGTCCGTTGCGGACAAACTACTTTTGTCCGTAACGGACAGAAATATACAACCCGAATTCAATCTAATCGATCAATGGTTAAATATCTAAATTCAAACACGATTAATGATTTCAACTTTAATGATCAAAATAAACAAAACTTACTTACCTCAACATTATCTTCGTCTTCGTTCTCAAAACTCAAAGATATTTCTTCATCATCAATATCATAATCTTCCTCGTATGACATTGTTAAGTTGCTTTTTCAATAAGAATAGACTTTATGAGTAGATGGCTGAATGAGGGTTGGAGGGGATTGACTACGGTTTTTATAGGATGAAAAATATTGATTTAGGGTTGTTAAATTATGGAAACAAAGATATTATTTATCCAAAAATAAGATTTATAGTTTTTTATTTATGGAAATAAAGATATTATTTATCTAACCGTAAATAAGATTTATGCTTGTTAAATTATGGAAATAAATATATTATTTATCCAAAAATATTATTTATCCAAAAATAAGTTTTATGGTTTTTAATTTATGTAAATAAATATATTATTTATCTATCCGTAAATAAGATTTATGCTTGTTAAATTATGGAAATAAAGATATTATTTATCCGAAAATAATTTGTTTTATTTAATCAAAAACTTATCCGAAAAATAAAATAAAGCTATTTAGTAATTTGATTAATGCTTGTCCGTCACGGACAAGCATTAATCAAATTACTAAATAGCGCACATTTGTCCGTGATGGACAAATGTGCGCTATTAGTAAAATATTGATGCGCTAAATAACAACGGCCTTTTTTTATTGCAATATTAAAAAATTGATAATTAATCAAAAAAAATGTTAACTCACAAATTTCATGCGACACATCACAAAAAAAATCGAAATATTCCACCGGAATTATACTTGTACTAAAAAAAACGCAACCACCCCTAAAGTCGGTGATATTAAATACCATTTTGCCAAAATTTAATGTCAAAATTAAAAAGCTAGACTAGCTGTGTGATCCACCACACTATTTACTTTGCGGATCATGAAATTGAATTGCCCAATCTTTTGAAAATAGTCTTTGTCGTTTTCATACTAAGAGTGCACGTGGATGACATCGTGACATTTGTTTGCCCAATAGTATTATTACAAGTTATAAATTTCTTTCAAGGATCACACACCTATAATCAGATTAAAATTACCCGTTTTTCTCACATTAGCATTTCATTAAACAGTTAAACAACAATGATATGTTAGAAAAATATGTACAATAAATCAAAATAGTTATCCATATTTCGTTTCATTCTTTCTTTTTACCTCTTCAATTTAAGCAAACAAATTCCAATTCTAGGAAACCAAGATGAAGAAGAAAAGGGGTAGATATTCCTTGAATTTTCTTTTCATGCTTTCTTTTTACCTCTTAATTAATTATATTTTTATTGCAAATATTAAAAAAAGTGACAACTAATTAAAAAATGTTAACTCACAACTTTCATGCGACACATCTCAGCAAAAAAATCGAAATATTTCACCGGAATTAGATTTGTGCTAAAAAAACACAACCACCCCTAAAGTTGGTGATATTAAACACCATTTTGCCAAAATTTAAAAGCTAGACTAGCTATGTGATCCACCACACTATTTACTTTGCGGAGCATGAAATTCAATTGCCCAAACTCTTTTAAAATAATCTTTGTCATTTTCATACTAGGAGTGCACGTGGATGACATCGTGACATTTGTTTGCCCAATAGTGTCATTACAAGTTATAAATTTCTTTCAAGGATCACACACCTATAATCACAATTCAAAGCCACTTTGAGTTCATATAGCATTTCCCATTACTCTTAATTTCATGAGTATCGTACATGTTCCCAAGTTTGACACAAAGTCTTAAAGGAATTGTGTCCTTTATACAAGGTGAAATTATTGATAATGAGATAGTGTAACAACTGGGTTTTGGAGGCTCTAGATGAGTCACCACGGTCGCGGCCCGCAATCGGGACACGTTTCTTACCCGTGGACGCACCACGCTGTCGCGTTGCCGCGGGCGCGGCTCCTGTTTCCTTGTGGTGCGGAGAAACAACATATCCTGCCTATCTTTTTGTAACAGTCTGATTTATTTCCTTTCTTTTTAGGGTCCAATCCTTTCGTTCATTACTATTCTAGTCTACCTCTTCTAGAACCCTAGCATCATATCACCTTCATTCACGTAACACCCTTACCCCTTTGTCTCTTCTCTTTTTCCTCCACTTTTTGTTCCATCTTTCCCTTATTGTCAATGGCCGCAGCACCATCGATCCTCTTCTTACCTTCTTCGATCAAGCAGTTGTGTTGCAGCAGAGTAGAGCATCGTTTTTGCATGTAGAAGTAGGTGCCAATTTCCGTCTTAAAGTGGTAGAGGGGTAATAACCATTATATCCCTTTTCCTTACACTCGTCTTTTGATGCTTTGGGTTAATATGTGTTAAAACCCCCTCCAACAACATAATGATGGGAGAAAAGGAGTACCTTGTGTGTGTTTGCATTGAAGAAGGGCATCGGCGTTCGGAGATCGCGTCTTTTTGGGAGCAATAGAGTTTCGTGATTACGTTCGGTGAGTGGAGGAGGTAGTTAGGATAAGGGGATCTGCCCAGATTCACTAGTACCTACGAGATCAGCTGAGGTCTCACAAAGAGTGACTCAGGTGCCAACTACATCCGAGAGAGAAGTGGAGGTTTACATGGCATGAAATGAGCCGAGAATGTTGAGACCAGAATCGTGGTTGAAGACTTCCAACCACATGAGAGTACCCCTATTCGATGGGAAGTTAGGACTAGAGGTGGAGCATTGGTCGGGGCATGTTGAGACCGCGTTGGAGTCAATACGTTGCTAGTAGATCGGTGGTGGAGTTAGTTCGGACCCTATTCAGAGAGAAGAATCAATATTGGTGGAGGACTGTCCATACTGGGGTTACTGAGTTTGACCAGATGAGGAGTCTAATTAGAGAGCATTTCTACTCTGTCGCGTTGAAAAGGAGAGACTTCAGGACTTTTTTGAGGCGGGGTATGAGGACATCCCAATCTCAGAGGCTATCAAGAAGTTCCAAGAGGAGCTTGCACCGTAGGGTCCGGCTGCACCACCTACTGACCAACACATGTACTTGTTCTCCCGTAGGTTGATGGAGCGCATTCGTTCTTATCTAGCGGGTCTCTGTTGTGACTTGATGATGGACTATCAAGACAGATTGTCATCATATGAGAAGGACCGACCAGGTCCGAGGAGAGCTGCTCAGTCTGGAGGGCCAAAGAAGAGATAGACGACTGGCATGCTAGTGCTGGAGCATCGGGATTTGGGCAAGCTCAGTAACACGGTAGACATAGTTTTCCGCCTACAGCTCCGCTTCTCGAGGGAGAGAGTATGTGTTTCAACTGTGGGGGTGCAAACATATTAGGCCATCCTGTAAGAGGCCGCTTGTGACTTGCTTTACTTGCGGCAAGACCGGACATAGATCTATCTTCTGCCATCAAGGCAGAGCTCCATCACAGAAGGGGTTATCTCCTACAGGATTACAAAGCGGTGGGAAGATACCACCATAATTTCAAACTCAAGGTAGCAACGACATAGGGGTCCTAGGCATTCTCTTCCATAAGGTTCTGATCGGGGATCAGGTCGAGGTAGGGGATGTAGTGAGGGTATGTCAGACAGAAGTGATACCTAGCCACGAGTGTTCAAGATGAGGAACACCGAGGATCCGGCAGCTCCGTCAACTACAAGTACCATTTAGATTAATGGATTATTGTTACGTCTAGGAAATGATGCACGCAAAAGTCTTAAATTTATAACTCGATATATTTTTCCTAACTCCTAGTGAACCCACAGTGTATGGGTCGTTTTGTAGTAAGGATAGTGTTCCGAGGTCGAACACAGAGACTAAGGTGAAATTGAATCAATAGTGACTAAGGATAGTGTTGATCTAGGCTAAGAAAGGAGAAAGAAATAAAGAAATGAAAATCTCAATGTTTTTGGATTGGTTTTGTGGTGATCAATCAAAGATCACAAATCATGCAAGATTTAACAAATAACTAAACTAGCAAGGAAAATAAACAAACACAAACACGAGATAGGTAATCAAGAGAGAAAAGCGGATTCTAGGGGTTAGAAATTCCGGTTATGGCATAGGACTCAAGCTATCTAGTCATTCCTTGGATCAACTATGGTATGTTGGGAAAGGGTGTTTCTCAAATGGAACCAATCACCAGGTAGGTCTCATGATCCACTAATCCCGCAACTAAGGTCCTATCACCGGGTAAGTCTCTAGGAGCCTAGGGTTGGGAAATCTACACAAACCGGATTGCTATCTAGGGATCTAACCTCTCCTTACCGGGTAAGTCTCGGGAAGGCAAGTCCTAAACATCAATCCTAGCACACTCAATCCAATAGCGGCTTATGAGGCTCACTACTACTTAGAGTTCATCATCTTTGATACTTAAGATCGGAAATTACCGGGTAGGTCTCTTTCCTCACTTAGATTGCTAGAGTTAGGTCACCCTAAGGTAGATTTAGCTTAACAAACACTAGGATTTCAACAATCTAACATCCTATCATACAGATTTATCAATACAAACATAACAGAAGCAAACCACGGGTAGTTCATCACATTCCACGGCCGTGGTTTGTCTAGAACAAACCGTGATTTCTAACAGCACTTAAGTACGAGCAAGCAAATCGTCCAAGGATACATTTAAGTCTATTCTATCATAGTTCAATCCATAAGCATCTTTCCCTTACCCTAGAATCGCATCTATTTAACCAATAACATGCATCATAACATTCAAACTCATCAAGCATACAATCAAGGCTTCCATGGCAAGTAAATGAAGTGAAATAGAGATGAACAAGTAGAACAAGGAAATCCAAGCTGAAAATGAGTTTAAGTAAGACTTACAACCCTTCAAAAGAAGGTTCAAATCGTTCCTTACAAACCCTTGCAAACGTTTCCAACAAGTTGCTCCAAAATCTCTCTAAAAACTATGAAAAACTAAGAATGGTGTGTTCTCCTCTTCTTCTCCAATGGAAGTCTTTCTTCTCCTCCAAGAATATCTCCAATCCAATCTTCCAATGAGAGAATATTTTGTTTTTGAGAGTGTGGGAGAGAATGGAATGATGGGGTCTGCCCTCAACAGCCTGCAGGACCACTTTTTATACACCATCAAGGGCAAGGGTCGGTTATGGAGATTGTGGGACAGCTGTCGCAGCTGTGCAGGGAGAACCACGGCCTATTTCCACGCCCGTGGAAGTCCTAGTGGCCGTGGTTTTGGTGATTCAGACTTCTATGGATCATCAAGCCACGATTTGGTGCAAGGCATGCACCAACAAGGTCCCATGTGTTCTCCTTTGCTCCTAACTTGCTTCCCAATGGGTTCGAAGGTGTGTCATCTCGAGGAATGATCCTCGAATGTACCGATTAAGCTCCTAAAGCTCCCAAAATACCTACGTCAATTACAAGCACCATGCATGAATGAGCGGAAAAACCTACGTCAACTACAAGCACCATTTAGGTTAATGGATTACCTGGTAGAGTGTTATTTGATACGGATGCTACACATTCATTTATTTCGGATGCATATGTAGAGATGTTGCCTTTAGAGACAGTATATGGGGCACCTTTTATTATAGGATTACCCGATGGAGGTAAGATTAGAGGTAACAGAGAGATTCACGATTGTCCTATCCTTTTGGGAAATCGTGAATGGTTAGTAGACTTCTTCATCATGTACTTAGTACATGAGGAAGTCATTACAAGGATGGAGTGGATGGACCGGCATGATGAAGTCCTAGAAAGACCAGTACAATTATTAGTGTTGTCAGAGCAGCGAGACTGATTAGGCAGGGATGTGAGGCCTTCTGGTGTTACACCATGAAAGAGAGTAAGAGCCCGACATTAGAGGAGATTCTTATAGTGAGTTAGTTCACTGACGTGTTCGGTGAGCCACCAGGGTTGCCGCCGTAGAGAAGCGTAAGCTTAAGCATTGAGTTGGTGACGGGTAGACCAATCTCAAAAGCACCTTACCGCATGACGCATATCGAACTGCTTGAGTTGAAGAAGAAGCTCGAGGAGTTTGCTGAGAAGGGCTTCATTCGCCCTAGTGTATCTCCATGGGGTGCATTGATATTGTTTGTGAGGAAGAAGGACGGGTCGATGAGGTTGTGCATTGACTATAAAGAGTTGAACAAGGTGACTATCAATAACAAGTATCCATTTACCGGATGACTTGTTAGACCAGCTGCATGGAGTGACAATGTTCTCCCGGATTGATTAGAGGTCATGATATCAACACCTAAGGGTGAGAGAGTAGGATGTGTCTAAGACGGCATTTCTGATCATGTATAAACTACGAGTTTGTAGTGATGCCATTCGGGCTCATAAATGCGCCCTCCGTATTCATGGAGTTGATGAACAACATCTTTATCGACTTCTTAGATCAATTTGTGGTGATATGTTTTCTCTCAGATGTGCGTCAATAATGAACGAAAATACCTTTAAATTTATACTTGAAATAAAAGTCTGAACAATATGCGAACCCACAGTGTACGGATCAATTGTAGCAAAAGCAAATATTCCAATGTCGAACACAAGGACTAAGGTGAAATTAATAGGTGACAAATTATTGATAGAATAGATCAAATATCAATGACTAAAAACAACAAAGCAACGAATGTATGATAAGGAAAGAAACTATAATCTCAAACCAACAACTCAAGGATCTAAGAAAAGAAACTATACTTTCAAACCAAAGGTCCTATTACCGGGTAGATTAAGGGGGGGGGGGG
>BSUD01000007.1:127431238-127543850 GCA_033239045.1 Fagopyrum esculentum
ATATATATATATATATATATATATATATATATATATATATATATATATATATATATATATATATATATATTCTTGATGATTATGTCATTATTTGTCTACTTTGCAAGAATCGAGGTCTACACCAAGTTTGATTTTAATTGTAGGGAATATGGGCATATTTTGGATCAAAAGGGACATTGAAGTCTACGGAGACCATTGAGCTACATTATGGAGCACTTGGAAGGAAAAGAAAGAAGGCAGGAACCATAGGAAAATGATGGAAGAAGAATTCAGGAGAAGATACGAAGAAAAGGACGTAATGGATTAGTGATCTCAGACCGATACTCGTAATGCACCTCGACCGAGATGGCCTACTAGGCCTTACTCGAGGTCGACGGACCACAACCCAAGAAGAGATAATTATTTTGACCTAAAATTCTTCTATAAGAATGGAAGGTGAATATCGCAGAAAATATATTTGGATCGCACGCTGAGACGTTGAAGATCTCTGGATCATAGGATTTTTGGAGGACGGCTGGATTTACAGAGATTGATGGAAGGAGATCTAGGAAGGATTACTTGGAGGTCAAGGTTGAAGGAAGAAGAGAAGATACTTTGTAAGGTTTTCTTGGAGGATTCTTGTTAGTTGTTATCATCTTTTGGAACATGTTATTGACACATTATTGGATTGTTTGCATGTTAGCATGAATATTGTGATATCTTAGGCACGTTTTCTAAGTGTATTTCATCCATATTAGTGTTCATTGATAAAGCATTGAAGCAATTGTGAGCTAGTTTGTCTATATTGTCGATATAGAGGTCTACATAAGCTTTGTGTTGATTGTAGGCAAATAAGAGCTAAAACCGAACGGAATAAGAGAGAATGGAGATAGATTGAGCATGTCCAAGGATTGAGGACACCACAAAGGAGCTAAGGAAGATGCTAGGATGAAGAATGACACAAAACAAAGGAGATTTACGAGCAATCTATGTTCCACGCTCTAAAATACGGCCGTATTGGAGTCCACGCTCTAAACCACGGTCGTGGAACTTTGGCAACACAAGCGTGGAGCATTCCAGTGACTTACACGGCCGTGGAAGTTGTGAAGCACCGTGATGAAATTCCACGCTCTAAACCACGGGCGTGGAATCCTATGGAACCGTGATTTAGGCGATTTTTTAACGTACAAATTAAAGCCACGATCTTTTACACAATGGGCTGGACACTTGTTCTATCTTGCCCTATAAAAGAACGGAAGGAAGGAGATTCCGTCACCTTCGCTTACACCTCCGCTTAGACTTCGCTTACGCTTATTTCGCGTGCCTAGGGTTTCAAGTTGGACGGGTAGAGATTGCTATTTCACAACAGAGATTTGCGAAAAACTTGGAGATTTGGAAGTTACGCTTTGTCCTTAGGTTTGATTAGAAGACGGATTGACATCCCGTTCTTCGTTCTTATCAAGGATTGTGATTGGTTTGTGTTATTCCGAATCTGATATACATCATCACTTTGTTTGTGGATTTGAGATTGATTTGAGATTTATTAAAGGTTTTCGAAGGTTTTCATCTTTCATTCTTTTAAATCTTGAATTTGATATCATAATGACTGTTGTTGGCTAAAACCCTTTAGCAATTCTAAGGTGAAGGGTTGATAGTTGCGGCTTAGATGATGATAGATCGATCGTAAATAGATTGGACCCTGCGAGTTAGAGAGAATCACCGACGAACCCAAAATCACGGTGTGTTCTTGAGTTCCACGGCCGTGGAATCTCAAGATCCACCCGTAATTTCCCTTAGTTTACGAACCTTGCTTTTACTTTAATCCAAAGTTAAAGATTTGCTTTAACTTAGTCTTGGCTTGCATTTTCTAGGTGGTAGTGAAGCCTCAACAACCTCTACCTCAATTCCGAGCGTCACAATCTTAATCGGTTTAGTTAGTCTTGATCCTTGGATTACAAGTTTGGGTATTTGATATTAATTCTTATCTTTAGATCCTTTCTATACTGAAGCCTCAACAACCTTTATAGAGAGTGTCTTTAGATAAGTCATATAAAGCCTTGGAACTTCACCGTACATGGCTTTGCATTAGCATATCTTTGCAACTCTTAACTCTGTCCTTATATCTTTAGTATATCTTGAATCGATTGCCACAACTGGATTCCTGGATCTTTAGGAGTGTTGTTTTCCCAATATTTACAAAGCTTCATACATTTACTTGCTTGACAATTCTATAATTGGATTTGCTCCCCCCAAATCCCTGTGTTCGATACTCTGGAATACTTGTTAATCTACGCCGATCCGTACACTGCGGGTTCGCTTGCTTTTATTCTAGTTTTATAAATTTAAAGCTTGATTGCACGCACGCTAAGTGGCGAACATTGCACCCTTGATTATTGAGAATCTTTTGTTGAGTGTTTTATTTACTTTCTTTGATATCTTGATTATAAATAATTTGATTGCTTTGAACATGATGATAGTTGGCTAAAACCCTGCGATTCTAGGGTAATAGTTGAAGGTTGGGGTATAGATGATGAAAGAGTAGACCTTTATCGCAAGTGGACCTTGAAACCTTGAGTTAACCGTAAACCAAAACCCGTCTCGAGCTGTTGTTGGAGCATCGCGACCGAGATTAGACAAGAACTATACGAGAATGCCCACTGCATGTCCGATCTTGAGTTTAGGTTATAATTTACCAAATCCTATCCTTGTTCCACCTTTTCTGGTTTATATTCAAGCCTCGGAAGAGACTTACCCGGTGATTCATTTGCTTGTTTACCGATGATGATGAGTGTTAAGTAATAAAGGTACATCCTTTGTTAGGGTTTGAGTGTGCCTTTATCCTATCTTTGAGAGTTAACCTGAGACTTACCCAGTGATGGTTACTTCTATTCCCTTAGGTAGTGTGTTGGTTTGTGAGTAAATTTTTTTTCCTTAGTTCCTTGAGATTACCCGGTAATAGGATCTTTGGTTTAGGATAGTGGATGATGAGACTTACCCGGTGATCTATCCCATCTTAGAAATACCTTCCCTTCGCAACCTCCGCTTTGTCCGCTTTTATCCTTAGAAATCTTGAGTCGAAACCGCAACTGACTACTTTGATCTCTAGAATTTGCCTTCCTTTATCTGATTTATATACATCATTGTTCTTTGTTTCTTGAGAATTGCATAAACAAACTAAAGATATATACCGTTGCTTGATTTTGCCATAGTCCTTGTGTTCGACCCTGGAATACTTTCTTGTATTGCGATTGAACCGTACATTGCGAGTTCGGTATTATTTGCTTGATTCTTGGTATAAACTTAAGGCTTATTTGCACACGTTTTGGAGCGAACAAATATCAAAGATCTGTATGAAAGCAATAACAAAGATCCGATTTTGTGTTCGAAAGCAATGAAATCTAGAACTATATTCTTCTCAAGAAATTTTCAAATCTCAAATCTCAAATCTAAAGAACAAATGTTGTAGCCTTCTTCTATGGAGCTCCTTCGGTGGGCGTAAGGCCTCTTCATTGGGGGTCCTCTATAACTTTGTAGGTTATGAGATATATATATATATATATATATATATATATATATATATATATATATATATATATATATATATATATATATAGAGAGAGAGAGAGAGAGAGATAAATCTAGGGTTTTACAAGCCTAGGTCTTAAAGATAGATCGTAACTTAAAGATAAACCCTAGCTTAAAGATAAATTGGCCCTTAAAGATAAACCCTAAATTTTTAGGCCAGAAAAAGAAACTCATCCTGCTGGTATCAGAGTCCGCTCCAAGGTATCAGAGTTCACTCCGCAGTATCAAAGTCCACTTTGACTGCTTGTTCCTAGCTTCCTTTGCTCCTTTCTTGACCCTTAGTGTGTGTTCCTAGCTTCCTTTTATGCTCCATCTTAGGGCTTAGTCCGTATATGTTTCATTTTGCTCCAAAATCTGCCAAATTATCTACAAATGCAACAAGAATACGTGTAGACCATTCTCGCAAAAGTATGCAAATGTGAGCTCAAATGTTATGGATTCATGTCATATGGATGCAAAATAAAGGGAAAATATATCTAAATGCATGGTTAAACATGGGTCATAAATCATGTAATCATGGTCTTCATACATGACATCCTAGTGTACTCTAGGAGTAGAGAGGAGCATGCATGACACTTGAGGACGGTGCTACGAGACCTGAGGGATAGAGAGTTGTACGTTAAGCTCTCTATGTGGGAGTTTTGGATGTCTGAGGTGGCCTTACTTGGTCACGTAGTTTTCGCTGAGAGGATCAAGGTTGATCTGGCAAAAAAACTAGGGGGTGGTGTCGCCTAAGCGTTTTTGACAAAGATGGACGGTGATTTAGTTAACTGAGAGTTCACTAGGCATATAGTGACCCCATGGGGGTACTGAGGACAATCGACTTTAACAGAGATTGACGGTTTACCTTGAGGTTTTGACAGTAGGTGCACGCAGCCTTAGGGGCGAGTCTCCATTTTAGGATCGTGTATCATCCTTAGACCGATGGTCAGTCTAAGAGGACCATCCAGACTTTAGAGAACATGTTGAGAGAATGTGTATTGGTTTGTGAACAGGTATGGCAAGACCATCTTCCCCTAGTTGAGTTTTCAAATAATAATAGTTGGCACGCATTGATTGTGATGGCTCCTTATGAGGCGTTGTATGGGCGGAGATGTCGTACGCCTCTGTGTTGTGATGAGCCGAGTAACACTAGTGGAGTAGCTCTTGATCAGAAATAAGACGACATCGTTCGAGTAGCGTTGATCTGAGAGCAGATGCTAGATGCGCAGAGCCGCTAGAAGTCTTATGCTGATAAGAGGCGCCGGCCTCTAGAGTTTAGAGTAGGAGATCAGGTCTGGCTGAGAGTATCACCGACGCAAGGCGTCAACGTTTTGTCATTAAGTGGAAGTTGAGTCCCCGATATATTGGACAATTTGATATCTTGGAGCGAGTCGGAGATGTTGCATACCGTCTATCCTTACCACCAAGATTGGAGGGTGTTCACCTAGTCTTTCACGTGTCTCAATTGGGAGAGTATATATCGGATCCGAGACACGTCATCAGTTATGAGGGCCTGGTGGTTGATCCAGACCACACCTTTGTAGAGCATCCGGTATCTATCTTAGAGAGGAGTACAAGATGCTTACAATTGAAGGACATAACGATGATGCGAGTGTTACGCTAAAAAGTGTGCACGCAATAAGCCTTAAATTTATACTTGTTATATTTATCCTAACTTCTAGCGCACCCGCAGTGTATGGGACGTTTGTAGTATGGATAGTATTCCGAGGTCGAACACAAAGACTAAGGTGAAATTGATTCGGTTTTGTGATTAAGTTTAGTGAAGGTCTAAGGTTAGAAAAAGGGGAAACAAAGAAATGAAAACCTCAATTGTTTTTGGTCGGTTTTGGTGATCAATCAAAGATCACAATTCATGCAAAGTGAATAATCAAACTAAGCTAAAAGTCCGCACAAATGAACAAACCAAACAAGATAATGATCAAGGAAAGAAAAGACGGATTCTAGGGGTCGGAAGTTCCGATTATGGCATAGAACTCAAGTTATCTATTCGTTCTTTGGATTAACTATGATATGTTGGGATTAAGTGTATCTAATTTGGGATCAATTACCGGGTAGGTCTCATGGTCCAACTAGTCCACACCTAAGGTCTCATTACCGGGTAAGTCTCTAAGATCCTAAGGATAGGAATTCTACACAAACCGGATTGTTAAATTAGGGATCTAACCTATCCTTACCGGGTAAGTCTTGGAAAGGGAGATCCTAAGCAACTATCCTAGCACATCTAATCCAATGGAGGCTTATTAGGCTCACCACTACCTAAGGTTTGCTATTTTAAATTCTAAGGGCAAGGATCACCGGGTAAGTCTCTCCTAACACTTAGTCACTACACTAGGTCACCCTAGGGTAGGTTAAACTCAACAAACACTTAGGGTTTCAACATTTTATAGGTCTAAGGCAAGATCCTTCGAACCAGGGAGAATCACGGTTTGTTCTACCTAAACCATGGCCGTGGTTCTTCAAGAACTACCCGTGATTTCTAACAGCAGGTACGTTCATAAACAAAAGTCATCCAAAGGTAAATCTAAGTCCGTCCTATCATAGCTCTAGCCATAACCATCCTTTCCTTACCCTAGAACCACATCAATTTAGCCTACAACATTCATAATGGAAATCAAAGCAAACAAACATAAAATCATAACATCCATTGCAAGATAATGGAAGAAAAGAGATGAACAAGTGAACTTCAAAAACAAACCAATCTGAAAATAGAATTAGAGCAACTTACAACCCTTCCAAAAGAAGGTTCAAGGGTTCACAAAACTCTAGAAATAGAATCCGAAATACAAGAAAGCTATGGTGTGTGTTTTTCTCCTCCTCTTCAATGGATCCCTTCTTCTTCTCTTTGACACTTTCCTTCCTAGAAAAATCTTCTTCATTTGAGAATATATTTGTTAGAGAGAAATGGATAATGGATGAGCTGCTCCCAAACTACCCCAGCTGCCTCAAACAACCCATGAAGGACCACTTTTATAACAAATCTTGCATGAGCTGGCCATGAGAGTCGTGGCACAGCTGTCACGAGAATCTGGCAAAATCCACGGTCATTTCCACGGCCGTGGTTCGTCAAAGAACCGTGATTTTATGTAGAAACTTCACCTTGGATCATTAAGCTGTGATTTGGTGCATGGTTAGTGTTGGTAAGGCTCCATGAGTCCTCCTCAACCCTTGGCTTGTGTCCTAATGCGTCCGGGAGTGTGTCATCTAAATGAACGATCCTCAAACGCATCGTTTAAGTTCCTAAACTTCCCGAAATACCTACAAAACGCGCACAAGTCCGTGTAGACGTCTATCTCGACAAAATACGTGAATTGGGTGCAAAACGTCTTGGACTAACGCTAGATCATGCATGAATGAGCGAGAATTCTATCTAAATGTACACCTAAAACTATGTTATAAATCGTGTTATCAAAATACCCCATACTTAAGGTTTGCTCGTCCCCGAGCAAATTCCCAACTATAGACTAAGAGATGACATGATTTATGTATGCAGAAAAATTGCAAAATCTGTTTGGGTTTTGTGCTTCTACTATTGGATCACCTTCATAGTCATGATCAATGGCAATTTGATAAGCAATTATGTATCAAACAAGAAAAGCATGGAAAGACAATTGTACTTAACTCAAATCATGCATGAAATGTGAGGATGAAGAGGTCAAGAAGATCAAGAGTCTATCCAATCTAGATTACTAAGTCTTACGAACATGCAAGTAGGTCATAAGGGCTTGTGACATAAAAGGCCAAGAAACGTTGCAATTGGGTGGGCAATTCTCTAGGTTATGTGATGCTAATCCGGGAATGGAACTAACTCCACATCCTTGTCCTCGATCAACTTCCCCCAAGTGTATATTTTTCCCTATCTTGCTTTCTTTTCTTTTTTTCTTTAACTCATTTTTGAGACAATGGCATTGGTGTACAATAGCCGAAACCTCGGTGATTAGCCATCCTCGGGCTTTTTCTCTTTTTCGAGGTGCATCCACACCGGGCACACATACCAAAGCTCGTTAGGGCTATTGGTTCATTTGATTTTGGCAAGGCACCAACACCCGATTATGTGAAGTGTACCGAGTTACTTGTCATTTAAACCAACGCCCCCAAACCTATATTTTGGCTACACTTCCACAATAATTTCAGCATTTCATTCACGACATTCTTTTCATTACATCTTCACCCCGCACTTGCTTTTCACACATTTCAACACACTAGCATGCTCCTATTCCCGGATGGGTTTAAAGGAGGTCGATTTTATATCAATTGAGGTGCTCAAGCAATCATGATCAAGATGAGAAGTAGAGAAAGATGAAATGCCTCATTCATTCCTAGATGGTATGCAAGAACTATCGTGTAATTTTGACTTTCAATACTCAATCCATTCTAGGCAATCATCATGATCACAAGTCATTCATAGAATTTAAGAGAAGTAATTCAAGTCCACATATGCATTTATCAATTCAACACATAAGGCCGTCCATAGCCAATCACAAGACAAGTTTCATCATTAGGATCATATCCAAGCCTAGAAAGCACAAAAATTTTTTAAATTTTCTGATTTTTTATGGAATTTTTGTTTTAAGTATGTACAATGCAAGACATGTAAAGATTTTAAACTATTCTAGATGCTCATCATGCAAAGGATCATGCAAACCCCACCCCATACTTAGAAACACATTGTCCCCAATGTGTAAATGAAGTAGAGAGAGTGAAAGAAGGTTCTCACAATGTAAAATTGTTTGCTATGGTATTTGGGAATTCTCAAGTGAATTGATGTTGGATGATCCTTTCAACCATGGTAGAGAGCTCTAAGCATCCTTCAAAGCTTCGAAATCCGCGCTAGGCACCGCTAGCCGTCCAAGTTCCGCGTCCGCTCCACCCATAATTGGTGAGGGGTTCATCATCATCATTCATATGTCAAGAAAGGCTTCCAATGCCACTAATGCTTCTAGCATACACACGAAGTAGACAAAGCACACACAAAGCACACAAAAACAGAAAAAAAATCTAAAAAAATGAAAAGGGAAAAAATGTTACCAATGGGTTGCCTCCCACCAAGCGCTTCTTTAAGGTCACTAGCTTGACCAAACTTGGGAGCGTCTATTCAAGGTGAAGCGGGGGAATCATGTCTATCGGGGCTCCCGGAATATACTTCTTCAAGCGATGCCCATTCACTTTGAAATTTCCACAATGCTCCCCTCCTATTTCAATAGCTCCGTGGGGAAAGATCTTCTTCACCACATATGGCCCGGTCCATCTTGATTTGAGCTTTCCGGGAAAGAGCCTTAGCCTTGAGTTGAAGAGAAGGACAAGATCTCCTTCACTCAACTCCTTGGGAATGATCCTCTTGTCATGCCACCTTTTGGTTCTCTCCTTGTAGATCCGGGCATTCTCATAAGCTTCCAATCGGAGCTCCTCAAGGGCGTTTATATCAAGCAACCTCTTTTCTCCCGCTTCCTTGAGGTCAAAATTTAGCCACTTAATGGCCCAATAAGCTCTATGCTCCATTTCCACCGGAAGATGGCAAGACTTGCCGTAGACCAACTTGTAGGGGGTGGTTCCAATTGGTGTTTTGAAGGCGGTTCTATATGCCCATAGTGCGTCATTGAGCTTCATAGCCCAATCCTTCCTTGTTCTAGACACCGTCTTCTCGAGGATGGCCTTGATCTCTCGGTTGGAGATCTCCACTTGACCACTAGTTTGGGGGTGTAAGGTGTTGCCACCTTATGAGTCACCCCATACTTGGCCAAAAGTGCTCCAAAGTTCCTATTTGTGAAGTGCTTCCCTCCATCACTAATGATTACCCTTGGTGTTCCAAACCTAGGGAAGATCACCCGGTTGAAGAATCGCACTACCACCTTGGCATCATTCGTAAGAGAGGCGATTGCCTCTACCCATCTCGACACATAGTCCACCGCCAATAGGATGTAGAGATTGCCACATGAAGAAGGGAATGGTCCCATGAAGTCTACACCCCACACATCAAAAATCTCAACTTCTTGGATGTTATTCAAGGGCATTTCATTCCTCCTTGAGATGTTGCCCGTCCTTTGGCAAGCATCGCATGCCGCTACAAAACCTTGCACATCTCTAAACAAGTTAGGCCAATAAAAACCGAATTGCAATACCTTTGCACACGTCTTGTGTGAGCTAGCATGGCCTCCGCATGGTAAGGAGTGACAATGCCGGATCACACTCTCCACTTCATCTTTCGGTATGCATCTCCTAAGCACCCCATCCGGGCCTCTCTTGAATAGAAGTGGCTCACTCCAATAGTAATGCCTTACACCGTTGAAGAACTTCTTCCTTTGTGCATATGTTAATCCGGAAGGCACTTCCTCACACACTAAGTAGTTCACGATGTCGGCGTACCATGGCTCACTTCCTCTAGCCACTTGGAACAAGCATTCCTCCACCATTTGCAATTGTTCATCCCGGAATGAATCATCTATCAGGATGTTGTCTTTCCCAAGCTCCAATGGTGGGAGTCTACTAAGGTGATCCACCACGGAGTTCTCGGATCCCTTCTTATCTTGTATCTCCAAATCAAACTCTTGAAGAAGAAGGATCCACCGAATCAACCTTGGTTTGGCATCCTTCTTTGTAAGTAGATAACGGATCGCCGCATGATCCGTATAAACAATGACTTTCGCTCCAACAAGGTATGAGCGGAACTTCTCAAATGCATACACCACCGCCAACAACTCCTTCTCGGTATAGCATAATTGAGTTGGGCATCATCTAGCGTCTTGCTAGCATAATAAATAGCATGAGTGCGCCCTTCTTTCCTTTGCCCTAAAATGGCCCCAACGGCCACATCACTTGCATCACACATGATCTCAAATGGTAGACTCCAATCCGGAGGTTGCATGATAGGTGCGGAGATCAAGGCATTCTTCAACCTACAAAAGGCTTCAAGACAATCCTTGGAAAAGGCAAATTCAACATCCTTCATTAGTAGGTTAGTGAGAGGATTAGAAATTTTAGAGAAATCTTGGATAAACCTCCAGTAAAAACTGGCATGCCCTAAGAAACTCCTTACCCCCTTTACCGAGGTAGGTGGTGGAAACTTCTCTATCGTTTCAATCTTAGCCCTATCAACCTCAATGCCACGGTTAGACACCAAGTGTCCTAATACAATCCCTTCACTTACCATGAAGTGGCACTTTTCCCAATTTAAGACAAGATTTGTCTCCTCACATCTTTGCAACACTAGTGATAAGTTAGCCAAGCAATCATCGAAAGAAGAACCATAAACAGAGAAATCATCCATGAACACTTCCATGATATTTTCTATGTATTTCGAAAAGATAGCCATCATACACCTTTGAAAGGTGGCGGGTGCATTACACAACCCAAATGGCATTCTCCTATATGCAAAGGTACCCCATGGACATGTAAAAGTTGTTTTCTCTTGGTCATCGGGGTGGATAGGGATTTGGAAGAATCCAATATATCCATCTAGATAGCAAAAATGAGAGTGTTGAGCTAACCTTTCTAGCATTTGGTCAATGAAGGGGAGGGGGAAGTGATCTTTCCTAGAGGCCATGTTCAATTTCCTATAATCAATGCACATCCTCCACCCCGTAACCGTCCTAGTCGGTATTAGTTCATTGTTCTCATTAGTTACTACCGTCATCCCACCCTTCTTAGGCACTACATGAACGGGGCTAACCCACTTACTATCCGAGATAGGGTAGATAATTCCCGCATCTAGCAACTTAATGATTTCCTTTTTGACCACCTCTTTCATTATAGGATTCAATCTCCTTTGATGTTCAATAGAGGGTTTGTGGTTATCTTCCATCATTATCTTATGCATGCACAAAGATGGCTTAATGCCAACCAAATCATCAATAGTATAACCAATGGCTTTCCTATGCAATCTTAGTTCATGCAACAATTTAGCAAGTTCATCATCACTCAAGCATGCATTAACAATCACAGGATATGTAGAATTATCACCAAGAAATGCATACTTTAAATGAGAGGGAAGGGGTTTAAGTTCAAGTGAGGGAGGACCTTTATCGGTTGAAGATGATCCAAATAAGGTTGGATGAGATGAATCCAAAGCAAAGGAAGACTCCCCATGGCTCCTAGAAGCTTGATCATCATCAAGAGCTGATTCAGGAAAAACCACGGTTGGAAACACGGGTTGCTCATCTTCCACGGCCGTGGTACTTGCCAAGCTTGCTTCTCGGAGTTGTCCAGAAAGTTTGACGGCCGTGGAACTTAAATCTCGACCGTGGAACTTGCAGCTGTTCACCACCTCTTCGTGGCTCTCAAATTCAACTCTTGGCTCCTCTTCTAAGGCTTCCAAGGCCTTGATCTCTTCATTGCAGGCCTCTTCAACACCTTCCTCCATCATACTTAAGGTGAGAACCTTTTCCAAGGGATCCTTGATCAAGATCGAGCTCACAATTTCTCTAGATTCTTCTTGCTCGACTATGTTGAAGATATCTTCATCAAGGGTTGGCCCTTTCATCATTGTGGACAGCTTGAACTTGATGTTCTCTTCCCCGATGTTGAAGGAGAGAGTCCCGTTCTTGCAATCCACTAAGCATCCGGAAGTGGCTAGGAAAGTTCTTCCTAAGATGATAGGAACCGGATAATCCGCCGGAATGTCCAACACTACAAAGTCAATAGGCACGTAGAAACCTCCTAGCTGCACCGGAATGTCCTCTAGAATCCCAACCGGATGAGTGATAGAACGGTCCGCCATATAGAGGGTCATATTGACCGGCTTTGGCTCTCCTAGTCCGACCTTGTTGCTAAGTGCAAGCGGTATGATGCTTACACTCGCCCCAAGATCACAATGGGCCTCGTACTTCACATCTCCCACTCCTATTGGGACGCAAAAAGAGCCCGGATCCCTTAGCTTGGGAGGCATCTCTTCCTTCATGGTTTGGATCAATTCCGAGGATCTCTTGGTCATTCTTATCTCTCCATACTCCTCCAACTTCCTTTTGTTGGAGAGTATTTCCTTCAAAAACTTGCCATATGCCGGCATTCCTAAAATGGCATCCATGAACTGAATGTTAATATGTAACTTGGACATTAGTTCAAGGAACTTACCAAAATGATTGTCTAAATGAGCTCTCGCTCTTGATTGTGGGAATGGTAGTGGTGGCTTGTATGGAGGCGGCGCCACATAGGTTGGCTCTACATCCTTGCTCTTGCCTCCATCTTCTTGCTTTCTTCCCTCTTCTACCACTACTTGTTTTCCCTTAGCTTGGTCCTTTGGCAAAGTATCCTTCATACTCAATCCACTCCTTGTTGTGATAGCCAACACTTGGCCTCTCGGGTTGTCTTCGGTTCTTCCGGGAAGCTTTCCCGGATCTCTATGTGCTTCACCCGCCTTTTGGAAGACTTGTGCTTCCAAGACCTTTTGAGCCTTAGAGATTGAAGTTACGGTGCTCTCAAGACCACTCAACCTTCCAAGCAATTGCTCAAACATTACTTCGGTCCTATCCTTTGAAGGTTGAGAAAAACCGGGTGGAGGCTCTTGTGAAGCTCTTTGTGGTGGAGTTGTGCTTGTGGAGGCGGGAGGGTTCAAGGCTCCATCCGGGTTAGAGTAAGAAAATCCGGGATGGTTGTGGTTGGGCCGGTAATTGTTGAATTGCCGGTTGTTGTTGAAATTTCTTGGGCCTTGGTAATTGTTGAAGTTGCCCCTTCCCATATAATTCACATCCTCCTCCTTGGAAGACAAGTTAGCTTGTGGAAGCACTTGAGGAGTTGCTTGGCTCTTCAAGGTTGTAGTACACAACTCTCTCAAGGATTTCAACTCGTTGTTGATGGCGTCAAGCTTGAAATTGATCATGGTGACTTCGCTCACCTCATATGCTCCCGCCTTTCTTCCTTCACTCTTCCTATGAGAGTACTTCTCAATCACTAGATCTTGCTTCTCCACAAACTCCCAAGCATCATCTACATGTTTCTCCATAAATGTCCCACCAGAAAGAGATTGAAGCTTGAATTGGCTATCTTCATCAAGCCCCTTGAAATAGATCTCCAATAGCTCAATCTTCGGTATGCCATGGTGTGGACAATCTAGGAGAAGGTCTTTGAATCTCTCCCAAGACTTGAACACACTTTCTCTATCCCTCATCACGAAGGCATTGATCTTCCCTCTTAATTCGGTGGTCTTGGAAGGTGGGAAGAACTTGGTCAAGAACTCGGTTGTCATCTCCTCCCAAGTACCAACTCGCCCTTGTGGAATAGATTGATACCAAGCCAAGGCTTTATCCTTAAGAGAGAAGGAAAAATCCCTAAGCTTATGGTTGTTGCTCTCCAATCTTGGCGGCCTAAGAGTCTCCATCAAAATCTCATAGTTCATCAAGTGTTGATGAGGAGACTCTCCTTCCATCCCTCCAAACTGATTATGCCGGATCATTTGTAGAACTTGAGGGCGGAGCTCATAGTTGTGGGTTGCGGGATCCCCTAGATTCACACCCGGGCGGTGTGCTCTTTGTGCCGGATCCATACGTCTCCCTAGGGTTTGTGGCTCCTCAATAGCAATGGGAACAACCCTAGCATTGGCCGCCGGCTGCGGTTGTGGTGGAGGAGGTGGAGGTTGTCGGCGATTAAGCTCTCCTTGAACAAGGGCTTGCCTAATCTCTTCAATATCCCTCCTAGTTTCCTCTTGCCTCTCATTGGCAAGTCTCCTTTCTTCCTCCAAGAGCTCATCTCTTAGCCTTATTTGTTCTAAGGCTTCATCCAACTCAGCTTGAAGATTTCTACCGGCCATCTCTTTCTCTTTTCGGATGTTCTTGGATCTAGATCGAAGGGTTTTCTCCGGTTCGGGATCGAATGGAGCTAAATCCTTGCCACGAGATCTTCGCATACACCTAAAGAGTAATAGATGTCCAGAAAAGCAAAGACACCAACCAAAGAGAGATCAAAAGCAACAAGAAAGATCTACACTAGAAACAATCACAAAATAGACTCAATCTAGACCTAGTCCCCGGCAACGGCGCCAAAAACTTGTTACGCTAAAAAGTGTGCACGCAATAAGCCTTAAATTTATACTCGTTATATTTATCCTAACTTCTAGCGCACCCGCAGTGTACGGGACGTTTGTAGTATGGATAGTATTCCGAGGTCGAACACAAAGACTAAGGTGAAATTGATTCGGTTTTGTGATTAAGTTTAGTGAAGGTCTAAGGTTAGAAAAAGGGGAAACAAAGAAATGAAAACCTCAATTGTTTTTGGTCGGTTTTGGTGATCAATCAAAGATCACAATTCAGGCAAAGTGAATAATCAAACTAAGCTAAAAGTCCGCACAAATGAACAAACCAAACAAGATAATGATCAAGGAAAGAAAAGATGGATTCTAGGGGTCGGAAGTTCCGATTATGGCATAGAACTCAAGTTATCTATTCGTTCTTTAGATTAACTATGATATGTTAGGATTAAGTGTATCTAATTTGGGATCAATTACCGGGTAGGTCTCATGGTCCAACTAGTCCACACCTAAGGTCTCATTACCGGGTAAGTCTCTAAGATCCTAAGGATAGGAATTCTACACAAACCGGATTGTTAAATTAGGGATCTAACCTATCCTTACCGGGTAAGTCTTGGAAAGGGAGATCCTAAGCAACTATCCTAGCACATCTAATCCAATGGCGGCTTATTAGGCTCACCACTACCTAAGGTTTGCTATTTTAAATTCTAAGGGCAAGGATCACCGGGTAAGTCTCTCCTAACACTTAGTCACTACACTAGGTCACCCTAGGGTAGGTTAAACTCAACAAACACTTAGGGTTTCAACATTTTATAGGTCTAAGGCAATATCCTTTGAACCAGGGAGAATCACGGTTTGTTCTACCTAAACCACGGCCGTGGTTCTTCAAGAACTACCCGTGATTTCTAACAGCAGGTACGTTCATAAACAAAAGTCATCCAAAGGTAAATCTAAGTCCGTCCTATCATAGCTCTAGCCATAACCATCCTTTCCTTACCCTAGAACCACATCAATTTAGCCTACAACATTCATAATGGAAATCAAAGCAAACAAACATAAAATCATAACATCCATTGCAAGATAATGGAAGAAAAGAGATGAACAAGTGAACTTCAAAAACAAACCAATCTGAAAATAGAATTAGAGCAACTTACAACCCTTCCAAAAGAAGGTTCAAGGGTTCACAAAACTCTAGAAATAGAATCCGAAATACAAGAAAGCTATGGTGTGTGTTTTTCTCCTCCTCTTCAATGGATCCCTTCTTCTTCTCTTTGACACTTTCCTTCCTAGAAAAATCTTCTTCTTTTGAGAATATATTTGTTAGAGAGAAATGGATAATGGATGAGCTGCTCCCAAACTACCCCAGCTGCCTCAAACAACCCATGAAGGACCACTTTTATAACAAATCTTGCATGAGCTGGCCATGAGAGTCGTGGCACAGTTGTCACGAGAATCTGGCAAAATCCACGGTCATTTCCACGGCCGTGGTTCGTCAGAGAACCGTGATTTTATGCAGAAACTTCGCCTTGGATCATTAAGCTGTGATTTGGTGCATGGTTAGTGTTGGTAAGGCTCCATGAGTCCTCCTCAACCCTTGGCTTGTGTCCTAATGCGTCCGGGAGTGTGTCATATAAATGAACGATCCTCAAACGCATTGTTTAAGTTCCTAAACTTCCCGAAATACCTACAAAACGCGCACAAGTCCGTGTAGACGTCTATCTCGACAAAATACGTGAATTGGGTGCAAAACGTCTTGGACTAACGCTAGATCATGCATGAATGAGCGAGAATTCTATCTAAATGTACACCTAAAACTATGTTATAAATCGTGTTATCAGCGAGTCCAGTGGTCGAGACGAGAATCCGATGAGGCTACTTGGGAGACAGAAAAATAGTATCGGGAAGAACTATCCGGAGTTCTATGTTGAGTTAGCTATTGATACAGGATCGTCAGGTTCATTCTCGGATCCTTGCGTACGTGTATGTATGTGTTGTTACATGCTTAATGTTTGTGTGGTTTACAATCATAAGGATCTTGTTGTGTTGTTTTGAGTAGAGTATATCTGTAGTTTTAATAGGTTGATCCGGACCACACCTTTGTAGAGCATCCGGTATCTGTCTTAGAGAGGAGTACGAGATGCTTACAATTGAAGGACATAACGATGATGCGAGTCCAGTGGTCGAGACGAGAATCCGATGAGGCTACTTGGGAGACAAAAAAATAGTATCGGGAAGAACTATCCGGAGTTCTATGTTGAGTTAGCTATTGATATAGGATCGTCAAGTTCATTCTTGGATCCTTGCGTACATGTATGTTATGTGTTGTTACATGCTTAATGTTTGTGTAGTTTACGATCATAAGGATCTTGTTGTGTTGTTTTGAGTAGAGTATATCTGCAGTTTTAATAGGATGATGCCTTGTCGAGAACATGTTGTCATACCCCGGTGTGTTAAACCAAGAGGATCGGCGTTTATCTAATTTTCGGGACGAAACTTGTTTTTAGGGGGAGTTGATGTAGCAACCGGATTTTGGAGGCTCTAAATGATGTGTTGTAGTCGTGGGCCGCGACCGCGGTACACTACTTACCGCGGGCACGACTGTTGTTTCTCGTGCATGCGTAGAAACAGCAGATCGTGCCTATCTTTATGTAACCATCTAATTTATTTCCTTTCTCGTTAGGATCCGATCCTTTCGTTAATTACTCTTCCAGCCTGCCTCTTTTAGAACCCTAGCAGCCTATCCCATTCTTTATGTAACCCCCTTAGCCCATCATCTCTTCTCTTTTTCCTCCACTCTTTGTTCATTCTTTCCTTTATGTTAATGGCCGCAGCACCATCAATCCTCTTCTTACCTTCTTCATTTAAGTAGTTGTATTGCTGCAGAGTAGAGCGTCGTTCTTGCACGTAGGAGCAACCGCTAGCTTTCGTCTTGAAGTGGTAGAATGGTAAGAACCATTTTATCCCTTTCTTTACACTCATCTTTCTATGCTTTGGGTTGATATGTGTTGAAACCCCCTCCAACAACATCAGGAAGGGAGCAAAGGAGTACCTTGTGTGTGTTTGGATCAAAGAAGGTCATTAGAGTTTGGAGATTGCGTTTGCATCTATTCTCTACGATCGTGCCTACATCTTGCCGCAGTCACGCCTACCTTGTGTCACTGCACCCGCGCCTCTAGACCGCCACGGTCGCGCCTCAGTGTTGTTGCGATCGCGCCAACACTCCAGTCCCGTGGTCGCGCCTCAGTTTCTCCGCGGTCGCATAATCACTCTAGAAGGTTTCTAAGTTTCGAGTTTTAAATTAGGGACTGGTTCTAGGTATAAGTTTCTTTCCTTATACCTTTCTAGTAGTTGATATACATTTTTATAAGGGAGTTTGACATAGCATGTGTTAGAGTTGGGTTCAATTAGTACGGTGTTGATGTGTTTAATCATTTAGGACTAGAAGTTGGAGACTTCTAGTGACGGGATAGGTTTTGATATTTGCCTTGGATTATATCAGGCAGTTGAGGTTGCTAGTGCGGATCAGGAAGTGTATTAGCTGGACTTATCCTGTTATAGGTAAGTCCTTTGGGCTTACTTAGCTGTTAACGTATATTGGTTGAGTACATGAGTGGTGATTGTTTATGTGGTTATAGTATGTTAATGGTTTAGTATAACGAACGTGTAATTGGCCCAAGTGTAACGGGCGGTGGCATCATCTACTCAGCTCCTGAGCAAGACTGGGAGGTTCTCCGCGACAAGCCTAGACATGGTAGACGGGGAGAGTACTGATCCATTCCACATGGTATACGGGGAGGTGCTTCGATCCATTCTACCCGGAGAAAGGGTCGGAGGCGAGAGTCTTAGACTTCTCGTGCTACAAGTGTAAATGAATTATGAGTGTATGACCTTAAGAAAGATAATAAACGGATTTTGTGACAATATGCTCTTTGTTTACTTTCCCGTTTTATGTGTGTTTGTGCTTATGTGTTCTTCTTATATATTGATGGTTAGCTAACGGTTTATCTGTTTTGTTAGATGCCTTGCAGGATAGGGTAGTTACCGAGTTATCCGGATGGTATGGTCAACCGGGGTTCCCGTACAGTGTAGGGCGGGTGGTGGTTTATTTTCTTTCTTTCATTATAGATATTAGTAGTGTAGTATTGAGATTATCATTATACTCGGCTGTGAGTCTGTTGTTTATTGTGACATTGCATTGTTTTATTCAGATATTGGTATTTTAACATTTTTACCTTGTTTTAAGGTCCGGTAACATTGTTGTCGAGCTAGGGTCAAGACCCATTGTGTGGTCCTAACCCGTAACGCCCCGAGTCTGAGATTCGGAATGTTGTAGATAGGACAATAAATATAAGGATATATATATATATATATATATATATATATATATATATATATATATATTCCGACGATATTACGGGTCATGGCGTTTTGCTAGAAGTTAACCATGATCGGTACGTTTATATGATAAACATATTGCTAATGTTATGGGTCCTACGAGGTCACACTATAATGAGTGGGTGAACTGAATTATGAGAGAATTACCATATAGGATATGGTGGGAATTGGTGTATTTATAGGAGTACAAAATATATTATAGAGTTGGTAATTAATAATAAATAAAGGGTTATTCATATTAATTACTAAATTATAAATCTAATATATAAGGTGGATTTTAAGAGTTAAAATATAACCCTAATATTAGATACACAAAATCGATCATCAGATATATGAAGAACAAGTCGATCAATATTTCCTTCATACCAATAACTCTCTCTCAAAAGTTTCATCCTTTATTCTAGCAATCAAAGGTTAAGGCTATCCTAGTTCTGTCTCGGGTACGATGGACCAACTAGAGGAGTAACATTGAGACTCTACATATCCAAAATTCCAACAGTGGTATCACAACAGTATGGGGAAAGGAGAAAAATCAATCAACTTTTCTAGAGAATCAGTCGACTAGTCTAATAAATTAGGGTTACGTAGGCATAAAGCATAATTAGGAAATCCAAACAGTTGGATTACTTAAACCTTTTTGATTTGGAATCATTTGAAAGATGCGAATCGCGCCTAATGGGAAATATGACAAGGTCACCTTTTACTAGTAAGAGTAAAAAGACTTTTGAACTTCTAGCCCTCATACAAACGGATGTATGTGGACCTATGAGTGAAGAAGTTTGTCTGGATATCACTAATTCATTACTTTTACTGATGATTTTAGTAGATACGGGTATATCTACTTAATAAAAAAGAAATCGGAATCCTTTGAAAAGTTCAAGGAATTCCAAAATGAAGTAGAAAGACAAACAGACAAGAAGATAAAAGCACTTTGATCGGATCGAGGGGGCGAATGTTTGAGCCACGAATTCGATCATCATTTAAGGAGTTGTGGAATTGTGACACAACTCATGCCCTCAAGCACTCCACAACTAAATAGTGTGTCTGTGAGGAGGAACAAGACTATGTTAGACAATGTCCGTTCAATGATGAGTTTTGTGGATCTTCCATTAACCTTCTTGGATATGCTCTCCAAACATTTGCATTCGTTCTAAATAGGACACAGTCACGTTAATTAACATGACACCATATGAGATATGGATAGGAAAGGTTCCTCACTTGTCATTTCTGAGGGTCTGGAGGTGCGAAGCTTATGTAAAGCATTTACAATCTGATAAGCTAGCACCAAAATCAGACAAATATTACTTCGTAGGTTATCCCAAGAAAATCAAGGGGTATGATTTCTATCATCCCATAGAGAACAAAGTGTTTGTTGCTCGGGATAGTGTCTTTTTGGAAAAGAAATTCTTTTTCGAAAAGCCAATTGAGAGTAAAGTTCAAATTAATGAGATTAATCATGAGCAAGAAACGCAACAACATGAGGACATGAAAGATGTCACTAAGGAACTTGACTGTTTTGATGGACCTCTCACGAGGCAAGTTATTTCGGTTCAAAAAGCAATTCTTACAGCAGATCAGGCTGAAGAGGGACCACATACAGATATGGAGAATTCTACAAATAAGGAACCGCATGATGATGTAGGAAATCATACAGCTTAAAGCTCTCCTATTGTTGGCCCAAACTAGAGATCAAATAGAGTAAGGCAACAACCTAAACATTTAGATGACTACGTGTTGGATGCTAAGATCGAAGTGCTCCTCATGGAGCATAATGAGTCCGCGACCTACAAGAAATTTGTGGCGGATCAGAACTCCAAAAAGTGGCTCGAAGCCATGAAATCCCAAATGAAATCCGTGTCTGAAAATCAAGTTTGGGACTTAATTCATTTGCCAATGGGTTAAAACCTATTGGCTGCAAATGGGTCTTTAAAGTAAAGACAAACAAGGATGGAAATGTCTCTATATATAAGGAAAGGTCGGTTGTCAAGGGATTTAGCAAAATTCATGGTATTGACTATGAAGAGACATTTTCCCCGATCGTCATGATCCGGTCTATTAGGATAATCCTAGCGATTTCCGCATTTTATGTTTATGAGATATGGCAAATGCATGTCAAGACAACATTTCTAAATGGCTATTTAGAAGAGGATGTAAATATGATGCAGCTTGAGGGTTTTGAGGATCCGGAATATCCTAGGAAGGTTTGCAAGCTTAATATGTCCATTTATGGACTAAAGCAAGCATCCCGGAGTTGGAATCTTTGATTTGATGAAGTAATCGAACAGTTTGATTTCATCAAATGTGAAGAAGACCGTTGTGTTTACAAAAAGTTGAGTGGGAGCAAGGTGACTTTCCTAGTCCTATATGTGGATGACATACTACTCATTGCGAATGTCTTTCTGATGTTGGAAACAGTAAAGGGATGACTTAAGAATCATTTCTCAATGAAGGATCTAGGGGAGACCGAGCATATATAGGGCATCAAGATCTATAGAGATAGAACTAGAAGGCTCATTGGTCTCAATTAACGAACTTATATAGATAAGGTCCTACAAAGATTCAATATGGCAGATTCCAAGAAAGAGTTTTTGCCTATGCAGCATGGGATCCATCTCAGCAAGACCTAGTATCCTAAGACACCTGGTGAGATTGGGAGGATGAGCAAGGTTCCCTAGGCCACCTTTATAGGATCCATCATGTATGCAATGACTTGTACTCGACCAAATATTGCATATGCTTAGAGTATGTGTAGCAGGTACTAGTCGAACCCCGGTGACATTAACTGGCAAGTTGTGAAGAACATCCTAAAGTACTTGCAAAGGACTAAGGAAGATCTACTGGTATATGGAGAAGATGATGAGTTAGCCATCAAGGGTTATATTGATGCTAGTTTGGAGACTGACAGAGAGGGCTTTGAGTCACAGTCTGGATACGTCTTCATTTTGAATGGAGGAGAGGTTAGTTCAAAAAGCCAAAAACATGACACGGCTACGAACTCAACCATAGAGGCAAGATACATTGTTGCAAGAGAAGCGGCTAAGGAAGCGATCTAGATTAGGAAATTCATAGATGAGCTCGGTGTTGTCCCTAGCGTGACGAGGGTAGTTAAAGTATATTCTGACAACAATGGCGCGATTGCTCAAGCGAAGGAACCTAGCTCAAGCTCCAAATCCAAACACGTTTTGCGGAAATATCACTTGATCAGGCACTATGTTGATCGGGGTGATGTAAGGGTGTGCAAGGTGCACACAGATGATAACATTGTAGACCCACTGACAAAGCCCATGAATAAGCCTAAGCATGATAGTCATACTCGAGTCAAAGAGAATTATTTTGAACTTTTGTGTTTGTTTGATAAAACGTTTATCTTTGTCATGGAGTTTATGATTGATTTATATATGAGTTTTCATATTCTTATTTGATTATTACTTGAATATTAAATTCAGTATCCAAACAATTTACTAATTATCAAATGTGCTTACTAGAAAAGTTCCGATGAATGAAACGACATTAAGTGAACTGAAATTATTAAATTGAAAGGGTCCATGGTTTGTATTGTTAACCTGGATACAATTGATTCTAAAGTAGACCATCTTGTGAGCGATTGATGAACGTGAATTTCATAGTTCATAGGACATGGAGGTGTCCGGTCGCTTACATAGGTGAGTATGGGGATATCCATCGGACAGACCAATCTTATAGCTCTCATGGCTTATTGAGGAGTTATAGCGAATATCATTATCAATGAGTTCCTTAACATGATCTTAATATAGCTTTCATTTGAAGGATGGCATATCTTAGAAGTTGTTAAACGCTAATTGTAACAAGCAGTTATAAAGGCATTGATTAGGGTGGAAAAATTTTGAGTGGGAGCTATAGTCGTTGCAAGATTAGATTAATCCTTATATACTAGGCATACTTTGATGCATTGGGAACGATTGGTATCCCGGACACTTAGAGAGTGAGAACTGTGTAAATGCATGGTCATGCTCAGATTTGATCAGTAATGGAAGTTTGATCTCAGGAGTTCAAGAAACATAATTGATGGTAAAGATGGTTTCCATCACATAATTAGATAAGGACATTAAGCGATAAGGGACTTATAACATTGCACACTTGTATGAAAGTACAAGTGGGAGACTGAAGGAATTGTGTCCTTTATCCAAGGTACATTTACAAATAATGAGATAGGACATTAAATATAGGAATATATATAATTCGATGATATTAGGGGTCATGGCATTTTTCTAGAAGTTAATCATGATCGGTACGTTTATATGATAAACATATTGCTAATGTTATCGGGTCCTATGAGGTCACACCATAACGAGTGGGTACTAGATCAATTAATGAGAGAATTACCATACAAGAATATATGGTAGAAAAGGTATATTTGTAGAAGTACAAAATATATTATGGAGTTGGTAATTAATAATAAATAAAGAATTATTTATATTAATTACTAAATTATAAATGAGAAAATTGGTGGAATAGGGCCCTTTTTGTTTAGTGTAGATTAACTAGGCCCCTAGTAATATCCAACAAAAATATAAAGATAAATAAAAGTATTAAAGAGATAAATTAGGGAGGTAGTTGGGTAGTTTAATAAATCCACAATAATAAACTACCTTAAATATTGAAACGGATTTGAAAAAAAAACCGAATGGGAGAGATTCTCGCAATCTCTGTGTGAGTAGTTATATCCGTCAATCACAGACACAATCACCAATTCCAAGCGCAGGTTGCTTTACTCTCATTTCCATCTCCATTGAAGGGCGATTCAAGGTCTCATCTTTCTCCCTTCAAGGTATCATCTTTCTCCCTTCCATTTCTTCTCTATTTTATTCTCCATTGAAGCCGATGCAAGTTATTGTTTCTATCTCACTCCATTGAAGGTTATTGAAGGTCGGTTATATCCATCTCCATTGAAGGCCGCTCGAAACCTCTTCACAAGTTATCGTCTTCTCCGACTACCAAACAGGTACATTTTCTAACTCGGATTTAGTTTCTTGCGACCTATTCCAGGATTATGTACCCGATTTTGCCAAATTAAAATTTTATGTATCACATATAGTTGCTGATAAATATTATGTACTAGTTATGCATCACACATAGTTGCTAATAAATATTTGCTGATAAATATTATCTACTAGTTATTTAAATAAAGCAAATAGTGTAGTTGATTGCCACCGTATTATGTAACAACAAGGAAAGACCATCGAAAGAATGGAAGTTCAAACTTTCATATGTAGTTGATTGCCACCGTATTATGTAACAGATCGATCTATATCAACGAACTTCGAAGGACACAAGAGCAGAAACAATAGCGTCCAGTTTTTACGATTAATGACTCTTCAGATGATATCCCCCAATTAAAGGAGATTGTTATCACTTATTTCCTTGTTTAACGGTTTTCTAATATAATTACAATTTTTATTACATTAATTAATAAAGTTAAATAGGATAGAGAAAGATTTTGAGTATTTGCATAATCTTTAATATTTTGTATAATAAATCTTTTTAGTAAAATATACACGGGCCTAGCTTGTCAACATATAAACAAAAGGGCCTAATTTTAACACCTTAATACATAAACTGCCTACTTAGCCAACTCATCCATTATAAATCTAATATATAAGGAGGATTTTAAGAGTTAAAATGTAACTCTAATATTAGATACACAAACTTGATCGTCTGATATATGAACACGCATCAAAAGGTATTTATTTTCCATTATCTAATCTATTATGCATGCGATCCTCGTTTAGATGATTAGAAAATTGTTTCCTGAAATTCCGCTTTTAACATCTGAAATTCCAACAAGTCTCTCTATTATCACCCGCCCACATTGTTCCTCTGACTCCAACGGATGTCAGATGCACGTCATCTCTCACCAATCCATCCGTGTTAATCTTCATTCATAGTTCATCTACCAAGCTCCAACTTATTTGGTATACCTGATGTGTACATTTGGCCTCTTACTCTCATCTCTTTTGAACTTCATGCTCTAGTTTATTATGTTGCATGATCCATGATGTGAACATTCTTTTCTCCCATCCACTTCTTGTTCTTATATATCGACCCATTCCTCCACTTTTATATCTACTGTAGGGCACCTGGAAAAAAAAACATTCCGTGTGATACCTAGAACATAGTAGAATCATCTAATATATTAACTCTATCCCATGAGGCAAACTATTGGTTGTGGAAGTCTAGACTCTAGACTTGAGTCCCCATAGCCTTGCATATGCATACGACTTGCTTTCCTACAATTCCATAAGAGGTGGCTCAAGAGTTTATCCGACATCCCACACACACCACATATTGGGTATATCGTAATGTGCATTGTGACCATCTCATGGCTAGTCGTGTTGTCCCCCATAAGTATCTTCCACACGAAGTACTTAATCCTCTCTTGGATTTTCAATCTCCAAATAGACAAGAACACTTACATGTCCACCCTCATCCATAACCTAGATATTACCATATAAGTTGATGACGGTTGAAACGTGAGTCTTTGATTTCACAAATTATATAAGACCCATTGTAGTAAAAGGGTTAGGATTGAACACTAGAAAACGGAGTGATCATTTGATAGATTAATTGTGAAACCAAACAACAAACAAACAATATAGTAAACAAAGGATAGGGGATTGGCCAACAAAAACAAGGGGATTGACCTATCGAAGTAGTAGACGGGAGAATTCATGTAAGTCAATAACATAAGTCACGTAAGGGGAAAACAAACACAAATCGGTCGATTTCAATGGACAAATCGGTTGATTGGTCATATAATCGTAAACAACACAATATGTAGTAATAAGAGAGAAAGAGGTTTGCACTACTTGATCCAATATCAGGTAGATCGAAAATAACTGAGCTATATATCCAATGATAACAAAATCAATCTAAAATCTAAATCATAAAAACAATACACATCAAATCTCAATTGATAATAATTCAATTCAAACAACATGTATACCATGTTATGAAGGAAACAATCTTGCACAACACTCGCATCTTGTAGAATATTAAAAGTATCAATCACATCTCTCGCATCTTGCAATTAACACCTTCAAGCTCAAATAGGTCAAAACTATATATACACGCAACTCTCGCATCTTGCATAAAAAAACCTAAAGTACCATAACGAGATAAATTAACAAGACATAATTTGCAAAATTTCACTTTTATTAATCGAAGAGAAAAGAGGACCAATCGGCAGACTTCTTACCACTCATCCCTTGAAATTCTTGAATGGAAATTGGCTAAATGAACTAATGGCAAAAAATCCTTACTTGAGAGAAGATTTCTAACATCGTCTTCCTAGGGCTTGATGTTAATAATATCAAAACTCTTTTTTGACTAATAAAATAATAAAACTCTAAATTTGATCTTCCAGAAAAAATATCGTTGAAAGGAAGATAGGAATTACACAAAAAAGCCCATATTTTATAATGTTTTACGGGTAGGAACATCTCCTAGAAGTATTATATTTTAGCATTAATCTTTATTAGAAAATAACACCTTATTATCTAATAAATACACACTCCCATGTTATATCAAATATAATGTTATAACATATGGATCTGGTTCAGGTACAGAGCAAAAATACGGGTACGTAGCTACGTAATATTTTTCACCGTTGATGCACTTGATCCAACGGTTAAGATTAGCCCACATTATTTACTGATTTTATGGGCAGCACGGTGACATTTTTGTAATTATATGAATTTCAAACAACAAATTTATCTTTTTGAAAATCTATTTAGGGGACGCAATGACTATTTTGTAATTTTCATGAGAAAACTTTAACAGTTGTTATCTCAGTTCACGGGTTTAGTTCAATTCGTTCAAATTGTTTGTTCTAATGGTTCATACTTTGTTCAAATTGTATGTTCTTAATTTTTTTAAGACACTAAACATTTTTAAAATAATAATATAAAAAATTTTAACTTTTTTATCTCAGTTTTTTTCATTTATTATCTTCGTTTAAATTGTTTGTTCTAACGGTTCATATGTATGTTCAATTATCTATATATACTACTAAAATAGAACCCTCTTAGTCCACATGTCAAAACCTTAACCATGCCACATAGGACTTTGTGTCAAATATTTACAATTTTGCCACATTTTAATTACAATTATGCCATTATTCAATAAATATTTTAAGTCAAAATTAAAATATTTTCCATCTCAGTATGCCAATTCAACAAAAATAATTCCATCTCATCATATTCAATATCTTAATGTTATAAAAATAATTTTAAAAAAAATATCATATCACCTAACTGAATTTAGAGATTTCAATGGATTTTGTTTGGATTCTAGATTTTACAAAATAAATCCGAACTAACATTTAAATTTTAGTGGTTACAATATGAAATATAACAATATTTTATTCAAAATATTTGTATTATCGTTAATAAAGATTTATAATCGTTTTATTAAGTCGATTTTTTTTAAATAATAATCGATTTTAAAAAACGATTTTTTTAAAAAAAAAACTTTAATTCTTTAGTTTTAAGTAATAATATTAAAAAAATAAATTCTTACGTAATTTTTTTTATTTTACAGTTTGACAATTATTATAAATTTAATAGTTAATTTTTTTGTTACATGATCTAATCAAATTGATATTAATATATTCTTCTTAATATTTAGCTTTTTTTTTTTAAAATTATAATTTGTTTAGATAATAATTTTTCAATTAAAAATTAATTATTTTTTTTCTTACAATTTATTCAAACTCAATCCCGCACAAGGTGCGGGTATTAAACTAGTTTTAAAATATTTGTTCAGGTAGTTCTTATTTTTTTAACATTTTTTTCAAAATTTTTATACGTTCAAATATTTTTTAAATAACAGTATAAAATTTTTTAAAAAAGTTATTCAAAATTTTCCCCTTTCTACTGTTAGCTTGTAAAGTTCCACAGCGTTTACAGCAAAAGCTTATTTCAGCAATTACCCAAAAATGGGATTATTTACGAATAGCTTGAACGACAAGGTAACTAAACTTGTCCTTTTAGCAATAATAAGCATTTGACAAAACAGTTTTGGCCCTTTCTGCAAAATAGCCTGTTTATCAATTTTGTTTGACTTATTCTTCTTCGTCAAAATCCTTTTTCATTTATTTTATCTTATTTTCCAAATTATTTAAAAGTTATCATACGAAAAGATTTACTTTTTTAAGTTTATCATTTAACATCGCTATTTTATAATCAAATAACTTAATAATATTAAATATGCACTTTAAGTATCTATTTGACCGAGTACCTAGTTATATTAAATTGTAGAATCATGGTTATTTATTTATAATTATTAGTGTGAAATCTTATGAACGTTTCCACTACCATATTAAATTAAATAATCATGGTTATTTATTTATAATTATTAGTGTGAAATCTTATGAATGTCTCCACTACACACGTCCAAATGAATGTGTTCTATCTTTGAAAATGAAACCTACACAATAAGAGTAGCGTTCAAACAACAATTTTATACGACTGCATGAACTTGTATATGATTAAAATACGTTTTTTTTAATCAATTATCGAAATAAAAAGATAATTTGAACATACTTATAATTTATCTTAATAACATTCTATTAATGTTCATAAACGGTTAAGGTTTTTGAAGATTAGATTTACCCCCATTTGGTTGTGACTCCGAAAACGGAAATTGAATGAAAACGAATTTAATTCATATGTTATCTAGGGCTTGATGTTAATAATATCCTTGTTTCCCTCCATTTTGTTTCCTGATAGGGTATCAAAAGTAATCAAGTTCTACTACAATTATCTCAAACCACAAGGAATGATTCCAAAAAATTTCATTAACAAGGATATACTTATGGACTAGATTCGTTTTCATTTAGTTTCCGGAGCTACAACCAAATGGGTCTTTAGAGTTTTGATATTAGCACTTTGCAAGACAGGGTATTTTTGTTTTGAGTGAAATCATTTTTTATCTGGTCGATTTTGTTATTGGAGATCAGTTTTATTTTAAACAGAAAGATCTATCTAATTTTTTAATCGGTTTAATTTTTGACAATTTGAGACACGTCATTCTATTCTTGATAACCAAGTTTAAGAAGATTATCATAGATTACTTGTGTGTGAAAAAATTTATTGTTTTTGACCTAATTCAGTTTGAAATTGAAGACGTGATATAAATTACAAAAGTTGGTCAGAAGTCTTGTGGTTGACTTTTGTGGATTAGAGGATATACATAGAAGAACATAAATCAACATAAAGAGGGCCCCACAGGCTGGTAGGTGGGACCAGCCCTAGACAACCTCAACTCTAGAAGTTGTTGGGGTTCATTCGTCAAATTGGAACCTTCGATTAGATATTTATGCATGTCTTGTCTCTAACCACAATATATATTATATATATGAATTGTTTCTGGTTAGCTTAGCAGTACAACAAACAAAGCACTTTATTTCATTCAAATAAAACATAATTAGATGTTTTAATTATTATAATTCATAGTATCAACCTGCACGATATGGGCCATTTAAATTAGCTAAGTTAGACTTTTCTTAGCCTAGTAGTCCTACATAAATCATTTCACAAAAACTTAATTAATGTGTTAGTTATGATATCCTTCATCTTTAGATTCTGAAATTGTGTTTGAAGGACATAAAGGTAATTAATGTGTTAGTTAGGATAACAATGTAGTGAAGCCGATTACTTTTGGATAGCTTGTAAAGTTCTTCTCGACGGCTTTGTGGTCTTTTTCTTCCCAATTCTTACCTTGTGCATAAGTATTAGGATCGAACACACTCTTATTCATTACTTTCATATACAGAAACATCAAGTACATGTGTATATATAGAGACGTATGTCGGTCATTACAAAGGCATAAAGCACCGACATGCACAATTCCCTAAACATAATTAAGGATACTAATCCTAGAATAATCTAGATCATAGAAATACAAGGTCGGCTATCACTTACCACAAATCAAACACACTAAACCGACCTTCACACATTTCTATCTATAATTACCCTTTCATATTTGAAGTACTTAACTTCTTGTAATTTCTAGATTACTCTACCCTCTGCACAGTAGTTATACTAATAATAACAGCCCACTTAGCCCATTACTTAATAATCCAAATATGAATTAGCCCAACACATTGATAGTACTTGGGTTGGGATTTATGTCATATTCCATTTGCTTCTTCTACTAGTCATATTGTTCCTGCTTAAACAAGGAATGTTTCGAATTTCTCTTCTGAGCTCGATCTTCCCTGTTTCAAGCATCTTGTGAATATTCTACCACTAATATTATCTAGAGCAACTTTGCTCTGATACCAATTGTTGGATCGTGTGTTTAGGGCCGACCCTGATAAGGTCATCTGGACTCCAGCCCAAGGCACCATAATTTAAAGGGTCACTAAAATTAAAATAATTATACTATAATTAATTATACATATAAATTCTGCAGTAAATAGTAACTAAAAATCATAAATACTTATCATAATTCGCAAAAACCTAATCTCAAACACGGTTCTTTTTTTTTTCTAGTATTCTTCCACTCCAATTAATGCTTTTGTTTCTATGAATACTCTTTACATTATTTTTTTTCTTCCTCTCCCTAAATTTTTTTTTTCTTTCTTGTGTTCTTCCATTTTTCTTCAATTGATTTACTTTAAATCAACGAGGATTAATCTAATGAACCATTTATCGATGATCGAGTTAAAACAAAAAGTGAGGAGAAGAAGTTGAAGCATTGATTCAAGTCAATGAACTATAAAAAACGAACTAGATGGTCAAGATAAGTTGGTGTCTTCTTATATGGTGAGCTTTTTTTTTTTCCAACATTGTTTTTAAATTCATTGGTTAATTGGCTTGAAAATCTTGTATTAATATGGTTCTTGATTTTTTGGAAACTAATCTAACATGCCTACAAGGTGTTTGATGTAATGATACATGAAAAATTGTGTTGTTTGGATCCAATCTTGATCAATTGGAAATATTAGATAGCAATGTGTAGTATTTAATAAAGTTGGCTTGAAAATGAGTCTTTTGTTGATTCTAAACCTAAAAAATTCAAGTATAATATTAAATTGCTAAAAACCTACGAAGGGCACCTACAAAAATGTTGGTCAGGGTACAAGAAACTTAAGGACCATCCCTGTGTATTCGTCAAATAGGGATATCCTAATGAGATATCCTTATATCACATGACCAATGGCAAAAGCATCGCCAATTGAGGAAGATGTGTTGACATCTAGTTCAACTATTTCTGACATATCTGAATCATAATCTAATTAGCTTCAAAGGTGCAATTAAAATCATAATCTGCGGATTTATTTTTTGTAGAGCGTAGAAAATGTTATTTCAAAAAGGAAGGGAGAGTTTTTAATAACGTTTGTCACTGGAGCGGTTTGTTTGGGCTTAGACAGGCAAACAATTTTTTTTTTTGTAATGAGAAACGAAAAATGTTACACATAGTATTTTCAATAGCATTTTATATAATTTTGAAATGCTATGAGAATATACTTCCATAAAAGTAATAACACTTCTAATATAAACGCTATTATTTAATGATATAAAAAAATTATTTTGTTGTAGTGATATAAAAGCAAAGATCAATAGAGGTATTTATAGATTGTTATGGCAAAGGTATCAAGAGACAACCCACAACAAAGACAACCAAAAAGGAAAAAAAAAAAAAGTGCGATTCTTCAATCAATTTTTACATCATCTTCACAGTTTCATTTGTCTCGACCGATTTTTTGCTAAGTCGAGCTTGTCTATGGTTGTCTCTACTGCTTATCTCTTCAGATTCATCAACCCGATGGCGCGATGGTGACTAGGTTTCCTCGTTTCCTTACCGAGCCTTTTAGTCTATGGGTAGTTCTAAATTTCTAATGCCCATTTCTTCTTTTTGGTGTTCAACGCTTCAAAGAATTTCAAAAAATATAATATAAATAAAATTTACATGTTGATCAACTGATATTTACCACCTAATTTGCAACTATTTGTTGATCCTTTTTTTTATGATAACCGCGTTTCCTTTATCATTTCTCTTGCTTTGTTCCAAAGCTTACCTTTATTATAACCAACTCTATGGCCTTAAAAGCCTTTAAATTTAACAACATGGTTCAAAACAATAAACAAAATTGCTTTCTAGATCCGTGAAGTGTATGGAAAAATCCTCAACAACTTCATGGATAAAACCCCTTATTCTATTAGAGGAGATCTCTCAATTTAATTTTCAAAATGGTTTAATTCAAAGATGTTTAAAAACAAGTTGACCTTATATTTTTGGTAAGAAAATTAAAGTTTTTGCAATAATTATAATAAAAATACTTCAAATACTTTTTAAGAAAATTGAAGGTTACAAAACTTTGATCACTTTCATCCCAAGACACCATTCTCGCAGCCTAACGGCACCGATACCGGCCTAACGGTCCCAAAAACAATAAAGATGAAAAAAAAAAAATTAAAGTCGTTTCAACCCCGGGCTAATGGCCCAATAACACCAAATCTAATAAGGAAAAGTTAAAATCAACCCTTTGTGTGAACAATTTCCTCCCTACAAATCAAATTTCTGTTAACCATCAAGTTTTACACCTTTTTACATCATGATACCCGTGCTTTGCTGCAATTTCGTCTTTTGAGATTTAATGTTGCCTTTTGATGGCGATTTTGAGCGTTTTTCGAGAAGGGGACGTGAATTTGTGATCGACTCCTGACGGCTCTGTTGTAGTCCAAATCTGAGGTGTCCACAATTGTTCCCCATGCTTCCTACCTGTGTACTTCCTTCGAAGATGAACGTTTATGCTCGTGATCTCCTGTTGGCTGGATCATCCTGCTTTCCCTTGAAGAATTTTTGCTTTCGGGTTTGATTTTGATGTATTTTTTTGTATTTCTTTTCTCCTCTATTGTGTGGCCCTGCACGACGGTTAGTCCGTCTGTCGATCTTTTTCCGCCTTTTGATCCATTAAACGGCACGTCGTCTAATGGTTTCGAACCACTTTCCTTTTTTCTAAAAAAATAGAGGTATTTATAGTGGAAACTTCATTTTGTCAACAAGTAAATTGAGATAAAAAAACACTCCCTTCCTAGTTTAACTAGGTTGGACTTTCAAAGTAAATTTATTAATTACTTATCTTGATTACATGTAGACCTGTACAAATTCGGGCCGGTCTGTCCAGCCCATCTGCCCATCCGGAAAAAAACATGGGGATTGACAACTACTTTGACCCGTTCGGGCCCGGCCCATATATAGTTTTATATATATAATATTTTTTATATATGTAAGTATAATTTATATTGTATTGAGTGTTACATACTCTGATTTTTCATTTAGTTTGTTTGGAGTATTTTGACGAGTTATACTCGTTTGTAATACAAGATTACAAGGTTGACTTGACTATAATGGTACTTATTGTTTCTTAGGTATTTGGATTAATTCGTTTCTGTGTGTTGATTGTTGTTGAACTTGTTAGTATGCACTATGCAAGTATAATTGACTTAAAAGTAGGTGATAAATACATTATATTATATTTTTTGAATGGTAAATCCCGAGAAAAAAATGCACAATCAAGTACATACGGGTCATCCGGCCCAACCCGGCAGCCTGTCCGCTTTTTTATATGGATGGACATGGGTAGAGTATGTGGCCCGGACAAACCGGGTCGGGTTGGCCCGGTCCGCATCTTCTGGGTACAGTTTTTAGTTATGGCCCGAACCCGCTTTTGTGCAGGTCTAGGTCCTCCTATTCAAACTCCGGGAAGCTTATGTCTTTCTATTAAGCTACTTTGGACATCCTCTCGTCACTTCCTTAAGCTTGTCCATCACCTCTTCTCTTTGTATGAATGTGTTTGTTATTATAAATCAACAACCTTGATGGTATGGTTAACTCACGTTTTTATAGCCTTCTAAGGATAGTATAATATCCTAAGAAATTAGCATATATCCATAAACAATCTATCTACAAAGATTCATAAGATATAATTTTCTAGATAAGTTATATTTTAAATCTTCAAGATCTTCCATTAATAAGGTTGGTGTTGATAATATGCGTGTAGGACAACGTCCTTCCCATTAATAACCTGGAAATCCTTGGATCACTTGTGGTTTGTAGGTGTTTCTACTTGCTATAACTCTAACGTCCTATCATGGATGACTTACATGTAATGTCCCTTTGGGACGTCTTATACTCCATAAACTTAAACTCAAACAAGCATTATAACATTTATATGGGATTTTCCAATCATCAAAACCTATGAAGTACTTATAGGAACTCCATAAACGAGAAGTCCTTGACTTCTAACACTAACCCATACAATTAGCAATCATAGTTGATTGCATGTTTTTATTCTAGTCTTGAGGAGCATTTCTAGTATAGTTTAGTATGGTTTAATTTGCATGGTTTAGACACCCTTACATGAGATTTTGAGCACATTATTGCTATATGGATGTCTAGTCCATTTGCCTTTAAATTTGTAGGTATTCTGAGCCACTTTTAGCTTAAGAGAAACATACACCCTCATTCAAAATATGAAGAGAAGAATGGTGCTTCCTTGTGTTGTCTTCAACTCCCACCATGATCAACAATGAATGCATTGATGTTGTATCTCCTTAATATCCAAACAAACCCCTAAAAATACAAATGACTCCCCAAAGATCCAAAGATGAATGGCCTAAGAATCACCAAGAAGGTCAAAATTATCCCACACAAGCAAGGAAGTAAGACTAGAAAAGACCAACTTAGGACGTCTTGGACCATCTTATGGACCAACCTCGTAGACCGACTTGCCCAACCATGGACTACTCGGCCTAGTCACTGTAGAACCGGTACCGACCCTTGGACCGCCCTATGAACCGGTGCCACAATCTTTAGTCCCTGAAATTTCTGATGCGTTCTTGCATGTGTTGTCAGGTCCACATGTGGTTGCTTGTGTGATTTTGCATTCTTTTAAGGGTACAAATGTAATGTTCTATGGATCAAAAGGTGAATTCAAACTCTATAAATACCTTTGTCCACCATTAGAAAAAAACAACTTATGATTTTTTCTACCTTAGGCTTAGAGTTCTCACTTTTTGCTAGAGGAAGTTAGAAAAAACCTCAATTTTTAAATCTTCCACCTAGTTTTTGATCAAACACTTTACTTTTGCAAGAACACCAAGAATAATTTTGTGAGTTGTAATTTCTGATTTTCCTTATTTCTTACTGCATATTGTTTATTTTAAGTTTGCTTACCTTCTAAGTTGTTTAAATGTGATGCATGTTTTATATTTCCTTGCAATCTTTACTATGAGTAGCTAAATCTCTCTATGAATTTGGGGGTGAAAGCCCTATTTCTTGGTTGATTTGGGACAACTGGAGTGTATATATGTTGGAACGTCCCTTACATGCATGATTAGCCATCTTCCCAGATGAGTATAAACTTAAGGTTTGAATGCTAAACTTTGTTGAATCGCTTATGAACAGAATGGTAAAAGTGACGTGGCATCTCCTTCGTAGGACATATGAATGAACATATGTGCGCTCCAAACGGTGTGTGCAAGTTTTAAATTTATATCCCAAGAAATATGCTTAAACCAAGGATGCGAATCCGTAGTGTACATATCAATTATAGTAAAAGCAAGAATTCCGGGGTGTCGATCTCAGGGACTTAGGTGAAACTAAGCAAGTATAGGTTGTCAATGTAACTAATAACCACAAAAGCGATTAAAGCAATAAAAAAGATGATAATAAGGTCAATTAAAGGAAATATGCAAATTCTAAGGAATAAAGCATCTAGTTGTGGTTCTACCTCAAGATCTCAAGATAAGCGGACAAAGCTGAGATTTTGCAAAGGGAAGGTGTTTCTAAAGTGGAATAGATCACCGGGTAAGTCTCACTACTCACTAATCCCAAACCAAAAGCTACTATTGCCGGGTAAGTCTCAAGGTACTAAGGAAAGGAATTATAATCTCAAACCAACACACCAACTAAGGGAATAGAATCAACCTTTACCGGGTAAGTCTCAGGCTAACTCACAAAGATGGAATGAAGGCACACTCAAACCCCAATAAAGGATAAACCTTTATTACCTATCACTTATGATCTTGGGTAAACAAACAAAGGAATCACTGGGTAAGTCTCATCCTAGTCGTGCATTGAACCAGGAAAGGTGTAATAAGAATAGGATTTGGCAAACTCTAACACTTAGCTCTCAGTTACGGATCAGAGAAGTCACTTCGGTCAGTCAAGTTCCACCCCGGCCGAGATGTTCGTCGACTGAACGAGGTACTCTAGGGTTAAGGTTGAAGACACGAGCTTTCAGGGTCCTACTGGGATTAAGATTATTCTATCATCGTCTTTCCCACAACTTTTAGCCAATCACCCTAGAATCGCACAAGGAAATTAGCCACTCATCATCATGAAAGCAATAATCAAATATATGGGGAAAGAATGAATATTTGAACACAAAAACCTTAAGAACAAGACTTCAATAACTGAATCAAATATCAAACAAATCAGCGTTCCTTAGAATCACAAATTCAACAAAGACAACAAACCAAAGGGAATCTAAGAAAGTCTTACAAATCCCCTCAAAAGCTATCACAAAGCTATGAAACTTCCTTCCTTCAATCTTCAAACTTCCTTCAAGCTTCCAAAAATCCTTCCTAACCGCAGTGTAGAATGTGGTGTAGCGGGGTTGCTGAATTGTGGAAAATCCGGCCCTTTTTATAGGAGAATTATCTTCCAAAGATAATAATATCTTAAAAGATAATATCCTAATAAAATATATCCACATCTCTAAAATAGATCTCCTAAATATATGATCTTCCTTCCAGAACTCCAGCCCAAAAATATAAGATCTCTTCCTTCCAAAAATAAAAGATCTCAGCCAAATAAAATATATCTCGCCGCGCCAGGGTGTTCGCCTCGGTCGGGACGCTCCTCAAGATCACCTCGGTCGAGGTGACACTGTAGCTGACCGAGGTGAATCTCAACTGAATGTGAAATCTCTCAAATCTGGTCCAAAGTGAATCTTCTTTGTTAATTTCATGCTTCCTGAGTTTTCTTTTAAGCTCCAGAATGTAGCTCCTATGACTCCTTTGCTCCTTAGCTCCATTTCGATCCAAAATGTGCCATTTTACCTACGATTACAACGAAATTTGGTGTAGACCTCAATTCCCGTAAAGGTAGAAGAAACAACAATATAATCACATAATATACATCCAAACATGCAGATTATTGAAGATAAAACGTCTACACAAGTTCCAAAATATAGACTATAATACATGCTATCAAAATACCCCATACTTGTCCCTTGCTTGTCCCCAAGCAAGTTCCAAATCTTAAGTACAAGATAGAATGGATTATAGGTCATAAATATCAATGAAAAGTATTTCAAAACATTTTGGTGGTGTGCTCCACTCATAGATCACTCTAAGAGAATGCTTCATGGTGTTTAAAATCAAAACATGATCAAAACATTTTATAAATATATGAAAGTTGTTCATCTTTGCATAAAATCATAGAATTTATAATAAATCATAATTATCGAAATTAATCATGTATAATCCAGTTTAAACCACCAAGTCAATCAACAAGCTCGAGGTCTCAAGGGCTTTTCAAAAGAGAAGGTCAAGAAACGTGTGAGGGTGGGATGTATATAGGGAATGTGGTGCTAGAATCCGGGAAAAGGACCTTCACTTCACTTGCTTTGAACTTCAACATCTTCCACCAATAAGCTTTGCTTATTTACTCTTTTACTTTTTGGGATGCATGGACAGAGGTGCACAATAACCGAAGCCTAGGAGATCAGCAATCATCAATTTCTCGAGATGCCTCAAACCCTTGATGCACATACCATGACCCGTTAGGAATATCGCTCAATCCGACTTTGGCAAGACACAAACACCCGGCAATGTGAATGATGCCGAGTTACTCATCATCATGATTAACTTCCCCAAACCTATTTGTTTCTTTCTAAACTTCCAGCCAACATCTCAACCTTTCTTTCACTTGCTTTTCACTTGCTTGCTTCCAAATTCCCGGATAGGTAAAGGGAGGCAAATATGTATATGAGGGGCTAAAGCATGATCAAGAAGAAGAAGAGAAGAGAATGAATTGCGTTAATCATCCTAGGAAGAAAGTGATAGAACTCATCATGTGGTGTCAACCTTCAAATTCAACATAATTTGGATAAAAATAAGGTATTAAACATGCCAAAATTTCAAACAAAGCATTTAGCAACTTAAACATATCATAAAATCTTTCAAACATATAAAAATTTCAAAACCAATCTGCAAACAAAATCATCACTGAGGTCATATCCAGAAAGGAAGCACAAAAATTGTTTCGAAAACTTTTTCAGTTAAATCGCCTCGGTCGAGATGTTCTAAGTCAACCGAGGTACTAGACCTCGTTTGGCAAGAATCATCCCGGTCGAGGTCATTCAATTTTTTTTTCTTAACCAGGTTTTAACGTTTTTCTCAATCAAATAACCTGTATGCATGCATGTAGTCTCAGATAAACACATAGAGCATAAGAAAGATCATAAATAGAAAGTCATACAAGTCATACACATAATGTCAAATAAGGTACATCCAAATACCCCATACTTGGGACACATTGTCCCAATGGATCAAAATAAGTCTAAAAACATAGTACTCACCGGACATAAGCTGAGCTGCATAATAAATAAAGAAAAGAAATCTCTGCTAGCTCTAATCCTGATCTGCTGGTGGTGGTGGTGGATACGGGACGAAGGGATGTTGGGGTGGATCAAAAGGGTAACCCATGGTATGCTGGAACTGTATCTCCATCATCCGGCGCTGGTAGTACTGGCTCTCCCTCATCTCCAACATATCCAAGGACAAGGCGGCGTAAGAGTCGATCATCTGATCCGTCAGCTCATCAATCCGTCGATGAGCTATGGGATCCCTCTGCATGCGGACTCTGCGCCTAAAAGGATGTGATGGTGTTGCAACTGCCTCCTCCTTTGTAGCCTCGTCATCTAAGTCGACAACTGGCACACTGGGGCCGGCTGTATATGTCCATGTCTCCATGGCAGCACCGCCATCATCATCCTCATCCTCCTCCTCCTATACCTGAGCTGTTGCTGTGTCTCTAGCATCCTCTATGTAAGGTATCCATGCGGTAGACCAATACTGAGGGTCGAAGACTGAGAACTGGGCTGACCACATGATACCCTGAGGGGCAGTCTGCTCCCAAGGCATCGCCACATATGGTGTTGTGAGTCCACGAGGAACTAGAATCCTCCTCGTGATCATCTCCTGAAGTCCTAGCGGCTTCGCAGCCGCCACCAATGTACAAGCACTCAGATCCAGATCCATGACCGTCGCTATATGAGTCACTAGGCCGCCACAGCAAATATCTGCCTTCCCCTTAGCCTTGATCCGGTGTAGATCCTCAGCTAGCATTGCCCCAAAATCAGGCACTCCCCCAATCACCATACAGAATAAACTGAGCAGCTCTTCCTGTCTAATCTTCTGGGGCGTCTCAGTACGTGCCATATGGGTCTCACGAAATATCCGGTGGGCTAGTTGGAAAGCAAGGTGGAAGATGATGCGCTCCCTGGAGTCTCCAGGTCTCCACCTATCAGCATGCTCTACAACATGGGCAATCTGCCCCCAAAATTGTCGAGCTACGGCTCGAGAAGGGAAATCGGGAACTGTAGGGGTCGAGAAGCCAAATATATCTCTCCACTGGTCCATGGGAACGATGTAGTTCCGGTTCAGCAACCGGTACTTGATGGCCTTCTGCTTAGGTAGGTGAGTAACAGAACTCACAAACTCTAAAGTGAGCTCGAGGTAGGCTGGAGCTCTAATCTTCATGAACTGCTCCAGCCCTACCATGGAAACCATCCTCCTCAGATCATCAACTACATGGAGGCAATCAAAAGTAGAAATATCCAAGAAACGCGACGCAATCACAGGGCGCGCGCATATGCGGTCAAAGTCAGCCTGGTGACGCTCGTGAATCACCGGGACGGAAGGTTGGGAAGAAAAAGAAGGTGAGGATATACTGGGAGAATCCCTCAGAACTAACTGGCGATCAAAATAAGGACTCATTTTTTTCCTGCTGACAGGTCACCTCGGTCGGTCTAACAGCCTCAAGAATCACCTCGGCCGAGACACAGCTCGACTAGACCGAGGTGAAAAACTACTCGATCTCTACTCTCTGATTTCAGTTCTTTTCTCCCAATATCACTACCGATTGTTCCTATGGGGTACTTAAGCCTTTTTCAACATAAACCAATGGCAACCAAAGCCAAATGCGACTGAAATCAGCGAGAAAAGGAAAGTTAGGGTTTTCGAACATTTACCCTAGATTCAGTCGATTGGAGGCATTTTTGTTGCAGTTTCTTGCTTGCAATCTGATCCTCTAGCCTTACCTTGCGAGATCGGAGCAAAAATCGTAGAAAATGATTGAAAAATGGGGAAACGAGGTGATTATACCGCCGCGGTCGAGAGAGAGATGGGAGGGAAAGAGAGAGAAATTGTTCCCCTTTTATACCCCTCGCTGGATCTGATATCACCTTGGTCGAGGTGGTCCCGACTGGACCGAGGTATCTGGACCGATGTGGATCTTTGTCAGCCCTAGTCGCCTCGTTTGCTCAAGAATCATCTCGGTCGAGGCGATGTGACAGCAACCGAGATGTGTCTCAGTCAAACTTCGTCTTCTCAATTTCTCGAATTTCTGTCCTTCCAATGTTGCTCCTGAGTTGTAATCCTTCCTTAGAAAGTACCTGGTTTCTGTCTAGGACGCCAAAAACAAAACAAAGCAAAGCAAAAGCAAACTATCTAAAGCTAGACTAGAAAAAAGGAAAAGAAAGCAATACCTTGGGTTGCCTCCTAAGAAGCGCTTGATTTAAGGTCACTAGCTGGACCGTACGGCATCCCTAAACATGGTACAGTGGTGCAATCTCCTCAACCCGGACTTTCGGTTGGTATTTCTTAAGTCTATGACCATTGACCTTGAAGCTTCCACTTGTTTCTCCCCAGATCTCAACTGCATCATAAGGGAAAACATGTTTCACAACGTAAGGTCCTGTCCATCTAGATTTCTACTTACCTGGAAAGAGGCGAAGGCGGGAGTTGAAGAGTAGAACTAAATCTCCTTCTTTGAACGCCTTAGGAATGATACACTTGTCATGTCATTTCTTTGTCCTTTCCTTGTAGATCTTGGCATTCTCATAAGCGTTCAAACGCAACTCTTCCAGCTCATTGATGTCCAATAGCCGCTTCTCACCGGCTTCCTTGATGTCGAAATTCAACCATTTGATTGCCCAATATGCCTTGTGTTCTAATTCGACGGGCAGATGGCAAGACTTCCCATATACCAAATTATAAGGGGTGGTACCAATGGGAGTCTTGAATGCGGTCTTGTAAGCCCAAAGAGCGTCGTCCAACTTCGTGGACCAATCCTTCCTCGTTCTAGAAACGGTTTTCTCCAAGATTGCCTTGATTTCTCTATTCGAGATCTCGACCTGTCCACTAGTTTGAGGGTGATAAGGGGTTTCTACCTTGTGAGTTACCCCATACTTCGATAGAAGTGCTTTAAACTTCCGGTTGATGAAATGTGTCCCTCCATCGCTGACAATGATACGTGGAGTCCCAAAACGTGGAAAGATAGTCCGATTGAAGAACTTCACAACCACCTTGGCGTCATTAGTGGGGGAGGCAATGGCTTCCACCCATCTAGAGATGTAAGCGACAGCTAGGAGGATGTAGAGGTTCCCTCCGGATGATGGGAAAGGTCCCATGAAATCAACTCCCCATACATCAAAAATCTCAACCTCCTGGATGTTATTGAGTGGCATCTCGTTCCTTCTAGATAAGTTCCATGTTCTTTGGCATGTATCATAAGAAACAACAAATGTTTGCACATCCTTAAATAATATAGGCCAAAAGAAACCAGAACGTAATACCTTAGCGCATATTTTGTGAGCGCTAGCATGTCCTCCACAAGGAAGCGAGTGGCAATGCCATATGACACTGGTAACTTCATCTTCCGGAATGCATCTTCGAAGCATCCCATCTGGACCTCTCTTAAATAGTAAAGGTTCATCCCAGTAGTAGTGGCGTACATCTTTAAAGAATTTCTTCCTTTGAGCGTACGTCAATCCGGGCGGGATTTCTTGGAAAACAAGATAATTAACAATTTTAGCATACCAAGGTTCTTTATTATCAGAAGCTTGGTGGAGAAAGTGCTCCACCAACTGTGAATGAGTTTCAGAAAAGGGAGTAAGAAGTTTGTTATTCTCAGTTGAAGGTATCTCGCTTGCTGTCTCGGTTGGTACCTGAGGTGGGTGACCGAGATGTTCTTCAGTTAAGAACACCTCGCTTGGTCCAGAAAGTGCATCGGTCGAGGTACTGGAATTGGAACCGAAACTGGAGATTCTCTTCTCCTGGATTATTCTTTCAATCTTAGCTCTTGGATCTTCTTCCAGTGTCTTTAAGCTTCGTATATCTGCATTACAAGAAGCATCTATACCTTCCTCCATTAAGCTAAAACTAATAACTCTTTCAAGAGGATCATTAATAAGGATAGAGCTCACCAATTCTCTTAATTCTTCTTCATCATAGATGTTGAAGATATCATCCTCCAACGGCTCTCCTTTCATTGCAGCAAGCAATGCAAACTCCACTTGATCTCAGCCAATGTTGAATTTCAACTTGGCGTTCTTACAATCCACATTGCAACCCGAAGTTGCTAGAAATGGTCTCTCGAGAATGATAGGAACGGAATAATCTGCGGGTATATCAAGCACAACAAAGTCTATAGGTAAGTAGAAGTTACCTAACTTAACCGGAACATCTTCCAAAATGCCCACGGGATGGGTAATGGAGCGGTCCGCCATGTATAACCTTATCTTCACCGGCTTGGGCTCTCCAAGTCCGATCTTCACACATAGCTCCAGCGGGATGATGCTCACGTTGGCTCCTAGATCACACAACGCCTCACAATTCACATCCCCAACTTGAATGACAATGCAAAATAAGCCAGGATCTCTCAACTTAGGTGGCATCTTCTCCTTCATGATTTGAATGAGCTCCGAGGATTTAGATGTCATCCTTACTTCACCAAAATCTTCAAGTTTCCTTTTCCTTGATAGAATCTCCTTTAAGAACTTCCCATATGCGGGCATCCCTAGAATAGCATCAAGGAAAGGGATGTTAATATGTAATTTATTCATCAAGTCAAGAAACTTACCTAAGTGCTTGTCTAGATATGCTCTAGCCCTTGACTGGGGGAATGGAAGTGGTGGTTTATATGCAGGAGGTGGGACATAAACTTCAGTTTTGTCCGTTACTTTCTGGGACTCCACCTCGGGTGGCACCTCGACCGAAGTGTTCCTCGTCTGTACCTAGACCGAGTTGTTTTTCGTCTGCACTGGCATCAACCGAGGCACTGGATCTGCAGTTTTCAGTCCACTTCTCGTCGTTATTGCCATGATCTGTCCCTTAGGGTTGCTCTTTGTCCTTGCTGGGAGCTTCCCTGGATCTCTTGGCGCTTCATTCGCCTTATAAAAGAATTGTTGCTCTAAGGCTTTTTGTACCTTCAAAAATTGAGTCATGGACGTCTCCATAGCATTGAGCTTGATCAAGATGGTCTCCAGCACTACATCTTTCTTCTCTGGCTGGGACGAACTTGATCCAGGCTCCTGGCTCTTCAATGGAGTAGAAGAAGAAGAGAAAGGGTTAGAGGAATTATTAGAATTGGAATTAGAGTAAGGGTTACCCAAATTTTGATTGTTGGATCTCCAATTGTTGTTGTTGGAGCCTCTATTGTTGTTGTAGTTGCTGTTCCGGGAACCATGATTGTTGTTCCTTGACCCTTGATATTCTCCCTCCTCTTTCTTGGTGTGAGAAACCAAAAGGTCCTTCAATTGCTGCACATCATTCTTGAGGGAGATGAGTTGATTATCATTTGTGGAGCTTCTTGGAAATTAACTCTCTTAACTCCATTTTCAACTCCTTGGTGGGAGTATTTCTCCATGTGCAAAGCTTGTTTCTCAATGAACTCCCAAGCTTCATCAATCGGCATGTCCATGAATGTGCCGGCAGATAGTAGTTGAAGATTGAATAGGGTAGCTCCATCCAATCCCTTGAAATATATCTCCATCAACTCTATCTTTGGAATCCCATGATGTGGGTAATCCAATATAACATCCTTAAATCTCTCCCATGATTTGGACTAACTCTCGTCCTTCATGATGAATGCATTGATCTTCCCTCTCATTTCAGCGGTTTTGGAGGGGGGAAATAATTTTGTTAAGAATTCCGTCGTCATCTCCTCCCAAGTGTTGATCTTTTCGGGAGGAAGAGACTGATACCAAGTAAGCGCCCTGTCCTTCAAAGAAAAGTAAAAAGGCCTTAGCTTGTAATTATTATTTTTCAGCCTTGAAGGTCTCAAGGTCTCCATCAAAATCTCATAGTTTTGCAATTGTTGATGCGGAGACTCCCTCTCTAAACCTCCAAACTGGCATTGGCGGATCATGGATAGAACTTGCGGTTGAAGTTCATAATCATGCTCCGCTAGATCACCTAGGTTGACTCCTGGACGCCTCACTTGCTGGTTTGGGTCCATCCTTTGTCCTAGGGTCTGTGGGATACGTGCAAAAAGAACATCTCGGACAGACATCCGAGGTGGAAGTATCTCGGCCGGGGCAACTGGAGCGGGGTCCTGCCTTGGTCGAGGGTCTGGTCGATGTAGAATCTAGGCTCGAAGCTCAGCCATATCTGCTTCAATCTCTGCAGTTCTGGTCCGAGTTTGCTCCCTCTCGCGCTGTAGTTCTTCCCTATTGAGGCGCAGCTGTTCCATCGCCTCCTTCAATTCGGCCTCAAGATCGCGATTGCCTTGGTTGGCCATTTTCGCTTCTTTCAAGCATCTTTTGTATGTCTTTTCTGGTTCGGGGTCGTAAGGAAGGATTTCCTTCCCAATACGGGTTCTTCGCATAAACCTAAGAAGAAGAACCTGCGAAAATTACTCAAGTAGAGTGGTTAGTAACAACAGGGGCAATTGCCCCGAAAGACTACCGCAACCGGCTCGGTCTAGACTAAGTCCCCGGCAACGGCGCCAAAAACTTGTTCGCTCCAAATGGTGTGTGCAAGCTTTAAATTTATATCCCAAGAAATATGCTTAAAACAAGGATGCAAACCCGCAGTGTACGGATCAATTATAGTAAAAGCAAGAATTCCGGGGTGTCGATCTCAGGGACTTAGGTGAAACTAAGCACGTATAGGTTGTTAATGTAACTAATAACCATAAAAGCAATTAAAGCAATCAAAAAGATGATAATAAGGTCAATTAAAGAAAATATGCAAATTCTAGGGATTAAAGCATCTAGTTGTGGTTCCAACTCAAGATCTCAAGATAAGCGGACAAAGCTGAGATTTTGCAAAGGGAAGGTGTTTCTAAAGTGGAATAGATCACCGGGTAAGTCTCACTACTCACTAATCCCAAACCAAAAGCTCCTATTACCGGGTAAGTCTCAAGGTACTAAGGAAAGGAATTATAATCTCAAACCAACACACCAACTAAGGGAATAGAATCAACCTTTACCGGGTAAGTCTCAGGCTAACTCACAAAGATGGAATGAAGGCACACTCAAACCCCAATAAAGGATAAACCTTTATTACCTACACTTATGATCTTGGGTAAACAAACAAAGGAATTACCGGGTAAGTCTCATCCTAGGCTTGCATTGAACCAGGAAAGGTGTAATAAGAATAGGATTTGGCAAACTCTAACACTTAGCTCTCAGTTACGGATCAGAGAAGTCACCTCGGTCAGTCAACTGAACGAGGTACTCTAGGGTTAAGGTTAAAGACTCGAGCTTTCAAGGTCCTATTGGGATTAAGATTATTCTATCATCGTCTTTCCCACAACTTTCAGCCAATCACCCTAGAATCGCACAAGGAAATTAGCCACTCATCATCATGAAAGCAATAATCATATATATGGGGAAAGAATGAATATTTGAACACAAAAACCTTATGAACAAGACTTCAATAACTAAATCAAATATCAAACAAATCAGCATTCCTTAGAATCACAAATTCAACAAAGACAACAAACCAAAGGGAATCTAAGAAAGTCTTACAAATCCCCTCCAAAGCTATCACAAAGCTATGAAACTTCCTTCCTTCAATCTTCAAACTACCTTCAAGCTTCCAAAAATCCTTCCTAACTGCAATGTAGAATGTGGTGTAGCGGGGTTGCTGAATTGTGGAAAATCCGGCCCTTTTTATAGGAGAATTATCTTCCAAAGATAATAATATCTTAAAAAGATAATATCCTAATAAAATATATCCATGTCTCTAAAATAGATCTCCTAAATATATGACCTTTCTTCCAAAAATCCAGCCCAAAAAATATAAGATCTCTTCCTTCCAAAAATAAAAGATCTCAGCCAAATAAAATATATGTCGCCGCGCCAGGGTGTTCGCCTCGGTCGGGACGCTCCTCAAGATCACCTCGGTCGAGGTGACATTGTAGCTGACCGAGGTGAATCTCAGCTGAATGTGAAATCTCTCAAATCTGGTCCAAAGTGAATCTTCTTTGTTAATTCCATGCTTCCTGAGTTCTCTTTTAAGATCTAAAATGTAGCTCCTATGACTCCTTTGCTCCTTAGCTCCATTTCGATCCAAAATGTGCCATTTTACCTACGATTACAACGAAACTTGGTGTAGACCTCGATTCCCATAAAGGTAGATGAAACAACAATATAATCACATAATATACATCCAAACATGCAAATTATTAAAGATAAAACGTCTAAACAAGTTCCAAAATATAGACTATAATACATGCTATCAACATAGCTTTAGTAGATGTACTCCCTAAGATAGTTTACAACTTCCAGTGTTGTGTTTAATAGAATTGTACACATGCCTAAGTCGAATCGCTTGTGAGTCGGAATGGTAAAAGGGACGTGTCATCTCCCTCATTGGCATATAAATGGGCTAGGTTATTGATGAACCTTTGATCATTTCCCCACTTTTGAATGTTTGTAGACTGCATTGTTCAGATGCTAGGAAGTGGATTAGGAGGATAGCATGAAAACCACTAAGCCTCCCCTTTTGTGTTATTCATCCCTAGGAGTGTGTTTGTGTTGTGAGGTGAACATTGGCAAGACCACTTGGTCATCACATTTAGTTTAAACATTTCTCTTATGTGCTTTGAATTCGGAATATCTTATTGTTGAATATCACTCTTGTGATCATAAGACGGTTTTCTCCAACTACCGCATTTACCTTAGGTGATCGAAAACTAAAGAGGGATGACCATGATCATGCATTATTATTTCCAACATCGCCATGATTCTTGTACACTTTGAACATGTATAAACTTGATTTAATGTTAGTAATTTCTAGATTTCTAGATTCCTATATTTTTAATATATTGATTCATCACACTTTGTTTAAATTTGAACCTCAAGCCCGTCTACTTTTTACAACTTTTGCTTGATAGTTGAGCTTGTCAAATTGAGCCAATTTACTACATAGTTTTATGGAATTCGACCTTGATTACTAAATCCTGTATTACAACTGCAAAATTGTGCGCTTACGGGTGTCTTGTCGGACATACTACACACACATCAATATTTCTCCTATGCAAGCTCTCGAAATTATATCTCCAAGCTTCTTTGGAACACCTCGTGTTCTTCAAAGCTTGACCGTTGCTCTCTCTTCGTATGAATACGTGTAAAACAACAACTCTATTGATAAGGTTAATCGTTGTATATAGTCCTAAGGATTAGATAATATCTTAAACTAAATATAGTTAAGATAATATCCTAATATAAAGCTAGACTAATATAAACAGGATAAGATCTAACAAAATTTTCAAAGATAAACTTTCTTAGGATAAGTTCCAATTCAAGTCTTCAGGATCCTATTCAAGGCACATCGGGCATTGATCTTATAAACGTGTAAACATGACCTTTTATTAAATAACTTGGAAACTCTTAAATAAGTTATAGTTTGATAGGTGTTTCATTTGGTTAGAGTCCAAACGTCCATTCTCAAACGTCTACTTCACGGTGTCCTTGTAGGGACGTCTTGTGTTCATGAGACTTAAACTCAAATACACGTTAGAACTCTTAGATGAGATTTGTTTATCATAAAAACCTTAGAGGTACTTATAGCAATGACTGAAATGCAAAAGTCCTTGACGTCTATCAGCCTTGTAGTAGAAACATGTATTGTATGTTGTCACCTTTGGTTGTTCACCACTCTTGGGTTTTACAACTTGCTTGCATTTTCCTCTGTAATTGTTCTTTGCTACCTTCTTGAAGCATTTTCCCTTTTATTGACAATAAGAAGTTTCTTCATGTTGTCAACGATTTTATTTAGCTCAACATTCTTGAGCATACCATGAACCTCATTCAAGGCGTTCTTAAAACCATTCATATAGTAGTTCATCCTGAATGATGCAAAACCATCATACAAGGAGTGAAAAGTAACATATGTGGTCAAACTCTCGGTCATAAGGGGCGCTCTAGGAATCCATGCGGCTAAAAGGGTCAATCGTGCCAAATACATGAGGTCTAGTACTTCCATTTCATAAGCTTGTTATTTAGTATAACGTTGTGTGTATAAGATGGTTCAATCTTCCTTGGTCCTAAAACTACACTTTTAGGTTGGTGATGATTGTGTGAATGCCCAAACCTCTTTTGAAGGGCAAAATCCATAACAACAAGCATGAGGTAAGTGACTGGAAATAGAGGTGAGCAAAAATATCAGATCCAACTAATCCGAAGATCCGATACGAAAAAATTTGAATCCGAAGATATCCGGAAATTGGTGATTAGAGTCCGATCCGATCCGGACATATTTTTTGGATCATCGGATCGGATACGGATTGGGGTTTAGAGAAAAAAGTCAGATCGAATATATCCGATTAGTCTAAGAATAAATACTCGGATCGAATATCTGGATCAGGTATCCTGATCGGATCTTTGGATCGGATATCCGTCCGGATAAAACTGTCGGATATCTAGGTGCTCTCGGATCGGACTTTTTAAAGATTGTCGGATCGGATCGGATATCCGGAAATACCCACCTTTATCTGGCAATGCCTCAAATCTCAACTGCATTGTTATGTCCTTCTCCTCATTTGTGGATGTGTTGGTAAAAGTAAGGATAGGGGTTAATAAGATGTCCTCATATCCTCCAAACTTGAGAATGATTCTCATATTCTTTTTGTGACACCTATTTCATTTCTAGTTTTTTACCAGTTAATTAACCCTATTTAAAGCAATAAGCGGAAAAACGGAAAACGTAAAATTTTAAAACTTGATCTTACAACCATATTCACAACATATATACATACATACTAACATACATCATAAAACTCTTTTTAACAAAACACAACTGTTTAAGACCACACAAAACATCCTAGGCAATAACATCCCATAACAGCCCACCTGATATGATCTCAAATCCAGGTGTTGGATCCAACGTCCTTGCCTTGATCAGGCTAAGTCTGAGTAGCTGAAAAACATGGATATAACAACAATGAGCTACAAGCTCAGTAAGGTATACAAATCGCACTCCCCCAATATATATAAGTATCTAATATCTCGTCCCCAAATGACACAATACCCTTTTCTCACATTCCAAAGCACACACATACATGTCCACATTCACATTACATACAAAACACATAACATGTACACATTCAAGCATGTTATCATACCACATATAAACATATCACCTCATATAAACATCTCATATCATACCATCACATATAAATAATCATAACATAACATATAACATGCTAGACTCGATTGCATCGATGCATAGGTGATAATTAACTAACTAGCCCCAACTGATCGTACGATATATTTTCTCATGTGCTTTCGTATTTCTTTTCTTTCTTTCTTTCTTGTTTTCTTTCGGTTGGCCAACCCGATAGCGTCCTAGGCCCCCTGTAGATCAGGTAGCGACCTCGACCATCTTCTCCTAAGAGCCCTATAGATCAGGTTGTGATCTTGGACTATTTTTCTCATCTTAAGGCCCCCTATAGATCAGGTAGCGACCTCTGAGGCCCCCTGTAGATCAGGTAGCGACCTCATCCCCCGGAAACCCGTGCGGGACCCAGTTGGGCTAATTAATCAATTATCATCCTATATTATTACTTTCATATCATAACTCAATTTCATGCTTTCATCATATTCTTTCCATTATCATCTCATGTACCTCATGCATGCATTCATAAATCATATCAAGTCATCATTATCATCACTCATATATATAGGCATCAATAAAATCATGGCATAATAAGTACATAATATATATTAAGCAAGTGTAATTCATATACACTTACCTCGCAGGTAAGAACAATAAAACCTCGCAAACCAACTATTGAGTCCGTTTCCCACTCGGACTATCCTCCTTTATCGTGCTTGGATACGCTCACAAAGAACTAAGCTATAGTTAACCAAAACCTTCAACAACACCTGTGGAGAATATCATATTCCTCGTATTAAACTCCTCGGTTCAAACACCTGTTAAATTCATTCCTTTGAATTTAATTAACTTATATCCTCCTCTATAATCCCAATTTAATTAATTAACCTTCAATTAATTAATTAAACTTCGTCAAAATAACATTTTGCCTGCAGGCAATTTTTGAACCCACCTGTCATCAAATCTCAACAAACAAACATCCCATAATCACCAGAATAAAGTAACGAGCATAATGGAATTTCCAATTATCCATTTTGGCAAGTCTAAGGTCAATTGAAGCCAAATCGCAATATGGAAAACGAATAAATTCATAACTTATTCGTTACTAACCCGATTAACGATCCGAAAGAAGATTCGGAATCACAACGACGCAGGCTACGCTCAGACACCATCAAATTCACCGGAATCTCAGCGACGAAACCTCCCTAGTATCATATATGCTCGATCAGACCTTCCCTTGCTCGGAAATGTAGAAATTCGGTACCAAAATGAAGAAAATGAAGAGAGGAATCCAAAAACTCAAACGGATTTGAAATCGGATTAGAAACGAAGAGTAGATCTAAGTTTGAAGGTTGAGAAAAATTAGAGCTTTTACGAGGAAACGTGAAAGGAAATGAATTAATAAACGTTATTTCCGCTATTTATAGCGAAGACGATAATTGTCCTTTAATGGAGTCGATAATTATTCTTTCACCGATCCGAAAGCGGCTTAAGTCCCCTTCTCCAAACTTCTCGAAATTGGAATAATAAATCAGGAATATTGTATGGATAATTATTTCGCAATTGTCTCGAAAAACGCGTATTCCTAAGCCGTCTTTCTTAGCCGCTAAAAAACGAAATAGCGACTCTTTTGGCCGTTTTGCCTTTCCATGTTTTTTCATATCTAGGACATGTCCGATGTCTAATCATTTCTCTCAACTGCATTTTTATTAATTGAAGCTCCCAAATGCTCCAAATAATACCGGGGTGTAATATCATCTAGAAGCAGGTTATGTCGAGAGGTATCTCGTGTTAAAACGGATTTAATTCCTTAAAATTCTCGATTAGGTCATCTTCGATTTTTGACTGTTACAAATATCTCCCACTTTAAGAAATTTCGTCCCGAAATTTAAGAATGGACGTAGAACCAAACTCGTAGATATATCAAAAGGATGCACAACCGGATCACAATTTCTCGAGGTTTTTACTCAAAAAGATAGCGGTATCTAGCTCTCATATCTCGCTCGGTTTCCCATGTAGCCTCTCGAGCTGAATGATGTCCCCATCTAACCTTCACCGTCGGAATCTCCTTGTTTCTCAATTTTCGAACTTGCCTACCTAAAACCTCAACTGGTTCTTCTGGGTAGGACAAGTTCTCAGATACTTCTATCTCAGGTTCGGGAACGATATGTCTCGAATCTGACCTATGCCTTCGTAGCACTGATACGTGGAAGACGTCATGCAATCTTATTAACTCAGGTTGTAACGCCAACCTATACCCAAGTGGTCCGATCTTCTCTAAGATCTCATATGGACCAATGTATCTCGGTGCTAACTTCCCATGCCTACCAAATCTCATAACTCCCCTCCAAGGAGATATACCTTCAAAAACACTCTATCGCCTATCTCATATGTCATTTCTCGTCTATGGCGATCAAAATAGCTCTTCTGACGATCTTGTGCTGCCTTCAAGCACTGCTTTACTACTTGTACTTTCTCTATTGTCTGCTATACAAGTTCAGGACCCTCTATATGTCGCATGCCCTCAAAATCCCAACACACAAGTGTGCGACACTTCCTTCCATACATGGCCTCGTAAGGGGCCATGCCAATACTCGAATGGAAATTGTTATTATACGCAAATTCAAGCAATGGCAGGTTGAATCCCAGTTACCTTTAAGCTCCAAAACACAAGTTCTCAACATCTCCTCCAAGGTCTGAATCGTTCTCTCTAACTGTCCGTCTGTTTGAGGATGAAATGCCGTACTGAAATGCAATCTTGTACCTAAGGCATTTTGCAGACTTCCCCAAAAGTGCGATGTAAACCTCGGATCTCTATCAGATACAATCGATACAGGGACTCCGTGCAGTTGAACAATCTCTCTCACATACAACTCTGCCAGCTCATCTAAGGAGTTATCTTGTCTCATCGGTAAGAAGTGAGCAGATTTCGTCAATCTGTCTACAATCACTCATACCGTGTCATTCTTTCTGAAAGTCCTAGGAAGTCCAACAAAAAAATCCATTGTAATCCACTCCAACTTCTACTCACGAACTGAAAAAGATTGTAACTTTCCTGCTGGTGCTTGGTGTTCAGCCTTCATGATAGAAATACGGCTGATCTAGATCGAGGAAAAACTTCAACTACTCCTTCTTGATTGTTTGATATGGATCAAATGTGAGTTTGGGTGGCGGAAGCGTTAGGTTTGATCCTTCAAAAGGATCCTCGAATGTGGAGGCTTGAATCAAAGACTAGATCCAAGCAAGAACTCTAAGAGGATGGAGGAAGGGGTGATGCCTAAACTAAGTAAGAGGGTTTTCCTTCTCAATACTTAGTATTCATCTTAGACATATCTTTTACAAATGAGCCAAGCCATCCTTATATAGTGGATGGAGGCCATACAAAGAGTCTTAACATAAATGACGGAATTAAAAGTCAGAATTAAGTTCCGAATATGAAAAGCCTAAAATATGAAAGGTCGGAATTTAATTCACGGAATTAAGTTCCGGAATTAAAGTTCCGAATACAAAAAGACTTATTATTAAATAGCCGAATCATAATAACGGTCTTCCAAAATGTGCGGGTCCTTCTAGCCGGAACACGGATGGCATCGCCATCCGGGGGCGTATCATTCTCCTCCTCTTAAATGTGAAACATCCTCGTTTCACCGTAAAAAAAAAAGAAAGGAGCCACTTGAAGAACAAGACCCTTGAAAATCAACCTTGGATGCATAATGTCGGAGTCGGGCGGCTTTGACTTGTAGTCTTTCACAAGGATGTTGGGGCCGCCAAGTTTGTTGAAATCGGGAGGCTCAAACTTGTAGTACATGAGGATGGCCTCGCCGGTGAGTTTGTCTTCCATGCCCTTTAAGCTCGGGTCAACCGGCTCGAATTTGTAGGCCAACAACATAAAGGTGTCATTGTCATGGTTGATGGCTTCTTCACCCTTGATGATGATCTCATCTTTGTCATCTTCAAAATATTCTCCACATAACGGATTGACAAGATGAATTGGAATGATCGGAGATACCTCGGGAATGATGATTTCTTCCTTGGCCTCTTCTAATGATCATCACACAACGGTTGTTCTTGTTGGGCGGCCGTCATGAGAGAAACCATTTGTGCCTTCAAAGCTTCTATCTCATGCTTTAGAGCGACATTCTCTTTGGCTAAGATGGCAACACGTTGTCGGTGTTCATGTGGATACCCATGGATGCTCTCTTTAGGCCTTAGTGGATTTGGAGGAAGCAACCACTCCTCTTGGAGATTAGGACGCCGTCGGTGGGGCCTTGGTGGGTCCGGAGGAGGCAACCACACCTCCTCCTTAAAGTATTCCCTCCGTTGGTACCTCCGGCTGGTTTGCTTGGCCTTCGGTGGAGGAGGTAACCATTCTTCATCCTCATCATAAGAATCAGAATCATCATAGAACATGATGAACGATGAAGAACACTGAAGAACGGATGAAGATCTTCGAAGAACACCGAAGAACACTTGAAGATCTTTGAAGATACCGATGAATATCTTCAAAGAACACCAAATAGAGAGATAAAAATTTGATGAACAATCAAGAACACAAGTAAAGAACTTGACCTCGATCCCGAGCTCTGATACCAATGATAGAAATACGGCTGATCTAGATCGAGGAGAAACTTCAACTACTCCTTCTTGATTGTTTGATATGGATCAAATGTGAGTTTGGGTGGCGGAAGCGTTAGGTTTGATCCTTCAAAAGGATCCTCGAATGTGGAGGCTTGGATCAAAGACTAGATCCAAGCAAGAACTCTAAGAGGATGGAGGAAGGGGTGATGCCTAAACTAAGTAAGAGGGTTTTCCTTCTCAATACTTAGTATTCATCTTAGACATATCTTTTACAAATGAGTCAAGCCATCCTTATATAGTGGATGGAGGCCATACAAAGAGTCTTAACATAAATGACGGAATTAAAAGTCAGAATTAAGTTCCGAATATGAAAAGCCTAAAATATGAAAGGTCGGAATTTAATTCACGGAATTAAGTTCCGGAATTAAAGTTCCGAATACAAAAAGACTTATTATTAAATAGCCGAATCATAATAACGGTCTTCCAAAATGTGCGGGTCCTTCTAGCCGGAATATGGATAGCATCGCCATCCGGGGGCGTATCACTTCACTTGCTGAAACACTAGACATCGAGCCACAAAATTAACTACCTCTCGTCTCATCTTGGGCCACCAATAGATCTTCCTTAGGTCATTAAACATCTTCGTACTCCCAAGATGCATGGAATACCTCGAGGAATGTGCCTCTTCAAGTAGATTCTTCTTTAACTCCTCAATGTTGGGCACGCATATCCGTGCACCCTTGTATAACACTCCCTGATCAGACAACTGGAAGTGTGTAGTGGTAGCATCTCCCACTTTATCTTTCAACTTCTTCAGTGTAGCATCCTCATCTTGCCTAGTTGAAATCTCATCAAGAATAAACGGTCTAACCTGAATGTTCGCAATCAACTCGGATCCTCTTACATCCATCTCTACTCTCATAACTCTGAGAGCTAATAGATGCTCAACTTTTGTAGTTGACCTTACTGCCTTGGTCACTGCTCTTTCTGCTAAGAGCGTCAGCTACCACATTTGCCTTTCCTGGATGGTACTCTATAGTGCAATCATAATCCTTGAGTAACTCCATTCATCTTCTCTGCCTCAGATTCAGATCACTCTGAGTGGGAATATACTTCAGGCTTTTATGGTCGGTAAACACCGGAAATGTATCACCATAAAGATAGTGCCTCCATGTCTTAAGAGCATGAACTATAGCAGCAAGCTTTAGGTCGTGAGTAGGATAGTTCTGCTCATGAGGTCTCAATTGTCTAGATGTATATGCTATTACCTTCCTTTCCTGCATTAGAACTCCTCCTAAGCCACTCCCAGATGCGTCGGTGTAAACCACAAAGTTACCCTTATCTGAAGGTACAACTAGAATAGGGAACGTAGTCAATCTTTTATTAACTTCTTCAAAGCTCTCTTGACAACTGTTGTCCCATATAAACTGTTGTTTCTTCTTTAGCAAGTTAGTCAATGGGCGCGCGATAATTGAGAAGTTCTTTACAAACCTTCTGTAATAACCCGCAAGTCCTTAGAAGCTGCGAGTCTCTGTAATGCTTTTTGGAATTTCTCATTCTGTAATAGCCTTGATCTTGGATGGATCAGGTTGTATACCATCTCGTGATATCACATGTCATAGAAAGGCAATCTGATCCGTCCAAAACTCGCACTTGCTGAACTTTGCATACAATTTTCTCTCCCTCAGAATCCCTAAGATACGTCTCAAATGTTCTCCATGAATATCTGCATCGGGAATATATCAAGATATCATCAATGAAGACCACGACGAACTGATCTAGATAAGGTTGGAAGATCGAGTTCATCAACACCATGAATGTTGCAGGTGCATTCGTCAACCCAAAAGGCATAACTGTAAACTCATAGTGTCCATACCGAGTACGAAAAGCTGTCTTCGGTATCGAATTCTATAATATCCTCAACTGCCAGTATCTCGATCGAAGGTCAATCTTTAAAAATACCGTAGCACCCCTTAACTGATCAAACAAGTCATTTATCCTCGGTAAGGGATACTTGTTCTTGATTGTAATTTTGTTCCGTTGACGGTAGTCTATGCACAATCGTAAACTACCGTCCTTCTTCTTCACAAAAAGCACTGGTGCATCCCAAGGAGAAATACTCGGGCGTATAAAACCCTTCTCGAGCAACTCCTCTAGCTATTTCTTTAACTCATTCAGCTCTAGCGGAGCCATCTTGTAAGGAGCAATTGATATAGGTGTTGCACCTGGTAATGCTTCAATCTCGAAGTCTACCTCTCTACTCGGAGGTAAACTAGGTAAATCATCAAGGAAAACGTCAGGAAATTCTCTGACAACATCCACCTCAGATACTCCGGGACTAACAATCGTAGAATCTGACACACTAGCCAGATAAGCATGACACCCTTCCCGAAGTAATCTAGAAGTTGTTACTGTAGATATGAGGCAAGTAGGAACAACATTCCTCTCACCGGTGAAAATCAACTCTCTCAACCCATCTACCTCCATGGTGACTTCCTTTGTATAACAATTAATTAAAGTTATATGAGTAGATGATCAATCCATTACTAACATCACATCAAAATCTCTCAAGAAATCATCCCATGTCAGCACAAGTGGTATACTACGGCCATTAGGGATCATGTTCCACCATATCCAATCTGTAGTAATCAATAGAAAAGGCAAATCCCATCTCTAGTTGCTCTCTCAAGCAAAGATATAGCATATTGTACATGCCTCTCATGAGCGTAGATAAATCCATCTAGAATGGACGCAGTATTCCTCAAACACTCCTCCGCTACTAATGGGTAAGTGGTCCTCTCAAACAGCTTTGCCCCTTAGCGGCGAATCTTCTCGAAATTCTTCTTTGTATCAACTAGAATAATACCCGCCTGAGACACTAGTTATGTCTGTGGTGGCATAACCTCTTTCAAATATTGCACTAGCTCAGGTATACAAGCCATACCTAGTGGAGGTAATGGTACTAGATCTTGATCATTTATACCCTAAGCATGTAAGACTCAGTCACCCATTCATGGTTGTGCTCCGCCATCTAAAAGAAAAAGAAAAATTCAAAATCTTTTCAAAAAACTTCCCACAACTCAAGCCAAGGAATCATATCCCTTCTTTGATACCAACCAAATGTGACACCTATTTCATTTCTAGTTTATTACCAGTTAATTAACCCTATTTAAAGCAATAAGCGGAAAAGCGGAAAAACAGAAAACGTAAAATTTTAAAACTTGATCTTACAACCATATTCACAACATATATACATACTAACATACGTCATAAAACTCTGTTTAACAAAACACAACTGTTTAAGACAACACAAAACATCCTAGGCGGTAGCATCCCATAACAGCCCACCTGATATGATCTCAAATCCAGGTGTTGGGTCCAACGTCCTTGCGTTGATCAGGCTGAGTCTGAGTAGCTGAAAAACATGGATATAACAACAATGAGCTACAAGCTCAGTAATGTATACAAATCGCACTCTCCCAATATATATAGGTATCTAATATCCCGTCCCCAAAGGACACAATACCCTTTTCTCACATTCCAAAGCACACACATACATGTCCACATTCACATTACATACAAAACACATAACATGTACACATTCAAGCATGTTATCATACCACATATAAACATCTCATATCATACCACATATAAACATATCACCTCATATAAACATCTCATATCATACCATCACATATAAATAATCATAACATAGCATATAACATGCTAGACTCGATTGCATCGATGCATAGGTGATAATTAACTAACTAGCCCCAACTGATCGTACGATATATTTTCTCATGTGCTTTCGTATTTCTTTTCTTTCTTTCTTGTTTTCTTTCGATTGGCCAACCCGATAGTGTCCTAGGCCCCCTGTAGATCAGGTAGCGACCTTGGTCATCTTGTCCTAAGACCCCCTGTAGATCAGGTTGCGATCTTGGACTATTTTTCTCATCTTGAGGCCCCCTGTAGATCAGGTAGCAACCTCTAAGGCCCCCTGTAGATCAGGTAGCGACCTCGTCCCCCGGAAACCCGTGCTGGACCCAGTTGGGCTAATTAATTAATTATCATCCTATATTATTACTTTCATATCATAACTCAATTTCATGCTTTCATCATATTCTTTCCATTATCATCTCATGTACCTCATGCATGCATTCATAAATCATATCAAGTCATCATCATCATTTCACTCATATATATATAGGCATGCATAAAATCATGGCATAATAAATACATAATATATATTAAGCAAGTGTAATTCATATACACTTATCTCGTAGGTAAGAACAATAAAACCTCGCAAACCAACTATTGAGTCCGTTTCCCACTCGGACTATCCTCCTTTATCGTGCTTGGATACGCTCACAAAGAACTAAGCTATAGTTAACCAAAACCTTCAACAACACCTGTGGAGAATATCATATTCCTCGTATTAAACTCCTCGGTTCAAACACCAGTTAAATTCATTCCTTTGAATTTAATTAACTTATATCCTCCTCTATAATCCCAATTTAATTAATTAACCTTCAATTAATTAATTAAATTTTGTCAGAATAACGTTTTACCCGTAGACAATTTCTGAACCCACCTGTCATCAAATCTCAACAAACAAACATCACATAATCACCAGAATAAAGTAACGAGCATAATGGAATTTCCAATTATCCATTTTGGCAAGTCTAAGGTCAATTTAGGCCAAATCGCAATGCGGAAAACGAATAAATTCATAACTTATTCGTTACTAACCCGATTGACGATCCGAAAGAAGATTCGGAATCACAACGACGCAGGCTACGCTCGGACATCATCAAATTCACCGGAATCTGAGCGAAGGAACCTCCCTAGTATCATATATGCTCGACTATACCTTCCCTTGCTCGGAAATGTAGAAATTCGGTACCAAAATGAAGAGAATGAAGAGAGGAATCCAAAAACTCAAACGGATTTGAAATCAGATTAGAAACAAAGAGTAGATCTGAGTTTGAAGGTTGAGAAAAATCAGAGCTTTTAAGAGGAAACGTGAAAGGAAATGAACTAATAAACGTTATTTCCGCTATTTATAGCGAAAACGATAATTATCCTGAGTCGATTGATAACACGTGTTACGCTAGGAAATAGCACAAAAAGCTTTACATTTATAAACTCGAACTAAATCCTAAACTACCTAGCGAACCCGCAGTGTACGGGACGTTTGTAGAAAGGTAAGTATTCCGAGGTCGAACACAAAGACTAAGGTGAAATCGAGTCAAACAATGATCAAAGATAGTGTGAATCTAGACTAAGATAAGATGAGGAGCAAAGAAAATAGAAAAACTCAATGTTTTTGTTGGTTTTTGTGGTGATCAAACAAGATCGCAAGTCAAGCAAGAAAATAAAACAATTAACAACTCAAGCTAACAAACGATCAAGTAACACAAAGCACAAGTGTATGATCAAAAGAGAAAGTAGACTCTAGAGGTCAAGATTTCCGGTTATGGCATTGGACTCAAGGTTCTAAGGATTCTAAGGACAAGCTGTGGTGTTGGGAAAGAATGTTTCGCTAATGGAAGCAATTACCGGGTAGTAGACTCCTTCATCACCGCCCAAATAAGCCTTAAGTTCTCTCTTCACCGGTGAGTAGTAGACTCCTTCATCACCGCTCCCTTAATGATAGTATGGAGTTGCAACCATAGGTGCCACCCCATACTTAGACAATTGGTACTCCGCGGTCACACCGGTGAGATACTTGCCATCCTCATCCTCTATAATCCGAAGAAGACCGGTTCTTGGAAAGAATTCTTCATTGAAGTGCTCCATAACCATCATGGATCCATCATACTTTCCTCCATCAATCAACATTGGAGACTCCTTAGGAAAGGGACTCCAATCTTCGTGTGTACTCCGGGCAAGCAAGAAAGGATTGGAAGGAGTTGAAGCTAACTTAGGGCTCTCCCTTGTGAGCTCTTCAAGTGTGGTTCCGGGGTTGATGGCAAGGATGTCCGGGGGTGAGAATACTTCATTGCACTCCTCCAAAGGTGAAGGAGGTGGAGGTAAGCCTTGAAGGATGGTAGGATCTCCTAGCATAAGAGCATGCCTAATCTCCTCAATCTCCCTCCTCATTTGTTCTTCTCTCTCGATATTCGATCTTCTTGCATCCTCCAGGGCCAAATCCCTTAGCCACAATTGCTCCCGAGCTTCATTTAACTCTTTCTCAAGGTCTCTAGTGGTTATGGTTGAATCGGGTAATTCTTGGATCTCCTCATGGTGAACCTCCTCTTGTTGAAATACTCCCGCTTCAAGCACCATGCGGGCACTTGAAATGGAAGCAAGGTTGCTCTCTAGATTATCCATCTTCCTCAACATTTCTTCTAGCATTGATTCCACTCGGTCATTGTGAGGTTGATGGTGAGGTTCCACATAAGGCAATGTAGTCATGTGAGCTTGATAATGAGACTCATGATAGGCATTAAACTCCTCCCAATACTCAAACTCATCATGGAGAGGTCCTAGATCTTGGCTTTTCATCCACTCCTCATACTCCATGTTGTCAAGGTCGTCTTGGAAGTACAATCCGTCCATGGCAAACATGAAAAGGCAAAGACAAAAACAACACAAGATCAAAAGTAAAAAGAAAGATAAACACTAAAAACGATCAAAAGCAAATGACTCAATCTAGACCTAGTCCCCGGCAACGGCGCCAAAAACTTGTTACGCTAGGAAATAGCACAAAAAGCTTTACATTTATAAACTCGAACTAAATCCTAAACTACCTAGCGAACCCGCAGTGTACGGGACATTTGTAGAAAGGTAAGTATTCCGAGGTCAAACACAAAGACTAAGGTGAAATCGAGTCAAACAATGATCAAAGATAGTGTGAATCTAGACTAAGATAAGATGAGGAGCAAAGAAAATAGAAAAACTCAATGTTTTTGTTGGTTTTTGTGGTGATCAAACAAGATCGCAAGTCAAGCAAGAAAATAAAACAATTAACAACTCAAGCTAACAAACGATCAAGTAACACAAAGCACAAGTGTATGATCAAAAGAGAAAGTAGACTCTAGAGGTCAAGATTTCCGGTTATGGCATTGGACTCAAGGTTCTAAGGATTCTAAGGACAAGCTGTGGTGTTGGGAAAGAATGTTTCGCTAATGGAAGCAATTACCGGGTAGGTCTCTCACTTCACTAATCCCGCATCAAACTCCTATTACCGGGTAGGTCTCAAGGGGTTTGGAGTAAGGAATTCCGCACAAACTAGATGCTACTTAAGGGTAACCCTCTCCTTACCGGGTAAGTCTCGGAATAGGGGAATCTCAAGTAATAATCCTAGCACACTCAATCCAATAGCGGCTTGTGAGGCTCACTACTACCTAGCATTCATCATCTTAGGTATCTAAGATCGGAAATCATCGGGTAGATCTCTTCCCTCACTTAGGTTGATAGCATTAGGTGATCCTAAGCTAAATTAGGCTTAATAGACACTAGGATTTAAGCAACCAAGGACCCCAACATGCAGATTTATCAATTAAAGAGCAACAGGAGAATAAATCGGGCTGTTCTACAGATAAATCGGCCGATTTATCTGATGAACAGGTCGATTTTTCTTCCCGGGATGGGCTTCGTGCATACAAATCATCCTAAACTAACATATAAGTCCATCCTATCATCACCCAAGCCATAACCATCAATCCATCACTCTAGAATCACAATAAACTAGCCAATAATATGCATATCAAGATCCGAAATCATCAAACAAGCATACATGGTATTCATAGAGGATAATGAAAGATAAGCAAGTAAAATCAATAATTCTCAGCCAAATCCAAGTTGTAGCAAGACTTACAAACTCTTAAATGAAGATCCAAAACGTTCCTAACAATCCTTGATATCGTTCTTCAATCCAAGATTACACAAATCACTCAAAGGTCACTCAAAATCTCACTAAACTCCTAGAATGGTGTTCTTGTTCTTCCTTCAATCCTTGAGAGCTTTTCTTCTCCTCCAATCTTTCTCCAAAATCAATGAGCTGTGAATGAGAGTGTGGGAGAGGAGAGATGCTCAGCAACCACCTGTAGGACCACTTATATTCTCCACCAAAAGCAAGGCCGGGCAAGAGATCGTGGGACACGTGGCTTAAGCTGTCAAAGGCCCAAAAATCGACCCAGTGGACAAAAATCGGCCGATTTAGCTGCTAGTTAGTCCGATTTTCTTCAGCAGAAACATGCTATGATCGTCTAGCCATGCGTTGATCCATTGCTTTCACCAATAGTGGTCTTTGTGTCCTTTGTTGCTCCAATTATGCTCCTCCAAGGCTTTGGATGTGTACCATCATGAGGCTTGGCCCTCAAATGTATCGATTAACGTCCAATAGATCCCCGAAATACCTACAAAACCGACAAAAGCTCGTGTAGACGTCTTTTCTAGAAATATGCACAAAATGAGTGTAAACGTCGTGAACTAATGTCAAAACGTGCATGAATAACGGGAGAAACTATCTAAATGTATGCCTATACTAACGTCATAAATCACGTTATCAAAATACCCCATACTTAAGGTTTGCTCGTCCCCGAGCATGATCCAACTATAGACTAAGAGATGACGTGATTCATGCATGCAGAAAAACAACAAAATCTTTTTGGAATTGTGCTTCTAATATTGGATCACCTTCAAAGTCATGTTTCATGGCAATGGACAAGCAATTATGTATCAAACGAATGAAAGCATGGAAAGACAATTATACTTAACTAGAAAGCATGCATGAGAGGTGAAAATGAAGAAGTCAAGATGATCATGAGTATGTCCAATCTAGATCACTAAGTCTTACACACATGCATTTAGGTCAATAGGACTTAGGAAAGAAAGGGCTAAGAAACGTTGTGATTAGGTGGGAATTTTTAAGTCATGTGATGCTAATCCGGGAAAGGAACTAACTCCACAATTTCGTTTTTTCTCAACTTCCCAACAAGTGTATAATTTTCTCCATCTTTTCTTTGTTTTCTTTTCTTTTTCACTTATTTTTGAGACAATGGCATTGGTGTACAAAAGCCGAAACCTTGGTGATTAGCCGTCCTCGGGCTTTTTTATTTTTCGAGGTGCATCAACACCGGGCACACATACCAAAGCTCGTTAGGACTATCGGTTTATTTGACTTTGGCAAGGCACCAACACCCGATTATGTGAAGTGTGCCGAGTTACTTGTCATTTAAACCAACGTCCCCAAACCTATATTTTTTTTTCGACACTTTTCACAACAAATTCAGCACTTCATTCACATCATTCATTCATCAACAACTTCACCCCACACTTGCTTTTCACACACATCAACACACTAGCATGCTCCTATTCCCGGATGGGTCAAAAGAGGTAAAATTTTTCATCAATTGAGGTGCTCAAACAACATGATCAAGATGAGAAGTAGAGAAAGATGAATTGCCTTAATCACTCCTAAATGATGTGCAAGAACTAGCATGTAATTTCGACTTTCAATCCTCAATTCAATCAAGGCAAACATTCATGATCACAAATCATTCATGGGATTCAAGATAAGTACTTCAAGTCCACATATGCATTCATCTATTCAACACATAAGGCTATCCATAGCCAATTCACAAGACAATTTCATCATAAGGGTCATTCCCAAGCTTTAGAAGCACTAAAATTTTTAAAATTTTCTGATTTTTTTTTTGGATTTTTCGAAATATGTATGTACAATGCAAGACATAATGAAACATGTGATAATATTAAACTATCCTAGATGCTAATCATGCAAGTGATCATGAAAACCCCACCCCATACTTAGAAACACATTGTCCCCAATGTGGAAACTAAATAAAGAAGTGAAAGAGAGTTTTCACAATGTAAAATTGGTGATGCTTTGGTACGTCGGTTCACATCGAATGATGATGGTGGATGATCAATCAAGGATGGTAGAGAGCTCTTTGATGTTCATTATGGTGTCGGAACCCGCGCTTGGCACCGCAAGCCGTCCAAGTTCCACGTCCGCTCCACCCATGCTTGATTGGAGATCATCACTTTCCTTTACAGAAGGAAAAATCGGACCATCCGCCCAAAAAATCGGCCGATTTCTTTTGAAGAACAGTCCGATTTTCTGGGTATTTTCTTCCTCGTCCATGTGCTCGGATCTTGTACCTTCAGCAGTTCCATGAGGTTTTCACATGACCTCCAACATCTCATCACACATGACAATCAACAAGATCTAGCACCCAAAAACACAAAAGAAAAACAAAGCACACCAAAAGAAAATTCAAACAAAAACAAGGAAAAATAAAAGGGAAAGACATGTACCAATGGGTTGCCTCCCATTAAGCGCTTCTTTAAGGTCATTAGCTTGACAAAACTCCGAGGATGTGTCAATCCACCTCAAATACCATGGTTTGCTTGAGGAGTCCAAGCAACCATTGCTTTCCGGCATCCATGATGGCAAGCAAGGGCCACTTGATGCCCAAATAAGCCTTAAGTTCTCTCTTCACCGGTGAGTAGTAGACTCCTTCATCACCGCTCCCTTGATGATAGTATGGAGTTGCAACCATAGGTGCCACCCCATACTTAGACAATTGGTACTCCGCGGTCACACCGGTGAGATACTTGCCATCCTCATCCTCTATAATCCGAAGAAGACCGGTTCTTGGAAAGAATTCTTCATTGAAGTGCTCCATAACCATCATGGATCCATCATACTTTCCTCCATCAATCAACATTGGAGACTCCTTAGGAAAGGGACTCCAATCTTCGTGTGTACTCCGGGCAAGCAAGAAAGGATTGGAAGGAGTTGAAGCTAACTTAGGGCTCTCCCTTGTGAGCTCTTCAAGTGTGGTTCCGGGGTTGATGGCAAGGATGTCCGGGGGTGAGAATACTTCATTGCACTCCTCCAAAGGTGAAGGAGGTGGAGGTAAGCCTTGAAGGATGGTAGGATCTCCTAGCATAAGAGCATGCCTAATCTCCTCAATCTCCCTCCTCATTTGTTCTTCTCTCTCGATATTCGATCTTCTTGCATCCTCCAGGGCCAAATCCCTTAGCCACAATTGCTCCCGAGCTTCATTTAACTCTTTCTCAAGGTCTCTAGTGGTTATGGTTGAATCGGGTAATTCTTGGATCTCCTCATGGTGAACCTCCTCTTGTTGAAATACTCCCGCTTCAAGCACCATGCGGGCACTTGAAATGGAAGCAAGGTTGCTCTCTAGATTATCCATCTTCCTCAACATTTCTTCTAGCATTGATTCCACTCGGTCATTGTGAGGTTGATGGTGAGGTTCCACATAAGGCAATGTAGTCATGTGAGCTTGATAATGAGACTCATGATAGGCATTAAACTCCTCCCAATACTCAAACTCATCATGGAGAGGTCCTAGATCTTGGCTTTCCATCCACTCCTCATACTCCATGTTGTCAAGGTCGTCTTGGAAGTACAATCCGTCCATGGCAAACATGAAAAGGCAAAGACAAAAACAACACAAGATCAAAAGTAAAAAGAAAGATAAACACTAAAAACGATCAAAAGCAAATGACTCAATCTAGACCTAGTCCCCGGCAACGGCGCCAAAAACTTGTTACGCTAGGAAATAGCACAAAAAGCTTTACATTTATAAACTCGAACTAAATCCTAAACTACCTAGCGAACCCGCAGTGTACGGGACATTTGTAGAAAGGTAAGTATTCCGAGGTCAAACACAAAGACTAAGGTGAAATCGAGTCAAACAATGATCAAAGATAGTGTGAATCTAGACTAAGATAAGATGAGGAGCAAAGAAAATAGAAAAACTCAATGTTTTTGTTGGTTTTTGTGGTGATCAAACAAGATCGCAAGTCAAGCAAGAAAATAAAACAATTAACAACTCAAGCTAACAAACGATCAAGTAACACAAAGCACAAGTGTATGATCAAAAGAGAAAGTAGACTCTAGAGGTCAAGATTTCCGGTTATGGCATTGGACTCAAGGTTCTAAGGATTCTAAGGACAAGCTGTGGTGTTGGGAAAGAATGTTTCGCTAATGGAAGCAATTACCGGGTAGGTCTCTCACTTCACTAATCCCGCATCAAACTCCTATTACCGGGTAGGTCTCAAGGGGTTTGGAGTAAGGAATTCCGCACAAACTAGATGCTACTTAAGGGTAACCCTCTCCTTACCGGGTAAGTCTCGGAATAGGGGAATCTCAAGTAATAATCCTAGCACACTCAATCCAATAGCGGCTTGTGAGGCTCACTACTACCTAGCATTCATCATCTTAGGTATCTAAGATCGGAAATCATCGGGTAGATCTCTTCCCTCACTTAGGTTGATAGCATTAGGTGATCCTAAGCTAAATTAGGCTTAATAGACACTAGGATTTAAGCAACCAAGGACCCCAACATGCAGATTTATCAATTAAAGAGCAACAGGAGATGAAATCGGGCTGTTCTACAGATAAATCGGCCGATTTATCTGATGAACAGGTCGATTTTTCTTCCCGGGATGGGCTTCGTGCATACAAATCATCCTAAACTAACATATAAGTCCATCCTATCATCACCCAAGCCATAACCATCAATCCATCACTCTAGAATCACAATAAACTAGCCAATAATATGCATATCAAGATCCGAAATCATCAAACAAGCATACATGGTATTCATAGAGGATAATGAAAGATAAGCAAGTAAAATCAATAATTCTCAGCCAAATCCAAGTTGTAGCAAGACTTACAAACTCTTAAATGAAGATCCAAAACGTTCCTAACAATCCTTGATATCGTTCTTCAATCCAAGATTACACAAATCACTCAAAGGTCACTCAAAATCTCACTAAACTCCTAGAATGGTGTTCTTGTTCTTCCTTCAATCCTTGAGAGCTTTTCTTCTCCTCCAATCTTTCTCCAAAATCAATGAGCTGTGAATGAGAGTGTGGGAGAGGAGAGATGCTCAGCAACCACCTGCAGGACCACTTATATTCTCCACCAAAAGCAAGGACGGGCAAGAGATCGTGGGACACGTGGCTTAAGCTGTCAAAGGCCCAAAAATCGACCCAGTGGACAAAAATCGGCCGATTTAGCTGCTAGTTAGTCCGATTTTCTTCAGCAGAAACATGCTATGATCGTCTAGCCATGAGTTGATCCATTGCTTTCACCAATAGTGGTCTTTGTGTCCTTTGTTGCTCCAATTATGCTCCTCCAAGGCTTTGGATGTGTACCATCATGAGGCTTGGCCCTCAAATGTATCGATTAACGTCCAATAGATCCCCGAAATACCTACAAAACCGACAAAAGCTCGTGTAGACGTCTTTTCTAGAAATATGCACAAAATGAGTGTAAACGTCGTGAACTAATGTCAAAACGTGCATGAATAACGGGAGAAACTATCTAAATGTATGCCTATACTAACGTCATAAATCACGTTATCAAAATACCCCATACTTAAGGTTTGCTCGTCCCCGAGCATGATCCAACTATAGACTAAGAGATGACGTGATTCATGCATGCAGAAAAACAACAAAATCTTTTTGGAATTGTGCTTCTAATATTGGATCACCTTCAAAGTCATGTTTCATGGCAATGGACAAGCAATTATGTATCAAACGAATGAAAGCATGGAAAGACAATTATACTTAACTAGAAAGCATGCATGAGAGGTGAAAATGAAGAAGTCAAGATGATCATGAGTATGTCCAATCTAGATCACTAAGTCTTACACACATGCATTTAGGTCAATAGGACTTAGGAAAGAAAGGGCTAAGAAACGTTGTGATTAGGTGGGAATTTTTAAGTCATGTGATGCTAATCCGGGAAAGGAACTAACTCCACAATTTCGTTTTTTCTCAACTTCCCAACAAGTGTATAATTTTCTCCATCTTTTCTTTGTTTTCTTTTCTTTTTCACTTATTTTTGAGACAATGGCATTGGTGTACAAAAGCCGAAACCTTGGTGATTAGCCGTCCTCGGGCTTTTTTATTTTTCGAGGTGCATCAACACCGGGCACACATACCAAAGCTCGTTAGGACTATCGGTTTATTTGACTTTGGCAAGGCACCAACACCCGATTATGTGAAGTGTGCCGAGTTACTTGTCATTTAAACCAACGTCCCCAAACCTATATTTTTTTTTCGACACTTTTCACAACAAATTCAGCACTTCATTCACATCATTCATTCATCAACAACTTCACCCCACACTTGCTTTTCACACACATCAACACACTAGCATGCTCCTATTCCCGGATGGGTCAAAAGAGGTAAAATTTTTCATCAATTGAGGTGCTCAAACAACATGATCAAGATGAGAAGTAGAGAAAGATGAATTGCCTTAATCACTCCTAAATGATGTGCAAGAACTAGCATGTAATTTCGACTTTCAATCCTCAATTCAATCAAGGCAAACATTCATGATCACAAATCATTCATGGGATTCAAGATAAGTACTTCAAGTCCACATATGCATTCATCTATTCAACACATAAGGCTATCCATAGCCAATTCACAAGACAATTTCATCATAAGGGTCATTCCCAAGCTTTAGAAGCACTAAAATTTTTAAAATTTTTTGATTTTTTTTTTGGATTTTTCGAAATATGTATGTACAATGTAAGACATAATGAAACATGTGATAATATTAAACTATCCTAGATGCTAATCATGCAAGTGATCATGAAAACCCCACCCCATACTTAGAAACACATTGTCCCCAATGTGGAAACTAAATAAAGAAGTGAAAGAGAGTTCTCACAATGTAAAATTGGTGATGCTTTGGTATGTCGGTTCACATCGAATGATGATGGTGGATGATCAATCAAGGATGGTAGAGAGCTCTTTGATGTTCATTATGGTGTCGGAACCCGCGCTTGGCACCGCAAGCCGTCCAAGTTCCACGTCCGCTCCACCCATGCTTGATTGGAGATCATCACTTTCCTTTACAGAAGGAAAAATCGGACCATCCGCCCAAAAAATCGGCCGATTTCTTTTGAAGAACAGTCCGATTTTCTGGGTATTTTCTTCCTCGTCCATGTGCTCGGATCTTGTACCTTCAGCAGTTCCATGAGGTTTTCACATGACCTCCAACATCTCATCACACATGACAATCAACAAGATCTAGCACCCAAAAACACAAAAGAAAAACAAAGCACACCAAAAGAAAATTCAAACAAAAACAAGGAAAAATAAAAGGGAAAGACATGTACCAATGGGTTGCCTCCCATTAAGCGCTTCTTTAAGGTCATTAGCTTGACCAAACTCCGAGGATGTGTCAATCCACCTCAAATACCATGGTTTGCTTGAGGAGTCCAAGCAACCATTGCTTTCCGGCATCCATGATGGCAAGCAAGGGCCACTTGATGCCCAAATAAGCCTTAAGTTCTCTCTTCACCGGTGAGTAGTAGACTCCTTCATCACCGCTTCCTTGATGATAGTATGGAGTTGCAACCATAGGTGCCACCCCATACTTAGACAATTGGTACTCCGCGGTCACACCGGTGAGATACTTGCCATCCTCATCCTCTATAATCCGAAGAAGACCGGTTCTTGGAAAGAATTCTTCATTGAAGTGCTCCATAACCATCATGGATCCATCATACTTTCCTCCATCAATCAACATTGGAGACTCCTTAAGAAAGGGACTCCAATCTTCGTGTGTACTCCGGGCAAGCAAGAAAGGATTGGAAGGAGTTGAAGTTAACTTAGGGCTCTCCCTTGTGAGCTCTTCAAGTGTGGTTCCGGGGTTGATGGCAAGGATGTCCGGGGGTGAGAATACTTCATTGCACTCCTCCAAAGGTGAAGGAGGTGGAGGTAAGCCTTGAAGGATGGTAGGATCTCCTAGCATAAGAGCATGCCTAATCTCCTCAATCTCCCTCCTCATTTGTTCTTCTCTCTCGATATTCGATCTTCTTGCATCCTCCAGGGCCAAATCCCTTAGCCACAATTGCTCCCGAGCTTCATTTAACTCTTTCTCAAGGTCTCTAGTGGTTATGGTTGAATCGGGTAATTCTTGGATCTCCTCATGGTGAACCTCCTCTTGTTGAAATACTCCCGCTTCAAGCACCATGTGGGCACTTGAAATGGAAGCAAGGTTGCTCTCTAGATTATCCATCTTCCTCAACATTTCTTCTAGCATTGATTCCACTCGGTCATTGTGAGGTTGATGGTGAGGTTCCACATAAGGCAATGTAGTCATGTGAGCTTGATAATGAGACTCATGATAGGCATTAAACTCCTCCCAATACTCAAACTCATCATGGAGAGGTCCTAGATCTTGGCTTTCCATCCACTCCTCATACTCCATGTTGTCAAGGTCGTCTTGGAAGTACAATCCGTCCATGGCAAACATGAAAAGGCAAAGACAAAAACAACACAAGATCAAAAGTAACAAGAAAGATAAACACTAAAAACGATCAAAAGAAAATGACTCAATCTAGACCTAGTCCCCGGCAACGGCGCCAAAAACTTGTTACGCTAGGAAATAGCACAAAAAGCTTTACATTTATAAACTTGAACTAAATCCTAAACTACCTAGCGAACCCGCAATGTACGGGACATTTGTAGAAAGGTAAGTATTCCGAGGTCAAACACAAAGACTAAGGTGAAATCGAGTCAAACAATGATCAAAGATAGTGTGAATCTAGACTAAGATAAGATGAGGAGCAAAGAAAATAGAAAAACTCAATGTTTTTGTTGGTTTTTGTGGTGATCAAACAAGATCGCAAGTCAAGCAAGAAAATAAAACAATTAACAACTCAAGCTAACAAACGATCAAGTAACGCAAAGCACAAGTGTATGATCAAAAGAGAAAGTAGACTCTAGAGGTCAAGATTTCCGGTTATGGCATTGGACTCAAGGTTCTAAGGATTCTAAGGACAAGCTGTGGTGTTGGGAAAGAATGTTTCGCTAATGGAAGCAATTACCGGGTAGGTCTCTCACTTCACTAATCCCGCATCAAACTCCTATTACCGGGTAGGTCTCAAGGGGTTTGGAGTAAGGAATTCTGCACAAACTAGATGCTACTTAAGGGTAACCCTCTCCTTACCGGGTAAGTCTCGGAATAGGGGAATCTCAAGTAATAATCCTAGCACACTCAATCCAATAGCGGCTTGTGGGGCTCACTACTACCTAGCATTCATCATCTTAGGTATCTAAGATCGGAAATCATCGGGTAGATCTCTTCCCTCACTTAGGTTGATAGCATTAGGTGATCCTAAGCTAAATTAGGCTTAATAGACACTAGGATTTAAGCAACCAAGGACCCCAACATGCAGATTTATCATTTAAAGAGCAAAAGGAGAATAAATCGGGCTGTTCTACAGATAAATCGGCCGATTTATCTGATGAACAGGTCGATTTTTCTTCCTGGGATGGGTTTCGTGCATACAAATCATCCTAAACTAACATATAAGTCCATCCTATCATCACCCAAGCCATAACCATCAATCCATCACTCTAGAATCACAATAAACTAGCCAATAATATGCATATCAAGATCCGAAATCATCAAACAAGCATACATGGTATTCATAGAGGATAATGAAAGATAAGCAAGTAAAATCAATAATTCTCAGCCAAATCCAAGTTGTAGCAAGACTTACAAACTCTTAAATGAAGATCCAAAACGTTCCTAACAATCCTTGAAATCGTTCTTCAATCCAAGATTACACAAATCACTCAAAGGTCACTCAAAATCTCACTAAACTCCTAGAATGGTGTTCTTGTTCTTCCTTCAATCCTTGAGAGCTTTTCTTCTCCTCCAATCTTTCTCCAAAATCAATGAGCTGTGAATGAGAGTGCGGGAGAGGAGAGATGCTCAGCAACCACCTGCAGGACCACTTATATTCTCCACCAAGAGCAAGGACGGGCAAGAGATCGTGGGACACGTGGCTTAAGCTGTCAAAGGCCCAAAAATCGACCCAGTGGACAAAAATCGGCCGATTTAGTTGCTAGTTAGTCCGATTTTCTTCAGCAGAAACATGCTATGATCGTCTAGCCATGAGTTGATCCATTGCTTTCACCAATAGTGGTCTTTGTGTCCTTTGTTGCTCCAATTATGCTCCTCCAAGGCTTTGGATGTGTATCATCATGAGGCTTGACCCTCAAATGTATCGATTAACGTCCAATAGATCCCCGAAATACCTACAAAACCGACAAAAGCTCGTGTAGACGTCTTTTCTAGAAATATGCACGAAATGAGTGTAAACGTCGTGAACTAATGTCAAAACGTGCATGAATAACGGGAGAAACTATCTAAATGTATGCCTATACTGACGTCATAAATCACGTTATCAACACGATTTATGACTTAGGTTTAGGTAATCATTCAGATAGATTTCTCGCTCATTCATGCATGGTTTAGCACTAGTTCACGACGTTTGCACTCAATTCACGTATTTTGTCGAGATAGACGTCTACACGGACTTGTGCATTGCTTTGTAGGTATTTTGGGAGATTTAGGATCTAAAACGATACGTTTGAGGATCGTTCATCAAGATGACACACCCTCGGACTCATTAGGATGCAAGCTAAAGGCTAGGGAGGACTCATGGAACCTTGCCAACACAAGCCATGCACCAAATCGAGCTTAATGATCAAAGGCAAAGCTGAAGGTCCAAATCACGGTTTACTGACTGATCATGGCCGTGGAAATGCCCGTGGTTTTTGCCAGGTTTTCGTGACAGCTGTGCCACGATCTCTTGGCCAGCTCTTGCAAAGTTGTAGTATAAAAGTGGTCCTGCATTGGCTGAGAAAAGCATATTGGAGCAGCTCTCCATTATCCACTATTCTCTAACAAAAATATTCTCTGAACAAGAAGATTCTTTGGGAAGAAGGAGGTAGAAGGAAAAACATTGGAGAAGAGCTTTGTGGGAGGAGAAGAGGAACACACCATTGATAGATTTGATAGCTTTGTAGTGAAGAATTTCGGAATCGATTTCTAGACTTGTATGAACCATTTGAACCTTCTTTAAGAAGGGTTGTGAGTCATTCTAATTCCATTTTCAGCTTGGTTTTGTTTACTCCACTTGTTCATCTCTTTATCTTCATTATCTTGCAAATGGAAGTCATGATTTTATGTTTGTTGATTTCAATTGATATAATGAATGTTGTAGGCTAAATAGATGTGATTCTAGGATAAGGGAAGGATAGCTATGGCTAGAACCATGATAGGACGGACTTAGACTAGCCCTTGGATGACTTGTTTGCTTGGACGTAGCTTCTGTTAGGAATCACGGTTTGTTCTTGCCAAACCACGGCCGTGGTCTTGGTAGAACAACCCGTGATCTTCCCTAGTTCGATGGATCTAACTTTAGTTAGTTAGAATGTTGAAATCCTAAGTGTTTGTTGAGCTAAATCTATCCTAGGGTGACCTAGTGTTAGCAACTAAGTGTTAGGAGAGACTTATCCGGTAATCCTTACCCTTAGATTCTAAAGATAACAAACCCTAGGTAGTGGTGAGCCTCATAAGCCGCCATTGGACTAAGTGTGCTGGATGGTTGCTTAGGATTAACCCTTCCGAGACTTACCCGGTAAGGATAGGTTAGATCTCTAGGTGACAATCCGGTTCGTATATAATTTCGCCCCTTAGGTTCTTAGAGACTTACCCGGTGATGAGATCTTAGGGACGGACTAGTGGACCATGAGACCTACCCGGTGATTGATCCCAACCTAGAAACACTTACTCCCAACATATCATAGTCAATACAAGGAACGATTAGATAGCTTGAGTTCTATGCCATAACCGGAATTCCCAACCCCTAGAATCCGCTTTTCTTTCTTTGATCTATATCTCGTTTTATCTTGTTTAGTTTGTTTGATTGTGTTGATTTGTTAGCATAGTTGATTTGTTTATTTTGCATGTTAGTGATCTTTGATTGATCACCTAAAAACCAACCAAAAACATTGTGTTTTCTATTTCTTTATTTCTTCCTCTTTTCTTAACCTAGATCTTCACTAGATCTAATCATAAATCGAATCAATCTCACCTTAGTCTTTGTGTTCGACCTCGGAATACTATCCCTACTACAAACGTCCCGTACACTGCGGGTTCGCTAGGAGTTAGGATAAATATAACGAGAATATAAATTTAAAACCCATTGCGTATCATCGATAATTATTCTTTCACCGATCCGAAAGCGGTTTAAGCCCCCTTCTCCAAACTTCTCGAAATTGGAATAATAAATCAGGAATATTGTATGGATAATTATTCCGCAATTGTCTCGAAAAACGCGTATTCCTAAGCCGTCTTTCTTAGCCGCTAAGAAACGAAATAGCGACTCTTTTGGCCGTTTTGCCTTTCCATTTTTTTTCATATCTAGGACATGTCCGATGTCCTGATCATTTCTCTTAAACTGCATTTTTATTAATTGAAGCTCTCAAATGCTCCAGATAACACCGGGGTGTAATATTATCTAGGAGTAGGTTATCTCGAGAGGTATCTTGTGTTAAAACAGATTTAATTCCTTGAAATTCTCGATTAGGTCATCTTCAATTTTTGACTGTTACACTTTTCTCAATTCACGAAGTTTTTTAATCAATTTGTTTTTTCTCAATTATTCAGCGGACGGATTTCACATTATTATTTGCCATTATATCTACAAAATAAAATGAAGGAAATGACATTCAATTTAAGTATATGACATGTAACTCATTGGTTGATGATCCACATCCAATGTAGGATTCATCCTCCTCATGTTTTAAGATCCAAAGTTTTGCCTTTTGGTCTCTTGTTAGGAACAACTATATCAAAGTTTATGAACCCCATATAGATTTACCTTTATTAGCCCAAAATTATAGAAAGATGCACTCATTTTTGTGAAACTCATCCAACCAAAAATCAAGACACTTAGTGGGTTATGATATAGAAAAACATTTTCCTTACAAACTCAAGTGTGATTGTCTTTTATTTATAAGTGAAACAGTGTCATAAATTAAACATATATAGAACTTTGTAATAGCGCAATCAAGAAATGCAATAAAGTTGTGATCCTAGTATGCCCCGAGTATGAAAAATTTAAAGATGTAAGCTTTTTTGGGTTTCTCCACCCTATATGGATCTCCAATGTCAACATAAGTCCGTAGATGACAAAATTGTCCAATATGGTGTCAAACTGTCGGAGTATCACTATAAGTTTCTGATCTGGATTCGAGTTTTGGTTCTTCGTCCATCCCATGATCATAGATCCTTAATCTACATAATTTTCTGATCAATCTAGAAATTCACCAAGTTTCTTTGGTTTAAAAAAATAAAAGAGGCGTGATTTTATGTGACTGATTGGATCTTATACTCCCAATTGGTGCTTTGTACGTCTATTTTGACCACATATCCATATTCTTCTCTCAACTCCATCCAACCTAGTGGGTTTAAAACTGGATTTTGAAGTTTTGGCTGAGTTACGGCTTTTACAAGTTTACAACTTTTCTAAGGTCTTGAAGGCTCCTTCACTGCTTTGACGTTTGATGAGACAACGCCGTCCTGGCTTCGGCCATGTTTTGAAAGAAGAGAGATCTGGAGAAGGCCAAGCACGATCTACCTCAGACAGCCACTTTCATGGCGGAAGCTTCAACGAGGATGAGAGGCGTTGCGGCTGGATCTAGGGTTCCAAGCTTCAACGATGGTGGAGATGGAGAAGTGTTGAACCGGGCTGGATCTTATTCTTATTAATGTTTATGAGTCTGACTCGACCTTCCTCTGCATGTCCATGGTCGGGAGGGCTTGACACTGAATACCGATGGGAATGCCCTTGCCGCTAATGGCAATATGAAGGTCGGGGTGACATCAGATTATTCAAAGTGCTTGCCTGGGGGTGAGAATGAAAATACCCCGACTATATCATATATGAGTGCCTCAGGAAATGTAGGTGACGCAACCAGAGAAGCATGACAAGCACCCCACCACGGAAAAATGCACCACTGTTGGCCAATGTGAAGCCATGGAGGCTGAGATGGCCACGCTTAGGGACTGAGATTGAAATTATCCTAACAATATCCACCATGGAGATCGATCCTAGGAGAGTTAGTGGCGCAACCAGATGGGATGGAGCAAAAACTTGTCATGACAAAGCCCAAGCTTATTGGTCAAGCTGTGACCATGGGGTTTGAGATGGCCGTTCCAGCAAATCAAGTGGTGGCGCCAGGCATGACATTTGATCAATACATGGTCAAGTCCACTATTGTAGGTCAAGGAGGTTCAATGAAGTTGGAGTGTAAGGAATCATGCTTGTGCTGAGACAAAGGCTTTGGCAATGGCGACATGCTTGTGCTGAGACATCTAGTTATTTGGTCCATGGAGTTGGAGTGTAAGGAATCATGGCTCACTTTCAGAGGTATCGGGCTCACTAGCACAAATACTGGCTGGAGTAGATGATGGATTGTCCAAGCAACTTGCAACCTCAATTGCGGAATAGGTCTTATTGGAAGACGATTAGTTAGGTATAAATTCCGAAACTGTTAGGGATACTAATGATGTTCTTTATGATAATGCTATTGTGAATGATAATATGTCTATATCGGATCGTATACTGCATGCTTTAGCTTTGATGGCCGGTGGACATGGTTTTGATACATCTGCTTCACATGATTTATCCATTTTAAATGTTCCACCCGATCCTCCGTCACTTATGATTGATACTCATGCTCATAATGATAACACTTGTTTAGATATAATTGTTCATGATTTTGAGACTATCGTGCCTTTTGTTGATGTGTCTGTCACTAATGATATTGTTGAAATTATGCTCATGCCATTCTTTCCATTAGTATGTCTCATTCAGTTCCTGGCACTACTCCTTTTGTGCCTAGAGTGATTACGCATGCTACTCGCCATTCGTTGCTTCCCTTGGCCTCTAGGGTAGTTGCTAGATTTGGACTTAATAGTAATGTTGTACCTATAGGTAGTAAGGATGTTCCTAAATCTTTTGAGTTTCCTGATCTGCCCTACACGGGCACTAGTACGGGTAGTGGTGGGATCCCTCAAGGCAAAATGCCTGGGTTCGTCGCCCCACTAAAGTTTTTTATGAACAAGGGGGTTAAAGGTGCATGCGCTAGTTTACAAGGATCCTACGGGTGATACCGGTAAGATTCGTTGTGATAAGGCGTTGTGTAAGGCGCAAATTTGGGGGAGTCACTTACTTGGCTAGTATATTGGGTATTACCCGGCATATCTTCCCATTAGGGACTTATAGCAATATTGGGGAGAGATCGTTGATTCTCATACTTTTCCTTAACAAGTTTTCATTCAAAAAGAGGGACGTTGCTACTATTCCCTTATCGGTTAGGTTGTATGGTATCCATAATGGTTATTGGCAATACGACATCCTTGGGAGGGTTACTTCTATGCTTGGGAAGCCTCTTCACATGGATTTTGTGACCGGGGATAGAAAGAGGGGATCTTATGGTCAAGTGCTTACCGGGATTAATTTTGCTCAGGACATAAAGAGAGAGTCACCCTTGTGTTTGATGATGGAGTCAACGTGGTGTGCACAGTGCTCTACGAGAATGAGCCAAACTACTGTAAAGGATGTCTTACATTTGGTCACAAGGATGAAGAGTGTACGTTTAAGGAGAAGAGAGGTTTTATGACCATGAGACCTAGGGTGAATGGTCAGTCTAGAGAGGGAGAAGTTAGAGTGGAGGGAGTTAAGGGTGGTGAAAGGAATGATGAGGGGGGAAAGGTTTATGGACATCCTAAGATTATTGACGGTGAGGGTGCTAAGGAGAAAGGTGAAGGACGTAGGTACACCGCTAATGAGAAGGGTAAAAAGAAGGTTGAAGACATTGACTGAGATTGAGGCGGATGTGAATAAGGGTAAGAGAGATACCAGAAGACTTGTTACTGATGGGGAGAGACGTCTGAGTAAGTGTGCCATTAGTTGTCGTCGTTGCCGTGAGATGAAGGAAGCTACTGATGCTCAGGCTGTGGAGGCAGAGGTTGTCCGGATGGTTGCTACAAAGACCATTTCATAGAGATTTAACCTTAAATATGGAAAGAGCGGGAGAAAAAAGAAGATAAGAGATGAGACGAGGGATGTGGGAAGACAAAGAGGAGGACCGGTCTACTACTATTAGGTTGGCGAGGAACGAGTTGGCTTCTAAGCCCACCTCTAGTAGTTAGGTCATTACTACCACCACCAAGACCACACTTAAGGTTCTTCCTCGTAAGAAGAAGATCGTTGTGGTTGAGGAAATAGAGGAGACCACCTTCGAGGAGGAAGTAGTTAGATATGATGAGGAATCGGATGACTCTAGCACGGATTATACGTACACATGGGTGACTGAGGTTGGGGACAAAGTTGATGGAGAGGAGTATGTTGAGTATTTAGGGGTGGAGTCAGAGGGAGGGATGGATTTGATGAAGACAATACTGAGGAGGTTGAGATGGAGGAGGACCATGTGAGAGTTGAGAGAAGAAGGAAGTCTATCTCGACTCCCACCATGAAGGATTTCAATGCATACACTAGTTTGGCGATTGATGCATATGTTGAGAAGGCAACTGATAGAGAGGATGAGTTCACCAAGGTTCTTTCCAGATCTAATAGGCATGCCGACCGCACTCCTAAGATTGTGGTGAGCGTGGAGAGGGACAGAGTCGTGGCCCAGAAGACCCCGACTTGGGTCCGTTGATAGAAGTTGAGGGAGCGGGATTGTTCCCGAGCATTGGTCCACTAGACTTGCCTCTAGCTCCTAGTTGAGGGGTGAGATCAATGAGCACAAGAAGGTCACCAAGAAATGGGTTTTTCGATGAGTGTTATATCCTGGAATATGCAGGGGTTTAACCAACCCTGAAAACAAAATTGTTTGAGAGAGCTTTTGAAGGAGTTTGATGTTTTCTTGTATGGGGTTCTTGAGACCAAGTATGAGTCCAAACCTTCTGATATTCAACTAGCAATGCGCTCCCGATTTTAGGATTGGAAGTACGTTGTTGATATTGATGAAAGGTTTGGAATTCTGATCTTATGGGATGATACTCGCCTTGAGCTGGAGGTTGGGGAGATTGGTGAGTAGTTCATCATTGTCCTTGTTACTTATAGAGTGATCGGACTACTTTATGGTGTTTGTTTGTGCGACTGGTGGTATCGCCTATCGTAGGCGAGTATGGGATCCCATTAGAAGATGGTTCAAAGACCAACCTATACCATGGCTTGTCTTGGGTGACTTTAATAACATCATATACATAGATGAGTGTATCAATGGTGTACCCGTACATATGTACGAGTGTAAGGGGATGTTGGACGCCTGCCATGAGCATGGCCTATCTGATGTACCATTTACAAATGATATCAGGTTCACTTGGAATGATACTATCTGGAGTAGGATTGATGGAATCATGGTGAACCATGACTAGTTGGAGCAAGGGTGTATTATCGCGCTAGTTTTCCGAATAGTTGGAAGCTGCCGGATCATAAGCTCGCAATCACCCGCATCACTCGTCGTCAAGTGTCGGGGAAGCCCAATTTTAAGTTCTTTCATATGTAGGCTTCTCATGACCAGTTCCAAGAAAGTGTGAAGGAGAATTGGAATTGCTGACTCCGGGAAACCTACCAATTCCGTCTTTGTTCTCTCCTCTAAGGCATGAAAGACCCATTACGAGGTTTGAATAGACGGCATTTTAGACACATCTATGAGAAGACTAGGACGGGTAATGATGATTATATGACTTGCCTTGAAATCCTCCTGTTGGACCCCGAGTCCCTTCGGGTTAACTTGGGTGAAAGTAGAGCTAGGTCCAAGTGACTTATTACAACGGAGAGAAGGTTTTATGAGCAATAGGCAAAATCCAGGTACATTCTTAAGAGTGAAATATCTTCTTCCTATTTTCATAGACTTATGAAAGCTAATGGGTGGAGGGATTTTATCCCTTTGCTCAACCTGACTAATGGCTCGACCACGACCTTCTTGGAGGGAGTGACCGGGGAGTTTCTTTATTTATCTCAAAGTTTGTTCGGAGCGGAACAACAGGTAGAGGAGGCATCGAGGGAGTGGTTTGATGTGGGATCGCATGTTACAAATGAGGAATCAGAGGGGACTTGTTGGACCGGTGTCCAATGAGGAGATTAGACAAGCTTTATGGTCCATCATTAGAGATTCAAAGGCCCCATGACTAGATAGCTTTTCATCCAAGTTCTTTAAGGAGACTTGGGAGACGAGGAGGAGTGAGGTATGCACAGCTGTTAGCATGAAATATTGTGATATTTAGGCACGTTTTCTAAGTGTATTTCATCCATTTTGATAGTCATTGATTAAGCATTGATTCAATTGTGAGCTAGTTTGTCTATATTGTCGATATGGAGATCTACACAAGCTTTATGTTGATTTTAGGTAATTAGGAGCTATTTCCGAACGGAATTGAGCAAGGATGGAGTTGATTGAGCATGTCCATGAATTGAGGACATTCCTAGGAGCTAAGGATGTGCTAGCTTGAAGAATGCACGAGACTAAGGAAGAATCACGTTCTAGCCCTAAACCACACTCTAAAATACGGCCGTACTACATTCCACGTTCAAGTCCACGGCCGTGGAACCTTGGCAAGGGAAGCGTGGGTCATTCCAGTAACTTCTATGGCCGTGGAAGACTTGTGTCAAACCGTGACACTTTCCACGCTCTAAATTACGGCCGTGGAACCCTTCCACGACCGTGATCTTGGCGATCTTTTTCGCCACACTTTAAGCCACGATCTTCTACGAGATTGGGCCGGGCCGATATTTTATCTTACACTATAAAAGGACGGACAAAGAGAGATTCCGTCACCTCTGCTTAGACCTTCGCTTACGCTTAGACGCATTTCCCGCTTACGCTTGGAATTGCCCTAATTTCACATCTTGCGGAGATTGTGATTGAGATTTTCGGATTGACGGAAGATTGAAGATTTGGAAGATTATTCGCAAGAAGGTTACGTTTATCTTTAGGTTTGATTTAGGAGACGGATTGACATCCCGTTCTTCCTTCCTATCTAAGATTTGTGATTGTTTGCATTATTCCAAATCCATTGACGTTATTGTTCTATATTTGTGGATTTGAGATTGACTTTAAAGTTATTGAAAGTTTTCGGAAGTTTTCATCTTTCATTCCTTTAATCCTTGAATTTGATATCAATATGACTGTTGTTGGCTAAAACCCTTTAGCAATTCTAAGGTGAAGGGTTGATAGTTGTGGCTTAGATGATGATAGATCGATCGTAAACAGATTGGACTCTGAGAGTTAGAGAGAATCGCCGACAACCTTAAACCACGGTCTGTTCTTGAGCTTCCACGGCCGTGGAACTCAAGAACTACCCGTAATTTTGTGTTAGTTTACGAACTTGCTTTTACTTTAATCCAAAGTTAAAGATTTGCTTTAACTTAGTCTTGACTTGCCTTTTCTAGGGGGTAGTGAAGCCTCAACAACCTCTACCTCGATTGTGAGTGTCACAAACTTAATCGGTTTAGTTAGTCTTGATCCTTGGATTACAAGTTTGGGTATTTGACGTTAATTCTTACCTTTAGAACCTTTCTATATTGAAGCCTCAACAACCTTTATAGAGAGTGTCTAGTAGGTGAGTCATATAGGGTTTTTGGAACTTCACCGTACGATTACCTTACATTCGCATACCTTTGCATACCTCAACTCTGTCCTTATATCTTTAGTATATCTTGAATCGATTGTCACAGTTGGATTCCTGGATCTTTAGGATTGTTGTTTTCCTAATAATTTGAAAAGCTTCATAAGTTTACTTGCTTGATAATCTATAACTGAATTTAACCCCCCAAATCCCTGTGTTCGATACTCTGGAGTTCTTGCTCAACTATATCGATCCGTACACTGCGGGTTCGCTTGCTTGATTTCTAGTTTTATAATTAAAGCTTATTTGCACGCACGCTAAGTGGCGAACAAGTTTTTGGCGCCGTTGCCGGGGATTTGGTCTAGGCCGAATTGGGTTGCCGGTTGTCCAGCTTCGGAGCTTGCTCTCGTTATTTGACATCTCTTTGAGTGCATGCGCAGGTCTAGGAACACCGAGGACCTCTTACCTCTTGATCAAGAGCTTGAGAGAACTTTAAGGTAAAAGCGTAAAGAAAAGAAAATGGCTGAAGAAAACGAACGTGATCTTCAATCGGAGTTAGCGGAGAAAGAAGCTCAACTCCAATGGAGTGAGAAGACTCGTAGAGAGGAAATGGATCGTCATCAATCTAAAGTTGATGATCTAACTGATGTTGTGTTCCAAATGAGGATGGAATTAAGCGACCTTAAGATGAAGAATAGCTGGGAAATCCTCAAGAAGGTCATCAAGATCGGCTAGAAGTCATTCATCCGCTGGTGATAGTGACTCTTCCATGCCACCGCTAGAGGACATTGATCCAACAATCAATGTCAATCCATTCGTTCCACGGCCAGCTGCCAACCGACGTATTCCACCTAGGAATGCAAGGATCGAACATGTAGATGATGAGCCAAGAACTCTTGGCCAAAGGATGGATCCAACGCAGCAACCACGCCGTTTGGGCGTGAGTTTTGATGCTGATGATGCCGGGTTTAGCTTCAACCCGCAGGTTATTACTCTTGTTCGCCAAAACCAATTTGGCGGGACAAGCGCTGAATCTCCAAACCAACACTTACAAAATTTTGAGTGTATGATGGAGACAATGAAGCCGAAGAACGCTACTACCAACAACTATAAGCTCAAGCCTTTCTTCTTCTCCTTGAAGGGGATGCATTGTCTTGGTACCAAGCTCTTCCTAGTGGGAAACTAAACACGTGGGAAGACCTTTCCGCGGAGTTCCTCACTAATTTCTTTCCGCCATCCAAAACGGCGGAACTTAGAGGTAAGATTAATGCATTTTCCATGAGATCTAACGGAAGTTTGTTTCAATCTTGGGAAAGGTTTCAGGATTTGCTCTTGGATTGCCCTCATCATGGCATATCCAAGCTTGCTCTTTTGGAGATATACTATAAGGGGCTGGATATGGAGACACAATTCAAACTTCAATCCCTCTCATGTGGTACATTCATGGACATGAGGGAAGATGACGCTTGGGACTTTATTGAGAAGCAAGCAAGAGTCATAGAGAAGTATTCCCACCGGAAAGTTGAGGGAAATCGTGTGGAGCAAGGAGCAAAGCTCACACATGAAGCTCAAAATCAAATTTTCTCCCTCAACAATGAGATCAAAGAGTTGAAGGAGGTTATCAAGACCAACTTTCCAAAGCAACAAGGAAAAGATGTTGGCTACTTGGGCAACAATAACAATGGTGGAGAGAATACAAACCGCAACAACAACAATAACCGGAACAACAACCGGAATAATTGGAATGGCAACAACAACAACCGGAACAATAATTGGAACAACAATAGGGGTTCAAACAACAACAATTGGCGCTCCAATCAACAAAATTTCGGTAACTCTTATCCTTCCAATTCGAATTCACTAACTCCACCTTCCTCTTCCTCTACTCCTTTGAAAAGCCAGGGGCAAACATCTAATGGAGGAAACACTTCGGAGAAGGAGAAGCCCGATCCCATGTTGGAAACGATTTTGGGAAAGCTTCAAGGTTTGGAGAACCGCATGATTAAGGTTGATGATCAAATTTCTAAGGTTGATAAAGCCCAAAAGGTTTTAGAAAACCAAATGTTCAGCCAAGCGGAGGAAGTTCCTAGGAATCAAGGGAAACTTCCAGGACAGACGGAGGACAACCCTAAGGGAAGGGTGATGGCAATCACAACTAGGAGCGGAGTGACTACCACCGATCCGCAGCCTAAGTTTGTTGAAGTCTCCGTTGAGAAAGACAAAGAGAAGGGGAAGGAGAAGGAAGATGTCTACGTTCCTCCTCCGGCTTACAAACCTCCCCTACCATTCCCTCAATCTAGAGCGAGAGTGCGCCTAGATAAACAATTTGGTAAGTTTATAGAACTCATGAGCAAGCTGCATATTAATATACCTTTCATTGATGCTATTGTAGGTATGCCGGCTTATGGCAAGTTCTTAAAGGAAATCCTCTCAAACAAGAGAAAGTTAGAGGATTTTGGAGAGGTTAAGATGAGTTCGGATTCTTCGGATCTCATCAAGACCATGAAGGAGAAAATGCCCCCAAAACTAAAGGATCCGGGGTCATTTTGTATTTCTATAGGAGTGGGAGATGTCACATATGATGCATTATGTGACTTGGGAGCAAGTGTGAGCATCATACCACTTGCATTATGTAGGAAGATCGGTTTAGGCGACCCTAAACCGGTGAAGATGACGTTGTACATGGCGGATCGATCCATCACTCGTCCCGTCGGTATTGTAGAAGACGTCCCAGTCAAGCTAGGTAAATTCTTTGTTCCCATTGATTTTGTTGTGCTTGACATTCCTGCAGATAGTCCGGTCCCGATCATACTCGGAAGACCGTTTCTTGCAACTTCCGGCTGCATAGTCGATTGCAAGAATGCTAGACTCGCCTTTGATATAGGAGAAGAGAAGGTAGAGTTCGTTCTTTCCACTCTAGTGAAGGAGCCAATCTTTGATGAGGATATATTCAATATCCAAGATGAAGAAGGGTTGTCTAGGGAGGAGGTAAGTGCTATTCTCTTCAAAGATCCCTTACAAAAGGTTATTACTATGAGTCTAATGAATGTAGGGGAAGAAGAGGAGTGCAATGAGGCAATTGAAGCCTTAGAAGCACAAGAAGAGGTGTATGAAGTGGAGTTTGAGAAACTCCACGATGAGGCAGAAAACGTGAGAATCCACGGCCACACACTATATTCCACGGCCGTGTATTTCACCAACCAAAGTGTGGCTCACTCCAGAGAGTTACACGGTCGTGGAGGAAACAAAGCAACCGTATTTCCTTTCCACGCCCTAAACCACGGCCGTGGAAGATGCAGGGAAACCGTGATTCTGGTCGTGGAAGAGGGTGATCGTACCTCTTCTTCAACTTCTCTTGATTCTTCTCCTACACCTTCTACTTCCTTAGACACTTCTAAGGAAGCATCGGATGCTCCACAAGAGCCATTGGAAGTTCCGAAAGCAATGGAACTAAAGCCACTTCCTACTCATCCAAGGTACGCTTTTCTAGGACCTAATTCTACCTTTCCGGTTATTGTTAGTTCCGATCTAAGCATAGATGAACATAATGAGCTCATGGTTGTCCTTAGGAAACATAGAAAAGCTTTAGGATATACTATTGAGGACTTAGTAGGAATCAAACCTTCCCTGTGCATGCATAAAATATTAATGGAAGAGGACTTTAGAACTTCAAGACAACCTCAAAGGCGGTTAAATCCGACCATGAAAGAGGTTGTCAAGAAGGAAATTCTTAAACTCCTTGATGCAGGTATCATCTACCCTATCTCCGATAGCAAGTGGGTGAGTCCGGTTCAAGTAGTTCCGAAGAAGGGAGGAATGACGGTCATCACCAACAAGAATAACGAACTCATTCCTACCCGAACCATAACGGGATGGCGGATGTGCATATACTATCGCAAGCTTAACAATGCGACGAGGAAGGATCACTTCCCATTGCCATTCATTGATCAAATGCTTGAAAGGTTAGCACAACATTCTCATTTCTGTTATCTTGATGGATATAGTGGTTTCTTTCAGATTCCGATACACCCGGATGATCAGGAGAAGACCACATTCACGTGTCCGTGGGGTACGTTCACTTATAGGAGAATGTCGTTCGGGCTTTGCAACGCCCCAACCACTTTTCAAAGGTGCATGATGGCCATCTTCTCCGAATACATTGAGGAAATCATGGAGGTCTTCATGGATGACTTCTCCGTATACGGTTCCTCTTTTGACAATTGCCTTTCTAACCTTTCTCTTGTTTTACAAAGGTGTGAAGACACTAACCTAGTTCTAAATTGGGAGAAGTGTCAATTTATGGTAAAGGAAGGAATTGTATTAGGACACTTAGGGGGGTGTATTCAATTAAGAGTCTATAGGAATTTTTTGGAGTTTAAAAGTCTATGAATATTGAATATAGATTTTTAAAAGTCCATATAAATCTGTAGGTATTCAATTAGGATTTAAAATTTTCCATAAAATTCCTATGGTATTTAAAAGTTTGAGGATTTTAAAAGAATCTATTATTTCATTAATTTTGTAGGATTCTCATTACTTTTATAACTACCTAAAATCCATAGAAATCTTTCCCCAACACATAATATTTCCACAAAATCTGTATTGACTCTATATAGAATTAAAATTTTCCATAGAATTTGCAAATCTTATGATTATTAAGAATCCGTCAAAATCTTTAAAAGTCTCGATTGAATACACCCCCCTTAATCTCTAGTAGAGGGATTGAGGTGGATAAGGCGAAAATAGAGACTATAGAAAAGCTTCCTCCCCCAACTTTGGTGAAAGGGATAAGAAGTTTCCTAGGACATGCTGGATTCTATAGGCGCTTCATAAAGGATTTCTCTAAAATATCAAAACCACTTACTAATCTATTGATGAAGGATGCGGTTTTTGAGTTTTCGCAGGAATGTTTAGATGCGTTCAATATGATCCGGGAAGCTCTAATTTCAGCACCTATTATCCAACCTCCGGATTGGAACCTCCCTTTGAGGTTATGTGCGATGCTAGTGACGTAGCTATAAGAGCTGTTCTTGGACAAAGAAAGGAAGGGCGAACCCATGCCATATACTATGCTAGCAAGACGCTAGATGAAGCGCAGTTCAACTACGCCACTACGGAAAAGGAATTTTTAGCCATTGTCTATGCTATTGACAAATTTCGCTCTTATCTTGTAGGTGCAAAGGTGATTGTCTACACGGATCATGCTGCGATCCGGTACCTCCTTGCAAAGAAGGATGCGAAGCCAAGGCTAATTAGATGGATTCTTCTCCTACAAGAATTCGATCTAGAGATCCGCGACAAGAAAGGTTCAGAAAATTCTGTTGCAGATCATTTGAGTCGCCTAACACATCTAGAGGACGACCACTTACCTATAGATGACTCCTTCCCGGACGAACACCTACACATTATAGAGGAGTGCATCGATCTGATCTCCAAAGGTAACGAACCATGGTTTGCTGATTTTGTTAACTATTTGGTTTGTCACGAGATACCGCCCGGATTATCCTACGCACAAAGAAAGAAGTTCTTTAAGGATGTCCGGGAATACTTTTGGAATGAACCTCTCCTCTTTAAGAGAGGTCCGGATGGCATCATTCGGCGATGTGTGCCGGAAGATGAGATGCAAAGTGTCATCCGCCATTGTCATTCACTACCATGTGGAGGACACGCTAGTTCGAACAAGACTAGCGCTAAGGTATTGCAATCTGGATTTTTTTGGCCTACTTTATTTAGAGATGTGCAATCCTTTGTTTCTTGCTGCGATGCTTGTCAAAGAACAGGAAATATCTCTAGGAGGAATGAGATGCCTCTCAATAACATCCAAGAGGTGGAGATTTTTGATGTTTGGGGAGTTGACTTTATGGGACCGTTCCCATCATCTTGTGGAAACCAATACATACTCTTGGCGGTGGATTACGTTTCTAGATGGGTGGAAGCAATTTCCTCTCCCACCAATGATGCCATGGTGGTGGTTAAGTTCTTTAACAAGACCATCTTCCCACGATTTGGGACACCGAGGACTATCATTAGTGATGGAGGTTCTCACTTCATTGCCCGGCGCTTTGAAGCTCTTCTAGCTAAGTATGGGGTTACTCACAAGATCGCCACCCCTTATCATCCACAAACTAGTGGAAAAGTTGAGATCTCAAATCGGGAGATCAAAGGAATCCTAGAGAAGACGGTTTCAAGGACTAGGAAGGATTGGTCCTTGAAGCTTGATGATGCATTATGGGCGTACCGGACTGCGTACAAGACTCCCATAGGAACCACACCATACAACCTTATGTATGGGAAGTCTTGTCACTTACCGGTAGAGTTAGAGCACAAGGCGTTTTGGGTCATCAAGTGGTTGAATTTCAGCATGAAGGAAGCGGGAGAGAAGCGTCTCTTGAACCTTAATGAACTTGAAGAACTCCGCTTGAACGCCTATGAGAACGCCAAGATTTACAAGGAGAGAGCAAAGCGTTGGCATGATAAGCATATCATTCCAAAAGACTTCAAAGAAGGAGATCAAGTTCTCCTCTTTAATTCAAGGCTTCGTCTCTTTCCAGGTTAACTTAAATCCCGTTGGACCGGACCTTTTCTAATTAAGCGTATTTTCCCCCATGGTGCAGTTGAAGTATGGGGTGAAGCGGGCGGAAGCTTTAAGGTGAACGGTCAACGACTCAAGAAGTATACGCCGGAACTCCAAGTTGAAGAGTTCGCGCCTACCGCACTCGAATAAGTGCGAATATGGTCTAGCTATGGACCTTAAACAAAGCGCTTCTTGGGAGGCAACCCAAGGTATTGCATTTACGTTTTTGTTTTCGATTCATAGTTTAGCTTAGTTTAGACGTTTTTGCTTTGTTTTGCCTTCGATTCCTTCCGGTATGTTCGTGTTTTTGGATGTAGGAACAGTGGAAAAGGAAAGGGGAAGAGTAATTTTGGAGAAAAGTGACGAAATTTGAACTTTGGAGCATTACAGAGAGTTCCACGGTCTAAACCACGGTCGTGACAGCTACAGTGACCGTAATTTCCAAAAGCCTTTGAAAAATCACCAAAACCACGGTTCCGTACAATTCCACGGCCGTGGAACCCCCCGATAGACCGTGGTTTTCAAAAATTTTGCCGGCCACTATATAAACCACGTTCTTCAGAAAAACACAACCCAAAACCCAATTCCACGCCCTCTTTCGCCGATTCCACACCCCTCACCTCAATTCTCTGTTCGTTAATCGTTTTCAACGATTATTTGACCCAAACTGAAGCAAATTCGATCACCAACGAGATCCAAGCAACAAATCGAGCGGCAAATCACCAAGGAACGCAGAATTCGGATTTTAAAATCCGAAACCTAGGTTTTTTTCGCTCTTCTCTATCTTTGTCAATTCGGGTTCGTTTTTGCTAGCAATTATAGGAGAACTGATTGAAATTGGAAGGAATTAGACTAGGACTACTTGATTGCTGAGTTTGGTTGCTGATTGCTGAGTTTTGAGAAAAAGCGAGACGAACCACGGTCTCTGTCAATTCCACGGCCGTGGAACACCAAGAACAGACCGTGGTTTTGAACAGTAATGGACTTTGTGAGGAGAGTTTCTGGGAGGATTAAGGACAAAAACAATGAGAAGGATAAGAACAAGAAGAGGAAGGGTAACCCCTCTTCCTCTTCATCCTCTAGAGCACCACCACCTCCATCTCCTTCACCTCCATCATCACTTTCATCACCTTCACCTCCTAGCCCTAAGGTACCCGCCATTCACGAGGATCATCTCGATGCATTAGAGAGGATCCATAAGAGGGCTGTGATAGGACCTAGGTACCTATTGTTGGAGGATTTAGCTCCCCTCCACATCATAGATGACCTTACTTGGCTCTTGGATAGAGCTGGATTAGTTGTCTTCTCGGCTATCCGAGAAGACGCCTACGAGGAGATCACGAGAGAGGTTGTGACGTCTTTTGAGCACAGCCACGTTGATAGGACAATTTCTTTCCGTCTGATGGAAGGAAACTATGATTTCTCCATCCGGGAGTTCGGGACCTTCTTTGGGTTCCAAGAGACCTTCAATGGTTGTTTTCCTAGCGGCGTTTACGCCAAAGATTTTTGGGAGGAGGTAGCTATGATTTACGCCAGCGAGGACCGTTGGCAACCAGCTGATACCAAGGCTAAGTTGATGTATCACTTAGCCTTGAAGATCGCTCACCGGGTTCTTTCTGAGTGTCTCTTCCCTAGGACGAAGACACCTCAGAAGATCAAGACGGATGAGCTCTTTCTGTTGTACTCCATGCTGTATGGGCGCCCTGCTAACTACGCCACCCTCTTAGCTGCTACCATGAGCAAGCTAAAGAACAAGAGGGCGGTCAACATTGGATATGGTGGGATAGTCACCCACCTTGCTAGGATGTTAGGGGTGGATTTTTCTGCATGTACACGCATTCCTGCCGTACCCCTAGGACTCCAAGCCTTCATGACTAGAGGTCTTATCTTCCCTACCCATAGAGGTCTGCCTTATGCAGCCATGCCATGGGAGAGCAGGACGGGGAGGGGCATTGAGTGGCTCCCAGAGTATTCCATTATGGCTGGACGCCATAATTGGAAGGAGACGTTCGCTGCTATGCATGCGAACAGGATTGCAGCCCCTCCATATGTTCCACCACCGCCGGTAGTTGAGGAGGAGATGAGAGATCCGTATGAGGGAGGAGGAGGATCCGAGGAGGAGGATCCGAGCAGGAGTTTGGCACATTTCCGGATCAGCCGGACATAACTTCTGATGTGCCTAGACGTTCTCCACGACCAGCCAGAGCTTCAGGTTCATCTTCTCGCCGTGCCAGCGTGAGCGAGAGACCCACTTGGATGGAGACACCTCCTGCGTGGTACGGAGCTCCACCACCATGGTCCGCACAGCAGCCACCGCCACCAGCACCAGCACCGTCAGATGCACCGGGGTGGTACAGCCAGGCTTCGGGTTGGTATGAGCAGATGCCAGAGTGGGCCACTAGCCTTTCTGATAGAGTGGGAGCATTGGAGATCCGAGCCGACGCTAGAGATGGACGCATGGACGACCTCGACCATATGATGAGAGACGTCTACCGCCAGCAGTTCGGGCGGTACTACGACCCTAGCTTCCATCCATTCCCGCCTCCACCGCAGTGACGACATTGAGGACCGACAGTTTAGCCGCTCCACCGCCATTTTGTGAGTCTTCTCCTTTCTTTCTTTTCTTCTTTTTTTTTCTTTTATTTGAACATTAGGGACAATGTTTGTTCCAAGTATGGGGTGGGGTGTGACTAAAAGTTTGTAATAACTCTTACTCACTTTGATTGCTTCTATTGAGACTATCTTGCATGTTCATTATATTGTTGCACGTTTCATTATTGCATTGCATGAAAAAGAGTTTGAAAAGCCCATAAAAATTGAAAAATTGAAAAATTTTGAAAATTTTGTGCTTCTAAGGAATTGAGATGATTTCTATGATAATCGCTACTTGTGAATTGAGTTTGATGACAATTGCATGCTTAAACGAATAGTGAATTGAAAAGAAATTTGAATGAGTTGATTATACCTCTTTTGCAAGTTTCATAATGTGATGAATGTTACCTAAATCATGTTGAGGAATTGAAGTTGAAATCACACTATAAGTTCTTATGCTTCTTGTTGAGATGATTAAGGCAATTCGATTTTCTTTCTTCTTTCTTTGATCATTTAGCCCCTCCTTGAAATTATGGCCTCCTTTACCTATCCGGGAATTTGGAGGAGTTGATTGATATTGGCATGTTTGATGTGGGAGGGCCTTGAAAGCAATTATTTGCAATCAAAAGAATAGAAAGAAATTGTAGGTTTGGGGAAGTCAATCATGATGATGAGTAACTCGGCACCATTCACATAGCCGGGTGTTTGTGTCTTGCCAAAGTCGGATTGAGCGATATTCCTAGCGGATTATGGTATGTGCGCTAAGGGTTTGAGGCATCTCATAAAAATTGAGAAACGCCAATCTCCTAGGCTTCGGTTTTTGTGCACCTCTATCCATAACTCCAAAAGTAAAGTCGAAAAATGAAAGGAAGAGAGCGAAGATCTAAGTTAAAAGTGTTGCGGAAACCGCAAGAGAAGAAGAAAAGAGTAGTTATCCACTTTCCCGGATTCATGCACCACATTCCTTAAAGTTTTTCTTCCCTTTCCACATTCTAGACCTTTTTGAAAGTCCTTAAGATCAAAAGAATGTTATATGACTTGGTGATCTAAATTGAAGTTTCTTATGATTGATTTTGATAATGTTTGAAGGTTATGATGTTTGTATGGAAGTCTAATTGATTCATGAGCTTTCTTTACTCTTTACTCTTTGATTAACTGTATGAAAGTCTTATAAATGAATGAAGCAAGATTTGAGAATGATCTATTGATTAGAAGGCACATTCATCCAAAAGAAGTATTGCTTTGAGAAGGTACACATATTTCATCCTAACTTTTGTTTTAAAAGCTTTTGAAAGACCTTGCTTAGGGACAAGCAAGTGGCAAGTATGGGGTTATTTGTTAGCATGAAATATTGTGATATTTTAGGCACGTTTTCTAAGTGTATTTCATCCATTTTGATAGTCATTGATTAAGCATTGATTCAATTGTGAGCTAGTTTGTCTATATTGTCGATATGGAGATCTACACAAGCTTTATGTTGATTTTAGGTAATTAAGAGCTATTTCCGAACGGAATTGAGCAAGGATGGAGTTGATTGAGCATGTCCATGAATTGAGGACATTCCTAGGAGCTAAGGATGTGCTAGCTTGAAGAATGCACGAGACTAAGGAAGAATCACGTTCTAGCCCTAAACCACGCTCTAAAATACGGCCGTACTACATTCCACGTTCAAGACCACGGCCGTGGAACCTTGGCAAGGGAAGCGTGGGTCATTCCAGTAACTTCTACGGCCGTGGAAGACTTGTGTCAAACCGTGACACTTTCCACGCTCTAAATTACGGCCGTGGAACCCTTCCACGACCGTGATCTTGGCGATCTTTTTCGCCACACTTTAAGCCACGATCTTCTACGAGATTGGGCCGGGCCGATATTTTATCTTACACTATAAAAGGACGGACGAAGAGAGATTCCGTCACCTCTGCTTAGACCTTCGCTTACGCTTAGACGCATTTCCCGCTTACGCTTGGAATTGCCCTAATTTCACATCTTGCGGAGATTGTGATTGAGATTTTCGGATTGACGGAAGATTGAAGATTTGGAAGATTATTCGCAAGAAGGTTACGTTTATCTTTAGGTTTGATTTAGGAGACGGATTGACATCTCGTTCTTCCTTCCTATCTAAGATTTGTGATTGTTGCATTATTCCAAATCCATTGACGTTATTGTTCTATATTTGTGGATTTGAGATTGACTTTAAAGTTATTGAAAGTTTTCGGAAGTTTTCATCTTTCATTCCTTTAATCCTTGAATTTGATATCAATATGACTGTTGTTGGCTAAAACCCTTTAGCAATTCTAAGGTGAAGGGTTGATAGTTGTGGCTTAGATGATGATAGATCGATCGTAAACAGATTGGACCCTGAGAGTTAGAGAGAATCGCCGACAACCTTAAACCACGGTCTGTTCTTGAGCTTCCACGGCCGTGGAACTCAAGAACTACCCGTAATTTTGTGTTAGTTTACGAACTTGCTTTTACTTTAATCCAAAGTTAAAGATTTGCTTTAACTTAGTCTTGGCTTGCCTTTTCTAGGTGGTAGTGAAGCCTCAACAACCTCTACCTCGATTGTGAGTGTCACAACCTTAATCGGTTTAGTTAGTCTTGATCCTTGGATTACAAGTTTGGGTATTTGACGTTAATTCTTACCTTTAGAACCGTTCTATATTGAAGCCTCAACAACCTTTATAGAGAGTGTCTGGTAGGTGAGTCATATAGGGTTTTTGGAAATTCACCGTACAATTACCTTACATTCGCATACCTTTGCATACCTCAACTCTGTCCTTATATCTTTAGTATATCTTGAATCGATTGCCACAGCTGGATTCCTGGATCTTTAGGATTGTTGTTTTCCCAATAATTTGAAAAGCTTCATAAATTTACTTGCTTGATAATCTATAACTGGATTTAACCCCCCAAATCCCTGTGTTCGATACTTTGGAATTCTTGCTCAACTATATCGATCCGTACACTGCGGGTTCGCTTGCTTGATTTCTAGTTTTATAATTAAAGCTTATTTGCACGCACGCTAAGTGGCGAACAACAGCTCTCCGGGAGTTTTTCACCAATGGGAAGTTATTGCGGCAAGTGAACAATATCATGGTCTCAGTTATTGCCAAAGTATAAGCTCTTTCCCGCGTGTACCATTTCAAACCCATCTCTTGTGGCAACGTTGTCTACAAGATCATCACCAAACTAATCGCGAACAAGTTGGGCCCGTGTCTTAGGTATCTTATCGACCGGCTCAATTTTCTTTTGATTCATAGAGGTTGATGTCGGACAATGTTTCTCTTCTAGGAGCTGCTACGAAGATACAATGTATGGAGGGATACTAGGTGTTGCTTCATGAAGATTGATCTCGACAAGGCTTATGATACAATCTCTTGGAAGTTCCTATGATTTGCCATGATGGAGCTGAGCTTCCCAACCTGGTTCATTCATTGAGTGATGGAGTGTGTCACTATGGTGTCGTACTCGATCCGGGTTAACAAGACTACACATGGGTTCTCTAGGGTCATCGTGGGTTGAGGCAGGGATGTTCGATGTTGCTGTTGTTGTTTGTCATTTGCATGGAGTTGCTTTCTAGGATGATCTATGCAGAAACTACAAGGCCAAAGTTTCAGTTCCACCAACACTGTGAGGGGCTTAGGATCTCGCACATGTTGTCCGTGGATGACGTGATCTTATTCTGTATAGGTAATAAACAGTCTATTGATATCTTGTTGGAGTGCTTACGGAGGTTTGAGAGGATTTCGGGTCTTGCAGTCACCCTACCCAAATCCCCGATCTACATAGCATTTGTTTCAGATGTTGAGGCAACTGAGTTTATACAACTATCGGGGTTTGCAGTTGGTGAGTTTCCGTTCCGTTATATAGGGATCCCGATTACGCCTTATGTTCTACGTGGTGCAAATTGCTCCCCACTTCTTGACATGATTAGAAAGCATATTTGTGCATGGAACAAGAGGCGTCTCTCTTTTGCAGGGCGGTTAAAGTTGATCACGTCAATGTTGTAGGGTACAAAGAGCTTTTGGTTATAACTTTTGCCTGTACTTGTGCTAGTTTGTGACAAATTCATTGGGTTATGTAGACAGTTCTTGCGGAGTTCGTCTTGCGTCGCATGGTCGCGGGTTTGTATGCCTTGGAGAGGGGGGTTTGGTCTCCTTGACCTTAGGTCCTGGAACTCGGCATTTATGTGCAAATACTATTGGCACATTCATGCAAAGAGGGACAACCTTTGGGTGAGGTGGATCCATCACAGATATTTACAAGTGGTTGAGCCGGATTTTTGGGTGTCCTATCGTCGGGACTCTCCCTTGGTGAAGGCTACCATCAGTGCTAGAGATGAGGCAACCAATTTTGTTGATGATGAGACGACGTTGGGTGAGGTTTTGGAGTCATGTTGCCATGGTGACCATTCTAGAGTTGCGGAGGCGTACGAGATGCTCGAGGAGCATTGGGTGACGGTGGACTAGTTCATGGCGATGTGGGACTTGGGCAACACGCCCAAGCACTACCTCATTCTTTGGATGATGACCCTTACACTTCCTTCATATTGACCCGACGTGTCACTAGTGTGAAAGTGAGTGTGAGTCTTTTTGACCACTTAAGCTTTGGTTGTACGTATGTGTTGGAGGTCCGGAGGCAGGTTTGTGATGGCTTTCGGATACCTGCTAATATTTCTACTCGAGTAGAGGTTATGGATTGGCTACTTTATTCTGCACCTAGCAGGAGTTGGCAAGAAAATCCTGGATTTATGCTCTTTCCGCTTCGGTAGATTACCTTTGGCATGCCCGGAATGCCTTGGTGTTTGACCGGAACAGGATCCCGATTGACATTCTGGTTAGGATGATTAGGTCACATGTTTATAGTCTTCTTTATAAGGCATTCCCATCCAGAATTGGTGAGAGGTTTGTGACTTAGATCTTACATGTTTTCTATTACTTGAGTTGTATTCTACTCATGATTTTGATATTGTATGGACGTATGTTTCTACCGGACTTGGTTTTGCCGAAGATGAATGGTCTCTTGTACTGATGGTTTGGTACATATTTAGTTTGTGAATGTCCTTGTATGTTGATGGTTTTGCCAAAGATGAATGGTCTCTTGTACCGATGGTTTGGTACATATTTAGTTTGTGAATGTCCTTTGCATGTTGATGGTTTTGCCGAAGGTGGACGGGCCTAATGAGCGGTGCCACTGGATGTATGTTTTGTGTCATGGTTTAAAGATTGTTGGTACGTTCAAGAGAATTGTGTGCCTCCCTAGAGTACGTGGGTCTTGTGTTTTGGGCAGGTACATGATTTCTCTAATCATGTACATATACTTAGTTACACATGTTTGACTGGGCCCTATTTGGGCCCAAGTAGATTCTCTCTCTTTTTCTATAAATTTACGAGTTACCCCAACCTTGCACTTCTTAGGTCTTTTCTTCCTTTATTACAACATATTTCTAATACTCTAAATATTGAAATAAATGACAAAAATATGCATATCGTATACATAAAATATAATAATACGGATATCGTTCTATGAGGTCATACTAGTCACCTTATACAAGCAATTATTCCCTAGTTTAAACAAGTGTATAAAATATCTTAAATTGAAATTAAATCCTTATGTGACATTAATCAATATTAATCATTAAAACACAATTGTTGGATTAAGCTATACGGAAAAAGATATGATACAAATACTTAATTTAATATATAATATCATAATATTATCCATAGTAAATTTAAAGGAAATCATTAAGTTAAGTTTAAACCGGATCACACGATCTAGTCAATATCTGATCAAACACGAGACATGAATCAACACACAAGACAAAAGTCTGATCAAACATTATCCTTATATGCTTTTAAGAGCACAAAATAAGTAACTTACATTCTTATTTTTGTTAACTCCACCTAATCAATCCATATAATTAACTCTTTAATTATATATTATTTTATTTAATAAATAAATAATAAGGAGCCTAAAATGAGTAACTTACCTTCTTATTTTTTTAACTCCATTTTCCCACATTTCATAAGTCTTATTCATGTAATTAACTCCTAAATTATATATTTTTATTTCTTGTAGCTCATTTTCCCTCAATTTCTCCTAATCATTCTATATAATTAACTCCTTAATTATATATTATTTTATTTCATACAATTCCAATTTTCTAACAAATTATATCTCAATTTAATCTTACTTAACAATTCATATAAAATTCACCACCAATCTAAATTAAGATTCGTATCAACATTAACAATAAACAATTTATCTTTTCAACTCATGCAAAATTGTTCTAATATCAATTAAAGGATAACTTAGATGTACATAGTTGAAATACAGATAATCTGAATATCTAATTATAGGATTCAAATGCACATTTAATAGAAACAATACATAGTTCAAAGGAGATATTTGGTGATACGTGAACTGGCCTATTCAAAGAGGAACAAAGAGAACGAAAACACAACTTCTTTACCTGGTCCACATGAGACCGGTGTCTTGTCAAGATCACCTTTGTGTCAAGTTTAAATCCTATCATCCACTTCTATATTTAATATATTTAAATTTAAAGACTCTTGGCATAATCCGGCCTAACAGACATTCGGATCGCTCGTTTTTTCGGACGGACAGATCAAGGACGTCTACCTAAACCTTATAAACTTTCATCCGGATAAGGTCGTGATTCTGTTGATAGCATTAGTGACGAAACTTACAAATAAACTTTTTCTGCTCGATACTTCCACGTTAAGGATTTGTAATATGTAAAGGAGTTGTGCACAAACTAATTTATATTTCTAAAGTCGATTGGACTCAATTAGAACAAGTGGACCCGGGCCGAATGTTTTGGGCTCTACTCACTTGGACCGAAACAAATGTGTATGTTCTTGTAAGAGGATAATGTAATCGCAAGCATCAAAACAAACATGAAAAATTACAAAATAAAGAAAACTTATTTAGAAAGAAAAAACTAGAACGGAAGAACAAGTACGACATTAATATTAGGTTTTGCAGGAAATCGGCTCATTTTTAACAAACAAAAGTTGCCTCATGACTTGAAGGAACTTGTACGTAATTAAATTGAGGAATGGGACAAAACCAATTCAGTTGTGCCTTTTAACAATAGGAGGAAAACTAAAAATATCGAATGACAATGACATGTTGGTATCTCTGAAACTCAATTATGATGCCTTAAAAAGCTTATATGATCAATTCTTTTTCGGTTTCATCATCAAAAATAATCTTGTTAGGACCTTGCTTATAGTATGATTAGTAGTGATGCCAGTTCTATTCTGGAAGCGGAAGCTTTCGTTTTTCGAGAGAGCCTCTAAAAGGTCACTTGTATTGGGATCTCTGACATTGAAATTGAGGGTGATAACATGATGCTCGACAACTCGCTTAACCATATCTGGAAACTCCGTGGGAAGCTGATATGATCATCTCGGACAATTTTATCTTTCTTTCTTGCTTTAACTTTCATAGTGTTCGTCACGTTTTTAGGGAAATCAACATTTATCGTTTGACGCTGCTTGGAAATAACCGAATGTCTAGACCCGTTATCTTAGGACGTTGATGATCTTGTCCATAACGACACTTTAGGGCACCTTTTAATATAAAAAAAAACAAATAATATAAGGATAAAAATATTAAAACATCAAACATAAAAGAAAGTTGTAATCATGAAGATGCAAAAGTTGGGTAAGTGGTTATATGCGTTATGTTTTTTGTCAGTATTATCATCATTCACTAAAAAATAAAACTTAGTTAGTGGTTCCATCTCTTTCAACGAACAAAAGATGATGTGGCCATCTCTAAAGCCGTCAGCACGTGCGTCACGCGTGTTGGTTTCTTACACGCTATTGACAAGCCATACCCATATCTTTGGGAGAATCTTTTTAGTCTGCATTTACCTTAATCAAGACAAGAACATATTCTACACATATTTGCATCTCACTGCCCTTCAATTCTCTATTTGTAGAGTGGGCCTTACAGATTACGATATTTTCCTCTCAACATGGAAAAGGGAGTTTATTAAATTATACAAGTCTTTTTTTTTTTTTTTAATATGACTAAATCGTCATAGAACAACGTTTTTTTTAAAGAAAAGTAAAGATACCATAAAATAACATTCATAAATTTTCAAAATTATTAACTTATACATAAATTTTTGCTTTAAGAAAACATTTTTAATACATTTATCATGTCATCAACAAAATTACTATAAAGTCATGTGTTTTCGATGATTTGTTAAAATTTTAGTTGATTAGTTTTTTTTTATACAAAGGTAAGAAAACTAAGCGGGTCAGCTTTTAGAAATCGATCGACCTAAGATATCCTTGCGGATGAGGTCGTCAATATCTTTTGGAATAGTATCGGCGTCCATCGTGTGATTGAGTCCATGCAGCGCAATCTTATATGCGATTGTTTTGATTTCCCTGAATTTATGTTGGACGATAGAGTGTGTATAAATCCTGAGATCATATTAGTTTTTTTTTTTTTGATACAAAGGTAACTAAATGAGAAAATCAGTTTCAAGAAACCGTTCTTCCCAAAGCATCCACACGAATGAGGTCTTCAACATCCTTCGGTAATTCCTTGTCAGGTCCCGCCGAAGAGTGGTCATGCATGGCAAGTCTGTCCGCCACAGTGTTGATTTTCCTGAAAATATGATGAGTGCTACATTTCTTAAAGCTAGGCAAAATAGTGGTAATATCATATATGATCATATCTGTTTCCCAAGGTGGTTTTCATTGTTTGTTGATTGCATTTATGAGTGTCAGATTATTGCCCTCAAGCTCAATGGATGTAACCCTGATACTCATTGTAACACTCCAAATTCTCAGAACTCGGGGAGCTACTAGTTAGGACCTCACAATGGGTCCCGAACTTAGTTTGACAACAATTTTACTAGGATCTTACAACAAGGCACAAAAGTATTAAAACATTTGAAAACTTTAAACAATATATACATGAAGGATATGTATCAGCCTTACAAAGCAACGGTACTAAAACGACGCATATAAAGAACATAAGACAACCTCGCCCCAACTAAAAGAGTACGTGGACCCGGCTGACCATTCCCTCCAGATCCCTCTACAATTGTCTTAACCTGCAAGGCATCTACAAGCGGTATAAAACCGCTAGCTAACTATCTATGCATAAGTATAAAGGTAAAAGCACAAACACACAACATACACAGTCAACATGCAACAATCAATCCTTTTATTATCTTTAATTAGGTGATATGTAATTACTAATGATACTTATTTTGTGACACGAGGGATTCTCAAACCTCGCCCCTGTCCCCGTTTACCAACGCGGAATGGTACTAATGCATTTGGCTGTCTACCGGACTGGGCTGGTCGTAGGGAACCTCCTAGACTCTCGCAAGAGCTAGGCAGATGATGTCACGACCCGTTATCATACACTTGGATCAATTATACAATATACTAACGTCGGCCTATTCCAGTTTCGTTATTTATCTTAACTAACAAACACCACTCATGCACATCACACACATGCAAGAAGCCAGCTAAGTAAGTCCGTGGACTTACCTGAATCAGATCTCGACTCTCTTAATCACAACTCAATCTGTAACTGTATAACTCGGTTGCCTGTCAAAGGAGGCAACTGGCAAGTGTGTCAGCACACTTTCTAGGTAATTAGAAGTCTAAGACTTCTAAGATAGTAGATCCTATTAGAACAGAATTTAATACAATACCAATTTATGGTAAACTGACTACTTTACCCTTGGTCCCGAAACTTCCAAATATTCCATAATTCATGCATAAACCCTTATTTGAGACTAAAAAGTCATATTCTAACTCCTAAAGATGATTTTGGTTACAAAGTGGCAATTTACTCATTTTCCTATTTTCGGAAAGATCGTTAAGGTTCAACTTCGGCTTCAAATATAAAATTCGAATAATCTTATAAAAATTTCAAAATAATTCCCTAGATCATCTATAATATCTCATCTATTTCTAGAAGTAAGAATTTCTTAAAACTATTCACCCTTCACTTCTACAAAAATTTTCAAAGTTGGTTACAACACTTGAAGTTTCCTATACTTAGCCAAAATCTGAGTACACTTTGAAAAATCATAACTCCTAAACCACTCGCTGGATATATCCCAAATTTTGATATGTTCTACTATAAAATCTTATCTATAATATATCCAAAATTCAGCAGAAAACGAGATCAAAAGCATATTCAAAACCATCTCACAAAACTGCATCACATGCTGTTTTTATCAACACTCAGCACACTTATTAAAACTACATGAGGAGTCAACTTTGCAACATCATAACTCTCAAACCGTAACTCTGATTCTTCCCAAATTTTAATACGATCTACAACAATATGTCAACTATATCATATCAAAAATTCAAGCCCAACAGAGATCAAAAGTCTATTCAAAACTATCTCACAAAACAACATCCCATGTTGTTTTTCTCAACTCAACACATTTATAAAACTGCATGAGGAGCCAACTTTGGGCAACCATATCTCCTAAACTATAACGCGGAATACTCTAAAATTTCAGTATGTTATACTATGCAAGGTCAACTGTAACATATCCAAAGTGCAGCAACAAATGAGGAGTTTAACTTACCCAAATCGGAGTCCAAAGTTGATTGTTCCTCACATCCGAAAACTCAGAAACTTAACAGCTCTTCTAGTCATCTTCCATGGCTGCTCTAGAAGGTTTAACGACACGAACATGGGTTCTAATCAAAACATGTATAGAGAGGGAAATGTAGTGCAGGGAGGTGCGGTGTTTACCCGACAAGAAAACTCGAGGAGCTCATGAGTACGAAGACGTAGTTGTGACTCTGTCACATGGGCGTATTAGCAGCCTGCTCCCGGCGCGCCTACAGACAAGGGTTGTCGCACCAGCGGCTGGTGTATGCTGCCCTCGCAGTGGAGGAGACCGTCACAACTGTGTTGAGAGCCGCCGCCCCAAAGGTTTGGTTGTAGGAGAAGAGTAGTCGTGGGTGTTGGTTGCGTTGCTGAGCGGCAAGACTCGTCCAGGCTCATTTACGTTGCTGAGCGGAAGTCCCTGAATGTGACCTCCTTGGCAGACGAGGGGAGGATCTAGAGTTGTGTGGTTTACTGCTTGAAGACGAAGAGGAGGGCCTGCTACCTTCGGCCACAGGGACAAGCAGATGCAGCGGCTGCCGGCGACGACTACTGACCACCTAGGGTGTCGAAGATGGAGGAGAGGAGAGGCAGAAGGAACGTGAGATCGGCTACTAGTTCCTGAGTTCGAAAGGAAGGGGAGATCTTCCCGTAACTACTGGGACTTGTGTGGATGGTGTACGGCGTAGAGATGACGAAGCTGGCGCTCCCCGTATAAGAGTGAAGGCTTGAAGCGGCTTAGGGTTTTCCAGTAAATGTCCCTTTCTCGTTGGGCTCGTAACAAGGAAGTGTGGCTGAGGTGGCGGCCCAACCTTGACAAATGCTGCGTGGAGGAGCTCGTCACGGGCCTTGTCATGGGCCTTGTCATGGGCCTTGCCATGGGCTTGTCATGCAAGAGTGATCTTGTAGGAGTATTTTAAGAAGTGTTTTTATGTTTACAAAAGTTCACATAAAATCATAGATCACATAAAATCATAGATGTTGGTAAAAGAATATTTTATGTGATTAACTCTTCACATAAAATGACGAGATTTATGTTGACTCGGGATTTACCGGAAATTAAATTCCGGGTATTACATTAGTGCCCCCTTAAAATAAGTTTCGTCCCGAAACTTAGAACAAGGTATTTAATCAAACGACTTCCATAAATAAACTTGTATATCCTAGTCTCACTAAATTTTAATTTTGTTTTCTAAACCCCTTTAATTCTATCAAAGCGTAACGAAAAAAAACTGGTCGTTACATCAGATCCCCCTCAAAATAAGTTTCGTCCCGAAACTTAGGGTAAGACAATCCTGATCGGCCTTTAAGGCACCAAATGGGTGTGTTTGATCACTACACAAAAGTCTCGTTGTTTCCACATCTAAGTATCCCGCATATCAAGGTTACCAAAAGAACACATCACTGACTAAACACTCAATCATGAAATAAACAAGCAGTTAAACAATATCACACATACAAGGTCAAGCCCTAACTCGTCACTCCCGAGGTTACAACTATCGCTACATAAGTCTTTGAAATGTTACGTCTCTTACTATCCCCAATATCTTAGGTAGCCTTATCGACTTCTATAAAACCCCTAAATCTTAAATCTTTTCAGGTACTTAGATCACAAGCGCTTGCTACCACGTTCTAGAGTGGTTACCGGATATCTCACCGGTATCATCCGGCTCAACTGTTTGATCCTCTAATCTGATGACCCAACTCGTGTCTGGTAGGTATCTCTCCAACTGAAATTCTCAAACTCAATTCCCAAACTTAGTCTCCGTGGAAAACCGAACTACACTCTCCAATAGGGTGAGGGAAACTAGTCCATCAGTCACTTTTAAACCGCTTTAAAACTTCCAATGGTTTTCCTTACACAAATCACTTCCAGATCCTTTGATGACCCTACGGAAAATAATCTATTCAATTTCCTTCCCTTCATTATGACCACTTGCTTCCGGCCTTATGAAAAGGTTCTGACTACACAATCAGGTCCAAGGTCTTAGACATCCACCAACACTTACCAAGTGCTCAATGCTCTTCGTATCACGACCCACTTGGTCTTGTCTTTTAATATTACTCAGTCATCTTATTCCGCATGTAAGGAATCGTCACCTTTACCCTTTTCAGGTCTAACACTCGAGACAACTAAAATCAAATCTAGTGGTCATCCTCTTTGTTCGCTTGGCATTGTTATATTATTTATAGATCTCTAATATATCGTTAGCTCTAACCCAGGCTTCCCACACATTACCCAAGATCTTAAGTGACATAGAATATGTCCGGAATGACGGTATTAGACACGAAGTGAACTTATATCACAGTTATTTGATCATAAATACTCGATAAATGCTAACACACCGTCAACATTGAACTCTTGTATCCTCCACCTTTATCGGACTAGTAATATCCCTCTAACTCAAAACGCAACTAGGCTCTGTTCCGACATAACGTTACACGTAAAATCTCCTCCGAGATTATGCTTTCCTTAAGCACGGTTACTAGGTTGCAAGTATGCTCCTGTCGCTTCTCTTTCTTATGTATCTTCGACTCAGGATGGTAGTTACTCACTTTGAGCTTTCTAGTGCAGGACATGCACAATACTTTTATTACATCATTAATTCTTTCCTAATCCATCCGGAAACTCACTCTAGGGTATTCCATTAGTATAGAAGTCCACACTACTAGTTTGGCAACATGTAACAAAGTCATCACCCTTCACTCGGATCCATAATAGGGTAGCAGTCTCCTTCTATTACCTCTACATGCACATAAATTTCCGTACAACATTTCCAGTCACTCACATAGCCTATCTCAAGTTTCTTTCAACTAGAATGCATTTCACCAACTATCATCATCTTAAACTCGACACGACATCCATCAGTACCCTTGAGCTTCTTGCTTTGTGGGTTAGGACCCACCACGCTTCCGCTGCGCTACTCTGATTATCCTGTAGTCACTCATTAATCCTAAGGACATTTTCTGTAAGTATAAAATGATTGACGCCAAAATTCTTTCTTCCAATTACACCATGAGTCTTATACGGATGAAGTATCAAGTACCTTCTTTACTTGCCTTAAGAAAATAAAACAACGATTGAAAAACAACTTCTTCCGCTTACTTTCTTAATTCTTCTACCACGGATCCAAACTCCCTGACTTGACCGGAGTTTGATCTTAACTAGTCAAGAAGTAACCCTTAAAACGTTTCTCTTTATACCTTTAATTTATCCAAGAAGATTGTTGTTGCCTACTTGAGGAAATCCTCTAAGGCTTCGGTAAAGCTACTCCATAGATCCCCAATCACAAATGTTTCTTCTTAACGGCACATAACTCGTCAATACCAAACAATACTTGCACGTCCTTGGTTGACATCGATCAGTCTATAATTATTATCTCAATTCCATACCTCTACTGGTATTAAACTTTTGGTGCACATCACCTACTAGATTAATCCTTTTATCCTTCTTTAGTTCGTGTTTCTTTCACTCTTCTGCTTCCTTTGGGACAACTCTATTTCTCAAGTCTCACTGTGCCATTTGCCTGACGTCAAAAGTCGTTCCTAACACTCCACGATAGATGGTAAGCGTCTTGTAGTTCCGATGACTTTTAATTACCTCCCAATTGTAGTCCCTTTACAAGGACCGTCGCTGTTGATGACCTATGTTCTGTTATAAATGGGGTTACCCTGGGCTCTTGAGTCCACCACACGATTCTTGCAAGCACAGGTTCCTTAATCGGTTTTGTTTGTAATATTTCCTTCCCATCTTTGTTGACTATGTTACAGGGCTTCGATCCTTTCGACACTGGCCTCGTGATTCCTCTTAGAATTCTTATCTTTAAAGAAGACAAAACGTCTCCAGGCTTGTGAAGTCTACCTTTCTGTCTTACATTAAGTTGTAAGTCTCTATTCCGTGTTAATTGTGATATGTCAAAATTTCCTTAGCTAGTAGGTAAACAATTGCTCATAATAATCCTTTTATACTTCTTTAGTTCGTTCTACCTTCCACCCTTCCGCTTTTTATGGGCTAACTCCATTTCTCTAGTCCGATTGTGTCATTCATATGGCATAAATAGTCGTTTCAAGTTTCCACGATAGCTTGCAAGCGTCTTCGAAACTCTTATGGCCGTAATGATCATCCACTTGCAGTTCCTTTTGCATGGACCCTCTGTGTTGATGGCTTAGGTCCCGTGATAATTCGGGTTACCCTGGACTCTCGAGTCCAGCAAGGTCGTTCTCCTCTACACATTTCTTCACTGAATTTAGTAGTAATATCGCCTTCATGAAACTCCATTGACCTTGCTACAAGCTTCCATTCTTTAGATATTGGCGTCGCGGTTTCTTTCAACTTCTTATATCTTTGAGGAGGTCAAAACCTCTCCACACTTGTAGGGTCTACCTTTTCGCTTTTACACTCAATTGTAGGTCTTTATTTAGTGCCTCTCGGATCCTCATATCCGGTTTGACACCCAATCTCTTCAGATCTCTCATGCTCATAATTGTCTATGGGGCATTTGCCACGATTGTAACGTCCTTTATCTCGCCCTCTTGGTTGTACTCCGTTCTACTTGTTTCTTGTTCTAAGGTTGTTATCTCCACTCGGAGATCTTCTCGTCTCCTGCATGACTCTTCAAATTCATCTCTCGGCTTCAAACAATCATGTCCGTGATATGACATTATATCCTTTCTATCTGAGCTGACTCGGGATCTTCTTCCTCATCTGATTATCCTTGTGGTGAAAATTATCCTAACATTTTTACTTCTTTGCTCATTCATTCTTCGGATGAATTATATGGGTCACCAGAACGTCCACCAAAGTATAATACTCATTCCAAGATTTGAGTTTATTGTCTCGTGTTGAAAACTCTTCAAGTCCGCTACCAATTTATAATGAGGCGATAATAGCTTCATTATATCACAACTAAAGGATACAAAATATCCTTTAGGATACTAACATGTCATACATATACATATATATATATATATATATATATATATATATATATATATATAATCATACATTAGAATATATCGATATAAGTCTATGTACTAACTCCCTATCATTCCAAGTTGCAGAGATCCACGGAGAACGATGGTGGTCCGACGCACTACTAATCCAACAACCCGACTATGCGTGTGTGTAAAAACAGAAATCCGTTTTGAAAATTTTAGACCCTTTTTGGGTTCTAGTTATTTTATACATTCGGTATTTCAGAAGATTTCAAGTGCCATTGTTGCCAACCTAGAGCTCTGATACCATATTGTAACACCCCAACTTCTCAAAACTCGGGGAGCTACTGGTTAGGACCTCACAATGGGTCCCGACCTTAGTTTGACAACAATTTTACTAGGATCTTACAACAAGGCACAAAAGTATTAAAACATTTGAGAACTTTAAACAATATATACATGAAGGATATGTATCAGTCTTACAAAGCAACGATACTAAAACGACGCATATAAAGAACATAAGACAACCTCGCCCCAACTACAAGAGTACGTGGACCCGGCTGACCATTCCCTCTGGATCTCTCTACAACTGTCTTAACCTGCAAGGCATCTACAAGCGGTACAAAACCGTTAGCTAACATTCTATGCATAAGTATAAAGGTAAAAGCACAAACACACAACATACACAATCAACATGCAACAATCAATCCTTTTATTATCTCTAATTAGGTGATATGTCATTACTAATGATACTTATTTTGTGACACGAGGAATTCCCAAAACTCGTCCCTGTCCCCGTTTACCAACGCGGAATGGTACTAATGCATTTGACCGTCTACCGAACTGGGCTGGTCGCAGGGAACCTCCTAGACTCTCGCAAGAGCTAGGTAGATGATGTCACGACCCGTTATCATACACTTGGGTCAATTACACAATATACTAAAGTCGGCCTATTCCGGTTCGTTATTTAAATTAACTAACAAACACCACTCATACACATCACACACATGCAAGAAGCCAGCTAAGTAAGTCCGTGGACTTACCTGAATCAGATCTCGACTCTCTTAATCACAACTCAATCTGTAATTGTATAACTCGGTTTCCTGTCAAAGGAGGCAAGTGTGCCAGCACACTTTCTAGGTAATTAGAAGTCTAAGACTTCTAAGATAGTAGATCCTATTAGAACAGAATTTAATATAGTACCAATTTATGATAAACTTACTATTTTACCCGTGGTCCCGAAACTTCCAAAAATTCCATAATTCATGCCTAAACCCTTATTTGACACTAAAAAGTCATATTCTAACTCCTAAAGATGATTTTGGTTACAAACTGGCAATTTACCCATTTTCCTATTTTCGGAAAGATCGTTAAGGTCCAACTTCGGCTTCAAATATGAAATTCGAATAATCTTATAAAAATTCAGAAATAATTTCCTAGATCATCAATGATATCTCATCTACTCCTAGGAGCAAGAATTTCTTAAAACTGTTCACCCTTCACTTCTACAAAAATTTTCAAAGTTGGTTAAAACACTTGAAGTTTCCTATACTTAGCCAAAATCTGAGTACACTTTGAAAAATCATAACTCCTAAACCACTCGCTGGATTTATCCCAAAATTTGATATGTTCTACTATAAAATCTTATCTATAATATATCCAAAATTCAGCAGAAAAGGAGATCAAAAGCCTATTCAAAACCATCTCACAAAACTGCATCACATGCTGTTTTTATCAACACTCAGCACACTTATAAAAACTGCATGAGGAGTCAACTTTGCAACATCAGAACTCTCAAACCGTAACTCCGATTCTTCCCAAATTTTAATGTGATCTACAAAAATATGTCAACTATATCATATCAAAAGTTCAAGCCCAACAGAGATCAAAAGCCTATTCAAAACTATCTCATAAAACCGCATCCCATGCTGTTTTTCTCAACTCAACACATTTATAAAACTTCATGAGGAGCCAACTTTGGGCAACCATATCTCCTAAACTATAACCCAGAATACTCTAAAAGTTCAGTATGTTATACTATGCAAGGTCAACTGTAACATATCCAAAGTGCAGCAACAAATGAGGAGTTTAACTTACCCAAATTGGAGTCCAAAGTTCACTGTTCGTCACATCCGAAAACTCATAAACTTAACAGCTCTTCTAGTCATCTTCCATGGCTGCTCTAGAAGGTTTAACGACACAAACATTGGTTCTAATCAGAACATGTATAGAGAGGGAAATGTAGTGCAGGGAGGTGCGGTGTTTACCCGACAAGAAAACTCGAGGAGATCATGAGTACGAAGACGTAGTTGTGACTCTGTCACATGGGCGTATCAGCAGCCTGCTCCCGGCGCGCCTGCAGATAAGGGTTGTCGCACCAGCGGCTGGTGTATGCTGCCCTCGCATTGGAGGAGACCGCCACAACTGTGTTGAGAGTCGCTGCCCCAAAGGTTTGGTTGTGAGAGGAGAGCAGTCGTGGGTGTTGGTTGCGTTGCTGAGCGGCAAGACTCGTCCAGGCTTGTTTATGTTGCTGAGCGGAAGTTCCTGAATGCGACCTCCTTGGCAGACAAGGGGAGGATCGAGAGTTGTGTGGTTTACTACTTGAAGACGAAGAGGAGGGCCTACTACCTTCGGCCACACGGACAAGCAGATGCAGCGGCTGCCGGCGACGACTACTGACCACCTAGGGCATCGAAGATGGAGGAGAGGAGAGGCAGAAGGAATGTGAGATCGGCTACTGGTTCCTGAGTTCGAAAGGAAGGGGAGATCTTCCCGTAACTGCTGGGACTTGTGTGGATGGTGTACGGTGTAGAGATGACGAAGCTGGCGCTCCCCGTATACGTGTGAAGGCTTGAAGCGGCTTAGGGGTTTCCAGTGGCTGTCCCTTTCTCGTTGGGCTCGTAATAAGGAAGCATGGCTGAGGTGGCGGCCCAACCTTGACAGCTGCGTGGAGGAGCTCGTCATGGGCCTTGTCATGGGCCTTGCCATGGGCTTGTCATGCAAGAGTGATCTTGTAGGAGTATTTTAAGAAGTGTTTTTATGTTTACAAAAGTTCACATAAAATCATAGATCACATAAAACCATAGCTATTGGTAAAAGAATATTTTATGTGATTAACTCTTCACATAAAATGACAAGATTTATGTTGACTCGGGATTTACCGGAAATTAAATTTCCGGGTATTACATGCCTTTTGTAGGCCCTCACGAAGAGCAAGTGCTTATGCTTCTATAACAGAATTAGCAACGCACCGTCCATGACCGGTAGCGAGTGGTACTGCTTGAGAGTTTCTATTGATATATCCAAAAGAGCATTGACTTGTGAATTTTTTCGCCGCATCAATTTTTTTTTTTCATTCCTCTACAATTCTAGAAAGCGATCCTCATTTATACACTATGATTTTATTTGGGTGGTAGAAGCCCAACATTCCTACCTTTTATTCTTTTGAAGTCTATTATAGTGAATTTTATCCCTTGGATCCAACCAAGATTATATTGTGACTTTGTTACTTCATTTAGCTTATTGGTAATACCGAGGAGAAAAACAACATAGTATTTTTTTGATGTTCTTGAAGGAAACTGTAGTTAATTAAGTCATTCAACGATCAAAAGCTTTACATTTATAAACTCGAACTAAATCCTAAACTACCTAGCGAAACCCGCAGTGTACGGGTCGTTTTGTAGAAAGGAAAGCATTCCGAGGTCGAACTCAAGGACTGAGGTGAAATTAAGTCATTCAACGATCAAAGATAGTGTGAATCTAGACTAAGATAAGATGAGAAATAAACAAAATGGAAAACACAATGTTTTTGGAGGGTTTTGGGTGATCAAACAAAGATCACAAGTATATGAACACAATCAAGCAAAACAAACACACACTAACACTAAAGATAGGAGAATGGAAATAACAAAGCGGATTCTAGAGTTTGGAAGTCCGGGTATGGCATAGACTCAAGCTATCTATTCATTCCTCGGATTAACTATGATATGTTGGGATTTAGCGTTTCTAGATTGGGATCAATTACCGGGTAGGTCTCATGATCCACTAGTCCATTCCTAAGGTCTCATCACCGGGTAAGTCTCTAAGAACCTAAGGATAGGAATTCTACACAAACCGGATTGTTACCTAGGGGTCTAACCTATCCTTACCGGGTAAGTCTCGGAAAGGGAAGTCCTAGTCAACTATCCTAGCACACTTAGTCCAATGGCGGCTTGTGAGGCTCACCACTACCTAGGGTTTGTCATCTTAGGTATCTAAGATCGGGAATCATCGGGTAGATCTCTTCCCTCACTTAGGTTGATAGCATTAGGTGATCCTAAGCTAAATTAAGCTCAACAAACACTAGGATTTCAACAACACAAGTCATCCAAGGGTAAAAATCTAGATTCATCCTATCATGCTTCTAGCCATAGCCCTTCTTTCCTTACTCTAGAACCGCAACCTATCTAGCCAACAACATTCATTTCAAGATCAATCTCTACAAATAAATCATGCTTGCAAGTCATGGTCAAATGATGAAGAACAATCCAAAGAAAAGACATTAAAAGCATAGAATAGAAATTACCAAATTCTTACAAGGCTCCAAGAGCAAATCCAACTTGACAACAATGAAAGCTTCACTCGAATCCACTCTAATCTCACTCTAAAACGAGAATCTACACTAATCTCTTCCAAGAACACCCCTAATGGGTGCTTGGAAGAGACGCAACAATGGCCAAATGTTTTGGGGAAGAAAGGTAGGTCAAAAGAGAGGAGAAGGATCCCCAATTACAGCCTGCAAAATCCTTTAAATACCCACTAGGATGCAAGAGCAATGGAAGAGATCGTGGCCAGCTGTCGATGTGGTCCTGGCAAGAACCACGGGCAAGTCCACGGCCGTGGAATGGGTCTAAACCGTGGTTTCTGACAGAAGCTTCTCCTAGGCTCGTTAAGCCATGCATGGTTTGTGTTTGCAAGGTTCCATGAGTCCTCCTTAGCCCTTAGCTTGCATTCCAATGAGTCCGGAAGTGTGTCATCTCGAGGAATGATCCTCGGATGTATCGATTAGGCTCTTAAATCTCCCAAAATACCTACAAAGCAAGCAAAAGTCCGAGTAGACGTCTATCTCGACAAAATACGTGATTTGAGTGCAAACGCCATGAACTAATGCTAAACCATGCATGAATGAGCGGAAAATCTATCTAAATGAGTGTCTAAATCTAGATCATAAATCGTGTTATCAAAATACCCCATACTTAAGGTTTGCTCGTCCCCGAGCAAATTCCCAAATATAGACTAAGAGATGACATGATTTATGTATGTAGAAAAATGGCAAAAATCTTTTTGGAGTTGTGCTTCTAATATTGGATCACCTTCATAGTCATGTTTCATGGCAATGGACAAGCAATTATGTATCAAATAAATGAAAGCATGGAAAGACAATTACACTTAACTTGATAGCATGCAATGAAATGTAAAGATGAAGAAGTCAAGATGATCATGAGTATATCCAATCTAAATCACTTAGTCTTACACACATGCAAGTAGGTCAAAAGGACTTGTAAAATAGAAGGCTAAGAAACGTTGTGATTAGGTGGGAATTTTCTAGGCTATGTGATGCTAATCCGGGAAAGGAACTAAACAACCACAACTTCACATTTCTTATCAACTTCCCGAAGTGCATATTTTTTCTTTATTTTCTTTTCTTTCTTTTCTTTTTCTTTTTTTCTTTTGAGACAATGGCATTGGTGTACAAAAGCCGAAACCTTGGTGATTAGCCGTCCTCGGGCTTTTTCTTAGTTTTCGAGGTGCATCCACACCGGGCACACATACCAAAGCTCGTTAGGACTATTGGTTTATTCGACTTTGGCAAGGCACCAACACCCGATTATGTGAAGTGTACCGAGTTACTTGTCATTTAAGCCAACGTCCCCAAACCTATATTTTTGGCTACACTTTCACAACAATTTCAGAACTTCATTCATGACATTCCTTTCATCAACAACTTCACCCCACACTTGCTTTTCACACACATCAACACACTAACATGCTCCTATTCCCGGATGGGTCAAAAGAGGTCAAATTTATCTCAATTGAGGTGCTCAAGCAACATGATTAAGATGAGAAGTAGAGGAAGATGAATTGCCTTAATCACTCCTAATTGATGTGTAAGAACTAGCATGCAATTTCGATTTTCAATCCTCAATTAAATCAAGGCAAGCATCATAATCACAAGTCATTCATGGAATTCA
>BSUD01000007.1:127550747-127829329 GCA_033239045.1 Fagopyrum esculentum
GCATGTCGGCCTTTTTATATCCCTCCTTATAGTGTTAAAGAACCTCACTCTCAAATGTGTCTTGCAATCACTTATATAGTGATAGGTTACATATGGATAACATATTCCATAAAGATAGAGGTCAATCTTAACACACTTATCATTCACCTATGGTAAATAAGAAAACTACAATTCACAATCTATCATACAAAGAGATATCCTTTATTCTGTTTAAAAGATATGATTATGTGGTTAGATTAATCATCTGGAATCTTGATCTTGTCATGTGTGTCCATATTTAACTCAAATTAGAGATTTGTAATATTTTCCAAAGATCAACGTAGATTTGCGGTCTTTTGTCCGTCGGATGCACCATCGGAGTACCTTTTTGAAACTCTGAAGGTGTCTTTTATGGTCTTATGCCATTGGCTCTGGTCATCTTACTTGTTCACTAAGATAAAACACTTTCCAAATATAAAATCTCATAAGTTTGTCGTTAGCAAAACTTTTAGAGAAATCTTTTGGACATTTCTCCTACAAGATATTTGATATGCTCTATTTTTTAGGAAGTGATTAGGGATTATAAAGCACACTTGGTGGTGCGTTTTGATAACAATACAAGTATTATATTTGATGCATATTGATGTAGGAGCATCTCCAAGACCAGGACCAACATCTCTTTTAAACAATGAGAAGAAGTTGAAGGCAAGGAGAGAAGCCATGATTATATGGAGAGCAAGATGATGTATTATAAAACAAAATGTACTAGAAGGTCCCGCATGCATCAATACATACATGCACATAGACGTACAAAGGAGAGAAGGATGTTTCAAAGGAAGGAGCCACACAACCCACACTATTCGGTTCAAGCATGCATAGACATGGAAGACCCCGGATCCACACTTCCCTCCCCGGATCATCCATGCAAATACGTGAAGAAGACCGGTGTTCTATCAATCTTGGAGCAGACCAATCATGCATCCTCACCAATTTGGGCCGACCATGTAAACATGTCCAACCTCGCCTCTTCTCAAATCCAGGCCAGTCATGCAAACGTTTCTGATCGAACACGCACACGTAAAGGATGGATACCCATGCATCTTTGGGCCAACCAAACATGGACATCAACAAGGGCCACTTAAGTGGCTAATTTTCGAACCTATACTTATTATTTCCAATCCATAAAAACATCTTTAATTATGGGTTAATTTTAGGCTCTTATTTGTTATTTTTTTACCCGTGTTTTCTTTCCCTATTTTGTAAATAATTTAAGTTTTCTAATAGAGAATCTTAAAGATAGATCGAAAGAATCATATTTCCACACGATATATTTGATTGATATAAGAAGATCTTATCTTATTAGAAGATAGATCTTATATTAGAGTAGAAGATCTAATCTTATTCTACATAAGATAGATCTTACCCTGATCTTTAACTCGTGGAGCACTCGAGCCTTACCCTATATATAGGGAATACACGACCACTTTATCGATCATCTAATACATAATCAAAACACATATTTTCAGTATTTGATTGTGCAATTTTTGTTTGGCTTTCGACACGGAGTAGAGAGTGAGTCACATCTAGTTCGTTATACCTTAGACTTGTTTAAGTCGTTTTGTTTGTGTCCACAAGTTGGAATCTCACCGAAATCCAACACCGAGTCCACATCAAGAACCGGACCCATATTGTATTTCAAAAGAACCAAACTTGTGCCCTATCACCGGAAAGACGACACCACCACTGTTTCACTAACTCAAAACTCTCAACGCCAGCACCAGTGGCCCCCTCCGGTACCACCAACACATCCTTAGCGGCACCAATACTCCCCAACATCCCTCTACAACCCTACATGGAGCCTTGTTGAACCCTTGTTCCGCCATCGGAACCCTATACACCTCATCCTGTCACCATAACTCAGCCACCGGAATGCCCCTACGTCACCCTCTCTCCACCAACAACCACCCAAACCGCCACCAGTCACCCCACCACCCAATCCACCACCAGTAACCAAAATCCTCACTAAACCCTCATCCAGCCGCTACAACCCTAACTTGAAACCCTCTCTTACACGTTAAACCCTAACTTGAAGCAAACCCACAACTCAAACCTATCTGAACCCAAACACAATACATGTGAACCTTTTTAGTTCGCTACCCCAAAACCCAAAATCCTACATGTTACCTTGCCCGAAACCAAACTCAAACCCAAAGCCCCAATTCGGTTGAAAACTGAAACCAAAGTCCACTCCCCGGTTCGAACCCGAACCACTTCTGCTCCTAAACCCGGTCCAATACCCTAGTTCACTCTAGTAGTCCTTGGTCTAGCCAAGTCAAGCCGCCGCCGGTTCGGTTCAAACTTTGTGTGATTTTTGTTCTTTTCGATTAAAAAGAATCAAAATATTTTTCTGTTATTAATAAAAAAAACATAATTCCAAAAAAAGGAAAGAAAAGAAAAGAACAATCATTCATTTATTTATTCATTCTAGTGTGTAATTTTGTTATGCTTTTTGGTTTGAAGACTTGAAGATCGAAGGTCAAAGATTGTGAGCTATTCCCGGGCTGTTTTGAAGCTGAAACGTACTTCACCCTCATCCTACCCACCCTCCACCAATTTACTTGATCTTACTTTGGCTACAACTGTCTTTTATAAGTTCTTATTTTTTATTGAGAAAGTCGGCGAGTGTAGTTTTGATAACATCACTTATAAATCCTTTTCCCTTTGAGATTACGTTCGGACTCCTATTATTGATTGTAGTTCCCAAATGCATTGACTTGTGCCTTGTTTGAGAATTCCACTTGAGATTGTAGGAGAACCTCACAAACTGGTTAAGATAAGCTTGAAGGCAACACAAATAGTGAGGGTAAAAGAGAGAAAATTCATCAGAGGATTATTTCTATTTACTAAATTGATACGTTCGCTTGTTTGAGTATGCCTTTGTCTACAGAAAAACAGCTTGGAGATAAATCCAACAATGCGGAAATGCAAGACTACATCAAACTCTTGAAGAAGCAACTAGATCAAGTCCTGACTAGATTAGATCAAGTAGAGACCAAGAATGCCACTGTACAACCAACGCCACCTCCATCACCTCTACCACCAGCTTTGGATGAGAAAGAGATCCACGAGTCTCCCTACTCCGTCCCCGTCGAGCCTTACACCCCAGAATTATGCAACTCCGACGGAATATCCAAAGAGACACCAACTTTGAAGACAAAGTTAAAGAAGCTCCCCGAGATGCAGACACGAAACATAAATGTTTTCAACAACAAAGATCAAGAACCCTCCATTTGAAGGCAAGTGTGACGCGGACATCTACCTAGCTTGAAAAGCAAAAGTAGAATAGATTTCGACTTGTCATAACATCCTAGAGGGACAAAAAGTACAATATGTTGCTTTTGAATTTATAAACTAAGCTTTAATTTGGTGGACTAACCTTGTGAAGGAAAGAAGACAAGCCTTAGATGTGGATATTACCACATGGTAACAAATGAAGGTTTTCATGAGGGTCCGCTTTGTCCCAGCGCACCATCGAAGAGAGCTCTGCCAAAGGCTAGAGAACCTTAAACAAGGTTCAATGAGTGGGAATAAGCATATAGTGTCATGGAAATGACAATGATTTGGGCTGATTGAAGCTTTCATACAAAGTTGGTTGTATGTTATTTTATAATTAAAGCTCATATTCAAGTTAATTTGTGTTATATTCCTTGCTTATAACGTTGCTTGTATGTTGTTTTCTACCTAGTTTGATCATCTAAGTAGTTTAATCTCATATAAGGTGCTAAGGTTTGTTGGTTCCGGGTTTGGGTCACTAATCCAATAGTAAACATAATAGGCATAAGCGGGTTGTGAATGTCTTTATGAAAAGGAATATAACTATATAATCAAGATTAACGGGTTGTTTGTCTTTTATATATATATCTCCATCCTTGTTTGAATGCTAGCTTGTGATTTGATCTAATAGGTCTACGGATTAGAGAACTTGTTAAGTTATCTTAAGGTTGGTTGACTTAATGTATGTAATATCAAGATGAGAACAAATATTTGAAAACTTCTTAAAAGAACCAACCAATTTGTGTGAAAGTGGATATTTAACCAAGTGTAGTGTTTTCTCTCAATTGAATCATCATCATCTTTTCTATTTTGCATGCTTTTGTCTTGTCACTTTTACAATCACAACCCCCTACCCCCTTGTTACATATAATTGGTAATCTTAATCACATTTTTGCTTTATTTACTCTCATTCTCTCTTGGGTTCGATCCTGTTACACCCTAGGAATTGTGAGGACCACACAAGACACTGAGGTGGCTCCCCTTGGACAGGTGGTGATAACCGAGGGGATCAAGGTTGATCCGGAAAGGGTTTCCTTGATAGGCATACCACTTGCTTGTGTAAGGAGGAAGACCACCCAATGTGTGGAGTCCGAGTCGTGTCCATAAAGTTTGGAAGGGTAAATTGACAACCGCCTCGATTTTAGAACAGAGAGTATTAACGGCTATAAAGTATATTATGACGCATCTAGGCTAGGCTTCGAATGTTTCTTGTGGCCAAGAGGTAAGGCTATATCATACGCATCTCGGTAGTCGAGGCCGTATGAGGAGAACTACCGACTCATGACCTAAGTTTGGTTGCAGTAGTCACGCCCTTAAGATTTGACGACATTATCGGTATGGAGCTACGTGTCAGACTTCACAAACTATAAGAGTTTGAAGTACATATTCACACAGTGAGAGTTGAATAACCGCCAGAGGAGATGGCTAGAGCTAACCAAGGACTTTGATCTTGAGATATTTTACCATCCGGGGAAGGCGAATGTGGTCCTTAACGCCCTTAGCACGAAGATGCCTCGAGAGAAGGCGAAAGCCCGATTGACGGTTCAACCTTAGTTATAGAGGAATCTTGATTGGCTAGAGTTGGATATCCAATTCCCGGATATGGATAGTCACTTATCCACTTTGGGGATACTACCTGGTTTGTTGGAAGAGAACCGATAGAAGCAAGAGAGTTGTCCGACACTAACAAGGATGGGAGATAGGATGTCTTGAGGCGAGGCACCATAGTTTACCATAGGTGCTGACGAGGTGATGAGACGTCAGGAGCATGTATGTGTGCCGTCAGACAAAGAGCTGAGACAACAAATTCTAGGGAAGGCTCACAATAAACCTTACTTAGTACACCCATGTGCGAGTAAGATGTATCAGGACGTGAGACGTTCTTACCGGTGAAGTGGGTTGAAGCCCGATGTGGCTAGATATGTAGCATAGTGTGCGACATGTCAACGGGTCAAGATTGAGCACGTAGATCAGGAGGAGAGTTATATCCACTACCAATACAGTAGTGGAAATGGGAGCACATCTCCAAGGATTTTGTCACCAGTTTGAGGCCGAGTAGGAGCTTCGACGTGATCTTGGTTTTGGTAGATCGATTGATAAAGACCGTACGCTTCATTCCTATTAAGGAAACATGGTTAGTGAGTTGGTTAGATGAGGAGTTCACTAAGAAGATAGTGAGATTTCAAGAGGGTACCGAGCACCATCATCTCGGATAGAAATGGACGGTTCACCTCAAGGTTTTGGCAGCAGGTTCACGTTGTCTTAGGTACGAGCCTTCACTTCACGACAGCTTATCATCCTCAGACGAACGGTCAGTCTGAGAGGACTATATATACGTTGGAGGATATGTTGAGAGCATGTGTTCTAGACTAGGGACAGTTGTGGCTATATCACCTCCCTTTGATCGAGTTTTCATATAATAACAACTGACATCCGTTGATCAGGATGGCTCCTTATAAGGCGTTGTAAGGGCGGAGATGTCGAACAACTCTATGATGGGATAAGCCGAGTAGCGCTAGCGGAGTAGCTCCTGAGCATAAACAAGACGACATTGCACGAATAGCGTTGATCCGAGAGCGCATGCTAGCCATGCAGAGTCGTCATAAGTCTTATGTTTATAAGATGCGCTGACCTCTAGAGTTTAGAGTGGGAGTTTAGGTCTGGTTGAGAGTATCACCGAAGTAGGGCGTCAAATGTTTTGGCATTAAGGGAAAGTTGAGTCCTCGATATGTCAGAACTTTTGAGGTTATAAAGCGAGTTGGAGAGGTGGCATACAAACTCGCGTTGTCACTGAGACTAGAGGGTGTTCATCCGGTCTTTCATGTGTCTCAAAGACGATAGTACATACTAGACCCGAGACACATCATTACTTACTAGGAACTGGTGGTTTTTCGCCACTTAGCGTGCGTGCAAATAAACTTTAAATTTATAAAACTAGAATCAAGCAAGCGAACCCACAGTGTACGGATCGATATAGTTGAGCAAGAATTCCAGAGTATCGAACACAGGAATTTGGGGGGAACAAATTCGATTTCAGATTATCAAGCAGGTAAATGTAAGAGCTTTGCAAATTATTGGGGAAACAACAATCCTAAAGATCCAAGTATCCAGCTGTGGCTATCGATTCAAGATATACTAATGATATAAGGACAGAGTTGAGGTATGCAAAGGTATGCTAATGTAAGGTAATCGTACGGTGAAGTTCCAAAAACCTTATATGACTCACCTACAAGACACTCTCTATAAAGGTTGTTGAGGCTTCAATATAGAAAGGTTCTAAAGGTAAGAATTAATGTCAAATACCCAAACTTGTAATCCAAGGATCAAGACTAACTAAACCGATTACGGTTATGACACTCACAATCGAGGTAGAGGTTGTTGAGGCTTCACTACCACCTAGAAAAGGCAAGCCTAAACTAAGTTAAAGCAAATCTTTAACTTTGGATTAAAGTAAAAGCAAGTTCGTAAACTTAAGGGAAATCACGGTTAGTTCTTGAGGTTCCACGGCCGTGGACTCAATAACAGGCCGTAATTTAGGGTTCGTCGGCGATTCTCTCTAACTCTCAGGGTCCAATCTATTTACGATCGATCTATCATCATCTAAGCCACAACTATCAACCCTTCACCTTAGAATTGTTAAGGGTTTTTAGCCAACAATAGTCATAATGATATCAAATTCAAGGTTTAAAAGATTGAAGGATGAAAAACTCCGAAAACTTTCAATAAACTTCAAACCAATCTCAAAGTCACAATCAAGAACAAATATCGTCACTAGATTTGGAATAGAACAAACAAAACACAATCTTAGATAAGAAGGAAGAACGGGATGTCAATCCGTCTTCTAAATCAAACCTAAACAAGAAGAGGAATCTTCTTGCAAACACTCTTCCGAATCTTCAATCTTCCGTCAATCCGGAAATCTCAATCACAATCGCCACCAAAGTGTGAGATTAGAGCAACTCCAAGGATGAGCGCAAAGTACGTCTTTTGCAAAAGTCGCAAGAATCTCTAAGTCACGGCGTGGGCGAAAGTGCGTCTAAGCAAAGGTGTAAACCCAGGTCTAAAGCGAGGTGACGGAATCTCTCTTCGTCCGTCCTTTTATAGTGTATGATGAAATAGCGGCCCGGCCCAATCCTTTAAAAGATCGTGGCTTAAAGTGTGGCAAAAAAGATCGCCAAGATCACGGTCGTGGAAGATTCCACGACCGTAATTTAGAGCGTGGAAATCAACACGGTTTGAACCATCTTCTCCACGGCCGTAGAAGTTGCTGGAATGAACCACGCTTCCTTAGACATGGTTCCACGGCCGTGGAACTGAACGTGAAAAGTAGTACGGCCGTATTTTAGAGCGTGGTTTAGGGCAAGAACGTAATTCTTCCCTAGCTTCGTGCACTCTCCAAGTTAACACTCCTTTTGCTCCTAAGAATGTCCTCAATCCATGGACATTGCTCAACAACTCCATCTTTGCTCGATTCCGTTCGGAAATAGCTCTCAATCACCTATAATCAACATAAAGCTTGTGTAGATCTCTATATCGACATTATAGGCAAACTAGCTCACAAATGCATCAATGCTCAATCAATGACTATCAATATGAATCAAATACACTTAGAAAACGTGCCTAAAATATCACAATATTTCGTGCCAACAAATAACCCCATACTTGCAACTTGCTTGTCCCTAAGCAAGGTCTTTCAAAAGCTTTAAAACAAGAGTTAGGATGAAATATGTGTACCTTCTCAAAGCAATACTTCTTTTGGATGAATGTGCCTTCTAAACAATAGATCATTCTCAAATCTTGCTTCAATCGTTTATAGGACTTTCATACACTTAATCAAAGAGTAAAGAGTAAAGAAAACTCATGAATCAATCAAACTTCCATACAAACATCATAACCCTTAAATATTATCAAAATCAATCATAAGGAACTTCAATTTAGATCACCAAGTCATATAACATTCTTTTGATCTTAAGGACTTTCAAAGAAAAAGGTCTAGAATGTGGAAAGGGAAGGAAACTTTAAGGAATGTGGTGCATGAATCCGGGAAAGTGGACAACTACTCTTTTCTTCTTCACTTGCGGTTTCCGCAACACCTTCAACTTAGAGCTTCACTATCTTCTTTTCATTTTTCGACTTTACTTTTGGAGTTATGGATAGAGGTGCACAAAAACCGAAGCCTAGGAGATTGGCGTTTCTCAATTTTTATGAGATGCCTCAAACCCTTAGCGCACATACCATAATCCGCTAGGAATATCGCTCAATCCGACTTTGGCAAGACACAAACACCCGGCTATGTGAATGGTGCCGAGTTACTCATCATCATGATTGACTTCCCCAAACCTACAATTTCTTTCTATTCTTTTGATTGCAAATAATTGCTCTCATGGCCCTCCCACATCAAACATGCCTTTTTCATTCACTTCTCCGAATTCCCGGATAGGTAAAGCAGGTCAATATTTCAATGAGGAGCTAAATAATCAAACAAAGAAGAAAGAAAAATTGAATTGCCTTAATCATCTCAACAAGAAGCATAAGAACTTATAGTGTGATTTCAACTTCAATTCCTCAACATGATTTAAGTAACATTTATCACATTATGAAACTTGCAAAAGAGGCATAATCAACTCATTCAAATTCTTTTCAATTCACTATTCGTTTAAGCATGCAATTGTCATCAAACTCAATTCACAAGTAGCGATTATCATGGAAATCATCTCAATTCCTTAGAAGCACAAAATTTTTCAAAATTTTTCAATTTTTATGGTTTTTCAAACTCTTTTTCATGCAATGCAATAATGAAACGTGCAACAATATAATGAACATGCAATGATAGTCTCGATAGAAGCAAACATAGTGAGTAAGAGTTATTACAACTTTTAGTCACACCCCACCCCATACTTAGGACGAACATTGTCCCTAATGTTCAAATAAAAGAAAGAAAAGAAAGAAAAGAAAAAGAAACTCACAAAATGGCGGTGGAGCGGCTAAAACTGTCGGTCATGCAATCAATCACTGCAGCGCTGGTGGAGGCGGGAATGGAGAGAAGCTAGGATCATAAAACCGCCCAAACTGCTGGCGGTAGACATCTCTCATCATGTGATCGAGGTCATCCAAGCGTCCATCTCTAGCATCGGCTCGAATCTCCAATGCTCCTACTCTCTCCGAAAGACCAGTAGCCCAATCCGGCATCTGCTCATACCATCCCGGAGCATGACTGTACCACTCTGGAGCGTCGGATGGTGCTGGTGCTGGTGCAGATGGTTTCTGTGTAGCCCATGGAGGTGGAGCTCCATACCATGCAAGAGGTGTCTCTGCCCAAGTGGGTCTCTCACTCACGTTGGCGCGGCAAGAAGACGAGCCTGAAGCTCTAGCGGGACGTGGAGAACGTCTAGGCACATCGGGGGCTGCATCCGGCTGATCCGGAAACGTGCCAAACTCCTGCTCGGCTCCTCCTCCACCCTCAAACTGATCCCTCATCTCCTCCTCCTTAACTACGGGCGGTGGTGGGACATATGGAGGAGCTGCAATCATGTTCGTATGCATAGCAACGAACGTCTCCTTCCAATTATAGCGTCCAACCATAATGGAGTACTCCTGTAGCCACTCAATACCCCTACCCGTCCTGCTCTCCCAAGGCATGGCCGCATAAGGCGGACCTCTATGTGTGGGGAAGATGAGACCTCTAGTCATGAAGGCATGAAGTCCTAAGGGTACGGCTGGTATGCGGGTACAGGCAGAAAAATCAACTCCCAATGCCCTAGCAAGGTGGGTAACTATCCCACCATATCCAATGTTGCCCTTCCTCTTGTTTTTAAGCTTGCTCATAGTAGCAGCTAAGAGGGTGGCACAGTCAGCTCGGCGCCCATACAGCATGGAGTACAACAGAAATAGCTCATCCGTCTTGATCTTTTGGGGCGTCTCCGTCCTAGGGAAGAGACACTCCGAAAGAACACGGTGAGCAATCTTCAAGGCTAAGTGGTACATCAACTTAGCCTTGGTGTCAGCTGGTTGCCAGCGGTCCTCGCTGGCGTATATCATAGCAACTTCCTCCCAAAAATCTTTGGCGTAAACACCACTAGGAAAGCGACCATTGAAGGTCTCATGGAACCCAAAGAAGGTCCCGAACTCACGGATGGTAAAATCATAGTTTCTTTCCATAAGACGGAAAGAAACGGTTCTATCCACATGGCTGTGCTCGAAAGACGTCACAACCTCCCTCGTAATCTCCTCATAGGCGTCTTCTCGGATAGCCGAGAAGACAACTAGTCCGGGTCTATCCAAGAACCAAGTAAGGTCATCTATAATGTTAAGAGGAGCTAGATCCTCTAACAGTAGGTACCTAGGTCCAATCACAGCCCTCTCATGGATCCTTTCGAATGCATCAAGGTGATCCTCATGAATGGTCGGTACTCTAGGGCTAGGAGGTGAGGGTGATGAAGGTGATGATGGAGGTGAAGGGGAAGAGGGTGGTGGTGCTCTAGAGGATGAAGAAGAAGAGGGACTACCCTTCCTCTTCTTGTTTTGGTCATTCTTCTTCTCCTTTATTCTCCCAGAAACTCTCCTCACAAAGTCCATCACTGTTCAAAATTACGGTCTGTTCTTGAGGATTCCACGGCCGTGGAACTAGCAGCGACCGTGGTTCGTCTGGTTTTTTCGCAAATCTCAGAAATCAACACTCAAACTCAGCAATCAGGCAGCCCTAGTCTAGTTCCTTCCAATTTCAATCAGTTCTTCCTAAAATTTCTAGCAAAACGAACCAAATCGACAAAGATCAAGAAGAGGGAAAAAAACCTAGGTTTCGGATTTTAAAATCCGAATTGTGCGTTCTGTGGTGATTTGCCGCTCGATTTGTTGCTTGGATCTTGTTGGTGGTTGAATTTGCTTCAATTTGGGAAGAAGAATCGTTGAAAACGATTAAGGAACGAAGATTTGGGAGGAAGGGCGTGGATTCGGCGTTTTGGGTCGTGGAATTGGGTATTTGTGGAGTGTTTTGGTGAAGAATGTGGTTTATATAGTGACAGGCAAAATTTTGAAAATCACGGTCTATCGGGGGGTTCCACGGCCGTGGAAATGTACGGAACCGTGGTTTTGGTGATTTTTCAAAGACTTTTGGAAATTACGGTCACTGTAGCTGTCACGACCATGGTTTAGGCCGTGGAACTCTCTGTAATGCTCCAAAGTCCAAGTTTCGTCACTTTTCTTCAACATTATTCTTCCCTTTTCCTTTTCCATCGTTCCTACATCCAAAAACACGAACATACCGGAAGAAATCGAGGCAAAACAAAGCAAAAACGTCTAAACTAAGCTAAACTATGAATTGAAAACAAAAACGAAAATGCAATACCTTGGGTTGCCTCCCAGGAAGCGCTTTGTTTAAGGTCCGTAGCTAGACCAATCTCGCACTTATTCGAGTGCGGTAGGCGCGAACTCTTCAGCTTGGAGTTCCGGCGTATACTTCTTGAGTCGTTGGCCGTTCACCTTAAAGCTTCCGCCCGCTTCATCCCATACTTCAACTGCACCATGGGGGAAAATACGCTTAATTAGAAAAGGTCCGGTCCAACGAGATTTGAGCTTACCTGGAAAGAGACGAAGCCTTGAATTGAAGAGGAGAACTTGATCTCCTTCTTTGAAGTCCTTTGGAATGATATGCTTATCATGCCAACGCTTTGCTCTCTCCTTATAGATCTTGGCGTTTTCATAAGCGTTCAAGCGGAGTTCGTCCAGCTCATTAAGGTCTAGGAGACGCTTCTCTCCCGCTTCCTTCATGCTGAAATTCAACCACTTGATAGCCCAAAACGCCTTATGCTCCAACTCTACCGGCAAGTGACAAGACTTCCCATACACAAGGTTGTATGGTGTGGTTCCTATGAGAGTCTTGTACGCAGTCCGGACGCCCACAATGCATCGTCAAGCTTCAAAGACCAATCCTTCCTAGTCCTTGAAACCGTCTTCTCTAGAATTCCTTTGATCTCCCTATTTGAGATCTCAACTTGTCCACTAGTTTGTGGATGATAAGGGGTGACGATCTTGTGAGTAACCCCATACTTAGCTAGAAGAGCTTCAAAGCGCCGGGCAATGAAGTGAGAACCTCCATCACTAATGATAGTCATTGGCGTCCCAAATCGCGGGAAGATGGTCTTGTTAAAGAACTTAACCACCACCATGGCATCATTGGTGGGAGAGGCAATTGCTTCCACCCATCTAGAAACATAATCTACCGTCAATAGTATGTATTGGTTTCCACAAAAGGATGGGAATGGTCCCATAAAATCTACTCCCCAAACATCGAAAATCTCCACCTCTTGGATGTTGTTGAGGGGCATCTCATTCCTCCTAGAGATATTACCTGTTCTTTGACAAGCATCGCAGCAAGAAACAAAGGATTGCACATCTCTAAATAAAGTAGGCCAAAAAATCCAGATTACAATACCTTTGCGCTAGTCTTGTTCGAACTAGCGTGTCCTCCACAAGGTAGTGAATGACAATGGCGGATGACACTTTGCATCTCATCTTCCGGCACACATCGCCGAATGATGCCATCCGGACCTCTCTTAAAGAGGAGAGGCTCGTTCCAAAAGTATTCCCGGACATCCTTAAAGAATTTCTTCCTTTGTGCGTAGGATAATCCGGGCGGTATCTCCTGACAAACCAAATAGTTAACAAAATCAGCAAACCATGGTTCGTTACCTTTGGAGATCACGTCAATACACTCCTCTATAATGTGTAGGTGTTCGTCCGGGAAGGAGTTATCGATGGGTAAATGGTCGTCCTCTAGATGTGTTAGGCGACTCAAATGATCCGCAACAGAATTTTCTGAACCTTTCTTGTCGCGGATCTCTAGATCGAATTCTTGTAGGAGAAGAATCCATCTAATTAGCCTTGGCTTCGCATCTTTCTTCGCAAGGAGGTACCGGATCGCAACATGATCCGTGTAGACAATCACCTTTGCACCTACAAGATAAGAGCGAAACTTGTCAATAGCATAGACAATGGCTAAAAACTCTTTTTCGGTAGTGGCGTAATTGAGCTGCGCTTCATCTAGCGTCTTGCTAGCATAGTATATGGCATGGGTTCGCCCTTCCTTTCGTTGTCCAAGGAAGGCTCCTATAGCTACGTCACTAGCATCGCACATAACCTCAAAGGGAAGAGTCCAATCCGGAGGTTGGATAATAGGTGCTGAAATTAGAGCTTGCCGAATGGTGTTAAACGCATCCAAACATTCCTGCGAAAACTCAAAAACTGCATCCTTCATCAATAGATTAGTGAGCGGTTTTGATATTTTAGAAAAGTCTTTAATGAAGCGTCTATAGAATCCAGCATGTCCTAAAAAACTTCTTATCCCTTTCACCGAAGTTGGGGGAGGAAGCTTTTCTATGGTCTCTATCTTAGCCTTATCCACCTCTATCCCTCTACTAGAGATTAAGTGACCTAATACGATTCCTTCCTTAACCATAAATTGACACTTCTCCCAATTAAGAACTAGATTAGTGTCTTCACACCTTTGTAAAACAAGAGAAAGGTTAGAAAGGCAATCGTTAAAAGAGGAACCGTAAACGGAGAAATCGTCCATGAAGACCTCCATGATTTCCTCTATGTATTCGGAGAAGATGGCCATCATGCACCTTTGAAAGGTGGCTGGAGCGTTGCAAAGCCCGAACGGCATTCTCCTATAAGCGAACGTACCCCACGGGCACGTGAATGTGGTCTTCTCTTGATCATCCGGGTGTATCGGAATCTGAAAGAAACCACTATAACCGTCAAGGTAGCAAAAATGTGAATGTTGTGCTAACCTTTCAAGCATTTGATCAATGAATGGCAATGGGAAGTGATCCTTCCTCGTTGCATTGTTAAGCTTGCGGTAGTCAATGCACATCCGCCATCCTGTTACGGTTCGGGTAGAAATGAGTTCGTTGTTTTTGTTGGTGATGACCGTCATTTCTCCCTTCTTCGGAACTACTTGAACCGGACTCACCCACTTACTATCGGAGATAGGATAGATGATACCTGCATCAAGAAGTTTAAGAATTTCCTTCTTGACAACCTCCTTCATGGTCGGATTTAACCGCCTTTGAGGTTGTCTTGAAGTTCTAAAGTCTTCCTCCATTAATATTTTGTGCATGCATAGGGAGGGTTTAATTCCTACTAAGTCCTCAATAGTGTAGCCTAAAGCTTTCCTATGTTTCCTAAGGACGATCATGAGCTGATTATGTTCATCTATGCTTAGATCGGAACTAACAATTACCAGAAAGGTATAATTAGGTCCTAGGAAAGCGTACCTTAGATGAGTAGGAAGTGGTTTGAGTTCCATTGCTTTCGGAGCTTCCAATGATCCTTGAGGAGCATCCGATGTCTCCTTAGAAGTTTCTAAGGGTGTTGAAGGTGTAGGAGAAGAATCGAAGGAAGTTGAAGAAGTGTCTCAAACATCCCCTTTCACGGCCAAAATTACGGTTTCCTCATGTCCTCCACGGCCGTGGTTTAGGGCGTGGAAGGTGGTCACGGTTGCTCTGCCTCCTCCACGACCGTGTAACCCCCTGGAGTGAGCCACGCTTTGGGTTGTGAGATCCACGGCCGTGGAATATAGTGTATGGCCGTAGATTCTCACATTTTCTGTCTCATCGTGGAGTTTTTCAAACTCCACTTCACCCATCTCTTCTTGTGCTTCTAAGGCTTCAATTGTCTCATTGCACTCCTCTTCTTCCCCTACATTCGTTAGACTCATAGTAATGACCTTTTGCAAAGGATATTTGAAGAGAATAGCACTTACCTCCTCTCTAGACAACCCTTCTTCATCTTGGATATTGAATATATCCTCATCAAAGATTGACTCCTTCACTAGAGTGGAAAGAACGAACTCTACCTTCTCTTCTCCTATGTCAAAGGCGAGTCTAGCATTCTTGCAATCGACTATGCAGCCGGAAGTTGCAAGAAACGGTCTTCCGAGTATGATCGGGACCGGACTATCTGCAGGAATGTCAAGCACGACAAAATCAATGGGAACAAAGAATTTACCTAGCTTGACTAGGACGTCTTCTACAATACCGACGGGACGAGTGATGGATCGATCCGCCATGTACAACGTCATCTTCACCGGTTTAGGGTCGCCTAAACCGATCTTCCTACACAATGCAAGTGGTATGATGCTCACACTTGCTCCCAAATCACATAGCGCATCGTATGTGACATCTCCCACTCCTATGGGAATGCAAAATGACCCCGGATCCTTTAGCTTTGGGGGCATTTTCTCCTTCATGGTTTTGATGAGATCCGAAGAATCCGAACTCATCTTAACCTCACCGAAATCTTCTAGCTTCCTCTTGTTGGAGATGAGCTCCTTCAAGAACTTGCCATAAGCCGACATACCTACAATAGCATCAATAAAGGGTATATTAATATGCAGCTTGCTCATGAGTTCTATGAACTTACCAAACTGTTTATCTAGGCGCGCTCTCGCTCTAGATTGAGGGAATGATAGGGGAGGTTTGTAAGCTGGAGGAGGAACGTAGACATCTTCCTTCTCCTTCCCCTTCTCTTTGTCTTTCTCTACAGGGACTTCAACGAACTTAGGCTGTGGATCGGTGGTAGTCACTCCGCTCCTAGTTGTGATTGCCATCACCCTTCCCTTAGGGTTGTCCTCCGTCTTTCCTGGAAGTTTCCCTTGATTCCTAGGAACTTCCTCCGCATGGATGAACATTTGGTTTTCCAAAACCTTTTGGGCTTTATCAACCTTAGAAATTTGATCATCAACCTTAATGATGCGGTTCTCCAAACCTTGAAGCTTTCCCAAGATCGTTTCCAGTATGGGATCGGGCTTCTCCTTCCCCGAAGTGTTTCCTCCATTAGATGTTTGCCCCTGGCTTTTCAAAGGAGTAGAGGAAGAGGAAGGTGGAGTTAGTGAATTCGAATTGGAAGGATAAGAGTTACCGGATTTTTGTTGATTGGAGCGCCAATTGTTGGTGTTTGAACCCCTATTGTTGTTCCAGTTGTTGTTCCGGTTGTTGTTGCCATTCCAGTTGTTCCGGTTATTGTTGTTGTTGTTGCGGTTTGTGTTCTCACCGCCATTGTTGTTGTTGCCCAAATAGCCAACATCCTTGCCTTGTTGCTTTGGAAAGTTGGTCTTGATAGCCTCCTTCAACTCTTTGATCTCATTGTTGAGGGAGAAAATCTGATTTTGAGATTCATGTGTGAGCTTTGCTCCTTGCTCCACACGATTTCCCTCCGCTTTCCGGTGGGAATACTTCTCTATGACCCTTGCTTGCTTCTCAATGAAGTCCCAAGCGTCATCTTCCCTCATGTCCATGAATGTTCCACATGAGAGGGATTGGAGGTTGAATTGCGTCCCCGCATCCAGCCCCTTGTAGTAAATCTCCAGCAATGCAAGCTTGGATATGCCATGATGAGGGCAATCCAATAACAAATCCTGAAACCTTTCCCATGATTGAAACAAACTCTCGTTAGATCTCATGGAAAATGCATTGATCTTACCTCTAAGTTCCGCCGTTTTGGATGGCGGAAAGAATTTGGTGAGGAACTCCGTGGAAAGGTCTTCCCACGTGTCTAGTTTCCCCCTAGGAAGAGCTTGGTACCAAGACAACGCTTTCCCCTTCAAGGAGAAGAAGAAAGGCTTGAGCTTATAGTTGTTGGTAGTAGCACTCTTTGGTCTCATTGTCTCCATCATACACTCAAAGTTTTGCAAGTGTTGGTGTGGAGATTCAGCGCTTGTCCCGCCAAATTGGTTTTGGCAAACAAGAGTAATAACTTGAGGGTTGAAGCTAAACCCTTGCACATCATCAGCATCAAAGTTCACACCTAGACGGCGTGGTTGCTGCGTTGGATCCATCCTTTGGCCAAGAGTTCTTGGCTCATCATCTACACGGTTCACCCTTACATTCCTAGGTGGAATGCGTCGGTTTGCGGTCGTCCGTGGAGCGAATGGATTCACATTGATCCTTGGATCAATCTCCTCTAACGGTGGCATGGAAGAGTCGCTATCATCAGCGGATGAATGACCCCTATTCGACCTTACTGATCTCTTTGAGGATTTCTTGCTCCCCTTATTCTTAAGGTTGCTTATTTCTATCCTTATCTGGAACATCATGTCCTTCAGATCATTGACTTGGGATTGATGACGGTCCATCTCATCCCGGCGCATATTCTCATTCCATTGGAGTTGAGCTTCTTTCTCCACTAACTCCGCTTGAAGATCACGTTTGTGTTCTTCAACCATCTTCTTTTCCTTACGCTTTTGTCTTAAAGTCCTCTCAAGCTCTTGATCAAGAGGTAAGAGATCTTCGGTGTTCCTAGACCTGCGCATGCACTCAAAAAGATATCAAATAACGAGAGCAAGCTCCCAAGCTTGACAACCGGCTACCGAATTCGGCCTAGACCAAATCCCCAGCAACGGCGCCAAAAACTTGTTCGCCACTTAGCGTGCGTGCAAATAAGCTTTAAATTTATAAAACTAGAATCAAGCAAGTGAACCCGCAGTGTACGGATCGATATAGTTGAGCAAGAATTCCAGAGTATCAAACACAGGGATTTGGGGGAACAAATTCGATTTCAGATTATCAAGTAGGTAAATGTAAGAGCTTTGCAAATTATTGGGGAAACAACAATTCTAAAGATCCAAGTATCCAGCTGTGGCTATCGATTCAAGATATACTAATGATATAAGGACAGAGTTGAGGTATGCAAAGGTATGCTAATGTAAGGTAATCGTACGGTGAAGTTCCAAAAACCTTATATGACTCACCTACAAGACACTCTCTATAAAGGTTGTTGAGGCTTCAATATAGAAAGGTTCTAAAGGTAAGAATTAATGTCAAATACCCAAACTTGTAATCCAAGGATCAAGACTAACTAAACCGATTACGGTTATGACACTCACAATCGAGGTAGAGGTTGTTGAGGCTTCACTACCACCTAGAAAAGGCAAGCCTAAACTAAGTTAAAGCAAATCTTTAACTTTGGATTAAAGTAAAAGCAAGTTCGTAAACTTAAGGGAAATCGTGGTTAGTTCTTGAGGTTCCACGGCCGTGGACTCAAGAACAGGCCGTAATTTAGGGTTCGTCGGCGATTCTCTCTAACTCTCAGGGTCCAATCTATTTACGATCGATCTATCATCATCTAAGCCACAACTATCAACCCTTCACCTTAGAATTGTTAAGGGTTTTTAGCCAACAATAGTCATAATGATATCAAATTCAAGGTTTAAAAGATTGAAGGATGAAAACTTCCGAAAACTTTCAATAAACTTCAAACCAATCTCAAAGTCACAATCAAGAACAAATATCGTCACTAGATTCGGAATAGAACAAACAAAACACAATCTTAGATAAGAAGGAAGAACGGGATGTCAATCCATCTTCTAAATCAAACCTAAACAAGAAGAGGAATCTTCTTGCAAACACTCTTCCGAATCTTCAATCTTCCGTCAATCCGGAAATCTCAATCACAATCGCCACCAAAGTGTGAGATTAGAGCAACTCCAAGGATGAGCGCAAAGTACGTCTTTTGCAAAAGTCGCAAGAATCTCTAAGTCACGGCGTGGGCGAAAGTGCGTCTAAGCAAAGGTGTAAACCCAGGTCTAAAGCGAGGTGACGGAATCTCTCTTCGTCCGTCCTTTTATAGTGTATGATGAAATAGCAGCCCGGCCCAATCCTTTAAAAGATCGTGGCTTAAAGTGTGGCGAAAAAGATCGCCAAGATCACGGTCGTGGAAGATTCCACGACCGTAATTTAGAGCGTGGAAATCAACACGGTTTGAGCCATCTTCTCCACGGCCGTAGAAGTTGCTGGAATGAACCACGCTTCCTTAGCTATGGTTCCACGGCCGTGGAACTGAACGTGGAAAGTAGTACGGCCGTATTTTAGAGCGTGGTTTAGGGTAAGAACGTGATTCTTCCCTAGCTTCGTGCATTCTCCAAGTTAACACTCCTTTTGCTCCTAAGAATGTCCTCAATCCATGGACATTGCTCAACAACTCCATCTTTGCTCGATTCCGTTCGGAAATAGCTCTCAATCACCTATAATCAACATAAAGCTTGTGTAGATCTCTATATCGACATTATAGGCAAACTAGCTCACAAATGCATCAATGCTCAATCAATGACTATCAATATGAATCAAATACACTTAGAAAACGTGCCTAAAATATCACAATATTTCGTGCTAACAGTGGTTGAGCCGGACCATACCTTTGTAGAGCATCCGGTAGGGGTTTTATAGAGGAGTACGAGAAGCTTACGGTCTAAGGATTATACCGATGACAAGGGCCCGATGATCTAGACGGGGAGCCGATGAGGCTACTTGGGAGACGGGGGATAGTATCAGGAGGAACTATCCAGAGTTCTATGTAGAGCTAGCTGAATATGTAGGACCGACGGGTTAGTTTTTAGTTTTGTTCTTGTTTTGATCATGTGTTCGCTTTGTGTTCCCTTCGTGGATGCGATGTTATGATCTTGTTAGATCTTGTTGGGTTAGTATGAGCAGAGCTTGTGTGTAGCTAAGAAGGTTTACGCCTTCATGGGAACTTAAGTTTTGGGACGAAACTTGATTTTAGGGGGAATTGATGTAACGTCCTGAATTTTATTCCGGAAACTGATCTGAAGATTTGTTCTATCTGGGTTCGTGACCCATCGTTACCTTATGATTTCCTCTCGGAATCCTAGAGGAAAAGGCCATAAGAAGTCATCGCCCCGCGGTCGCGGCCACCTGTATTGTCGCGGTTGCGGCAGATGTTGGTAGCGGATGCGGTGAGTCGACAAATCATGCCTAACTTTTCATAACCATCGGGATTTTTATTTCCTAATCACTTTACACGATCTTTTTCATTCAGAATTCTTCCTTAACCCTAGCGGCCCTCCCTTGATCTTATCCTAACCCTTGCAGTCTTCCTCTTCATTTTCTTCTCACGTAAATTCTCATCCTCCCCCTTCTTTCAATTCTCATCCTTCCATTCATAGGATTGAGTCACGCCTCCACTTTGCTGGTAACGAGAGCATAGTTGCAAACGAGATCTCGTGGTGCATCTCCGGACGTCCAATGGGTAACTCTTGTCCTCTTTCTTCTCCTCCCTCTTCCTTTCTTCTCGTTTTCTTAAGCTTCCTTCAAGGTTTTTCCTTGATTCCTTCCTTCGTGTGGTACATCTATGGCTAGAGCAATAGGCGTTGTTAGAGCCTGCAGAATAGAAGCGGACATCCAACAGAAGGAACTGAAGCTAAAGAAGTACGAGTTTTCTACACTTCGAGGAAGGCGACAACCGTTTTGCACTTCTCCTGCGGTCGTGGGGTCTTGGACCTTGTCACCGCAGTCGCGCCTCTGAGCCACCACGGTCGCGCCAACTTTGCTTACCCGCGGTCGCACCTTCCATTTTCTGCGGTCGCTGAACCATTCAAGTAGGTTCATAAGCTTGAGCTTTCGGTTTAAAGATTTACCAGGTATATGTCATAACCCTTCTAGTTGTCCTTTGAGTATATCTGAGCTTGTGGGGGTGTAGATTATAAATGTGTTGTTTATATGATCTTGTGAGGATCATTGAGACTAGAAGCTGGAAACTTCTAGCATGATGGATGAGTTATGATATGTGTGTCGTGCATCATCCGACGTAGAGTATTTTCCTGCGGGAAACTGAGCGTGGATTGATGGCTGGGTTTACCTAAGACAAGTAAGTCCCTTTGGCTTACTTAGCTGACTTTTGTGTGTTAGTTTGACTGTGATAGTGGTGTATGCTTGTGTGTTTATAATAACAACTTGCTAGGACAACCTTAATTATTATTTGGCCCAATTAGTAACGATGGGTGACAACTTGTCCAGTTCTATAGGAGACTAGGAGGTTCTCTGCGACTAGTCCATACAGATACACGATCAGATGCATTGGATCCAGTTCTGTTGGTACAAGGGTGTAACACCCCAAGTTTTAGGAACTCGAAGCGTTATGGGCTAGGACCTCACAATGAGTCCCGACCCTCCGAGTAGCAACGACACACCGGATCTTACAACAAGACACAAATAAATGAAAACCAAAACTCAATATAAAACCAAGGTTTAAACAAAGGAAAGCGTAAAAGACACACAGTCGAGTTCAAAACAAAGGGAAAGCAACAACATAAATATAAACCAAATCCCATCCTATAATGTACAGGAACCCCGGCTAACCACACCGTCCGGATCACTCAGCAGCATCTCTAACCTGCGGAACATCTACAAAATCGGTATAAACCGTTAACTAACATTCTAGATATAAGAAAGAATGTAAAGGCACAAGCACACATAAGGTAATATAAACACATAGCATGATCGCACTCAACCGGTTATCATCTTTCATTAAGTTATCCATTATTAATTCAACTTCTTTTGTCACACGAGAATCTCTGTTCGCTCCAAAAGGTGTGTGCAAGCTTTAATATATATACTAAGAATAATTGCAAAGCGAACCCACATTGTACGGATCGATTGTAATAAAAGCAAGAATTCCAGGGTCGAACACAAGGACTATGGTGAAACAAAGATCGGTAATTCAGGTTGTCAATAAAAAACATGCAATAAAGCAAAGCTATCAAAGATGATGTAATAACCAGGTAAATAAAATGCGGATTCTAGAGATTAAAGCATCCAATTGTGGTTCTGACCCAACATCTCAAAAGATAACGTGGACAAAGCTGAGGTTTGCAAAGGGAAGGTGTTTCTAAGGTGGGAATAGATCAACGGGTAAGTCTCACTACTCACTATCCCAAACCAAAGATCCTCTCACCGGGTAAGTCTCAAGGTGCTAAGGAAAGGAACTATAATCTCAAACCAACATATCACCCAAGGGGATAGAATAAACCTTTACCAGGTAAGTCTCAAGCTAACTCTCAAAGATGGGATGAAGGCACACTCAAATCCCAACAAAGGATAAACCTTTATTACCTACACTCATGATCTTGGATACACAAATAAAGGAATCACCGGGTAAGTCTCATCATAGGCTTGCATTGAACCAGGAAAGGTATAATAAGGATAAGATTTGGCAAACTAAAACCTCAACTCAAATAGGGATCAGGAAAGGGCTCCCCTCGCTCAGTTTATGTACCATCTCGGTCGAGATGTTCCACGACTGACCGAGGTGTTCGTCGGTTAAGGTAAAGGCTCGAGCTTTCAGGGTCCATTGGGGTAAAGGCTCATTTTTTCATCGTCTTTCCCACAACCTTCAGCCAATCACCCTAGAATCGCATAAAGAACTTAGCCAACAATCATCATGATAACAATAATCAAATATATAAGAAAGGAATCAATATTCAAACAAGAAAACCTTAACACAAAGGTCCCAATAACTGAATCAAACAATCAATCAAACAAACAAATTGCATTCCTCAATCACAATCAGAAAAGACAACAATCAAACCAAACTAAGAAAATCTTACAACTTCCTTCAAACTAGCTTCCTTTCTTCCTTGATCTTCAACCTTGAAACTTCCTTCCAAACTTCCTTCAAATCTTCCTGAATCTTTGATCCGGATATTCTGAGATAATTAACCTTCAGAAATCAACCTCTTTATTTAGGAGAATCACCTTCCTAAGATAAGATATCCTTAAAGACAATTTCCTTCTTTAAAATATCTTCCAATCTTCCAAAATATATCAGCCAAAAAGATATGCTTCCTTCCAAAAATTCATCCTAAAATATGTGATATTCACTTTCCAAAAATAAAAGATCTCATCTAAAAATAAAGATCTCGTGTCTCGTCATCAGTTCGCCTCGGTCAAGCTTGGTGGTACTGTAGCCAACCGAGGTGAATCTCAGTTAAGCGTCAATCTCTCTAATCTGGTCCAAAATCAATCTTCTATCTCATTTTCATTCTTCCTGAGCCTTTCTTATAGCTCCTCAATGATCCAAAATATAGCTCCAATGACTTCTTAGCTTCCTTAGCTCCAAAACGTGTCATTTTCCCTACAATCACAACGAAACTAGGTGTAGACCTCGATTCCCGCAAAGATAGACGAAAAAACATAATGATCAAAGAATATACATCCATACATGCAGATTTATGAAGATAAAACGTTCAAGGGCCAACAACAACATAAGCCAAGGGAAGGAACAAGGAAAGCAAAGAAGGAAGCAGCTCACCAAAGACGGGAGCTACTGCAAGAAAACAGCAGGGGCGGCAGGACAACACCGCGGGGGTGGCAAAACAGACAACCGCGAGGGCGGCTCTGTGTAGGCGCAGGGGCCGCGGCGTAACATAAACGGATGTCGACTCCTTTGACATCAAGGAATCCAGCAAAGGCCAAAATGTGCCTCTCCCAACACACACATACACACACACGTCACAACTTAACCCAAGGAGTCTGTGAAGATCAACATATCAACAACGAGAAGGCAAACAAGAATCAAGGCTCAAACTTGATTCTTGAAGAAGAAGAAGAAAAGGAATAACGAAATAAGAAAACAAAATAGATGGGAAAGGCATGCAACTACTCATGAACATGAGGGAGAAACGCAGAAGGAGAAGACTTACACGTTCAGCAAGGAAGCACAAGGACGAAGGCTGCAACTTTTGAGGTTGAATGAAAACGTATGCAAGAAACGGGAAAAAGAAGAGAAAGAGGGAATTTACAGAAAACGGGGAAAAAGATAGAAGGAAGGACGTTCTAAGGATAAGAACATGATAGGAAAGTCGGCCTATAAGATAGAAGATTGTATCTTTTATCTATGGAAAGAAATAAAATGAACGAAAATAGATCGGCGCAATCTAGGGCAAAACCGTAGGGGTGGTTTGCCTTGCCGCAAGGGCGGCTCCCTTCACCGCGGGGCGGTGAAAGCCAAAAACAAGATCGTACAAAGAGGACAGAGGCGAGGTTCGGGATATCCTCATGCCACAAAAGAAGTTGAATTAGTAAAGTGAATCACGCAATAAGATAATAACCGGTTGATGTGTAAGCATGCTATGTGGTATGTGTTGCTTATGTGTGTATGTGTTATTGTTGTTATTCTGATGTATAGAATGTTAGCTAACAGTTGTATCCGTTGTTGTAGATGTCTTGTAGGATAGGGATATTATCGGTCAGTCGGGTTCCCATACATTATAGGACGGGACATGGATTTTCCTTTCTTGTAGCATTGACATTATTGTTACAATACTCAACTGGAGTCTGTCTTTACTTCTGAGTTATGACATTTTGGATATTTTATCTATTTCGGTTTTATATATATGTGTCTTGTTACAAGATCCGGTGAACTTGTTGTCAGGCCAAGGTCAAAACCCATTGTGAGGTCCTAACCCGTAGCATACCGAGTTCCGAGAATTTGGGGTGTTACAATAAATATAGTGATCCGAAAGAACTTCTGACACAACTTGAAGTAAGTGTACAATTTATATTTTATTTAATTACTTTTAGCCAATGTTAGAATAGAGAACCGAAATTGTAGAATTAGTCGGATTAGTTTTAGACGTGTTTGAGTAGAGAACGGTAATTGTTGAATTAGTCTGAATAATTTTAGACATGTAGAATAAAGAACTAGAGTTGTTGAATTATTTGGATTAGTTTTGCTCATTTAAGAATACAATACCTGAATTTTAGAAATAATACTCTATCTTATTTTGTGTAGGATCTTATGAAATATTCTCATGCAACCGGTACAAATTTTTTGTCAAAATTTGATCCATGAAGAAAACTTATTGAGTTGGTCTCGGTAGGTGGCAAACTCAATGAATATGGTGTTGGTCATAAAAAAATCATGGTTAGATAGACGGGGTTTCGTATCTTGCAATTGGCATGTGATAGACACGGAGGACCTAGAAAGTAGAAAGATGTTGATCCTGATCATGCTCCAAGTTCTACCCGGAAAAGGAAATTGAAGAAGTGTATGTGCTTATTTCAACTTGAGGGAGCGCAAATTGAAGAAGAAAAATGGACATTGAGGGTTGTATGTGGAATCCAAAACCACGTAATTCCCTCGGTGTTAAGGGATCATGCATATGTAGGACGCTTGACTCCCACACAGGCCCGAAAGGTGGAGCGTGAATTTGCTTCCGGCTAAAACCAAGACATATATTAAAATTCGTACAATTAGAGGATTTTGACAACAGATGCATCAACTGTTGCGATCATATGATCATGTGCCTCAACGAATGCATCAATTGATGCCTCAACGGATGCATCAACTGATGCGTCAACGAGTGTCTCAAAGGGTGCCTCAATGGATGTTTAACGGATACCATGACAAGTCTATCTCGTCGAGCTTTAGCCTCTCGATGGGCGGATGTTGTGGCAAGTCTAGCTTCTCGCTTATTCTTCTCTTTAATGTTTTCATCACAATCTGAATTTTTTTTTCAAATAAAAATCTAGATTGTGAAATTATAATGTTTAAAAATTTATTTTTTTTGGTCATCTTCTTCGCCGAAATCACCATTAGAGTCAGTTTCAAAACTTGGAAAAAAAACTCATAAAAATGCAAAAAAAAAAAACTAAATTTCGTAGATGATCCAATTCCAATTATTCCTAAACTAACCGAATCTTACTAAACTAACTAAATTCAAGCCTAAAACCATCATAAAACACAAAAATATCAAAAAGCGATAAGAAAAACGATATAAACTAACATTAAACCGATCTACAAGTTGTCTTTACTTTGAGATTATTGTGAACCTCCAAAATTTGATCTCGAACCATTGTTGAGTCTTGATTGTGTGTTTTTTCTATATAATTTTTCGGATTTTTTGAGATGCTGGTTGCGGGCAAGTGAAGAAGAAGAGTGAAGGAGACGGAAGAAGAAGAGTCCGCGGCTTCCCTAATAAGGGCTTAGGGCGCATGTGCAGTCCGCGGACACCGTCTGGTTTGTAAATTTGGCTTGTACCGAATAACATCACTTTATGATAACTATAACTTTAGTTATTTTTTTCTTAGAAATTTAATTTTTTTATTATAAGACCGATCTTATAATAAAAAGTTAAATTTCTAAGAAAAAAATAACTAAAGTTATAGTTATCATAATTATCATTACTTATTTTATTGATAAAATTATATTTAAGACTTTAACACGTATCTTATTTATAACATGGTTAAAAGATTTAGACTTATAAAACATCATTATATTGACTTGTAATATGTAATATGTGTACTTGTAATCTTGTATAGTAAACCAAAAATTTAAAACCGAAAATTATATTTACTATCTCTAAAAAAATGAATCTGTATAATTAAAGTAGAAAAATAAAATTTATTTAGATCTAAATTTATTTATATCATTTTCTATAGAAGTATTTTCGCAAGTTATTGTGCCAAAACAAATAAAATTATCATTATCATTATCATCATTATCTATATTAATGAGAAACTTATGTTAAAGACTTTACAACATATCTTATCTTTAATAAGAGGAGGATAAGAATCAAAATTAAAAAAAGCTCATCATAGACTTATAATATTTAATATGCATGGTGAATTGAAAGTTATAAAAATAAATATGAGGAATAAAAATAAAATTTATTTGAATCATGATGAGAGCTGAAGTGCGAGCCTCATATATCACAAATAAATTACAAGACTCAATGCAATATTGAGAGACAAGATCGAACATGGGAAAACGGTGTTTCACTTTGGTAAATTAGTTAAAAAAACAAATAAATAAAATTAGTTATATACAAAAAGTGAATAACGTAAAATGAAACTAGAAAACAAAAGAAGAAGATAGTAGGGTTGATCGATCCAAAATGCAAACCTTAATAAGAAATAATTACATAAATAACCAAAGACAAAATCGAAGAGAAAGGTGCGAAAAGCCTCAATAAGGTTAGTCAACCTTGCGGAAAGGTTACAAACTACCACCTTACAAAATCACGTAAAATAGTAAGGGAGAAAAAAAGGTGAAACTTTGCATTTTTATGAGATTCGAAACCAAATAATTTGAAGTTAGAGAAGTAGAGAATAAGTATCAAATAATAAAGCAATTTCAAAATCCAAATCAACACAATTAGCATATAAAATGGATCTCAATTGACAATTTCACAATTGAATATAAGTCTACTTATCACTTATGCGGGAGACAACTTCGGCCGATTGTCACGTGATTAGATCATTGCTTAGCATACATCAATGGTTGAATTGTCACCCAAATTGATTGTCACGTACTCAAGACGACGCCTATTCTTCACATCAAACTCAACTTGGAGGTATGAGTGATTCAGAACTCGCATTTTGTCATCAATACCTTGGAAATCATATAGAAAAGGTAGATTTCAAACTCAGCTCTCGCATTTTAGACGGAATAATCCAATAATTACCATAACTCATATAGACATACATCCAATTTATATAATTCATTCAACATCGTATATCGATGTAGTTGGACTATTTAGACCCTAAAAAGATGAAAATTAGTCAAACAAACCTGAACAAAACTCAAATGCTTTATTAAAGACTCGAAAATGATCCAATCAATCCACCCCTAGTATTATGGTCGGTCGACCTTAAGGACAAATGTAGACGGCAAAACTCATAAATTATAGGAGAAGAAGATATTTAAACTAATGGTTGTAATCTATAGTGTGATTAAATAACCTAAACCCTATATTTTATCTTCTATTAGGATAAAATCAAATCTAAAATGTAGAAATATCCTAATGGATAAACATAAACACAAAAATGTCCAAGTTAACGATTTGAAAGTTCAGCCCAAGCAAAAGGGATAAGGATAAATTTCATCAAATTGAGTCATTCGATCCATAGGGTCGGTTGACCCTATTGGGCCATGTTGATGAGCTTGGTCTAAAACTTGATCCATGACTTTAACATGTCAATATGAGGTCATTTGAAGGTCACGTGCAGTGAAGGACATAGTAAGGTCGGTCGACCCTATTGTCCGTCGATCACTCATGCATGCTTCCCGATGTTGTTCATTTCACTCTCCGATCTTCGTAAGTCGATCTTGACCTTGACTTTATTGACCGTATGGAGATCCTTAGTGTGTATGAGGACATTTTGATATATATATATATATATATATATATATATATATATAGAGAGAGAGAGAGAGAGAGAGGTTGACTCCCATGTAAACAGCTCTTACCATGTAAAATGAGAACAAATTGTATCCGTTAAATCGTTAAATAAATGGCCGAGATTATGCGATATTAAAGGATAAAAAATCGTGTTAATGGAAGAAGATTCGCCGGACCTGAATCTATATATTCGGCGGTATAGTCACATATACTCGGCAGTATACTCACAGATATTCGGTGTTTACACGTTCACACGATAAGAGATGTTTATATATGAGTCAGGATCTATATATATATATATATATATCATTTGTACTTCGTAAAATGTCCGGAATGCTTGTAATCACACAAACCAACCGGTAGATCTCCGAAATATTAATATGAAGGAAATTAACCGATAAAACATGTTATTTAGCCCAAAAGAGGAAAAGAATATGATATAGCGATGATTCAAAAAAAACACTAGTTTGAGTGTTATAAAATACCCCATACTTAATATCTCTCAAATGAATTTAAATAAACTTACCAAGACATTCTCGATCTCCCCCGAATAACTTTTTACACAAGTATAATTATGAATCAAAAACTCTTTCATAAATCGTAACTAGATCAGATTATAAATTAAGGCAAGACCGCCCTTCAATTTATTAACCGTGAAACGTTTTAGTTTTTAATTTTTTTTTTGTCATCTAATCATTCTTGACTATCATGTCATCGACAAAATAATTTATAAATTACAATTATCAACGTCTATTGTAAGTCATTTTTTTCTTTTAGATTTTTTGCCCTCATGTATGGTTTGTAAGCGCATCCTCAAAAAAATCGTTAAAGTGGGCCCTAAGTTTATCGCGGTCAATAATTCATAAATGGTACTGAGGGTGTGTTCGGGGTGCACAAAAAATGGGGTTATTTGGTAGATTATTGTGCCTAGATTATTTTGGGAGATTATTTTGACCCCAAAAAAGTACCCAACTACAAAGAGATTATTGGGATTATTGGTAGATTATTGAAAATTTTCATCTCTCACAATAATCTCAATGTTCCACCAAACGGACCCTGAATCTAATTATTCCGATTCTGGGCCCTTGTTTACAAATATTACCATAGTAGGTACTAAAATGTAAATAAGGTTAATGAATGAATGCCCATATTTCCGGGGAATATATAAGCAGATGATCCGATTGGTTCAGGTCACCCCTCTCCCCTCCTTTAGTGGACTGTAAAGAGAGAAGAAGAGAGTCAACAATAATGGCGAATTCTACATCATCCAACTTCCTCCTCCTACTCCTCCTTGCCATCTCTTCTATTGCCATCGGATCTTCCTCTTCTAGCTTCTCGGAAGAGAATCCCCTACGAATGGTTCCCGATCGTTTACGGGAGATTGAATCGTCTGTGCTTCAAGCGATCGGCCACACTCGCCACGCCCTCTCTTTCGCCCGATACATCAACAGGTTCATCCTCCTGATTTCTCATCTTTTCTATTCTAGTTTGGATTTCTGATGTGTATTTCGCGTTAGGTATGGGAAGAGGTACGAGACCGTGGAAGAGATGAAGCTGAGATTTGAGATTTTCCGGGAGAACCTTAAGTTGATTCGATCAACTAATAAGAAGCAATTAACTTACCGTCTTGGCTTAAACAGTAAGTCAACCAACTTCCAGAGTTTATGGTCAGTTGCAGTGTGGTCTGTTCTTTATTGAGATGCTCAATTACTCTAAAAGAAAGCCTCTCTTGCATATAATTGTAGTTATTAGAACAAATTAAATCCTAGAAACTAACCTCACAAAAAATCTGAACATTGCTCAAATTCTCGTCGTTGGTTATTTTGAAAGAAAGAGGCTGTTCTAATCTAAGAACAACATTGTCTTCTTTTGTGATAGGAAAGTGGACAATAATCTAGTGGTGAATAAATGATACTGTTGAATAACATCTGTGTGTTTATTAGATGCTGTAAAGAATGTTGCTCATGTGCTGTTTATTTTCTTATGAGGCAGACTTTGCTGATTGGACATGGCAAGAATTCCAGAGGCACCGGCTGGGAGCTGCTCAAAACTGCTCAGCTACCCTCAAGGGCAACCACAAACTGACTAATGAAGCCATTCCTGAATCGGTACAAGTCAACAAGCTACTTTTAACTACATTTATCCTGTTTCACGTCCACTAGAAACATCTCTTAGAGCATCTTTAACCCATACTAATTTTAAGTTTCTTATCTGATTTTTGTATTTTTTTACTATTAGATAAGTATACAAATTTATTTTACTCCAGCCCAAAACTCTTCTACAATCTTTTTTTATATTTTTTTAACTTAAACTAAATGGTTCATTGGTCACAGAAGCCCATGTAGAAAAAATAAGAACCTGTCAGAATATATTTTTCCCTGAGAAACTTTTCTCCAATTTTTAGCCTTGGTTCTTCCCCTATTTCTGATATTTTCTTTTAATTTATTTTCTAAAGTAGGTAAAGAAACTATTGGTTTCTCTAATCCTATGCTCTTACTGTAGGTTATTGAAGTTGCTGATGATAGAATTAGTTGTAATCACAGATGACTAATAATGAACCATTCCCGAATTCATAAAGTTATCCTGTTTCACGTCCATTTAGAAAAACTTGTTTCTGTTATTCATTGAAGTTGGTTATGAATTGAAGTTGTTAACGAGAATTTTTTCCATCAAATTTCTTCTTCTTTTTTTTACTTTCTGGAAAGGGTAACTGTATTATGAAAAAGAGAGAAACTTTACAAGAAACTAGACAGGACCAACATTCTAGCGAACCCAAAAATCATTACTAACCAAATAGTGGCACCCCCACCCATTATGAAGTTATATTTTGCTCTAGTTCTATCTCTACAAGCTCTAATAAAATAAGAGATACAATGTTTTGAAATCTATTATATTGAAAAGGAGCTGTATATCTTCTTGGATTTGCAGCAAACTACACCCACTGAGAATTTTTGTTATCTACAAACTTCACAAAATAGCAATCCATCATAAGTGATATGTTGTTTTACTTGTAGCAGCACAAATACCGCATCTCTGATCAGTAAGAATGGCTCACCTGTGTAGATTATCCCTTGCAGGAACTAGGAAGTCTACCTAAACTAGCCAACTGTGAATTGAAGCTCTAGTTTTTGTGAATGTATACCAGTCCAAATGAACACCGCCATGAAGCTTCATTTCCTCTACTTTTCAGCAATTCATAGATTTTATAGAAAGCTATATTTCCATCAGTACCACAAAATATGTCAGATAAATCGATTTGGGAAAAAGCTAAATTAAAAATATTACCTGGCAACTTTAAATCTCTAAGCTCATCTCTGATCTTCATAAGGCATCTCCATGTACACAAGTCATTTATTTTTCCTCAAATTTTCCAAGAACCATGACTTCTTTCTAAGTTAGTGCATGCATACCTTTTTCTTCCAGGAATGAATATTAAACAAAAATCATGTAGGTGTTCCATTATGTATTTGCACGAGGAACCAGCAAACAATTAGTTTTCTCTCTGTATGTCATGTTTTGCAATGTTCTTGTAGAACTGTAAGGCATATATAGGTTTGAATTTGCTATAACTATTAGTTAAAAACTCAATAAGCGACGGATGAAATCTCAATTTTAATGATGCAAATATTTGGTTATCTCTGCATCAATTTGTGTTTTTAGGTTCAACTCCAAGCAATAATAGTATGACGCCATCTTTTACTTTTAAAGGACATGTTTAACTTTTTGAAAAGATTTCACAGGAAAAATAATTAAAAAAAAAAAACGTTCATGAAAGGACATATAGAACATATGGTAGCATTCACAATGACTAGTTTAGACTTTTAGTTATGGTAATAGGAATAATTATAGTAATTTTGCAGTATTAAAAATGACATAATTACATCTAACTATATATATTGCTTATATTTTGGTATTATGGATAATTTCGCTCTTCTTATTGCTTTCTTTCTGTTATTGCTACTCTTTGACTTGTAATTTTTCACAATTCCATGAATATTTATTGTGCTCAACGCCAAAATTAAAGCATTGTATTAAATAATGGTTAGTAATGTTTATCTACAAACTATTATTTTGAAAAGAGTGAATTTGTTATGTAAACTAACTTCGTAATAATGACTTAGTGCCGATAATAAATAAATGAGTATACATCATCTTTATAAATATATGGACTAATTTGCCCTTACTTAATATATCCATTTTTCTCAATCCGTTACAAGATGTTGTATTAATTTCTTGTATAATGAGTTGCATGTACAAAAAATAGTCAAATCACCTGTGCGCAAGAAAATTAATCTGATAATATTTTTTCGATATTTCAAGTTACTTGTATACGCTACAAGAATCGCGTACAAGAAAATTATTTATATTAATTCTTGTACAAGAAAATTATTTATATTAGTTCTTGTACAAGAAAATTATTTATATTAATTCTTGTACAAGAAAGTTATTTACATTAAATCTTGTACAAGAGAATATTCGAGTATCATAATTTAAATATACTAACTACTAACTGATATTAGTGCTTTGTCCAATTCTCTCTTTTGAAAACCATCTAATACAAAAATAAGAACGCTTATGCTAGTATACAGAGAAAGTTATTCCAATAAACAATTGCACATAGGTTACAATAAGATATATTCAATTTGTGTTTGGTAACTTTGGATCTTATCGTGATTGAATGTTTGGCCCAACTATTCAAATTAATCATAGGTAGAAAATGAAGCCCGTGCACTCACTTGGCCTCAGAAATCGTGCACAAACAAAAGTAAAGATGACAGGAACATTATGATGTTCAGAGAAGAAGCTTTGACTTCCTTCTACTGAAACTCATGCTGACAAATTAGATATATAATAGGAAATTAAAAATAGTGGTGAAAACTTCAAACAAGTTTCTGCTTTAAGTACACATTCTTGATAATAATCTAAATTGTATATTTAAAACTTCATCATTTAAAAGATTGTTCTTGCTGGATATGCAGCAAGACTGGAGGGACAAGGGGGTAGTAAGTGCAGTGAAAAATCAAGGCCACTGTGGCTCCTGCTGGACATTCAGGTTAGTTATTGATAAACTCTCCTTCATGAGAAAAACACAAATAGTAGGGACAATATCATTAGAATCACTCAAAAATGGGTTTCTTTTCTCAGTACAACAGGAGCACTAGAAGCTGCTTATGCACAGGCATATGGGAAAAATATCTCCTTATCTGAGCAGCAACTTGTAGATTGTGCCAGGGCATTCAACAATTTCGGTTGCAGTGGTGGTCTACCATCTCAAGCTTTTCAGTACATCAAATTCAGTGGAGGTCTTGATACTGAAGAAGCTTATCCTTACACTGCAAAGGATGGAGAGTGCAAGTTTTCATCTGAAAATGTTGGCATCAAAGTTGTTGATTCTGTGAACATTACTCAAGTAAGTCTTCTGATATTTCATATTTCCTTCTGCTTTTGACCTCTTGGCTCTCCTGATTATGCTGTTGAATTTGGATAGACAATTGATTTGATGTCAATAGATTCCAAGCCGTGAATTTAAGCAACAATCTCTATGAAGTCGATAAATTATAGAAGAATCATGCGATTGCATTCACAAAAATGAAGGAAGGAAAATGGAAGTAGGATAAAGAGCTAGAATGATAGAAAAATGGTTTCACGGGAACCGACATCTTTTCCTATGCCTAAACTTTGTTCATATACAAATAAAAAGAAAATATCAGCTTCATGACAAGTGTTCCATGGAATATTTGCCCCCGCGTTCCTAAATTCGTTTGGCCTACTGACTTTCTATTGCTGCAATCGTAATAACCATACTGTATGTAATTGGCCCTTTGGTTTGATGGATGAAAATATGAGTACACTATTGCCTGAAGCTTTTAGGATGATTACAGGGTTCTGAAGATGAATTAAAGCATGCTGTTGCTTTTGTCCGGCCTGTCAGTATTGCATTTGAGGTGGTTTCTGGGTTCCGGTTCTACAAGGATGGAGTGTACACCAGCGATACTTGTGGAAGCAGTTCAATGGTGAGAACACTAAAAATTCCAAAACAATGGAATACAGAATAAAGTTTCTTAAGTATATTGTGGCTGTATTTTTGCAGGATGTAAACCATGCTGTGCTTGCTATTGGTTACGGAGAAGAAAAAGGAACGCCGTATTGGCTCATCAAGAATTCATGGGGAGAAGACTGGGGTGACAATGGTTACTTCAAGATGGAGTTGGGCAAAAACATGTGTGGTAAGTTTAGTTTCAAAAATTGTGTTGCTTAAAAATGAATAGCGGAAACTGATTGTACCGAAACACTGCAGGGATCGCAACCTGTGCATCATATCCGGTGATTGCTTGATGAAATTGTGGTGCAATGCTGCTACAATGGGAGATGGTTGAAGTCAAGACTGTGTTTTATTTACATCATGTATTAGTTCTGCTTCTCATTACTTATTTGGTATTCTGTTCAGTCAGTCAGTGTAACTGTTTGCTGGTTGTAAAAAATAATCCACGAAGACTAGGAAATGGTTGAAAAAAATGTAAGGAACAGGGATACTTTATGAACTATATAAAGACATGCATTAAATGCTATTTACGGGGATTGAGAATATCCCCTTAACATTTACAAGCTTATGGCTGATTGTGGTGAATGAGATTGCATGTTGTTGAGCTATGACTCAGCTTCCTTGGTAGGTAAGACCCTCCACAATGGAGGACAAGGGGCTTCCTAGGTAGGAAGAACTAAGACCCTCCATAATGTGATGACATGAATAAGACTGTTGCTGTAACATCTGGAAATTTAATTTCCAATTCTTTTTTTTTGTCATTTTATGTGACACCGAGTTCTTTGTTTTTTTTTATTAATTTATGCGATGTCTCTACTCACATAAAATACTCACATCGATCTAGCTATTCTTGAACCGATGATAAGGCTTTTACCGCGAAGATTTACCATCCGGGCCCGTTACGAGAAGGCCAGTTGGGCCTATGTTGGGCTGAGTGTGTTAACAACCCCCTCCCCTCTTGTTTACGTAAACCCTAGAAGCCTGTTTTGTTCCGTTTCGCACGTACTGATCGTCTTCTCGAGCAGTTCCGGAACAACACACCAGGACGACACACAACAGGCCGCCAAGGATGCTCTCCACCACGCCCAGCCGCCGCCGCCGTCGACCACCTCCCCATCTGCGTCCTCATCTCTACCGCCCAACCCCCTGCTTCCCTAGGCTCGAACCTCGTCAACCTCCTGCCTTCGCACCAAGTCTCTCTCCGATCTGCTGCCAACAACGAGCCTTAGATTCCGGCATAATGAAACCCAATCCGTCGCAGTGGAGTTGCGCTAGGGAAGGGTCTTCAGTTCCGACGCCGAGGGAGCCTACACGAGGACTCGTGCCTTTCCACCGCCAAGGAAAGTTGCAGAAGGCGTCGGAGCCGTCGTCCGCCGCCGAGTCTGAGTCCGCCGGGGCTCCTTCATCTTCGTGGCGGTTGACAGATGCCTCCTCCTCCCCCATCGTTGCTGCAGGGCGTCCGCCGGGGCTCCTTCTTCATCACAGCAGACCGACAGCCGTCTTCATCCTCGCTCCAGGACCACAATAGCTACGACGACCGTCCAGAGTTGCAGAAGACACTAGATCCGAGCCGCTGGCGCCAGGTTGCAGAGGCGGAAGTCCAGATCCGCAAAGAGCAGCAGTTACAGAAGGGTGTTCTTCTCATTCGTCCTCGTGCACGGGTGCCTGTCGGGTCTCGATTGTCGGGTAAAGACCTTACTCCCCTTCATGTGCATTACCCTCTCTATATATAGGTGCTTATGTGAGCCCATTTGTATCTCGGAACCTGCATAACAACCCTCGAAGATGGCTCGTGGAGCTGCTGCTTTTTCTGGGTTGTAAAGTGATGAACACTTAACTTCGGGTCCATTTTTGGGTAAGCTAAACTTCTTCTTTTTGGTTGATTTTCGGGTATGTTGTAGTCAGTGTTGCATAGTATATCATACTAAAATTTGGGAACAATCGGAGTTACGGTGTGAGAGTTATAGTATCCCGAAGTTGGCTATTCATGCACTTTTTTTTAGTGTGTTGAGTTTGAGGAAATTTGCTTGAGATGCAGTTTTGTGGAATAAATTTGGAGGGGTTATTGACTTCTGTTAGACTTGAATTTCTGACAAGTTATAGTTGATATAGTATAGTAGATCATACTAAAATTTTAGAGGAATCCATGCTACGGTTTGAGAGTTATGGTGTCTCAAAGTTGACTCCTCACACAGTTTTTATAACTGTGCTGAGTGTTGGGAAAAACAGCATGTGATGCTGTTTTGAGAGATAGTTTTGAATAAGAGTTTGATCTCTGTTTGACTTGCATTTTGGATAAGATATAGTTGGCATATTGTGGTGGAACATATTAAAATTTGGGATGAATCCAGCAAGTGGTTTAGGAGTTATGAATTTTTGAAGTTGAGACCTTAAACAGTTTTCTGGATGTTGCTGAAATTGTTGAGTGCTGGAATTATCTGGGTTGTGCAGTCATGTTTGAGCTTAAGTTTGGATACCTTAGAAACATAATCCACCGTTCAGTTTTTAATATGTTATAGAGTGTCATGCATAGTGTGGTGTATCAGAAGTTGAGACCGATCCAACGGTCGGATCTGGATCCATAGGAGCTCAAAGTAGGCTAGTTGAGCTGTTTGGGAAAGAACTCAGAAATTGACTAAGTATAAATTTCTGGTTTTGGAACCGACTTTGAGAATTTGTGTAGAAGTGATTATTATGTATTTTTGGGAAATTCTGGATACTATGGATAGAGTGCATAGCATAAAAGACTTAGAGATTTTTGTTAGACTTTTTATATTTTTATTCGGTTTCCATATCTTAAGCCAAAGTCGGACGTTAGCGACATTTTATGAAAGTCAAGAATGTAGTTAACTCTTCTAAATCTTTAGCAAACTTTCCTTTGAGAGTTTGAGTGTGGTTTTGAGTTCCAAAGAATAGTTTGGAACTTTGTTATGGAATTTTATAAAGTTTCGGGACCAGGGGTAAAATAGTCATTTATCCGTATAAGGGTATTTTGGTAATTTATCTGATGATAGAGTTCAATATCTTAGAAGTTGGAGACTTATAATAAAGTGGGATACATTATTGATCCACTTGCCTTTTATAACAGGCGGTTGAGTTCCTGCGGTCGCGGACCGAGGCGAGATAACAGGATTATGATTTGATTCAGGTAGATAACAGGATTATGATTTGATTCAGGTAAGTCCTTTGGGCTTACTTAGCTGACTTCTAGATATGAGTGTGGATAATGGTAGTGGTGTGTGAATGAGATGTTTATAGTTATATTTTAGTAATTATTATCTACCGACCTATACTTTGGCCTAAGAGTAACGGGCGGTGGCATTCTGCTCAGTTAGCCTGAGGGCGCTGGGGGTTTCTTTAGGGACTAGTCCACACTCGGTTTGTAGTGATGCTACCGGCGGAGGTAAGCTAGACCTACACCCAGTTGGATAAGGAACGGAGGCGAGAACTCTTAAGATTCTCGTGCCACAACTGTAAAATGGAATAAGGTGAATCACTTAACTACTAGATAATAACCGGTTTGTGTGCCAGCATGATGATTGTTTATGTTACCTTGTTTGTGTTTGTGCTATCCTTATTCTGCTTATTTTTGGATTGTTAGCTAACGGTTTATCCGTGTTGTAGATTCGTAGAGATAGACAGTTGCAGAGTGATCCGGAACGGATGGTCAGCCGGGTCCACGTGCTCATTAGATGGGGATGGGGAGTCTTCCATACGGCATGCATGTTATCTATCTATATATATGTTTGTAAGGCTGTCACATGTGTACATTCATACCATAAAATTATTATATTTTTTGAAAATTATTTTTAAATACATTTGTGTCTTGTTGTAAGATCCTAGTAAAGTTGTTGTTAAACCAAGGTCGGGACCCATTGTGAGGTCCTAACCAGTAGCTCCCCGAGTTCCAAGAACTTGGGGTGTTACAGTTGCCCCAAAAGTTGACTCCTATACCTTTTATTCCTATATTTTTTACATTAACCTTCGTGTTTTGGCTACCACTAAAAAGAAAATTTTTGAGAATGATTTAGTTTTATCTATCTAATGACACCGGTTTTGCATGTTTTGGGATTTTTTTTTACTTTTCTAATGTATATAAAGATTTAAACTAGTGTTTTGGCGATAACTAAAAAAAAGTTATTTTTGAGAATGATTAAGTTTATTTATTCAATGGCACCGGTTTTGCATGTTTTGGAATTATTTTTTTTGACTTTTTTAATGTATATAAAAATTTAAATAATAAATATTTGACATTTTTTTTTAAATTTAGTTTTTGCATAAGAATTTAAATGTAATCTATCTTTGACCTTTATTTTATATATTTATTTTTATTGAAAACACAATTTGTAGTTGTATTTTTTTTATTAAGTTTTTTTTTAAAAACGGAAAGCGGTTAGGCATCCTTGCGGATGAGAATACATAGTTCGGGATCGTCAGAAAAACTGGTGTTGGGGTTCGAAATTCCCAGATGGGTCAGTCGGTCAGCAACACGGTTGGTTTCTCTGAAAATATGCCTGATGTGGACTTCGTCAAAGAAGCGGAGATCCAACATGAAGTCGGAAATAATCATCTCGACCTCCCACGGGCAAATCCACAGTCCTTGGTATAATATCCGGAATTTTTATTCCATTTATTCCGTAACAAACCGGATTTCGATCAGTTGATCCACATCCGTCTACTTAGTTAGACACATTGTTTCAAAATTTATCATTTTATGTGGCTTTCCTTCACATAAAATGATAGAATCCTTGTTTCAAAATTTATCATTTTATGTGGCTTCCCTTCACATAAAATGATAGAATCCTTGTTTCAAAAATTTATCATTTTACGTAGCTTCCCTTCACATAAAATAATAGGATCCTTATAACCAATCTTAACCTAGAACATGATCCATATCCGGCTATTCCGTGCACTCGTCAGTCGGTGATCTCGTTTCCGGACTGCGGCTAGCACCGGACTGCTGCTCCCTTGCGCCAGCTCCAGCCCAGCTTGCCAGTGTGCCTTGCGCCAGCTCCAGCTCAGCTTGCCAGGGTGCCCAGCGCCAGTCTCAGCCCAGCAGCAGCTTGCCAATGTGCCCAGCTCCAGCCCAGAGTCCGCTTCGGCCCAGCAGCGCCCATCTTCGGCCAGCCCAGCAACTTGCCAGCAGTGTGCAGCAACTTCAGCCAGCTCACCCACCTTCAGTCCATCTTCAGCCCAGCAGCACTCCAGCGCAGCCCAGTCCAGCACGGAGGAGGAGAAGCTGGCCATTCCCTTCGCAAGCCTAGGAGCCGCCAGCCCAACTGCAATGCCACATTCCCTTGCTGAACGTTGCTAGGAACGTAACAGCCGAGATCTTCGCAGATTCCCTTCCATTTCTGCTGCTTGCATTCCGTCCAGATTCATCTACAAAAGCAACGCTTTCCTTTCTTTCCCCGTGAGCGTACTCATTCCTTGCACGCAGCAGATCCGCCGGCTCCTTCCCTTTTGTCTACGGATTCCAGTAGCAAGCGCCTTACCGTCTCCACAGATCTAGTGATCAGCAGACATCCCTCACCATCGATTGAGGTAGAGACCTTCACAAGCTGGTGAGTTTTCTCTTCCTCCCTCCTTGCCTATTCCTCTTCGATCGGACCAATTTATGAGGCACTGATGTAGTGATGTCCTACAGATTCGTCCGAGTCTCATACCCCTCCCAAGTGTAACTATCTACTTGCTGCAGCCCTTAAACGTAGGTAAGAACTCAGCTTTCATCTCCTCTACAGTTGCACATGAAGAGAAGGTGTAGATCATGGTTTTGTCAATTACAGTGGACCAGACCCTGCACCATTGATTTCTCTATTTCTCACACCATATACTGCAGATGAGCCGTACAATCATGATCTTTGTACTGTAGTTTTAATTTCCGAAATTTAGTGTTGAGTAGTTTTCGTGCTTTAGAATAAGATCCACCGTTCATCTTTTTATATGTTGTTTAGTGCCATGCATAGGGTAATATGTTAAAATTTGAGAAGAAACGAACGGTCGGATTAGAAGTTATAAGCTTCCGAAGTTGGGTAGTTAAGCAGTTTTTGTAAACTTTGGTTAAGTATAGAAATTGTAAGTGTAGTAGTCAACTTTGAGAATTTTTATAAAAATGATGGATGAACAGTTTGGAGAAATTCTTGCTCCCAAGGGTAGATGGAACATCATAGATGATCTAGCTAATTATTTCGGAATTTTTATAAGCTTCTACGAATTTTATATTTGAAACCGAAGTTGGACCTTTACGACCTTTCGGAAAATGGGGAAATAAGAAAAGTGACAGTTTGTAACCAAACTAAATTTTAGGACTTAGAATATGACTTTATAGTCTCAAATAAGAGTTTAGACAAGAATTCTAGAAATTTTGGGAGTTTCGGAACCAAGGGTAAAATAGTCTTTTTACCATAAATTAGTATTGTAATTAGTTCTGACCTATTACGACCTTCTATATTAGAAGTCTTAGACTTCTAATTACCTTGGAGTGTGCTAATGCACTTATCTCCTTTGGCAGGCAACTGAGTTGCTACAGTTACCGAGCGAGGTTGGTTTACAGAGAATCGAGATTTATAACAGGTAAGTCCTTTGGGCTTACTTAGCTGACTTCTGAATATGAGCATGAATGATGATAGTGGTGTGTGATTGAAATGTTTAGAGTTATAGGTTGTGATAGATATTTACCGACCTATACTTGGCCTAAGAGTAACGGGCGGTGGCATTCTGCTCAGTTAGCTTGAGGGCGCTGAGGGTTTCTTTAGGGACTAGTCCACACTCGGTTTGTAGTGATGCTACCGGCAGAGGTAAGCTAGACCTACACCCAGTTGGATAAGGAACGGAGGCGAGAACTCTTAAGAGTTCTCGTGCCACAACTGTAAAATTGAATAAGGTGAATCACCTAAGTGATAGATAATAATTGGTTGGGTGCCAGCATGATGTTTGTTTATTTTTGTTTCTGCGTGTGTTTGTGCTGTTGTTATTCTACTTATATTTGGATAGTTAGCTAACGGTTGTTATGTTGTGTAGACTTACCACAGGTTAGAGCAGATGCCGAGTGATCCGGATGGTAGTGGTCAGCCGGGGTGTCGTACTTTTAGGATGTGATGCAGTTTCTTTATTTGTGGGTTTTCCAGTTGGACCTTGGTTCTTTCTTTCTTTCCGTACCTTGTTATCTTATGTTTTCCGGCTGTTGGTTGTTCTGGTCACATTCATACTTTGTTAAGATTTATTTTATGATTTCTGGTTTTTCCTTATATGTGCCTTGTTGTAAGATCTTGTTAAGTTGTTGTCAAACTAAGGTCGGGACCCACTGTGCGGTCCTAACCAGTAACTCCCCAAGTTGTAAAATTTGGGGTGTTACAACATGGTATCAGAGCTCTAGGTTGACAACAATGGCACTTGAAATCTTCTAAAAGGTCATATAAGTAAATAAGCAGAACCCGAAAGGGGTCTGAGTTTCAAAAAGGAATTTTGGTTTTAAAATGCATGCATAGTCGGGTTGGGATAGAAAGTACGTACGACCACCACTACCTCCGCGAATCTCGGTATTCTTAGTATTATTATTATTATAGACTTTTACTGTTTATGATAGATTAGTAGATTATAACTATAGTGGTTACCGTTCGTGCAGATGGCACGTACTAGGGCTACACCAACGACTGGCCGAGGTAGGGGTCGTCCCCCCTTCCCCCAGTCAGACAGGATTGAGCTGATAGCACCCCTGCTGTTAGAGGGCGTGGTCGTGGGGGTAGACCTCCACTAGGGAGAGGTCGAGGACGAGTTCCTCGAGAGGATCCACTTGTAGCAAGCATACCAGAGGCTGCTGTGGAAGAGGTAGCTGAGAGTGTGGGCCCCGAGGTCAGGCATGAGACCGCCGCTAGGTCTGAAGCGCAGGGAGCACGTTCGACTGAGTCAGGACGTGTTTCTATTGGAGCATCTGAGTATAGAGAGTACAGAGCATATGTTGATGGAAGAGGCTGCCAGAGTTGAGAGGCTTACCCAAGTACCACCAATGGTACCGGCTAGGTCAGCTCAGGTGACACAGGGAGTGTCTCAGGTGCCGGTTGTACCTGAGAGGAGAGCTAATGCTGACAGAGCACCTGCTGGGTCTAGAGCACCGAGACCGGATGAGTGGTTGAAGGCTTTCAACTCTCAGAAGGTTCCCTCATTCAGTAGAGAAATAGGGCTAGAGGTGGAGCACTGGATAGGGAAGATAGAGAATGCTTTAGAGGCAATACGTTGCCCCGAGGATCGACAGGTGGATTTGGTGCAGACTTGTTTCACAGATGATGCTCATTCATGGTGGCGTACCATTCGTAGCCGAGTCACCAGTTGGGAGCAGATGAGGAACATTGTTAGGGACAGGTACTGTCCTGTCTCGCTGAGCAGGGAGAGATTCCAGGATTTCATTGAGGCGGGATTTGAGGATATCCCGATTGCTGCAGCCATAAAGAAGTTTCAGAAAGAGTTGACCTTACTTGGACCAGCTGCACCTCCAGAAGAGCAGCATGTTTACCTTTTCTCCAGAAGATTGAGAGAGAGTACCCGATCATATCTGGCTGGATTCTGCTGTGAGACTTTGTCTGACTATCAGGATAGGGCCTCTGCTTATGAGAGAGATAGGCCAGCTTCGAGGAAAGCAGTTCAGTCTAGTGGGCCGGATAAGCGACAGAGGACAAGACATGCTGGTAGCAGTACAGCAGTAGCAGGTTATGGTCGAGGACATACCCAGGGGAGGTCCAGCTACCACTCTACAATTCAGACTCCCAGTAGAGATCGACAGTGCTTTAACTGTGGTAGCCGCGATCACATTAAGACAGATTGCCAAAGACCACCTACCACTTGCTTCACTTGTGGGAAGCCGGGACACAGAGCTGCTTTCTGCCGTCAGGGTAGGGTCCCTTCACAGTAGGGATCTTCTCCTGCAGGTGCTGAGAAGAGTGTACAGAGACCTCCTCAGTACCGAGTTCCGAGTCAGCAGCAGCAACAGTACCGGGCTCAAGGACATCCTGCTTCATACAGTACGGCACAGGGATCAGGTCGTGGCAGGGGACGTGGTAGTACCACTGACACCAGAGGAGGACCATCGAGAGTGTTCGAGCTGAGGAGCACCGAGCAGCCTACAGCACCTGCGACCACAGGTACTATTTGGATCCATGACTTACCTGTGCGAGTTTTATTTGATACGGGTGCTACGCACTCCTTTATATCAGATACATGCGTAGATAGGTTGTCCTTAGCTACAGTAGAGGGTGTACCTTTTGTGGTTGGGTTACCAGATGGGGGTAAGGTTAGAGGATCCCGAGAGATTTATGACTGCCCTATTCATCTGGGAGGCCGGATTTGGTTAGTAAATTTCCTAGTCATGCCCTTAGCACACGAGGACGTGATATTGGGGATAGATTAGATGACTAGACATGGAGCAGTCTTAGATATTGGTAGGAGAACTGTGACTGTCGCCACTGAGAAGGGTCACAGAGTGATATTCCGAGGTTGGGACCTCGGAAAGTCCGGCACAGTTATCAGCGCAGTGAGAGCAGCCAGATTGATAGCACAGGGTTGCGAGGCCTTCTGGTGTTATGCCATGAAGGAGCGCAAGAGCCTGACAGTAGAGGAGATACCAGTTGCATGCGAGTTTGCAGAGGTATTCAGTGACGACTTACCAGGGCTACCTCCACAGAGGAGTGTTGACTTTAGCATTGAGTTAGAGCCGGGCACGAGACCGATCTCGAAGGCCCCGTACCGCGATAGAGCTGCTTGAGCTGAAGAAGTAGTTAAAGAGTTAGCAGAGAAGGGCTTCATACGCCCTAGTGTTTCTCCCTGGGACGCACCAGTATTATTTGTGAGGAAGAAGGATGGATCAATGAGGCTGTGTATTGACTACCGGGAGTTGAACAAGGTCACCATCAAGAATAAGTATCCACTACCTCGCATAGATGATCTGCTGGACCAACTGCATGGAGCGTCAGTGTTCTCGAGGATAGACTTGAGATTGGGTTATCACCAGCTGAGAGTGAGAGACCAGGACATACCTAAGACGGCATTCCGGACTAGGTATGGCCACTATGAGTTTGTAGTGATGCCATTCGGGCTCACTAATGCGCCAGCAGTATTTATGGAGTTGATGAATGGGATTTTCATCGACTTCTTAGACCAGTTTGTAGTGGTCTTCATTGACGACATTCTAGTTTACTCTAGCAGTCGAGAGGAGCATGCCGGACACTTGAGGACAGTATTACAGATTCTACAGGATAGTCAGCTATATGTTAAGCTATCCAAGTGCGAGTTCTGGATGTTAGAGGTGGCTTTCCTAGGCCATGTAGTGACTGCTGAGGGGATTAAGGTCGACCCGGCGAAGATTGAGTCAGTGTCTTCTTGGCAACCTCCGAAGAATGTTAAGGAGGTTCGCAGCTTCCTTGGATTGGTAGGTTATTACCGCCGGTTTGTGGAAGGGTTTTCCCTGATCGCCCGACCACTTACTTGCCTTCTAAGGAAGACTACTCGGTTCGTCTGGTCTGAGCCGTGTCAGCAGAGTTTTGAGGAGCTGAAGAGGAGATTGACGTCTGCTCCGATCTTAGCACAGCCAGAGGGTACAGAGGATTTTGTAGTGTACAGTGACGCATCCAAGCTGGGCTTGGGGTGTGTCTTGATGCAGAGGGGTAAGGTCATAGCGTATGCGTCTTGACAGCTGAAGACGTATGAGGAGAACTACCCCACCCATGACCTGGAGTTGGCTGTGGTAGTACATGCTCTTAAGATCTGGCGTCATTATCTCTATGGAGCGACCTGTCAGATCTTCACAGACCATAAGAGTCTGAAGTACATATTCACTCAACGGGAGTTGAATAACCGCCAGAGGCGGTGGCTAGAGTTGATCAAGGATTTCGACCTTGAGATTCTCTACCACCCCGGGAAGGCGAATGTAGTTGCTGACGCTTTGAGTCGGAAGACGCCTCGGGAGAAGGCGATAGCTCGGTTGACAGTACAGCCACAGTTACAGAGAGACTTAGCTTGGTTGGAGGTAGAGATCCAGTTCCCCGATACAGCTCATCAGTTAGCCACCTTAGAGTTACTTCCTGACCTGTTGGGTGAGATCTGACAGAACCAGGAGACCTGCCCGACTTTGAACCGGATCCGAGACCGGATGTCACGAGATGAGGCACCTCAGTTCACTATTGGTGCCGATGGAGTGATGAGACGGCAGGATCGTATCTGTGTGCCATCAGACAGTGAGTTGAGACAGAGGATACTAGGTGAGGCTCATGCTACCCCTTACTCCGTACATCCAGGAGCAAGTAAGATGTATAAGGACGTGAGACGTTCCTTCTGGTGGGGTGGTTTGAAGCCTGATGTGGCCCGATATGTAGCCTAGTGTGCGACCTGTCAGCAGGTCAAGATTGAGCATCGTAGGTCCGGAGGAGAGCTCCACCCACTTCCAGTACCACATTGGAAGTGGGAGGATATATCTATGGATTTTGTTACAGGGTTGAGGCTCAGCATAGGTTTTGATGCCATTTGGGTAGTGGTAGACCGTTTGACGAAGACCGCACGTTTCATTCCGATTAAGGAAACGTGGCCGGTAAGTCGTCTAGCTGAGGAGTTTACCAAACACATTGTGAGACTCCATGGAGTACCGAGGACTATCGTCTCCGACAGGGATGGACGTTTTACCTCGAGATTTTGGCAGCATGTACATACTGCTCTGGGGACGAGTCTCCACTTTACCACTGCCTATCACCCACAGACAGACGGTCAGTTTGAGAGGACCATTCAGACCTTAGAGGATATGTTGCGGGCATGTGTACTAGATTGGGGACAGGTATGGCCAGATCATCTCCCACTGGTAGAATTTTCATATAATAACAGCTGGCACGCGTCTATTGGGATGGCACCTTTTGAGGCTTTGTACGGGCGGAGATGTCGTACACCGTTGTGTTGGGATGAGCCTAGCAAGGCTGATGGGGTAGTACCAGACCAGATACAGGATGACATCGCCCGGATTGCCTTAGTCCGGGAGAGGATGTTAGCAGCTCAGAGTCGTCAGAAGTCCTACGCCGACAAAAGGCGTCGACCTTTGGAGTTTGGAGTAGGTGCACAAGTGTGGTTGAGAGTGTCACCGACGAGAGGAGTCCGGCATTTCGGCATTAAGGGGAAGCTGAGTCCCCGATATGTCGGTCCGTTTGAGATCTTAGAGAGAGTCGGAGAGGTTGCCTACCGATTAGCACTGCCACCGAGATTGGAGGGAGTCCATCCAGTTTTTCATGTATCTCAGCTGAGAGAGTACATACCGGATCCTAGACACGTCATCAGTCATGAGGATCTGATAGTCGAGCCAGACCACACTTTTGCGGAGTACCCAGTAGCCGTCCTAGAACGTAGTACTAGGCGTCTGCGTTCTAAGAAGATACCGATGTTGAGGATCCAGTGGTCTAGACGAGGAGTTGATGAGGCTACCTGGGAGACAGAGGAGAGTATTAGACGTAACTATCCTGAGTTCTTTGCGGAGTTAGCCGCTACCTCAGTACCGAGGGGTTAGTACTGAGACGATACTTTATATGATTTATGTGATTATATGTTTAAGTGATTGTTATGTTTATGTGTTTAATAGCGTGAGTAGTTTGCATGCTAGGAAAAAGGGAGATAAATTGGAGTGAGACTAGAATATAACTCTTGAGGGGAAATTGTTTGGGTAGATACCTTATTCTAAGTTTCGGGACGAAACTTATTTTTAAGGTGGTACTGATGTAATATCCGGAAATTTTATTCCGTTTATTCCATAACAAACCGGATTTCGATCAGTTGATCCACATCCGTCTACTTAGTTAGACACATTGTTTCAAAATTTATCATTTTATGTGGCTTACCTTCACATAAAATGATAGAATCCTTGTTTCAAAATTTATCATTTTATGTGGCTTCCCTTCACATAAAATGAGAGAATCCTTGTTTCAAAAATTTATCATTTTATGTAGCTTCCCTTCACATAAAATAATAGGATCCTTATAACCAATCTTAACCTAGAACATGATCCATATCCGGCTATTCCGTGCACTCGTCAGTCGGTGATCTCGTTTCCGGACTGCGGCTAGCACCGGACTGTTGCTCTCTTGCGCCAGCTCCAGCCCAACTTGCCAGTGTGCCTTACGCCAGCTCCAGCCCAGCTTGCCAGTGTGCCTTGCGCCAGCTCCATCCCAGCTTTCCAGGGTGCCCAGCGCCAGTCTCAGCCCAGCAACAACTTGCTAATGTGCCCAGCTCCAGCCCAGAGTCCGCTTCGGCCCAGCAGCGCCCATCTTCGGCCAGCCCAGCAACTTGCCAGCAGTGTGCAGCAGCTTCAGCCACCTCGCCCACCTTCAGTCCATCTTCATCCCAGCAGCACTCCAGCGCAGCTCAGTCCAGCACGGAGGAGGAGAAGCTGGCCATTCTCTTCGCAAGCCCAGGAGCCGCCAGCCCAACTGCAATGCCACATTCCCTTGCTGAACGTTGCTAGGAACGTAACAGCCGAGATCTTCGCAGATTCCCTTCCATTTCTGCTGCTTGCATTCCGTCCAGATTCATCTACAGAAGCAACGCTTTCCTTTCTTGCCCCGTGACCGTATTCATTCCTTGCACGCAGCAGATCCGCCGGCTCCTTCCCTTCTGTCTACGGATTCCAGCAGCAAGCGCCTTACCGTCTCCACAGATCTAGTGATCAGCAGACATCCCTCACCATCGATTGAGGTAGAGACCTTCACAAGCTGGTGAGTTTTCTCTTCCTCCCTCCTTGCCTATTCCTCTTCGATCGGACCAGTTTCTGAGGCAGTGATGTCCTACAGCCTTGTACAGATTCGTCCGAGTCTCATACCCCTCCCAAGCGTAACTATCTACTTGCTGCAGCTCTTAAACGTAGGTAAGAACTCAGCTTTCATCTCCTCTATAGTTGCACATGAAGAGAAGGTGTAGATCATGGTTTTGTCAATTACAGTGGACCAGACCCTGCACCATTGATTTCTCTATTTCTCCCACCATATACTGCAGATGAGCCGTACAATCATGATCTTTGTACTGCAGTTTTAATTTCCGAAATTTAGTGTTGAGTAGCCATCTTTAGGACCAGTTTTCGTGCCTTAGAATAAGATCCACCGTTCATCTTTTTATATGTTGTTTAGTGCCATGCATAGGGTAATATGTTAAAATTTGAGAAGAAACGAGCGGTCGGATTAGAAGTTATAAGCTTCCGAAGTTGGGTAGTTAAGCAGTTTTTGTAAACTTTGGTTAAGTATAGAAATTGTAAGTGTAGTAGTCAACTTTGAGAATTTTTATAAAAATGATGGATGAACAGTTTGGAGAAATTCTTGCTCCCAAGGGTAGATGGAACATCATAGATGATCTAGCTAATTATTTCGGAATTTTTATAAGCTTCTACGAATTTTATATGTGAAACCGAAGTTGGACCTTTACGACCTTTCGGAAAATGGGGAAATAAGAAAAGTGACAGTTTGTAACCAAACTAAATTTTAGGACTTAGAATATGACTTTATAGTCTCAAATAAGAGTTTAGACAAGAATTCTAGAAATTTTGGGAGTTTCGGAACCAAGGGTAAAATAGTCTTTTTACCATAAATTAGTACTGTAATTAGTTCTGACCTATTACGACCTTCTATATTAGAAGTCTTAGACTTCTAATTACCTTGGAGTGTGCTAATGCACTTATCTCCTTTGGCAGGCAACTGAGTTGCTATAGTTACCGAGCGAGGTTGGTTTACAGAGAATCGAGATTTATAACAGGTAAGTCCTTTGGGCTTACTTAGCTGACTTCTGAATATGAGCATGAATGATGATAGTGGTGTGTGATTGAAATGTTTAGAGTTATAGGTTGTGATAGATATTTACCGACCTATACTTGGCCTAAGAGTAACGGGCGGTGGCATTCTACTCAGTTAGCTTGAGGGCGCTGAGGGTTTCTTTAGGGACTAGTCCACACTCGGTTTGTAGTGATGCTACCGGCAGAGGTAAGCTAGACCTACACCCAGTTGGATAAGGAACGGAGGCGAGAACTCTTAAGAGTTCTCGTGCCACAACTGTAAAATTGAATAAGGTGAATCACCTAAGTGATAGATAATAACTGGTTGGGTGCCAGCATGATGTTTGTTTATTTTTGTTTCTGCGTGTGTTTGTGCTGTTGTTATTCTACTTATATTTGGATAGTTAGCTAACAGTTGTTATGTTGTGTAGACTTACCACAGGTTAGAGCAGATGCCGAGTGATCCGGATGGTAGTGGTCAGCCGGGGTGTCGTACTTTTAGGATGTGATGCAGTTTCTTTATTTGTGGGTTTTCCAGTTGGACCTTGGTTCTTTCTTTCTTTCCATACCTTGTTATCTTATGTTTTCCGGCTGTTGGTTGTTCTGGTCACATTCATACTTTGTTAAGATTTATTTTATGATTTCTGGTTTTTCCTTATCTGTGCCTTGTTGTAAGATCTTGTTAAGTTGTTGTCAAACTAAGGTCGGGACCCACTGTGCGGTCCTAACCAGTAACTCCCCAAGTTGTAAAATTTGGGGTGTTACAACATGGTATCAGAGCTCTAGGTTGGCAACAATGGCACTTGAAATCTTCTAAAAGGTCATATAAGTAAATAAGTAGAACCCGAAAGGGGTCTGAGTTTCAAAAAGGAATTTTGGTTTTAAAATGCATGCATAGTCGGGTTGGGATAGAAAGTACGTACGACCACCACTACCTCCGCGAATCTCGGTATTCTTAGTATTATTATTATAGACTTTTACTGTTTATGATAGATTAGTAGATTATAACTATAGTGGTTACCGTTCGTGCAGATGGCACGTACTAGGGCTACACCAACGACTGGCCGAGGTAGGGGTCGTCCCCCCTTCCCCCAGTCAGACAGGATCGAGCTGATAGCACCCCTGCTGTTAGAGGGCGTGGTCGTGGGGGTAGACCTCCACTAGGGAGAGGTCGAGGACGAGTTCCTCGAGAGGATCCACCTGCAGCAAGCATACCAGAGGCTGCTGTGGAAGAGGTAGCTGAGAGTGTGGGCCCCGAGGTCAGGCATGAGACCGCCCTAGGTCTGAAGCGCAGGGAGCACGTTCGACTGAGTCAGGACGTGTTTCTATTGGAGCATCTGAGTATAGAGAGTACAGAGCATACGTTGATGGAAGAGGCTGCCAGAGTTGAGAGGCTTACCCAAGTACCACCAGTGGTACCGGCTAGGTCAGCTCAGGTGACACAGGGAGTGTCTCAGGTGCCGGTTGTACCTGAGAGGAGAGCTAATGCTGACAGAGCACCTGCTGGGTCTAGAGTACCGAGACCGGATGAGTGGTTGAAGGCTTTCAACTCTCAGAAGGTTCCCTCATTCAGTAGAGAAATAGGGCTAGAGGTGGAGCACTGGATAGGGAAGATAGAGACTGCTTTAGAGGCAATACGTTGCCCCGAGGATCGACAGGTGGATTTGGTGCAGACCTGTTTCACAGATGATGCTCATTCATGGTGGCGTACCATTCGTAGCCGAGTCACCAGTTGGGAGCAGATGAGGAACATTGTTAGGGACAGGTACTGTCCTGTCTCGCTGAGCAGGGAGAGATTCTAGGATTTCATTGAGGCGGGATTTGAGGATATCCCGATTGCTGCAGCCATAAAGAAGTTTCAGAAAGAGTTGACCTTACTTGGACCAGCTGCACCTCCAGAAGAGCAGCATGTTTACCTTTTCTCCAGGAGATTGAGAGAGAGTACCCGATCATATCTGGCTGGATTCCGCTGTGAGACTTTGTCTGACTATCAGGATAGGGCCTCTGCTTATGAGAGAGATAGGCCAGCTTCGAGGAAAGCAGTTCAGTCTAGTGGGCCGGATAAGCGACAAAGGATAGGACATGCTGGTAGCAGTGCAGCAGTAGCAGATTATGGTCGAGGACAGACTCAGGGGAGGTCCAGCTACCACTCTACAATTCAGACTCCCAGTAGAGATCGACAGTGCTTTAACTGTGGTAGCCGCGATCACATTAAGACAGATTGCCAGAGACCACCTACCACTTGCTTCACTTGTGGGAAGCCGGGACACAGAGCTGCTTTCTGCCGTCAGGGTAGGGTCCCTTCACAGCAGGGATCTTCTTCTGCAGGTGCTTCACTTTGGGAGAATTAGTGTCCTTTTGTTGTTTTATATCGTAATCGTCTTTATCATTGATGTTAGTATTCTACATTTGGATTTGCTTTTTAATGAAGCTAATAACCTATTTGCAAGGACCAATAGGCTCGTTCCCAAAAATAATTTTGTTTTTGAAGAACCAAATACTCCACCAGATAGTTGTGAGGCATGCAAACTTCTTAAGTCCAATTTTATTCTATATTTCTTGTAGGAGATCATGAGCTTTTTTATTAACAAGGCTAATGTTGTTTAGTTCGGTTAATATAGACCTGTCAATTTTGGCAAGGATTTGTTTGCTAAAAGGGCATTCAATGAGCAAGTGGAACAAGTCCTCTAGATGGTGATTGCATAGTTTACAGTGCCTTGTTACGGTAATTCTTCTTTCGTCAAGTTTAGCCTTTGTTGGGATTCCGTTTTGTGAAATTTTCCAAAGGAAGTTTTTAATTTTAGGTTGGGTATCGAGGTTCCAGATCCAGTCGCATGAAAAGTTTGAAGACATGCTTGATTTCATCTCAATCATTTCCGACGCAGATTTTGTAGTAAACCAACCATTGTTGCTACATTTCCAATATAATCTATATTGAATATCGCTTTTTGGTATAATTGTTTCCTTTATTTGTTCCCTAATCTCTAGGTTGATGATGTTTTGTAGTTCGTGATCAATTTTGTTGATATCCCATTGTCTTGAGTCGTTTATAAAGTAATTAACCTTTATATTTGTGTCAATTTGAATGGTGTTTTGGACCATTTTTATAAGCGGTGTTGTTGTTACCCAATTGTCATGCCAAAAGTTGATGGTTTTACCATTTCCGACCTGCCAAATAATACCATTTTTTAACTCAGTTTTTAGCTTCATAAGGTTATTCCATTACCAAGACGTTGATCCTTTCTTTTGGTAATGGAGAATATTATGATTTTTCAAATATTTTTCGTTTACAACTTTAACCCAAATATTATTTGGTTCAACCAGAATTTTCCACAAGAGTTTCATTTGTAATGCTTTGTTTGAGATTAAAGATTTCCTTAATCCAAGACCGCCATTCTTTTTTGATTTACAAATTACGTCCCAACTGATAATGGGTCTATGTTGGTCCCCTTTGTTCCAGAAGAATTTTTTATATATTTTATCTAACTCCTCTAGATTATAACTCGGGAGCATGAAACTTTGCATGACAAAGGTTGGTTTAGCCGCTAGATTATGTTTTATGAGGGTGTTCCTCCCTTCTTGTGATAAGGAATTGACTTTTCATTTCGAAAGTTGTTGTTTTGCTTTGAGGTTTATGTCGCCAAAAGTATCTTTAGTCACTCTCCCGTTGATGATTGGGCATCCAAGATATTTGTCAAGGGTAGTGGTATGATTCATGGTTAGAATATTTTTTAATTGGACAATGTTGCTATCATTTGTATTTTTTGTTGTTTGGAAAGCAGATTTTTGGAAGTTAATCTTCTGTCCCGATATAGAGCAATACATTTCCAAGATTTGCTTAGTTCTTTGACATGAGACAATATTTGCCTTAGCAAAAATGATCATATCATCAGCGAAGGAAAGAAATGGGATTGGTGTTGCTTGTCTGCAGACGGAGAATCCAATATGGTTGTCGTAGTTGTTGCAATCATCCTGTAGCATTTGTGTTAGGATTTCCGCCCTTAGGATGAATAAATATGGAGAAAGTGGATCTCCTTGTCTAAGTCCTTTTTCTGGAAAGAATTGCTCAGTTGGTCCATTGTTAACTAGAACGGAGAAAGAGACAGTAGTTATACATTCTTTAATCCATCCCACAAATTTGTTATTGAATCCAAATCTTTTGAGGATACTAATTATGTAGTTCCAATTGACTTGGTCGTATGCTTTTTCCATATCTAGTTTAATTGCGGCCCATCCTTCCATACTTTTTTTAGACCGAAAGGAGTGGAAAATTTCGTGTGCAATGAGAATATTGTCGTGGATTATTAGCTACGAAGGCGCCTTGTAGAGGGTGAATCAGTTTAGGCATGATGGTTTTCATTCTGTTCGTAATTATTTTCGCAATAACTTTTTATATAGTTGAGCAAATACTAATAGGTCTGAAATGGTTAATTGTTGTAGGAATATCCACTTTAGGTATTAGGGTTATAAAAGTATGGTTAATTTGTTTGAGCATTTTCCCACTTCTGAAAAAATCTTTCACAGCTTTTGAAACGTCAATTCCTACAATGTGCCAATATTTTTGATAAAAACCGGCTGGCATACCATCAGGTCCTGGGAATTTATCACATCCAATATAGAGCATGACATTTTTTAACTCTTCATTAGTAGGGGGTTTTGTTAGATTTAAATTCTCTTCATTGCTAACTTTGTTTGAATAAGTTGGAGTTTGTCCTCCAATAGAGATTGATCTAGTTGGGTTTTAGAGTATTTTCTCACGAATTCCGTTTTAACTTTCAATCTAATCTCAGATTCAGAAGATAAAGTCGTACCATTTGTGGTTATTAGTTCCTTTAGGTGTTTTCTATTTCTTCTTCCAGTAGCAATGCGATGGAAGTATTTGGAATTTGAGTCCATGTTCTTCAGATGTATGTTTTTAGTTCTTTGTCTCCAATATCTTTGGTGAAATGATAGTAAACGGTTTTGTTTTGTTAGGAGGTTTCTTTGGATGGTTTCTTCTCTTTGGTTTAGGTTATTGAGTCTTGTGCTTTGAATTTCCTGTAGTTGTGATTCCACCTCTTTAAGTTGTTTAAATATGTTACCGAAATTTACTTTACTCCATTCTTTTGCCTTTGTTTTAAGTAATTGAGTTTTTTTTTGTTAGTTTATACATTTCATTTCCGATAAAGTTGGAACACCGTGTTTGTTTTACAATATTCTCAAAAGATTTTCGTTTTGTCCACATTATTTCAATTTTGAACGGTTGTGCAGTGTAATTATCCATGATCGAGATTTCCAGAGAAATTTGACAATGATCTGATATAGTGAAAGCATGGTTTTTTGTTTTTAAGTATGGGTACCACTGGAGTATTTGATTATGAACTTACACACGATCAAGTTTTTCAAAGATGTTATTCGGACCATCACGTTTTTCCTCCAAGTAAAAAAATTACCTGAAGTTTGGGTGTCCTCAAGATTACACAAGTTCTTGAAGTTAATGAGTCTATTAAATCTATTGGTATTGATAGGAGCTCCTCCTTGTTTTTCGGAATGTTGTTGAATTTCATTTAGGTCTCCAAGGATAATTATAGGGAGGGGAGGAACTTGTATGAATTCAGAAAGGTTATCCCAAAATTGGTTTTTTGTAGCTTCTTGTGGAAGAGCATACACAAAGATAAGGTTCATCTTATGATTCAAATTGTTGCAAGTAAATTCAACACAAATAAATCTGTCGTTTTTAAATATGAACTTAATTGTTTGGTTTCTTAGTTGGTACGTTTTCCATAAAAGACATAAGTCACTAGCCCTTCCGATGGCAGGACAGTAATCATGTTGTCAAAGCCAACCGATCTCCAAGATCGATCATCCGGAAGATTTTCCGATTTTGTTTCTGCTAAGGCGATGATGTCAATCTTGTGGATTTTACAAACCGCGTCGAGGTTTATCCAGAGGGTACTCCGGCCCATACCTCTAATGTTCCAAAAGCTAATAATCATAAAAACCTAGTGAGAATAGGTTTGATTTGGGGGTATCATAGGGCTGACATCCTATTCCCTTTAAAACAAGGCTAGATATACATATCGTTTTTTTGATTAGGTAGCACCGACTCATGTTGTTAGCATGGTATATCATGGTGAGGTTGTTGGTATAATGTTTACATTTATTTGTTTTTTTATGGCTATAACTTTCATTCTGGTAATCTAGTTCCACCTTAGGAGTGATTGTGGGTATAATTGGGTTGAGATTACCCGTTATCGAGTAAAAGAAAGAAGACAAGAAGAGAGAGCTTGCTTTAAGGTAGAACCAAAGGTAAGAATTGTTGTTATCAAAACCACATTTAATAGAATAAATCCAAACCACAAAGGGATAAACAAAAAAGGATCCCCAGTAGTAAGATTTAGACTTGAAGGATAGCTTTTTGGCTTCTAATATTGTGATGTAAATGTTTTGTTCTACATAGATAGTCAGATTTAATTTAACGGGGTAGTAGTCCAGGTGACAAAGCCATAAAAGCAGGCAGTTATTGTATACAAGCACGGGGTTCCCCCATTTAAAATTGGATTGGTCTAATCCATAAATGATCATACACTTTTTTGTTTTTATTATTAGTGCAGTTTTTGCAAATAAGCGAAGCATTACTTTTTGGAAAGTAAATGTCAAAAAGTTGACATAAACAATCAAGCCAAAAAACGTCATTAGAGCATTTATAGTTTTTAATGTAGTTAATATTGGAATTTTGAATTCTTTGTAGTGGGAAAAACTTTGGGGATGTGCCCACCAATTGAAGGGTGTTAAGAGTTGACAAGTCAACACAAAAAAGGAGTATGAGTCCTATTTTGCTAATGAGCCAGATTATGGTAGAATTATCCCTTGGTATTAACAGTCGGTTGTGTTGACAAGTCAGCACAAAAAGGCAGGATGAGGCATCGAGTTTTCAAACACGTCGACAGAAACACGTTTAGTGTAGAAGTTATTCCATTCCTTGTGAGACATGAAAAAACATGAAATAATCAACATAGGAGTAAGTTTTGAGTTACATGACAGAGGAGAAAACTCTTCCGGCAACATATATACTGATAATAACATGAAGCTAATGAATCTAGGTAGATTTTACTGGAAACAAACACACAGGTCATAGACTGTGTTTGAAAACAGCAACACACCAATGTAGACTTTGACATTTTGAGGACTTGGAGCATGAATTTTATCCATACAAAAATTTTAGGCATATGATACGCAAGATATAAAGTTTGTATATTTTGGATTGAGCTCCTTTCATATATGATACAAGTATTTGAGTTGCGTCTTACAATATTCATATTTATATAATTTGTGTAATTCACTAGCACACCAAAAAAGAGGCCAGAGGTCCTTGGTTGCCTCGCAAAGCATAGGGATAAGCAACAATTCCTTGTTCGAAGGATAACAATAGTAGATTGTTTCATAATTTTAAAGAGGTCAGCCCACAAGAAGATGGACCAACAAAAAAAAGCCTCAACTGTGGTAACCCAGCTTTGAATGAGGAAAAGCACGCAGTAACATAAAGATTGATCTGAAAGTTATAGATAATTGGTCAACATGATAACATGTGAATTGAAAGCAACACAGATGATTAAACACAGATAATCATACAGAGAGAGTACATCAACGAGCCTTATCAGTAGGCATACAAGGTTCAAAAGAGGGGTGTCACCCACATCAAGTAGGACTAGAGATAGTGGGAATCGAGATTTAAAGTCGCAAAAAGCCAAAAACGCAAATCATCAGGGAAGGCAGATTCTAATGAAGTGCAATAGTAGAGGATATTTCCTATCATGGATTAACCAATTTTAACTTTCTTGTTACCTCCCATCTGGTCAGAGGACGCAGTATTGGCATCATCTTCCATCATTGATCTCTTGTTCGGAGTGGAGACCGAATTAGATTTATTTTGAACCATAAACACCTCCATTTTCTGGATGACAGAAAGATCCCCAGAGTTTATGGAATGAAAAGACACAGTGGAGGGAAGATTCCCTTCGTTGTCCGCCTCAATGTGCTCTTCCATGAATTGGTCTTCATCAAAAACGTTTTCAGCTTCATCATCTTCATCAAGAAGGTCATCCATGTCCATAATTGCATGTAGGTCAATAAGACCATCAATAGTCATCAAATTATCAAATCCCAAGGGAACGTTAATCTTCAACAGGGAATCACCCTCCAATTTTTGGACCAGTTGGGGAACAGCAACAACTTGATCAATAGGTTGAACTGGGGAGGAAGGGTTAAGAACGTTAACCGGGTTAGAGTTTTTGGGAGGAACCGAGATGGAAGAAGCATGCACCAGAACAGGCTCAGGCACATATGAAGGAGAATCCTCATAGACGAACAAGACTTGAACACCCCCTTTCTTAGCAAGATAAGGCTTGGACCCAAGTATGGGATCAGAATCTATTTTAGTAGACTTGGATTTGGCCCCTTGGACTTTCCACTCACCATCATCAGTGCTCTCTTTTTTGCTCTCTTCGTTCTTGGCTTCCGGTTTTGCTTCATCCTTTGGAGTAGTTCTTTTAATGACAACCTGGATTTTGGTCTGTTGGACAGCATGCAAAGGGCACAAGTTGTAGACATGGCTAAAGAGACCACAATTTCCGCAGTCTTGTGGGAAATTCTCGAACCAGACATTAAATTTGGTACCCACACGATTTTCGTCTAAGATAAAGTATCCCCACGTACCTCTCCGGCCATATCCAGATTGATGCAGAATCTCGGAAACTTATTTCCGGATTTTCTTTCATTGTTGAGATCGTATTTGATGAAGGACCCAAGATTGTGTTTCTTGGTGATTGCTTTGATCACTTCAATGTTGCATAGTTCCACAGGTAGTTGAGGAATACGAACCCAAGTGTCAATTCTGGAAATATTCTCCCGGAAAGGGTCGAACTTGGGGGTCCATTCTCTAAGGATTACAACTTGCCCAAAGACATGAAACGGCCTTCCTTCCCAGACGCGCTTCTTGTCAATGGGGTTAGCGAAGCGAATTTCAAACCAGTTGTTGGCCTTTGGTATGAACTGGAAATCCCCATTAATAAATTTTTCATTCTTTAGTGAACTTGAGTCGATTTTTGAAAACTTCATAGCATCACCCAAAATTCTACCGATAAGAGAGAACTCTTTTTATTTGAGAGCATCCTTACGCGCCTTTTCCAGTGTAACACCCCGAATCCGCGGGACTCGGGATGTCACATTGGGCTAGGATCTCACAATGGATCCTGACCCTAGTATGACAACAAGTTCACTGGACCTTACAACATGGCACTGACAGATATAAAACAAATACATAAAACAGTATAAAATGTACGACCCAAAGTAAACAACAACGTAGCCGAGTATATAAAACGACATCCTCACACAAGAGGTACAAAAGATCATCCTCACGCAGAGGGGAAACACAACAACCCCAACCAACCACCTAATGTACGAGAGTCCTCGGCCTGTTACCCTGCCAGATCACCCAGTAGCGCTTAACCTGTAAACATCTGCAACACGGTATGAAACTGTTAGCTAACCATACATATATGAGGTAATGCATAAGCACAAGCACAATCATGAAAGATAAACACATCAGCATGCTATCACACATTTACCCATTTATTATCTTTATATAATAACCATTCACTCAAAAACCGTATATATAGATAGATGAAAGTATGTGACACGAGGACCGATACATCCCCGCCTCTGAGTGCAATGTCCAGCTGTACGAGTTTCGGTCACACAACCCGTGTACCCTATGGGAGTGGATTGCGCCCTTCCTGTGAACCAGTCTGGCCCGACATCAGAGAACCTCCCAGACTCCACGGCGGGATGAAAGGGAAAGGTTATCACAGCCACGCAGTGGGGCAGTCAATAGAACATAGGTCGATAAAAACGACAACTCATGCTATCATAGAAAACATATAAAGCATACACCACTCATGCAAACACCCAATATAAGGATGACAGCTAAGTAAGTCCTACGGACTTACCTCAACCTCGTACAATCATAACCACGATCAACCTCCAATCTTGAGAGGGACACTGCGTAATAACAAGGCATAAAGAGATATCAATACTCCTATCAATCACAAAGGTCACATCTAGACTCAAGGGATCCATAAGGATCATAATCAATCTATAAGCCTCACAACCAACTAAATCTCAATATTTCAACATAACTCACAATTCCTCAAATCTCAAGGTAGTATCTAATCAACATTCCTCAATCTCAATTCTAATCCTAATTTAATTAATTAACCTTTAATTAATTAATTAGATTTCGCCAAAATAACGTTTTGTCCGCAAGCACTTTCTAAACCCCCTGTCATCAGATTTCATCAAACAAACAACCCATAATCACCAGAATAATATAACGACCATAATGGAATTTCTAATTGTCCTATTTGACAAGCCTAAACTCAATTTAGGCCAAATCGCAGTACGAAAAACGAATAAATTCATAACTTATTCGTTACTAACCCGATTTACGATCTGAAAGAAGATTCGGAATCACAACGACGCAGGCTACGCATGGACAACATCAAATTCATCGGAATCTGAGCGACAGAACCGTCCTGGTGACATATATGCTCGACCAGCCCTCCATATACTCGGAAATGCAGAAACTCGGTACCGTTATGAAGAGAGGAATCCAGAAACTCAAACGGAATTGAAATCGGATTAGAAACGGAGAGTAGATCTGAGTTTGAAGGTTGAGAGAAATTAGAGCTTTTACGAAGAAACGTGAAAGGAAATGAATTAATAAAGAATTTTCCGCTATTTATAGTGAAAACGATAATTATCCTTTAGTAAAGTCGATAATTATCCTTTAATCGATCCAAAGGCGGGTCGAACCTCTTTCTCCAAACTTCTCGAGATTGGAACATCAAATCTGGAATATTGTAGGGATAATTATTCCACAACTGTCTCGGAAAACGTGTATTCCTAAGTCGTCTTTCTTAGCCGTTAAGAAACGAAATAGCGACTCTTTTGGCCGTTTTGCCTCTCCATGTTATTTCATATCTAGGACATATCCGATGTCCTGGTCATTTCTCTCAACTGCATTTTTATTAATTGGAGCTCCCAAATGCTCCAAATAACACCGGAGGGTAAAAATAATTACCTGGGGGAAAAAGTAAAAATTTCCCCAAACGTCCAAAATTACGCCAGGAACATAACGGTGGTACTCTTACTCATCACTTGCGAAGTCTTCGCGAGTTATATGTTAATTACTATCAACGATTAAGTTAATCAACATTAATTAGAATTCGAAATCCTAGCTATTACATCACACACCCCTTAAAAAAAAGTTTCGACCCGAAACTTGAACAATTCCTAAATTCTCTCGGACCCATACGCCGAGGTATAACTCTCACTCTTTCTATCGGAGGTATCACATCTCCGTTCAAAAGATCACAACCTATAACAATCTATAACCTCAAGTATAAACATGGAGGAATCATCATCTCCAGAAAACAGGGCCATAACGCTACCCAAAGGCGTAGAGGAATCACGTCTCTCGCCATACCACATCACAAGGCATAGAGGAAGCACATCTCTAGCCAACCCATAAACATATATATCGCATAGAGGAATCACATCTCCACTGAACTATGTCCATTAAGGTAGCATGGAGGAAAGAACCATCTCTAGCTGAATCCTAATTCCACTTAAATAGCATGGAGGAAAGAACCATCTCCAGCTATAAATATAATCATAACGTGGAGGAAGTAATCATCTCCAGCTATAGCATACATCACGCTAGCACATCAAGATCTACTAAGATTATAAATCACATCACAACTAGTATGGAATAACATATCAAGGCATATAAGCACATAAGCACAACATTCATCAAGATAGCGCTAAGATATACTCGTGCTCCCACAAATGGGTATGTCCTAACATATACTCTGGATAGTTCCTCAGGACACTATCCTCAATCTCTTACATAGCCTCTTTAGGTCTTCATCTCGACCATCATATCCTCAATATGGGAATGTCTTTTGAATGCAAGCGTTTCATATCTCATTCTAAGAATGTAATCGAATGCTCAACAAAAGTGTGGTTGGACTCAACCACCAAATCATTGTAACTCACAAGGTGTCTCGAGTCTAGTATATACTTCCTCAATTGAGACATATGAAGCACTGGGTGAATATCCTCTAATCTCAGAGGCAAAGCTAAACATCATGTTGCCTTCACAAAACTGATTAAGATCTCAAGTAACCGACATATTGGAAACTCAGTTCCCCTTTCCATAATAACACAACTAATGTCTCACAGTTGAGATACCTCCAGCCGGACATGAACTCTCACTTGAACTTTAGAGGTTAACGCCTCTTGTCTACATATAATATCTGGTGACTCTGTACAACCAGCATTCTTCCTTCAATCAACGTTACTTGAACTATAAAATCCTAAATCTGGTAAGGTGTTATTCCACTACTACTGCTAGATTATTTCTAGCATAAGGATATACGACATCTATGTCTATATATATTGCCTCATAGGGCCATCCCAGAAAAATGCATGTCCTTCATTGTTATATAATAAACTCATTAATGAAAGGTAATATAACCATCCACGTTTCTCATTCGACTTACAACTTATAATAGATCTTTAAGATCTAGATGATCCTTTCTAACTGACCATCTGTCAGGGGGTGAAGTGTAGTCATGAGGTACAAACTCGTCCCCAAAGCAGTCTGAATCTGCTGCCTAAAATCTTAAAGTAAAAACATCCATCTCGATCAGAAATGATCGTTCTCGGTATACCATGGAGTCTCACTATCTGTCCAGTGTACTCCTCAGCCAATTCATTCACTAGCCACGTCCTTCTAATAGAAATGAAACGTGCCGGTTTCATTAATTTGATACCAACAATCCAGATAACATAAATCTTCTACTGGGTCACAATCCCATAAAAAAGTCCATAGAGATGTCCTCCCAAATTCTACTACTGCACTGGTAGTGGGTGGGGCTTATCTCTAGATCGGAAATACTCTATCTGGACCTGCTAACAGGTCACACACTGTATCACAAATCTGGTTATATCGGCTTCATACAATATAATCGTCTCATCTCGTGGTCCATCTTACTCGTACCTGAATGTACTGAATAAGGCATACAATGGGATAATATTCTCTGTCTCCATCTGCATCAGCAGGTACACAAAGTGGTCATGACTCTTCATCAGTCTATCTACTCCCATGGAGAACTATGGTGCCTCAGTACGAGACATCCTTTCTCTAAACCTTGTCAAGGCCGGGTAGGTCTCCTGCTTCTGTTGGACCTCATCCAACAGACCAGGTAGAACCTCTGAAGTATAACTGGGTATCCTCATCAAGGAACTGATTGTCCAACTCTAGCCAAGCTAGATTTCTCTGAAGCTGAAGCTGAATTATCTGTCTCACAATCATCTTCTCTTGGAGCGTCTTTCCGTTCCAGTTGTCGGTGACAACGTTCAACTTCTTGGAATGATATAGAACCTCCAGGTCAAAGTCTTGATCAACTTAAGCTCTTAACACTAGCGGTTATTCAACCCCTGTTGCATAAAATATACTTCAGATTTCTATGATCTATAGAAATCTGACATGAAGATCACACCGGTACGGTCTTGAAAACTTAAAGGCTTGAACTACCACTACTAACTCTAAATCATGAATCGGGTAGTTCTCATCATACGTTCTCAATTGTAAACACACATATCAATAACCCTACTCCTCTGTAGTAATACACATCTCAGACTTAATTGGGATGTATCACCGTAAATCACGGGATCCCAAAAATCTTCTGACTACAGCAGAATGGAAGCAGAGGTCAAATGCCTCCTCAACACTTCAAAACTTAGACACACTGCTTTCATCACGTAGTTATGGTGGTCTTCTCAAAAGACTCGCAAATGAATACGTAATCATATAAAATCCTTCCTCAAAGCATTGGTAGCAATCGGATGAGCCGAGAAAACTACGTATTCCTTAATGTTCATCAGTATCTCCCATGGTACAACATACTTAATTCTCGCCAAGTCAACCATGATCCCACTGGCGGAGACAACATGGCCTAAAAAGGCTACCACTGGCATCTCAACTTACACTTAGAGAGCGTAGCATACAACCCTCTATCTCTCGAAATCTGCAAAACGGTCCTCAGACGATCGGTCTACTATTCTCTACTACGAGAATATACCGACATGTCATCCATGAAGTCCACCACCACCTAATCAAGGAAGTCGATGAAGATATTGTTCATCAACTCCATAAAAACTACTAAAACATTTGTCAACCCAAATGACATCACTACAAACTCGTAGTGTCCATAACGGGTATGGGATGCTATCTCATACACATGTTGCTCTCTCATCCATGACTAGGGATATCTTGAGCACAAAGGAATCCTGAAAACACAATTGCTTCTTGAAGCTAACTCATCAGGTCGTCAATACGGAACGTGGAACCCACTAGGGTAAACCCGTTTCAATCAACTTTTCAAGTTATCAGTACAATATCTCAACAAGCACCATATAGTGTGGCTTTCCCATTCAATCTTGTATCATACTTCAACTCGATAACAATGTCCACACTCCGCTGAGGTGGAAACTAGACGGTTCAATAACACGTCTATAAACTCATAAACAACTGGAATACCTTCCATTATTGGACTATCTCGCTCCTTCATGGTATAACACTAGAAGGCGTCACATCCCTGTGCTATCAGCTCGCTACTCGTACATTCCTGATGAAAAACCCGTCTCTTCAAAGGTCTTAACCTTAGAAGACCTCTATTTACCATCTCACTAAAGACTATAATAGCCTTACTATTAATATCTAACACCGCATGATATCTATTCATCCAAACCGTACACATAATGACTTCCTCATGCACCTACGATACACGGGTCCCTGAAATAAGGGAACAAACACGCATCTCGCGGGTACCTCAGACTCCTAACTGGTAATCCTGTAAAGGAAAGACCACCTTCTACTATATATCAAAGATCAACCATTAACGCATGCATCGATAGACGAGAAGTGCATAGCACTCATAACAAACAAAATTCCACTAGGTAAACCATTAACGAGAATAGTACCTGTAATAGATAACGCCCGTAGCTCCACTACATATCATCACTTGATCTCAGATCTATGCTCCTCAAGTATCACTGAGATCATCACTATAGCCTCCACTTCCACTCTTTTAACACCGGAAAGAGGAAGGTTTTGCTGGGAAGAAACACTACCTTGCTGACAGAAAGGGGCCAGATGGCCTAGTTCACCACATATGAAACAAGCTATCGGTGCCAAAGGGAACTCAGAACGCAAATGATCTGGATAACCACAATTGTAACAAGATTGTCTCATTCTTGCAACCTGTGCAACTGGAAGGGTAACTCACTCTTCGTCGTCCACCTTGAATGATCTTATTCCGAGAGGGAACTTGTAAAGGCAACGCCTTGCCCTGTCGACAAAACTTCGCTCTATACCCTGCTTTACCACACGTAAAGCATATGATGGGCGCCTTTGGGGCACACAGCTCGCCAGTGTCCCAACTTCCACGCAATTAAAACACTGTAGTTCCTTGCCAGTCATCTTCATGGCCAAAGGATCACTAGATTGTCCTGATATCGGACTTGGTTCCCCATTCATCATCTTTGTTTCTCCAGTAACTGATTCAGTCCATTGCTTCTTTCCGGATCCAGAAGCTTCAGTTGATCTCACAATTGTTGGTAAATCCGGTGTCGATCTACCCGCTATCACCGCTTCATATACTTGTTACATATATTCTTGAAACTCGGATCTACTCGTGGAGACACGATCAGCCTCTTCAAACTCGTTCTCTGCCATAGGCGATACAACAGCGGAAACTGGTCCCTGACCTATCACTACTGGAGGAAGAGGGGGTGTACCCCTACCTCATCCCACTACAGATACTACTCTAGTATGAGTCATCTGTAGGATATACGCACCTAATCTTATAAGGCTATATATATGCCATAGGTATCGATATGTATATAATACATCCACTTAATCTATAGTACACACAGATATATATACATATCTACGCTGCAGAGATCCATGACAGAGGTGACGACTTCTCGTACATTCTATCCCAAAACCACACTTAAAACCAAAACCTTTGAAAACGTCAGATCCCGTGTGGGCTCTGTTTATGTTACCTATCAAACCTCATTGCAGGTAGCAAGTGTCATTGTTGTCAACTTGGGCTCTGATACCAACTATGTAACACCCCGAATCCGCGGAACTCAGGATGTCACATTGGGCTAGGATCTCACAATGAATCCTGACCCTAGCCTGACAACAAGTTCACTGGACCTTACAACATGGCACTGACAGATATAAAACAAATACATAAAACAGTATAAAATGTACGACCCAAAGTAAACAACAACGTAGCCGAGTATATAAAACGATATCCTCACACAGGAGGTACAAAAGATCATCCTCACGCAGAGGGGAAACACAACAACCCCAACCAACCACCTAATATACGAAAGTCCTCGGCCTGTCACCCTACCAGATCACCCAGTAGCGCCTAACCTGTAAACATCTACAACACGGTATGAAACCGTTAGCTAACCATACATATATGAGGTAATGCATAAGCACAAGCACAATCATGAAAGATAAAGACATCAACATGCTATCACACATTTACCCATTTATTATCATTATATAATAACCATTCACTCAAAAACCGTATATATAGATAGATGAAAGTATGTGACACGAGGAGCGATACATCCCCGCCTCTGAGTGCAATGTCCAGCTGTACGAGTATCGGTCACACAATCCGTGTACCCTATGGGAGTGGATTGCGCCCTTCTTGTAAACCAGTCTGACCCGACATCAGAGAACCTCCCAGACTCCACGGCGGGATGAAAGGGAAAGGTTATCACAGCCACGCAGTGGGGCAGTCAATAGAACATAGGTCGATAAAAACGACAACTCATGCTATCATAGCAAACATATAAAGCGTACACCACTCATGCAAACACCCAATATAAGGATGGCAGCTAAGTAAGTCCTACGGACTTACCTCAACCTCGTACAATCATAACCACGATCAACCTCCAATCCTGAGAGGGACACTGCCTAAAAACAAGGCATAAAGAGATATCAATACTCCTATCAATCACAAAGGTCACATCTAGACCCAAGGGATCCATAAGGATCATAATCAATCTATAAGCCTCACAACCAACTAAACCTCAATATTTCAACATAACTCACAATTCCTCAAATCTCAAGGTAGTATCTAATCAACATTCCTCAATCTCAATTCTAATCCTAATTTAATTAATTAACCTTTAAGTAATTAATTAGATTTCGCCAGAATAACGTTTTGCCCGCAAGGAATTTCTAAACCCCCTGTCATTAGATTTCATCAAAAAAACAACCCATAATCACCAGAATAATATAACGACCATAATGGAATTTCTAACTGTCCTATTTGACAAGCCTAAACTCAATTTAGGCCAAATCGCAGTACGATAAACGAATAAATTCATAACTTATTCGTTACTAACCCGATTGACGATCAGAAAGAAGATTCGGAATCACAACGACGCAGGCTACGCATGGACAGCATCAAATTCATCGGAATTTGAGCGACAGAACCGTCCTGGTGACATATATGCTCGACCAGCCCTCCATATACTCGGAAATGCAGAAACTCGGTACCGTTATGAAGAGAATGAAGAGAGGAATCCAGAAACTCAAACGAAATTGAAATCGGATTAGAAACGGAGAGTAGATCTGAGTTTGAAGGTTGAGAGAAATCAGAGCTTTTACGAGGAAACGTGAAAGGAAATGAATTAATAAAGAATTTTCCGCTATTTATAGTGAAGACGATAATTATCCTTTAGTAAAGTCGATAATTATCCTTTAATCGATCCAAAGGCGGGTCGAACCTCTTTCTCCAAACTTCTCGAGATTGGAACATCAAATCTGGAATATTGTAGGGATAATTATTCCACAACTGTCTCGGAAAACGTGTATTCCTAAGTTGTCTTTATTAGCCGTTAAGAAACGAAATAGCGACTCTTTTGGCCGTTTTGCCTCTCTATGTTATTTCATATCTAGGACATATCCGATGTCCTGATCATTTCTCTCAACTGCATTTTTATTAATTGGAACTCCCAAATGCTCCAAATAACACCGGAGGGTAAAAATAATTACCCGGGGGGAAAAGTAAAAATTTCCCCAAACATCCAAAATTACGCTAGGAACATAACGGTGGGACTCTTACTCATCACTTGCGAAGGCTTCGCGAGTTATATGTTAATTACTATCAACGATTAAGTTAATCAACATTAATTAGAATTCGAAATCCTAGCTATTACATCCAGAAGGTTGAAGTATGCCTCCATGTCCATGTCATCATCCTCTTTGGTGTCGACATTGCCTTTTTGGCCATCCTGATCATCCAGTATTGGTTTTTTCCCTTTGTCCTCAGCATAAGCTTTGGGAGGGTTCTTAGCATGAGATGAACTGTTAGTTCTTAAATTGGTATCAGCCTTTTGGGCCACAGTCTCATTTTTTGGTTTGAGATGGTTAGTCTGGGTACCCTCAATATTTTCTTGATTGTTTGAGTCAGTAAGGAGGGTGTTGAGATAAGTCGTTTTTGGAGGATCCATGAAGAAAGAAAGGTTAGGGTGGACAAAAGAGTGATGTCGAGGCAGGGTCGAGAAAAACAAGTGAGCCCTTGCTAGAGAGCACCAGCAGTGGTGGAAAGTGGGATGAAATGCGGCAAAAAGGGGAGCGAGCCTTGGATTTCCTTTATAGGGTTGAATTTGGGTGAACCCTAAAAAATCAAAAGAAGCGCCGCTAATCTTGAGGGAGTTGTTAGGGCAACGCCACCACCAGAGCGGCGTCAACTCCCGATTCTTCGCTCAACAGTAGGTAATGAGCCATTTCACAAGCGCGGAAAAGTCACTTCGGTGATTCCGGAGGATTTGAGATCCGAAACAATTACCAATAGTGCACCATTCACACATTATGAACGGTGGGAAGACAAAGCACGATCTGAATCTTTTGATAGTAAGTTTCCGATTGAGTTTTCTAGATCTAAATCCCCAAAAAACGGGAAGAGGGGACGGATCTTTTGAAGAGGAAACACTTGATTTCATGTTATGTAGAACAGAGAGGAAGAAACTTCTTAGCAGTTGAATGTGAAATAAGCAATAGCTTGTGGTTTTCATTGGCGCGTCACAAGCGCGTTGATTTGGGTTGTAAGGGTTTTTATTTTTTATTTTTTTTATTAAGTTGTTTGTCATTTAAATTGTGGTTGTTGCTGTTTATTTTAGATATTTTAGTTGTGTTGTTTGTTATTTAAGTATGTGATTTTTGTTTTATTGTTTGTTGTTTTAATTGTGTTTTTTTATTAAGTTGTTTGTTGTTTAAATTTTATATTTTTTCAATTTAATAAAATATTTAAATTTTATGAATAATGGGGGTGCAAATATGTAGAAGTTGAAATGAGACTTATAAATATACGGACTAGGCGGATAGGGAGTTTATTATAGATTAACATCGGTTAAGGATTCTATCATTTTATGCGGAAGTAAGCTACATAAAATGATAAACTATTTAAAGGATTCTATCATTTTATGTGAATGAATCTACATAAAATAACAAATCCTATAATAATATGTCTAACTCAGTAGACGGATATGGGTCCATTGATCGAGATCTATTTTATAACGGAAATAGACGGAATAAAAATTCTGGATATTACATCAGTACCCCCTTAAAATAAGTTTCGTCCCGAAACTTAGGATAGGGTACCTACCCCATACATTTCCCCTCAAGAATTATATTCTAGCAAGCAACTACTCACGTCATCAAACACATAGACATAAACAATTATGTAAACATATAATCACAGAAATCATATAAGGTATCGTCTCGGTACTAACCCGTCGGTACTGAGGTAGCGGCTAACTCCGCAAAGAACTCAGGGTAGTTACGTCTAATACTCTCCTCTGTCTCCCAGGTAGCCTCATCAGTCCCTCGTCTAGACCACTGAATCCTCAGCATCGGTATCTCCTTAGAACGCATGCGCCTAATGCTACGCTCTAGGACGGCTACTGGATACTCCACGAAAGTGTGGTCTGGCTCGACTATCAGATCCTCATGACTAATGACATGTCTAGGGTCCGGTATGTACTCTCGCAGCTGAGATACATGGAAAACTGGGTGTACTCCCTCCAATCTCGGTGGCAGTGCTAGTCGGTAAGCAACCTCTCCGACTCTCTCTACGATCTCAAATGGGCCGACATACCGGGGACTCAGCTTCCCCTTAATGCCGAAACGTCTAACTCCTCTCGTAGGTGACACTCTCAACCACACCTGTGCACCTACTCTAAATTCCAAAGGTCGACGCCTTTTGTCGGCGTAGGACTTCTGACGACTCTGAGCTGCTAACATCCTCTCCCGGACTAAGGCAATCCGGGCGATGTCGTCCTGTATCTGATCTGGTACTACTCCTTCAGCCTTGCTAGGCTCATCCCAACATAGCGGTGTACGACATCTCCGCCCGTACAAAGCCTCATAAGGTGCTATCCCAATAGACGCATGCCAGCTGTTATTATATGAAAACTCTACTAGTGGGAGGTGATCTGGCCATACCTGTCCCCAATCTAGCACACATGCCCGCAACATGTCCTCTAGGGTCTGGATGGTCCTCTCGGACTGACCGTCTGTCTGTGGGTGGTAGGCAGTGGTAAAGTGAAGACTCGTCCCCAGAGTAGTATGTACCTGCTGCCAAAACCTCGAGGTAAAACGTCCATCCCTGTCGGAGACGATAGTCCTCGGTACTCCATGGAGTCTCACAATGTGTCTGGTGAACTCCTCTGCTAGACGACTTACCGGCCACGTTTCCTTAATCGGAATGAAACGTGCGGTCTTCGTCAGACGGTCTACCACCACCCAAATGGCATCAAAACCTCTGCTGAGCCTCAATCCGGTAACAAAATCCATAGAAATATCTTCCCACTTCCAATGTGGTACTGGAAGTGGGTGGAGCTCTCCTCCGGATCTACGATGCTCAATCTTGACCTGCTGACAGGTCGCACACTGGGCTACATATCGGCCCACATCAGGCTTCAACCCACCCCACCAGAAGGAACGTCTCACGTCCTTATACATCATACTCGCTCCTGGATGTACGGAGTAAGGGGTAGCATGAGCCTCCCCTAGTATCCTCTATCTCAGCTCACTGTCTGATGGCACACAGATACGGTCCTGCTGTCTCATCACTCCATCGGCACCGATAGTGAACTGCGGTGCCTCATCTCGTGACATCCGGTCTCGGATCCGGGTTAGCGTCGGACAGGTCTCCTACTTCTGTCGGATCTCACCCAACAGGTCAGGAAGTAACTCTAAGGTGGCTAACTGATGAGTTGTATCGGGGAACTGGATCTCTACCTCCAACCAAGCTAAGTCTCTCTGTAACTGTGGCTGTACTGTCAACCGAGCTATCGCCTTCTCCCGAGGCGTCTTCCGACTCAAAGTGTCAGCCACTACATTCGCCTTTCCGGGGTGGTAGAGAATCTCAAGGTCAAAATCCTTGATCAACTCTAGCCACCGTCTCTGGCGGTTATTCAACTCCCGCTGAGTGAATATGTACTTCAGACTCTTATGGTCTGTGAAGATCTGACAGGTCGCTCCATAGAGATAATGACGCCAGATCTTAAGAGCGTGCACTACTGCTGCTAACTCCAGATCGTGAGTGGGGTAGTTCTCTCCATACGTCTTCAGCTGTCGAGACGCATATGCTATAACCTTACCCCTCTGCATCAAGACACACCCCAAGCCCAGCTTGGATGCGTCATTGTACACTACAAAGTCCTCTGTACCCTCAGGCTGTGCTAAGATCGGAGCAGGCGTCAATCTCCTCTTCAGCTCCTCAAAACTCTGCTGACACGGCTCGGACCAGACGAACCGAGTAGTCTTCCTTAGGAGAGAAGTAAGTGGTCGGGCGATCAGGGAAAACCCTTCCACAAACCGACGGTAATAACCTGCCAATCCAAGGAAGCTGCGAACCTCCTTAACATTCTTCGGAGGTTGCCAAGAGGACACTGACTCAATCTTCGCCGGGTCGACCTTAATCCCCTCAGCAGTCACTACATGGCCTAGGAACGCCACCTCTGACATCCAGAACTCACACTTGGATAGTTTAGCATATAGCTGACTATCCTGTAGAATCTGCAACATTGTCCTCAAGTGTCCGGCATGCTCCTCTCGACTTCTAGAGTAAACTAGAATGTCGTCAATGAAGACCACTACAAACTGGTCTAAGAAGTCGATGAAAATCCCATTCATCAACTCCATAAATACTGTTGGCGCATTAGTGAGCCCGAATGGCATCACTACAAACTCATAATGACCATACCTAGTCCGGAATACCGTCTTAGGTATGTCCAGATCTCTCACCCTCAGCTGGTGATAACCCGATCTCAAATCTATCCTCGAGAACACTGACGCCCCATGTACCTGGTCCAGCAGATCATCTATGCAAGGCAGTGGATACTTATTCTTGATGGTGACCTTGTTCAACTCCCTGTAGTCGATACACAGTCTCATCGATCCATCCTTCTTCCTCACAAACAATACTGGTGCGCCCCAGGGGGAAATACTAGGGCGTATGAAGCCCTTCTTTGCTAACTCCTCTAACTGCTTCTTCAGCTCAAGCAGCTCTATCGGGGCCATGCGGTACGGGGCCTTCGAGATCGGTCTCGTGCCCGGCTCTAACTCGATGCTAAAGTCCACACTCCTTTGTGGAGGTAGCCCTGGTAAGTCGTCCCTGAAGACCTCTGCAAACTCGCATGCGACTGGTATCTCTTCTACTGTCAGGCTCTTGCGCTCCTTCATGGCATAACACTAGAAGGCCTCGCAACCCTGTGTTATCAATCTGGCTGCTCTCACTGCGCTGATAACTGTGCCGGACTTTCCGAGGTCCCAACCTTGGAATATCACTCTGTGGCCTTCCTCCGTGGCGACAGTCACAGTCCTCCTACCAATATCCAAGACGGCTCCATGTCTAGTCATCCAATCTATCCCTAATATCACGTCCTCATGTGCTAAGGGCATGACTAGAAAGTTTACTAACCAAATCCGGCCTCCCAGGTGAATAGGGCAGTCATAAATCTCTCGAGATCCTCTAACTTTACCCCCATCTAGTAACCCAATCACAAAAGGTACACCCTCTACTGTAGCTAAGGACAACCTATCTACACATGCATCTGATATAAAGGAGTGCGTAGCACCCATATCAAATAAAACTCGCACAGGTAAGTCATGGATCCAAATAGTACATGTGGTCGCAGGTGCTGTGGGCTGCTCAGTGCTCCTCAGCTCGAACACTCTCGATGGTCCTCCTCTGGTGTCAGTGGTACTACCACGTCTCCTGCCACGACCTGATCCCTGTGCAGTACTGTATAAAGCAGGATGTCTTGGAGCCCGGTACTATTGCTGCTGACTCGGAGCTCGGTACTGAGGGGGTCTCTGCACACTCTTCTCAACACCTGTAGGAGAAGATCCCTGCTGAGAAGGAGCCTTGCCCTGACGGCAGAAAGTAGCTTTGTGTCCCGGCTTCCCACAAGTGAAGCAAGTGATAGGTGGTTTCGGGCAATCCGTCTTAATGTGATCACGGCCACCACAGTTAAAGAAATGTCGATCTCCACCGGGAGTCCGAACTGTAGAGTGGTAGCTGGACCTCCCCTGAGTCTGTCCTCGACCATAACCTGCTACTGCTGCACTGCTACTAGCATGTCCTGTCCTCTGCCGCTTATCCGGCCCACTAGACTGAGCTGCTTTCCTAGAAGCTGGCCTATCTCTCTCATAAGCAGAGGCCCTATCCTAATAATCAGACAAGGTCTCACAGCGGAATCCAGCCAGGTAGGATCGGGTACTCTCTCTCAACCTCCTAGAGAAAAGGTAAACATGCTGCTCTTCTGGAGGTGCAGAAGGTCCAAGTAAGGTCAATTCCATCTGAAATTTCTTTATAGCTGCAGCAATCGGGATATCTTCAAATCCCGCCTCAATGAAATCCTGGAATCTCTCTCTCCTCAGCGAAACTGGACAGTGCCTGTCTCTAACAATGTTCCTCATCTGCTCCCAGCTGGTGACTCGGCCACGAATGGTACGCCACCATGAATGAGCATCATCTGTGAAACAGGTCTGTATCAAATCTACCTGTCGATCCACGGGGCAACGTATTGCCTCCAAAGTAGTCTCAATCTTCCCTATCCAATGCTCTACCTCTAGCCCTATCTCTCCGCTGAATGAGGGGACCTTCTGAGAGTTGAAAGCCTTCAACCACTCATCCGGTCTCGGTGCTCTGGACCTAGTAGGTGCTCTATCAGCATCAGCCCTCCTCTCAGATACAAACGGCACCTGAGACACACCCTGTGTCACCTGAGCTGACCTAGCCGGTACCACCGGTGGTACCTGAGTAAGCCTCTCAACTCTAGCAGCTTCCTCCCTACGCTCAACATAGGCTCTGAACTCCCTATACTCAGATGCTCCAATAGAAACACGTTTTGACTCAGTAGAACGTGCTCCTTGCGCTCCAGACCTAGCGGCGGTCTCAGGCCTGACCTCGGGGCCTACACTCCCGGCTACCTCTTCCACAACAGCCTCTGGTATGCTGGCTATAGGTGGGTCCTCTCGAGGAACTCGTCCTCGACCTCTCCCTAGCGGAGGTCTACCCCCACGACCACGCCCTCTAACAGTAGGGGTGCTATCAGCTCGATCCTGTCTGACTGGGGGAAGGGGGGGACGACCCCTACCTCGGCCAGTCACTTGGGCAGCCCTAGTACGTGCCATCTGCACGAATAGTAATAGCTACAGTTATAAACTAGCTAATCTATCATAACAGCACAAGTCTATAATTATTCTAAGATTACCGAGATCCGCAGAGGTAGTGGTGGTCATCCGTATTTTCTATCCCAACCCGACTCTGTATGCATTTTAAAACTAAAATTCTCTTTGGAAAACTCAGACCCTTTTCGGGTTCTGTTTATTTACTTATATGACCTTTTTAGAAGATTCAAGTGCCATTGTTGCCAACCTAGAGCTCTGATACCATGTTGTAACACCCCAAATTTTACAACTTAGGGAGTTACTGGTTAGGACCACACAGTGGGTCCCGACCTTAGTTTGACAACAACTTAACAAGATCTTACAACAAGGCACAGATAAGGAAAAACCAGAAATCATAAAATAGTTCTTAATAATGCATGAATGTGACCAAATCAACTACAGCCGGAAAACGTAATATAACAAAGTACGAAAGGAAACAAGGTTCAACTGTAAAACCCACAAATGCAGAAACTGTAAAACGTCCTAAAGTACGACACCCCGGCTGACCACTACCATCTGGATCACTCGGCATCTGCTCTAACCTGTGGCAAATCTAAACAACATATCAACAGTTAGCTAACTATCCAAATATAAGCAAAATGATAATAGCACAAGCACACGCAGAAACAGAAATAAACAAACATCATGCTGGCACTCAACCGTTTATTATCTATTATTTAAATGATTCACATTATTCAATTTAAGTTGTGGCACGAGGATTATTATTAGTTCTCGCCTCCGTTCCTTATCCAACTGGTGTAGGTCTAGCTGACTTCCACTGGTAGCATCACTACAAACCACGTATGGACTAGTCCCGAAAGAAACCCCCAGCGCCCGCAAGCTACTGAGCAGAATGCCACCGCCCGTTACTCTTAGGCCAAAATATAGGTCGGTAATTATATATCACAACCTATCTCTCTAAACATTTCAATCACACACCACCATCATCATTTATACTCATGTTTAGAAGTCAGCTAAGTAAGCCCAAAGGACTTACCTGTTATAAAGCTCGACTCTTTGTAAACCACTCGTTCTGTAAACTGTAGCAACTCAGTTGCCTGCCAAGGCGATAAGTATATTAGCACACTCTCACGTAGATAGAAGTCTAAAACTTCTAAGATCGAATAAGGTATTAAGACATACTAGTTACAGTATTAGTTTAGGGTAAAATGACCATTTTACCCTTGGTTCCGATTTTCTCGAAAACCCTAAAATTCATGTCTAAACTCCTATTTGAGGTTCTAAATTTATATTCTAACTCCTAAAATTTTATTTGGTTCCAAACTGACATTTCTCCTATGTTTCTATTTTCCGGAAGAATCGTAAAGGTCTAACTTCGGTTCTAAATATAAAATTCTTAACAGCTTATAAAAATTCCGAATTAAATCTCTAGATCATCTATGAGGTTCTATCTAACCTTAGGAGAAAGAATTTCTCCAAACTGTTCAGCCAATATTCCTATAAAAATTCACAAAGTTGGCTACTTCACTCAAAATTCCTATACTTAGCCAAAAACTTAAGTTTACCAAAACTGCTCAACTACCTAACTTCGGGAGCTCATAACTTTCAATCCTACCATTCATTTCTTCTCAAATTTTAATATGCTAAACTACATATATCCATCTACAACATATCCAAAATTCAACGGTGGATCTTTATCCAAACGTTCGATAATTGGCCGACAAGATAGGCAGTTTATAACCTAAAAGCTGAAGGAATAAATTGGATTTTACAGCAGCCCTTATGTCTATCATTTTATTTATAAACTCCAGCAGCTACCTATTACTATATTACCCATGCTCGAGGTCGACTACAGCAGTTCATCAATCTAACATTAAGAAATCGGTATTCATACATAAGATTATACAATAACCTTCCCCTTAAACTAATCGGAAACCTATTTTAATCCAAGTATAGGCTCTTACCGGTTTGCAGCTAGAAGGTTAATTTGTTGTTGGTTCCGATCTGTACCAAAACCGAGCCTGCTGGTTGATCCCACTGCCTCTGCACGTTGGTCACGTTCAGATCCGGAAAGAGGAAGAAGGAAAGGGAGGAGAGGGACGAAGACTCACCCCTTAGAGCAGAAAGCGGCGTGAGGACGAGAGATCTCCTGCAGTGAGGTACGTTGGCTTCTCCCAGGGTGCTTCCTACGTTTGGAATGGGCTGGACGTGTGCAGGAGAGTTACGTGTTGCTGTTGAAATCCGTAGACAGAAGAGAAGGGGCTGCGCTGAGAAGGAAGGAGATTGGTTCAGCGTGTATGTGGTGAAGAATCCGGCTGAATAGGAAGAATAATTGGAGAAGGAAAGTGCAGATTGTGTGTGCATTAATCTCGTGTAACGGCTGCTGAGATCTTCATGAAACGGCTGGAGTTGCTGAGCTGGAGAAGACGGAACAGCATCCCTCTCCTGGGCTGAATTGGACGATGGGCTGGAGAGGCAAAACAGCGACTCTTCTGGGCTGGAATGGACTGCGCTGGAGTGCTACTGCTGGGCTGGAGCTGTGCTGCTGCTGGGCTGCGCTGAAGGCTGCAAGGCCGAACTGGCTGAAGGCTGGCAAGCTGGGCCGCAGAGGAGCAAGGCAGCAGTGGGCTGCTGGAGTTGGCTAGTGGGCTGGGTCCGTTGAGGCTAAATATAGAGCAACAGATGGGCTGAAATTGGCTACGGACGGCTCCTTAAATTAGCGAGTTTCTGGCCGGACAAGATTCCGACATATAAATATACGGACTAGGCGGATAGGGAGTTTATTATAGATTAGGATCGGTTAAGGATTCTATCATTTTATGCGGAAGTAAGCTACATAAAATGATAAACTATTTAAAGGATTCTATCATTTTATGTGAATGAATCTACATAAAATGACAAATCCTATAATAATATGTCTAACTCAGTAGACGGATATGGGTCCATTGATCGAGATCTATTTTATAACGGAAATAGACGGAATAAAAATTCCGGATATTACAATGTAGACTACATTGAGTTTTTTTCAACTTCAACACGTACCGATTGCGTTGAAATTAAAACCCTATATGACACGCGAACGACCGCCGTTGGACTCTTCCTCTTTCGTGTTGTTTTTTTCGAACCCAAAGACTAAAACCGAAACCATTTCATCCAAAACAACAATTTCAATGTAGACAAATGATTCGTTACAATTAATTATGTAATGATTAGGTTGGGGGTAACCCGAAAACTAGGTAATGAATAAGTGGATATTAGTTGGAGTTTGATTGCTATTTTCATTTTCGATTTAGATCGTTTTCCGATGATGAGTGTCAAATGTAACATCATATAGGCTTCTTTTGTGGGAAGGAGAGGCAGTGGTCTCCGGCGCATCTGAACGCGCTTTTATTAATAGGAAAGAAGGCTAAGTAGTCCGCAAGCGGGGGATAGCCCGACCCCTTACATCATCAAGTAAAAGATCAACTACACCCTCCGGCGGGTCAAACAAAACATTCAATCCAATAGTAAGGTTCAACGCAAAACTAACAATACAGTCCACAACTCTATTCACCTCGCGGTAGGCATGCCGAAACTGGATATTCTCATCTCTTTTCATATAGTCTTGGAACATATGAACCAGACTAGCAAGAGGGTGATGAGAGGCTATCGTGATCTTGACAATTTTGATAGCCAACTGGGAATCTGATTCAAAGATAACCGAGCGGTACCCTTACTCCCAAGCAAACCTTAGCCCATGGACCAGTCCTCATAATTCAGCAATGGAAACGGAACATATGCCGGGGTTAACACCGAAACCTCTCACCCATTCTCCTGCATTATTCCTAACTACAGCTGCTGCACTCGCAAGACCATCCGCCTTCTTAGAACCATCCGTTTTTACTTTGACAAAGCCAACCGGGGAGGGGTCCCATGCTACGTTAAATTTGCGCAAAGAGGGGTCCCATGCTACAAAAAAGTTCACTCCACAAAAAATCGTTATTAAAATGAGCTTTGGAGAGAATTTTACCTCGTAGCCAAGCGGAGAATTGTGTAATGAAGAAATCTTCAACATGATAGCTGATAGCATGAATTATAGTCTATATTTTAGGGTTTGTTTGGACGTTTTATCTTTCATAATCTGCATGTTTGTATGTATATTATGTGATTTTACTACCATTTCATCTACCTTTGCGAGAATCGAGGTCTACACCTAGTTTTGTTGTAATCGTAGGTAAAATGGCACGTTTTGCATCAAAAAGGAGCAAAAGGAGTGATGAGTCATTTTGAGCTACATCCAGGGAGCATAGCCATGGATTAAAGATTTAATTTGGAGCAGATTCGAGAGATTTCACGTTCTGTTGTGACTCACCTCAGTTGACCACAGATTCACCTCGACCGAGGTGATCCAGAGACGCCGACTCGACCGAGGCGAACACCTAGGATGCGGCGAGAATATTTTATTCTTGGATGAGATCTTTTAAAATTGGAAAGTGATCTTATATTTTTGGGCTTAGCTCCTGGAAGAAAGAAGATCTTATATTTTACCTATATTTATGGGAAAATATCTTTCTAAGATTTATTATCTTTGGAGGGTTATTTTCTTATAAAAAGGTTTGGATTTCCACAAATCCAACATCATGCTATACCGTCGATCAGGGTTTATAGCACGCAGCAGCCATACTCCAGTTGGGAGATTCGAAGAACCTTGTTGAAGGTTGAAGGAAGATTGAAGATTATAGCTTTTATAGCTTTTTGGAGGGTTTTGTAAGATTGTCTTTAATTCCCTTCCTTGTTGTCTTGTCTTGTTGGATTGCTATCCAAGAAACGCTTTTGTTGTGATATTTGATTCAGTTATTGAAGTCTTTTTTCATTAAATTCTTCTTGTTCAAATATTCACCTTCTTCCCATATATTTAATACTTTCATAATGATGATGAGTGGCTAATTTCCTTGTGTGATTCTAGGGTGATTGGCTAAAGGTTGTGGGAAAAACAATGATAGAATAACCTTAGATTCCAGTAGGATCTTGAAAGTTCGAGTCTTTAACCTTAACCCTAAGCATCTCGTTCAGTCGATGAACATCTCGGCCGGGGTGGAATTCTTCTGACCGAGGTGACTTATCCGATTCTAAACAGAAAGTTAAGTGTTAGAGTTTGCCAAATCCTATTCTTATTACACCTTTCTGATTCAATGCAGGCTTAGGATGAGACTTACCCGGCAATTCCTTAGTTTGTTTACCAACGATCATAAGTGTAGGTAATAAAGGTTTATCCTTTATTGGGGTTTGAGTGTGCTTCTATCCCACCTTTGTGAGTTAGCCTGAGACTTACCCGGTAAAGGTTGATTCTATTCCCTTAGATGGTATGTTAGTTTGAGATTATAGTTCTTTATCCTAATTCCTTGAGACTTACCCGGTAATAGGAGTTACGGTTTAGGATTAGTGAGTAGTGAGACTTACCCGGTGATCTATTCCACTTTAGTAACACCTTCCCTATGCAAAAATCTCAGCTTTGTCCACTTATCTATAGATCTTGAGTTGGAACCACAACTAGATGCTTTAATCCCTAGAATTACATGTTTGCTTTATTGACTTCTTATTCATCTTTGATTGTGTTAATTGCTCTTGTGGTTAGTATTCACTTAAGCATACCGTTATTGACTTTGTTTCACCAAGTCCCTGTGATCGACCCCTGGAATTCCTTGCTTTTTACTACGATTGACCCGTACACTGCGGGTTCGCATCCTTGTTTTAAGCTTAAGTCTAGGGTTATAAATTTAAAGCTTGCACACACCGTTTGGAGCGAACAATAGCTGGCCTGGAGAGAGTGCCACATGGATCTCCTCTTCGAATAGTCTCGAAATAGGTGGATTGACGTTTCAGTGCTATGTCTGCAGCACCCACAAACATCCGATTCACTAATGTGTCTTCTTAGCCTTTCATCGTTGCTCAGTACCCCTCCTTTCAACAACTTCCACATGAAAGTTTTCACTCTTTCTTGTACTCTAAACTTCCATACAGTTTTGAAGACTCCCCCTTCGCTTAACAGAAGCTCATCCACACTAGTTAACATTCTGTTGGTAGAATCAGTGATATATCCCCCATCTTGAGAGAAACTCCACCCTATCTCATCTCTAGGCCCAAAATTCTCGTTGTTGACGTTAACACTGCTTTCACGGGGTAAGGGACTCATTGTTGCGAGTTTGAGCAAGACAGATGTCGGGAGAAAGCAATCAAATTGCTTCCATTCCCAACCCCGTTCTTCTGACTAGTAATTGCGAACATTTCTCAACATATCCGACTAGTTCACGGGTGCAAGTGCAAGGCTGCTCAGGGAGGTGTCACCTAGCCATTTGTCCCTTCAGAAAGCTATGGAGCATCCGTCTCCTAGCATCCATGTAGCCCCTTTTGCAACAACTTGGTCCAGCCCCTCAGAGATTCCACGCCAAACTTGAGAACCTGTAGTGAATCTCCTAGAACCTCCTCTGCAGTATTTACTTTCCAGAACCTTAATCCACATCCCATCTTCCTCTTTCGTGAATCTCCAGGACAGTTTACCAAGGAGAGCTTTATTTGTTTCGTGCATCCTACGAATACCTAGCCCTCCCTTCTCAGTCGGAAGGAAAAATTCACTCCATTTTATGGTATGCATTTTCATGTGGCCATCGGTATGGCCCCAAATAAAGTTGCGGCACATTTTATCAATCTCACCACTTACACTAGTTGGGAGAAGGAGAGTCGTCATGCTATAAATAGGAATAGAGGTGAGAACGGCTTTCGTTAAAGTAACTCTGCCGCAAAGCTCAAGGTCGTGCTCCTCCAACCACTCAGTTTAAGGTTAATCTTATCTAGAAGAGTTGAGAAGGTAGTTCTTGAAACTCTCCCTTGTAACATGGGAACACCAAGATAATTTCCAAGGTTTTTAGTAACCTCTACCCCGCTACTGTGGTGGTGGTGGTGGCAGTAGTGGTGGCGGTGGCAGTGGTGGTAGCCGTGGCGGCGGCGGCGGTGGTAGTAGTAGTAGTGGCGGTGGTGGTGGCAGTAGCGGTGACGGTAGCGGTGGTGGTAGCCGTGGCGGCGGCGGCGGTGGTAGTAGTAGTAGTATGTTGTTTAGCCGACGGTAAATATTAGCCGACGCCAATTACAAGACTATTAGCGACGGTCCTATACCGCCGACGCAAATAATTGGAATTTTTGCCACGCTGATGTTGCCGTTGCCGTTGCCAAATAAAGACCAATGGCGATGGCAAACCCTTGTCGTCGCCAACAAGCATGGTCAATTGAATTATTTTTTGTAGTGTAGTCAATAAGACTACCAACTGGATACGGAAAAGGGTGATTGACCTCGCACGCGATCATGAGAGGACATGTTTGTAAGCATTGGGAGTCAAAGTCCTCTGTTTCTTGTACCACAGCTAGGTTTATCTTCATGGTCTAAGGTGAAGCCCATAGCTGGTTACACCTTACCCCTCTAGGTATTTTCGACTTGTTAGGTTATGATTAATTGCTTTCACATATTTATCAAATTAAAGCTAGGAAATTTATCTTTCACATGTAGTCATTGATCTATGCAAAATTTTTGTCTCTTTGCGGTCCGGTGACCGAGGGCACTAGGCTTCACAAATCAACATGTTGGGCTTAGAGGATTTCGATCTCAAGGACCCCCGCCTTGACGCTACAAAGGTTGAAGTCTATATGTGTCCAAATGGAGGAGATGAGACTAGATGACAACATGCGGGTCATGTCGTATGATGGTCGTATTCTCTACTTTGATGGAGAGTTCGCTATCTTCCGATATAGAGGCGTATTTTTTACAACGGATACCAAGGAGTCATACATTCCAGATAGAGTCATCGGACGGTTTGTGTGTGACTAGATGGTCCTCGAGCCTCATATTTCTATCCATGTAGAGGACCGTCCGTCTATTGGGGGTTGAACGTATAAAATTCGGTATCATCCGGTATATGATAGGTGGTCCTCCTGACATAAGGAGTCATCACGCTTCTCGTTGGACGGACTGGAGATGGATATCGTTCCATGGATTGATGATAACATCTATTTTAGTGTTTTTTTACACCCTCATTCTTATCCATCAGTTGAGCATATAATGTTGTTTTGCTTTGCATTTTGACATACTTCCTTTTATTTCCTGTTTTGGGGATCTACTTGTGTGTTAATTGTATTACACACATTCTAGGCCTTATAAAAGCTAAAATGGAGTTATATACGGAAAAATGTCTTCAACACACTAACGTTCTCCATATGGTCAAGGAATTCGAGGTCAAGACAAAATTAATTGATATCCGAGAGTGAATTACAAAGATTTGCTCGAAGCGATCTGCCGAACACATGCCATCAATGACCGACTTCCTTCACTTGTCCGAGCGATTGACCATTTCTCCAAAATGATCTGATTCGGTTCATTTTCATGAGATTGGTCGAATGGTCCCACTAGGTCGGCCGATTGATCTCACACACTTACAAGTTTGGAAGATTATTTTCTCCTTTTATTCCTATTTATTTTTAGGCTATACTTTAGTCTATCCACTTGGGTGATTTTATCTTTTAGACTAAAGATATGGTTTGATAGATTTTGATCACAAACTCTAAGAGGAGGAGGTTAGAAATTCTCCTATAAATAGAGCATTTTGCTAGTAGTATAATTATCTAGTTTTCATTTGAAAGTTCCAAAGACAAGTTTTGTTATACAATCGTGATCGGTCGACTAATGCTCATCGATCAACCGACCGGTCCAATTTTCTCCGATTAATAAAAGCTTTGAATTTTTGTAATTGATGCTTGCTAAATTCTCTCGTTCTAGGGTTTGAAGATCTCGACCGCATGGATAATCTATGATGTTGATAATGATTTTTATCCTTATGAATATATACATTTCATGTGTTATGGTAGTTTAGGGATTATATGCTAAATGCGAGAGCCGAGTTATTGATGACTTTTATATTTTGCAAAATGCAAAAGTTGAGCATAATTGACACCCTCATAACATGATTTATATTCTATTTTTATTGTTATTATCAATTGAGATTGAATATTTTTGTTGTGGTTATTTTGATCATGCAACTCTTTTAATATCTTTGATATTCCAAACTTGGTTACTTGCAATATTATTGATTATAAATACGCATTGAAAAATATTTCCTTCTCCTTGAATTGCTACAAATTGCGTTTTTGTCACCCTCTTACAGTCGTCCAACTGGTCTCTAGTGATCGTCCGACTTGTGTATTTTCTTTTCCTCTATGATTTATTATTTTTGTTTTCATAGTTCATATTTTCTCACTTCGATCAGTCTACCTCCTGACTTTGATCGACCGACCTCTTTGGTTTTCTTCCTTTTTGTTTCTAAGTTCTATTAATTTTGATTTTACGATTAATTTGTTAAATCACTACATTATTTTCCCAGCATTTGATCCTAACCCATACTATAATTGAGTCTTGTAATATTTGTGTCTTTGTGAGATCCGAGTCTTACATTTCAACCCTCATCAATTGTTACCGATGATTACATGTCATGGTTCGTAGACCATGAATGCCCTTACCTATTACCCGGGTCTACTACACATGTGCTTCATATACATTGATCATCCATCTGTCCACTTCTCGTATATGTTATGCAACATTAAGGAAAAAGATTACGTGAACTTATATAAATATGAAGTATGTAACATAAAAGAGTTTCGCAACGAAAGTGAGACAATATATGTGAACTATGGGGTTGGATATAGATGTCACGAAAAGTTGAATGGGAAAGAGTAAAGATGATGAATCACTCAAATACAAGATGAGTATGATACAGATGAAGGATACAAGCTCGAGACCGAGCCCTCAATAAGATCACAAAAGTAATCATAACCAAATGCAATTACCATAAAACGACTTGCAAACCCATATCACAAGATATGAGATAACAACTAGAGTTAGACAAGGCTTGGAACGAATAATACATAAAGAGAGTCGTGATGAAGGGAACGAGTAAGAGGTACATGTCAAAATGAATTATAGCGAAGTTATTAGTGTGTTAAGTTGATGATCTCATTTCCATATTCAAGGCTATAACTTTGGAATGAGTTTATGAGCTTGAAAATTATATGATGTAAGTTGTTATGGATATGATGTCCATTTTATAAGTCTTTATGATGATTGGTTTTCCTAGTTGTTGCACCGGTGTATAATGCGGATGGTGGGTGGACCTATTGTGCGGCGTCTCACTCGTTCTTTGACTTAATTGTTGACAAGTCCTACACTGACTAGGGTCAATGAGCATACCATTGTGGTAACACCACGTTATGTACGGTAATAATGTATACCTAAGCCGATACACGATGATCACACATGTGTTATCTTCAAAGAGGGATTTCTTAATTAGAAATCCATGGAAACAAAAACAATAACTAATACTAGATTAACATAATGATTTATAGTGAGAATCTCAATTGAGTTAATATGGTAATTGAGATATATAAAACTTTTCTTTTCTAGACTTAATTAGACCGGACTTTAAAAAGTCTTCTTTTATTAATATTAAGAAGAATCTAGTGGTTAAATAAGTAGGACAACTGCTAGACTTATACTTTAGAACTCCATCTATAGATCTAACTACTTCTTTTGGCAACCTTAAACTCTTATGTTACTCAAACAATACTCACAACTATATTCATTCTCCTCTCCGTGCTCTAGATGTCCCTAAAGCGTGTTAGTTTGTGGATTATGATGTATTGTATCCTAGATTGTTGTTTTTAACAGCTCATGTATTGGGATCAACATATTACATCTTTAGGGTTTCAATTTTTTTTAGATATTTTTAGCATATTTATGCTCACGTTGATTATTGTTATCCTTGCACAAAATATAGTGCAAAACCACGGCTTGGTAGTGCCACAAATTCAATCACATATTCATGGAAAACTAGGTAACCAATTCTCGTGTTTTATTTTCTCTCTTGATTGCACTTCAATCCTAACAACAAGTTCAAGGAAAGGTTCTTGCAATCACGATGGAGACAAAAAATCACAGGTGGAGAACTTCGATGGGACAAATGTTACCTAAGAACAATAAATATGTAGTTTACTTATTTGCTGTTGGTGTTTCTTTTGCTAGTTGGTTTTGGTGGTACAGGTATGCAATGGAAATTGGAATCAGGACTCCCAGATGAACCATCGAAAGCAAATAATTAACCACAACAAAAACATTAACCCGGCCCTTACGGTGTTAAATAAAGCATTTATGTTATTGAAAAATGTGTTAAAATTACTAGCTGGCACTTTCGTGAGCAAGCCTATATTGTGAAATTTGAACTAATTGATGAACTTTGTAAATTTCACTACTTATGTCTTTGTGCATCTACTACCGATGAGCCTGCTTCCTTCCCCTTGTTTGTTCGAGTTAAGAGTATGCAATTCGAAAACTTTTAAACAACTTCATGGTGCCTTTGTACACGAAGCTACGAACAAAAGAGCGTCCTTAGAATCAAGCTATAGAATTATATTGAAACTTACAAGTCGTACATATAGGCACTCGTGTCTCCATTTTCAACCTTGTAAATTGTTTAAATTTTACAATACAATTGCAGAACACTGTACAAACCCGCATGATTCTACTTGTGGAGATCATGGACATAACAAGACTTGCCTACCTCGAAAAATGCAAAGCGTTTCCAAATGAAAAAGCTTTTGGAACGTAAGAGGGATGAGGAAGAAAAACTTTTGGACCAAAACCATATGTTAGATTGAAAATATTCAAGTTATATCCTGGTTGAAACAAAGACTAGTTTTACACCAAATTGAGTCATTTGGCGTAAGTCAGGCTTTGATAATATGACTTTCGTACCAATTGACGGATTTTTTGGAGGAATATGTCTGTTATGGAAATCATGTCTAATGGTTAATGAAACAATTGATCTAATCCATAAAGACAAGCGTTTCATTTGCATGACACACTATAACCATATAAAAAAGTTACCATGATGTTCATTTTTGCATATGCCCCCTAGAGAAAACGAAAAAACTAAATTTTGGTCCTTACTAACAAACTTTATTCTTGTCTTGCCTACCCAATGTCTACTAATGGGAGATCTTAACAGATTCAAAAGTTGGCTGAAAAATTGGTAGGAACCACTCACTTGACTAACCGATTGATCAACTTCAAGGATAATTGCCTCTTCCATGACCTCCCTACCCAAGGAATGAAATTCACTTGGAGAAAGGAGAAAGATGGTCCCGATAACACTTACGATAAACTAGATCGAGTTTTGGCACAACAACAAGTGCTTGATCAATACCCTACACTATTTACCAAAAAACAAACATTCATAAATTCAGACTATACTCGTCTAACCATTGGCATAAATAATATCCAGAACTGTTATACCCAACCATTTAAACTTGAAATGATGTGAACAAAACTAAAGGATTTTGAACGACAAGTGAAAGAAACATGGAGAGTTCAATATCTCGGGAACCATATGTACAATTTGACCAAAAAAATACAATTACTAAAATAAAGTGAAAATTTGAAACAAATCTAATGGTAATATCTTTCGGCAAATCAAATTGATTGACCAAAACCTTATGAATATCCAAACCAAACTTCTGCAAAGATTGGATAATGGCAGTTAGGAAAAAGAAGAACGACTTATCATAAAAGAACTGCACTCATTGACTTCCAAAGGCTGTTTTGGAGCTAACGAGCCAAAACAACACATATTAGACTTGTTGATCAAAATACAAAATGCCACCATTGGTAGCTTATGGTAGAAGGAGTAAAAATTCCATAAAAAACATTACTATCAATGGTGGTATATCCATCAATGATATTGATTCTATTATAACCGAATTTCGAAATGATTTTATTAAAAGATTCAAGAATACAAGCGTTAACAATAAGGCTTTTGAGTCCCAACTTAGTCAAATAACTTATGAATCACTGAGACAGATAATTGCTCTTTACCTAACCAATATCTAACTTAAAAATCAAGAATGTAGTGGTCGATATTGACAGTGACAAAACCTCATGATTTTGATGGTATGCCAGTAGTTCCTACCAAAAATATTGACATATTATTAGCTTTGTTGTCACTTGTGTAGTCAAAAACTTTTTTCAATCTAGAAAATATAGAAACAATTAAATCACACCTTCATTACCCTAATCCCAAAAATTGATAACCCGAGTACGATTAACCACTACCGACCGATCAACTTATGTGTTATAGTTTATAAAGTCATTTTAAAAATAATGGCAAATTGATTGAAAGACATACTTCTAAGAATAATTCATTCACTCTAGGGTGCCTTTGTAAAAAAGCAGGTAATAACATCTTAATTGCTTACAAAATTTTCCACTCCTTTGGTCTTAAGAAAGAAAATGACCGCTATGTAGCGAACAACTAGACATGAAAAATGCTTACGATAAAATCGAATGGAATTTTATTATCAAGGTTCTTGAAAATTTTGGATTTGCTAAAATATTTATAGGATGGATTAAAGAATGTATACTTATTGTCTCATTCTCCATCCATATAAATAATGGACCAACTAAATAGTTTTTCCAAGGCGTGATTTACAACAAAGAGACCCTCTATCTCCTCTCCTCTTCAACATTGGAGTTGAAATACTTATGCGGAATCTCCAAAAAAATAAATAGCAACGACAATAAGAATCTTATTGGATTTCCTATTTCTAGGAAATGAACCGTTATCCCATTCTTACATTTGCTAATGATATCATAATCTCCGCAAAACTTTCCAAAGGGCATGTCAACTAACACTAGATACAATCGACTACTATTGCTGTATACCGGGACAAAAAGTTAACTTTCATAAATCGACTTTTGAGGCCTCTCAAAATACAACTAGCATAACAAAAAATCTCATCCATAATATTCTAGGAATCTCAAGCTCTACGGCAATAGACAAATATACTGGAAAGGTTAATCATGAAACTTTTAAAGATGTTGTGAATAAATCTAACAACAATTATCAAAATGAAAAGTTAATTTTCTCTCCCAAGAGAGCTGGTACAATCCTCATAAGGTCTAACTTAAGCACCAAACCAAATTTCATAATGCAATCATTTCTCATCCCTGCACACATTCATAATGGACTTGACAAGGTGAACAAACAATTTTCTAAAATAAAGACCCCAAAAGTAGACCTATTATGAGTTGGGATGAAGTTTCTAAACTCAAAGACAAAGGAGGTATTGGAATTAGAAAATCCAAAGACTCCAATATAGCATTACAAATAAAACTCCTTTGAAAATTTCTAGCCGAACCGGATAGCGTTTGGATAACAAAAATACCTTAAGGGCATGCATTCTAAGTTATGCCCCTAAAGAAAATATATCATGGCAATGATAAAAACTACTTAGCTTGAGATATCTTTAAAAAAGGTCTTAGATGACAGGTTGGTGATGGAAAAACAATTAAATTCTGGACGGATAAATGGATCACTTCAAAATCACTAAAATTGAGCATTGAAGCCCGGAGACAGAAAATTATTAAGGGTGGGCAAATTTAAATCAAAAAATATAAAATATACAAACATTATAAACCATATTTGTAAAAAGTATATATAAATATTTTCAAATATTCAAATAATTAATTTATAATATTTTAACCTAGAAAGTAAAACAAATGCGACGATTTTTTTCCTTAGCAAAATCATCGATAACCATAAAATCATGGGATAATTTGACATACTAGGCTTTTTTGAGTTTATGTTTAAGAAAGTGTACCCCAAATTTTTTACCACTTTCATTTAATAGTAGGTAAAATTAATTAACCCATTTATTTGAAAAAGAAGAAGAAACTTCTCTATTTAAAAAAAAAAAGAAAATAAAATAAGAGGACTTTTCATTTTCAAATATGTAAGTTACTTTGAACTTAATTTTTTATTTGCTTTTTTTTTCCTTTTTTATATTTTTTTCTTTTTTTTTATTTTCTGATATATTTTCATACCAGAATTTTTCATACCATCAATTTACATACTAGAAATTTACATACCAGAAATTCACTTACCAGAAATTCACATACCAGAAATTCTCATACCAGAAATTCACATACCAGAAATATCCATACCAGAAATTTCCATACCAAAAATACATACAAGAAATTCGTACCAAATTTACATACCAGAAATCCACACCAGGTTTTTTATACCAGAAATTCATTCCCAAAAATTACATATCGTAAATTTTCATACCAAATTACATACCAGAATTATATACAACAGTTATATATGAAAATGGCTAGCAAGCATAGCATCATATATACAGGGAACGCCGGATGGGCTTAATGACATTCAATTTGTGTAATTTAGAAGTTGTAAAAGGATTGTTTGATTAGAGTTATTTAGAATATTATTGTATAATTAGCTATGAAATATAATAAGCTATGGAAATAATTTACTCTTCTATTTAAAAAAAAATACATGAACTTAGCCAAAATCTTTTCAAATGTTACGTGAATGTGACTTTTATTTTTATTTTTATTTTCTATTCTTTTTGTCTTTTATTAATTTTTTTATTTTTATTTTTTGGTATTAGTTTCATACCAAAATTTCATATTCATATGAGAATTTTTTCATACCAGAATTTTTCATACCAGAATTACATACCAGAATTTTTTCATACCGGAATTTTAATACCATAATTTTTTACATACCAAAATTTTTTCATACCAGAATTTTTTCACATACCATAATTGTATTTTTCACATACCAGAATTGTATTTTTTCACATACTAGAATTGTATTTTTTCACATACTAGAATTGTATTTTTTCATACCAGAATTTCATCATAGTATAATTTCATAATACCAGAAATTTTATCATACCAGAATTTCATAATACTAGAATTTTTCATCATACCATAATTTTTTATCATACTAGAATTTCATAATATTTCATCGTACCAGAATTTCATAATACCATAATTTTTCATCATACCAGAATTTCATAATATTACAATAAGCTTGGAAATGATCAAGAGCAAAAATCACAATTGTATTTGGATCCCACAACAACAAATTCCACTTTAAAGTTACAATGTTACCAGAAATAAAAAAAAAGATTGACGAGCCTACATATCACCTGGATACACAAGTGCACCCCTGCAATAGTCAGGTGGAAGTATGAAGAAATAATTAAAAGCTAATTATGAACACCCAAGTTTTCAAGATCGGACAAAATAGCACAAACAAATAAACTAAATAAGCAGAACAACTTACATTCTAGCAACCTGGAGTTGTTCTACAGTAGGTTGTTCAAGATGTTGCATGTCTTCAATCTCTCCACTACTCTCTTGCAATAATAAATCATCTCTACATCGAAACTTATCGATTACTAAATCCCTGAGATAGGACCTGATCTCAACTCCAACTTCATTGAATGGTCAAATCCAGTAATGTCTTCAACAATGCTGCTATGTAATCTGACAACCCTTTCAACATCCCCTGCATCCTGCATTACCACTCGAAACACACTGGTCCAATCCTAATGTCGACTCTTCTCCATCAAAAGTGCTCAACAATTTGGGTGAACTTACTCCAAGCACATAACCAGAAGCATCCTCATAACATAACTGATGATTCATCCAACTACTAACATAGAAATATATTAATCAAGAATCATGAAATCAACTAAAATCGAAGAAAGTATACATGTCAATCATCTTCCCTCCATCAATAAGCGCAGCGGAACTGCACTTTTTGAAGAAATTGGTGGAAATCTAACAGTAATGGCGCTCATATCCATCGAATACCTCACTAATCGTGCCCTAAATTTCTTCCAAATTCTCGATATGTTCAAAATCAAGGATTTCAACACAATAAGCGAACGATTCCGTTGGATTCGATGATGGCCAAGCGAAAAACAACAGGGAAATGGAAGAGTGAACATGGAATCTGACCGGTCAATTGGTTGTTAGAGAGATCAATTTGAACAAGGCAGGAAAGATTGGAGAAAGAATCAGGGATTGGGCCTTGCAATCGATTATGAGAAGCATCGAACAACCCTAGGTTTTTGAGTTGGAGTGTGAGAAGGGAGATGGCGGAAGAGGAAGACGGGTTCACGGTAAAAAAAAGTTTTGGGGCACATTTAGCTAATGAAAAAATATAAAAGCCTACTTACTATAATGATTTCTGAAAAAAGCCTACTTATCAAAATTGCCCTAAAATCATATATATATATATATATATATATATATATATATATATATATATATATATATATATATATATATATATAGTATCAATTAAAATAATAAAATAAGAAGATGAAACTATGTATTTATATGTATAGAAATTAGTAAATACTAAATATTTAATTAAATAAAGTAAAAGTAACAATAAATTTATTTTGTATATATATATAGAATTATGTAGTACATATTATTATAAAAATAATTAATTGAATAAAGTAAAAATAAATTGAATAAAAAATATAAAATATAAAAAAACATAACAAAAGCTTATATCATATTGCAAACTTTAGTTGAAAATTATTGAATAAAGTACCAAGCAACGTTGCTGTATGACTTGGAGTCTTGAAGAGTAGTAGCAAGTAGGTTGCACCACTATAGTGTACAAATGAATAATATTATTATAATAAATAATTAATTGAATAAAGTTTGAAATATATTCAATAATAAGTATAAAATATAAAAAAATACACAAAAAGTACAAAGTAAATTCCAACTTCCAATGCAAATTAGCCAATTGAATTGACATTGCTAACTTGTTGTAACATGTAGGCAATAATGACTCGCAGACTAAGTAGAATAGATTGAATAGTAATATATAGAATTATATGGTTTAGAAGATCATACCGATTCAGACGAGACACTATTATTAAAAAAAAAAAAGTTGGGCCGGGGTGGGCGACGGCCCAGTCGAGCCCACCCCTAGATCCGCCACTGCAAATCGACTACAACCCCAATTTGCGGGTATGTGAGTTCATTACTCAAGACAAAACATAGTATATAAAGGAAATAAAAATATATTTCAAACTTTTATCTCAGATACGATCCTTGAACAGGGTCCCAACCCATGACATTACTGACAGACTATATTGGTCCCTTGATAAACATGGTTGGTTCTCAACCAAATCTATCGTGAAAATGATCAATGCAAACAACAGCTGCATAAAGGATGTTTTTTTTTTGATACTGTACGGTAAGCAGTTAGACTAGATCATCTTCGCGAGACTCTCCAACCTAGAGCATCCTTTCGGATGAGCTCGACCACATGAGGAGGTGTCGATGAGCAACCAAATGGGGAGCCGTGTCCCAATTCCGCATAAAGGATGTTGAATGCAATTGGTCTACCTCTAGATGAAAAAGAAAAAACATAAAAGTGGAAAAACTTGAAACCAAATTTTGTAAAACTGAACTTTGATAACTTTAAGTTGAATAATGACATCGACTTTTAGAATAATTGTCCACGACCATGATGCAAAAAGGCTAACTATATATTTTTGGAAACTTTAGCCCTAACCAACGAACTAGGAAGTCGAAAAATTGAAGTTGAAGAGAAAATTCTTTATGTTATCGAGTGCATGTTAGATATTTGAAAATTACCTAGGATTATGATTATATCTTCCTCCATCTTCATTCTTTTGAGGAATTCCGCGCATGAAGCATATCTAACCGATGCTTGTTGCTTTTCTTAGTGCACTCCGTACTGTTTCGACGGATGTTCAAGACTTCTTCGTAAGGATCTGGTTGACCCCTCGAACCCTCAAATTTCCTATTAAAAAAAAAACTCAAGAATTATGGTGAAGATTATGTGAACACAGCGAACATGGCCTAGGAGTAATATGTATGCGTTTTACAGGTAATTTATGTGATGCGATGGGAGTTTAGTCTTAAGAAGTCAATGCGCTGTCACTGCCACTTCCTTCCCACTTTCACCTTTGAGTCCCCTTCTTCATCGGCACTCCATTTCTTCAACGGAAAACTTCCTCCAAACTATGTCAGCTGATCGAAACTCTTCGATTCCGACCACCTCTCCAGATGACAACATGTACGATTACTAATCTCTTTCCGTTTCAACTTTTCTCCATTTTGCTTCCAGGTCTGAAATCACCGATTTCGTCACTAACCCCCATATTCGAATGACTCGGTTCGGGGACTAAGGCCTTATTTCTCGCTCTGATACTATCTTAAGTGGATGTGGCTGATTATCCCAAATACGCCTCACTAATTTTGTGTTGGTGCGACCGCTTCCTGATTTCTTAGGATTATTGTTGTTTATTTTGATCGTTTCTTCATCCTGTGTTACTGGCTTATTTTACTCCATTAGAATGATTGCGTACTTCATTTTATCTGTTCTGCTTGTTTTGTTCTTCTCCCGCTTGAGATTTATGGATGCCTTTACAAACTTTTGTGTTTTCGTGTCTTTAGATGCTTTTCTAAGAAATTATTGTTTGGAGCCTTTCGCTTGAATTTGGTGTAACAAGTAACAATTTATGCGTGTTTTTAATTGTTGATAATGCTGTTGTTGCGCTCAGATTTCTGGATATACTAAATGAGGCACCATTAGCTCGTCATCGGAAACCTACAAAGATATATGGAAGTATACTCTACTGCTTTCTATTGGCAAGTATTAATCTGTTTTGATGTGATTTTTTCTACTGATTTTGTCATCACATTGATGCAGAAACCTTACAACGCAGAAGCAGATATCTTATTTTTGAGTTTGCTTTGTAGACAGGATATGCGATTGTAGCTATAGGAGCTCCATGGATTCTTCGTCCCATTAAAACATGGATATCACCTTTGCTTTGTAGTTGCAATGTTGCTCTTTTATTGATTACAGGTCAGTCCTCAGTTAGATTTTTTTTGTTTCCTCAATGCCTTGCATTTACTTTAAATTCTTCTTCGTATGAACTGATTGCCAAAATTGATGGTTCTTAATGTGCCTTTACATTTTCCAGACTTGGCAAATTATGTAGCCTAATTATGTTCTTACATTTGATTTTGTCAAAAGAACGTGACTAGGATGAACCTAGCTGGGAGGAGCAATGCTTTATTTATTAAAATTTCTGAAAACATCCTATTTGAATTGTTTGTGATACAAACCTTCAAATCCCTTTGTTTGAACATTGAGCTGAGTATTGGATCCATTTCCATGATGGATATGATGTCTAACAAGAGCTGGTTGTATGATAAAAGTAATTATCTAATGTAAAGTTGGGTAACAAATTTTTTAATGGATAGCATTTCAAAATTCTCGTATACATGTCAGTTGAGTAGGCTCAGTTATTCATTTTGGTCTACCTTGTGCAATTTAGGTCATATCCACCTATTTTTCAGCTTTGGGATTTTCTTCTTGGACCAGCTAGAATTTCTTCTCCAGAATCGAAAAGTTTCCCTTTTAAGCAAGTCTCATTGACCCATTTGGTTCTATTGAAGCAAATCCAGCTTTGTTTTCAAATAGCAGCCTAGACATATGTTTTTTTGTGTCCCTATGTCACCTCATTAAATGGCCCATCCAGTTGGGGGCTTTGTTGCTAGTCTCATGCTCTTCCACAAAGAAAACCTCTCACGGTTGCTATATATCCTGTAGGATACTCCTGGGAAGGATATAGATTGATGACCGATGTATTTAGTTTGAGAATATAACAAAGTTATCGAGGCGAACTCTTCTTGTGCAAGGCATATGTGTGGAAGTTCAGTACCTAATTCTGCTCTCCATCTTATCCACAAAAATTTGGCAGCCTTCATACATTTTTTGGTTGTTAAGGGGATCCATGGACCCTGTTTGGTACAACTGTTCTTTTCTCTTTTTTTTTTTGCTTGATCTCATCAACTTCTTTAATAGATAGTTGGGCTTCACTCTAATTAGTTTTCTGTTCAGACATAAGTCTATCAACTGATGTCTCATTTCTTTTATATAGTAGCATAAAGTCATTTGCATATCAGATATGATTTATTCTTATTCTACTACTTACATATTCTCTTGCTCTCTCTCTTTATTGCCAGGAATTTTCCAGCAGTATTTGGTCTATCAAGTACAGAAGATACGTTTGCAGGTCTAACTTTTTTTTTTGTAATTTGTTTATTCTCTGGCTTGAATATCGCTATTGTGTATGTTCACAAATTTGATCGTTAATCCTTACCATGGCAACACATTATTTGGTAGACAATTGAAACAGTCATGAAAACATGTTATCTTGCTACAACAATAGCGTAAAACTGATTTAAAAGTTGCACACGTGTTTAAAGGATGCACTTGCGTACTTCTTAGCAATACAAAACCTTTGCATAATCAGCATTTCATTTCATGGTTCAATCTGACATCCAAATCACACCATGCATTTTTGGTTCATACTGTCATTCAATTAGCGCATTAAAATATCAAGTTTGCTGTCCTGCCCCTCAAATTCTCAAAGCTTGATGAAAAATATATAAAAATGAATTCAGAAGAGAGAAGAAAAGTATTCTGAGATTTCCATTCCTTGAGAAGATTTATAGAATTTATACACAACCTTGGAAACTCCGTGTTGAAAAAGGTAAACAGCCCTAAAAGCTATAAAGTTACCTAAAAGGAGCCTAATAAATACAGGTCTTGAAAAGTAGATTTTCTACATGTGAAACTAATCTAGTAATCTGAATAGTGTAGCTGAGTTAGTTAACTTCTGTAATACAAGCTAACATTCTCCCTCAAGCTGGATGGTTGAGATCTACCAGACCAAGGCTGGAAGTTGAATGCAGAAGTCTGAAATAATGGAATATTTTGGTCAGCACTTCTGAAAGCTGGTCTTCTGACTTAACAAAGGATATCTTGACAACTCCTTCCAATTTTTCTTTCATAAAGCATCTTTCCATTTCCACACACTAGGTTCAGTCATGCTTGGCAGTATTATGTGAGATGCTGATGGCAGATTTATTGTTTCAGTTTAGAACAATAAGTTCCTCCCACCCATCCTTCACTTGCCTAAAAAATTAGACTAAAGGATCATTGTTTCTTAGAAATTTTGATTTACCACTTCGACTTCCTCACACCCATCCTTCACTTGCCTAAAAAACTTTGGAACTTCAGTCAATGTCATTGCCATATTAGACCCACTATATCTCCAATTCTCGAGACAATATAGTTATGTAAGGTAATTTTGACTCCCCTTCCATTAAGTTATTTGCATCGGGGCCTATAGGTTTCACTATGTCATATCTTTTGGTGGCGAGGATACATAAAGGTACATATGAATGTTCTAAACTTGTACCTCTTAATCACAAATGATCAGGCCTCCCTTTCCTAAAACTATATACATAACCTTGTGTTAATCTGAAAGTTAGAACGCATGACTGTCAATGTGTAATTGAAGTTTTCTTTCATTGTTCACCATATGTATTGATACTCTTGTCATATTCTTTAACACATTTAAGTGGGTAGTCTGATGTTGGGCACAACATTTTTTAATTAACAACAGTCATTTTTTGTATCCGTAGGGTTACTACATTTTCAGTCAGAAGCTGAAGCATATTGTTCGCTTACCTTTTGCTACAGTTGCATATGGTATGCCATCTTTTGTGTGATTTTTCCTTACTGTGAGATTACTGAAATTTGATATCATTTTGCTTAGCAATTTTACTCGATTGAGCCTCTGATTATACAGATGGTAGAAGCTAATGACAATGATAAATCAGTATAACAGTATTTGCCACAGATTCACCAACTTGTCATATCTTGGGAAAACTGTCTCTTGTTTTATTTTTGATTGGGACCTAACAGATGCCTCCAGAAGCTCAATGGAGATGAATTTTAAATATCTAATGGGTATGATGAGTTGATGACCTGTTGAAACCCATAAGAAGTAAAGATTTCTATCCTAGGGTTACAACTGAATGCAAGAGTCTCACACACACAGGACTGCTGTCGAATCTCCAATTTGATATATCAATCCAAAGTCCAAGTCTGCAAAATTACAAGATGCAGCTCCTCTTTTTATAGTAGAGAAATAAAATAATTAACTCCTAAAAATACAAATGATGGGAGGAAACACCAAGCAAGTGGACCAGGTAAAGAAAATGCCTATGATGTGGGAATTAAACTAACCAGAACTTCGAATATATTGTCAGTAACTGAACTAATAAACATTAAAACTAATAGAACTGATATTCTGGGCTAATAATCTGGTAATTTCACTTCTGAATAGTGGTCCCATCCACCTGTGTACCAGTCAAGATTAGTCAAAATTGATGGAATGCAGCATTGTCCTTTTTTATTTTTCTTCTTCTTAACAATTAGTTAATCTGTTGCAACCATTTGCTAAAGATAACAATGTGTGTTGCTGGTTTTCATCTAGTATCCTTGCTGCTTTCCTGTATATACTTGCCCATTTTATGCTTAAGCAAATCCAATAAAAGCAGACTCATTTTGATAGAGGGGTTGAAAAGTGATGTTTCCAAACCCAGGGATAGTCCGCAACAAGTTATATCACGAAAAAAAAGGATGTTCATATTGGCCAGGTTTTGCAGGATCGAGAAGAGTATTTATTTTGAGTTGAATTCCTATGATTTGTCCCGTTAAAATGTAGTCGGCCATTTCGGTTTGTAATGCAGTCAATTGACGGTGAAGAAAAAAATGCTTGCAGAAGTTTTATGCTGAAGATAAAGTTGCGCGCTAAATTTATTGCTTGAAAGAGCTAAAAGAATAGACAATTCATGCATTTTGCGGGTATCATGAATGGAAGCCTTGTATAATTTGAAGTCGACTAACTGGAAACTTTTACGGGATGTGAGTTATGTAAATTTGGTTCTTTATTCAGTTTTGTGGTCAGAAAATGAGTGGCAATGCTATATTTGTGTTCTGATAAATTAGTTCCTGCGAAGGAGTACTTAATAATCAACAGTGCATGTATGTTTTGAATGTTTGCTGTCGATATTAGATGTTTGAACCTGATGCAATATACCTTTGTCTGGAAAATACATACTTTTATAATATCAGAGTAGTATGTTTAAGAGCTGTCCATATGTCAGGTACTGCTGCAGTGCTGCTTCTTATGGTCTGGAAGCCAAGCATCAGCTTTCTTTCCCTCACTGCATTACTTAGGTATGTATGATCAAGTTTGCGCTTATGGTCTATAATCTGCGGGTTGGTTTAGTCTTTCATGACCAACCAAACGAAAGTCTTGTTGACTTTGAGATGTAAAGGACAAATAAGTAATTGGACTGGCGCTAAAAATATCTACCAGAAGTACTCTGCTTGCTGGCACTTATCTGTCAGGATCAGGAGAAAAACTGAAAAAGACTAAAAAGGTGTAGCAAATGGGATACTCTTGTGATTCTCTCACAAATAGCTTCCTGTCTTTTTTGGATTTGGTCGTTTTGGGCCTTCAGTTTATAGTTGGGTCACTTGGGTGCCTCACAGCAAGGTCTTAGTTTATTTGTACTATTTTTGAGCTCTCACAGCAAGGTCTTTCAAAAGGTTTCTTTGACTCTGTTACAGCAGACGTGGTATTTTGTAATTCTTTTCTGCCTCTATCCTCTAAAGGTATCTATACTCTGTTTGTACGTGTTATGTATTGAAGTTCTGTTTTCATAAATTATTATGCCATATAGAAAATAGCTATAAGGCTCAAGTGTGGAGGAGATAGTGAGATACTATAATTCATGTTACAGCATCCTGAATAAATTAAACAAGTTGTAGAAACAAGGTTGAGGAGGAAATTTAAGTACATTAAATCATGCTTCTTTCTGTGAATTGAATTGTCAGCTACTATTGTTGAGAATGTCATAAGTAACATGTTAAGACCTTAAGAAAATACATTCTCTTTCATCCAAATTGATAATTTATTGCTTAGATAACCATGGTACATAAATCTCCATGTTTTGGACACTTGTTTTACATAGATTGTTATATTTGTGTAGTGAGAAATAAGTTTAGGTAAGGGATTAGCATCAAGACCCAAGTCTTGTAGATGGTACTGAAATGGACTTCTGATTAGGAAGTATATGCTTTAGACTTTTAGTGATCAAAGTGACATTAGCTTTTTTATGCGAGGGAGATTGTAACTCCCAAAATTTGGGAAGTTTGTGCCATAATTGATTGAGAGTGGTTTCGTGGCTATAAGCATTAAGGAGTACTATCCATCAACAAGATTTCTTCTTTTTGGGTCCCAATCAGAACAAATCGCAAGCCTGAACAATCAGAAAATTATTATTGTGCTGCATCCTTGATTCATCATAGAGTAAAAGGAAAGAAAGATTGAATATTTTGTTTGACAATACTAACATAAACATGATTGTTTTGTTGCACGCACCTTTCATTTATACATTTAGTAAGAAGGAATTCATATTTACTACATGTAGGGTACATAGAGGAATTTCATGGTTAATGTGTGTGAGTAATGGATGAACGCCTGTTGTTAAGTATACATTCAGAAGACTATGTCATGTGTTGGCTTTTTATGTATGAACTTGTACATTGTCTTCCATTTCTTAATTTATAATAACAATAATTTTTATAAAATCTGAAGGAAATAAGAAATCTTATATAGTATGACATATTGGTATGTGAAGAATTGATACTTACCACTGTATACAGAAATTGACCATGGACATGAATATTTCACGACTAATTTTGTTTCCCGGTAATATATGCAGGATAGTTATGGTTGTTGAAGTCATAATTGCAGGTTCCTTCATGGCTGCCTATATTAGTAAGCTTCCTTTATCACTCTTTCCCCTCGATCAACAATTTACTCAAGTAATACATTCATTTAATGACAAAAGCCTAAGAACCAATGTTAGGCAAGGTATAAATCGTCTCAGACATGCAGTGACTTGATAGGTTCAGCAACAATTCAGAAAAAGTTTCATCCTACATAGATAAAAAGCTTCATGTTCTTTATGATGATCAATTCAATGGGTTGTAGGTGAATATAAGTGGAAAAACCACATGAAGTTACCAACCCAATCCACATGATTAAAACCCGGGACATTTTGTACTAAGAAAACAAGATGTTCTTGAAAATCATTGGATGGACCCCAACAACATGATATCCAGTTAATTGATTATAGAAGTAAATCAAACCCTATAATATTTTATCGATATTGGCCTGAACTTGAAACCAAATCCCACTCTTAATCTAGCCAAAATATTTGGTTAGAAAATGATAATGACAAAACAAATGCATTATTACCTGACATTCTGACTTTTGAATAAATTACATGTATTGCTCGATTGTTCATCTAAACGAATACGAATGAACAACAAAGTAATGCAACATGATGACAAGGTGCATGATTGTTCACCTTGTATTTATGCCATGAACAACTAGGGTACACGATCACAAGGTGCACGATCGTGCGGTAAGGGTGCTTGATTGTGCACTTGTTAACTAGACATGGACATGTGACGAAATCAAAAGTGTTAGATTATTTTATATCGAACATCTCTTAGTGGTCTCACTCCTTACCGTAAGAAACGTTCTTGCCTGATCTTATATATAGGGTAATTGATTTGTTAAAAAAAAAAAAGAACAACCACCAATCCTCTCTAGATAATGGTTAGCTAGGTCTCACTTCTTACCTGTAAGCGAGTTCTCATTTGATTGCTAGAATCAATGGTCTATTTCTAAACTTAAATGCAAGTTTGATCGACTTGAGTTAAAGAATTATAAAAATAGAGAAGGTCTTTTTTTTTTGGCAAAACCAACTTTTAAAGTTTGGTTTTCTTAACAAACCAATTTATATATTTTCTTTAAATAGAAATTAGGCTTGTTATGTGAGACGACTTACTCAGACTCGGCTCAGAAAAGCTCGAGCTCGTTCACTATTTATGTAACGAGCCGAATATGAAATTTTTTAAAGCTCATTAAAAATTTAGGTTAAAGCTCATTTAAAATTTAGGTTTGGCTTCGTTCATAAACGAGCCGAGCTTGAGCATGTAGGGACGGTATATTAGTCGAGCTACTCAGACTTGGCTCGAAAAAAAGTTGAACTTTGGGCTTGTTCATTTTCTAAACAAGCCGATGATAAACACATTTTAAAGCTCGTTTAAAATTTAGTCTCGGCTCGGGCTTGACTCGTTTATAAACAAACTGAGCTTTAGTGTGACAATGGTCGGCTCCTATAACGACCCTAATAGAAATCATGAAATTGACCCCATTAATAATTTATTGGGAAATTCCAGATAATACCCTCGTGGTTTGGGATTTTCCGGATTTTGCCCAACAATTTTTTCCAGTTCGGATGGTGCCCTTCAGTTTTCGTTGTTTCCGGATTTTACCCAAATACATTAAACTTGATCAAACTCCGTTAACATATTTGCCCACAAAAAATTAAAAGAAAGAAAATAAAGTAAAATAAAAAAGAATTTAAAATAGAAACACTGATTTATTTATTTTTTAAAATAAAGTAAAATGCTGATTTTTTTACTTTTAAAAAGAAATTAAAAGAAACACTGATGGTGTATGAGGAAGTTTAATTTCTTTTTCAATTTTAATTTCTTTATTCTTTTTTTTTTCAAATTAAACCCCAAAATAACAACAAATCAGTGTTTCTATTTTAATTTCTTTTTCGATTTTACTTTATTTTCTTTCTTTTAATTTTTTTGTGGGCAAATATGTTGTTAACATAGTTTGAGGAAGTTTTAACGCATTCGGACAAAATCTGGAAACAACGAAAACTTAAGGGCACCATCCAAACTGAAAAAACTGTTGGGGCAAAATTCGGAAAACCCCAAACCACGAGGGCACCATCCGGATTTCCCCAATTTATTTGTTGAAATTCTGCATTAATTGACAGAATACCTTTGATTAATGATTAGTTATATATTAATTTAAAAAAGTCGTGCTTATGCATTTTTTTTAAAAGAAACTATTCATTTTCTTATTTTTGTTTATGGAAGTATAACTTTTTAGATATTTTAAATGATCATATATGGTTATTTTGAAAATATATTGTTGATGATAGATGATGTTACACATTAACAAATTCTAATTATGTATTTTTGTTTAGATTAATATTTCAGATCTTGTAAATTCATGATTTATTTTGTAACCAGATCACTACAGGTTGTCACTTTATCTAAATTGTAGAAGAATCTACAATTTTGTTTTTAAAAAAGTCAAATGAAATATTAAATAAGGTGTTTTACAAAAGAGCATAAGAATAAATAGGTAGTTTGTGACCATATTTTAAAAACCTTATCATAAAAGTTTGATTTTGAAAAATTATTCAATCTAACGATATACAATTATTTAACAAATAACTAACTAACTAAATAAATTGACCTCGAGCATTGCGGTCAAAAAAACATAAGATTTTCTCTGTAAAATGGTTACTGTTGATTCCATTTAGTGAACAAATTATATTAAGTAGTTCTACTTTTTAAAATATTTAAAAGGCGGCTTTGCCATTATTCCTAAAAAATCTAATTAGCAAATTAACCAAAGATTTGAACTAGTTAAGATGTAAAGCCTAGACTCGAAGGAAAAGAAACCTTAGTTAACTGAAATTTAATCCTAACACAACTTGTTGTATTACTGGGTCTTAGCTTATAAACCCAAATACCCAATGCAAACAAGTCTGACAAGAATACTTGTGTAGCTGAAATATTGTAGGGTAAGTTGAGACAAAACCAAATTTATCTGTCTCAAAACTGAAAGATCCATCTGATTCTGCATGTCATTATTGCCGTTGAAGTGCAATATAATCCACCATTGTAACTGCTTATGAAATTTATTCAAAAACCACATTGATACAGTTTTCTGATGCTTCATTTTATTAGGAATTATACATTTTTAAAAGATTTATCATAAAGCATTGCAGTACCACAATGGCTTGTAACAAAGCATACTACCTTTTTAATAGAGAGACAAAGTGTACTACCGTCATTTTTTCACAAACAAAGTGTACTACCGTCATTTTTTTTACACCAAAATTTGACGAGATTTTGGGGAAAAGGTATTAGAAGTCTGTGCAAGGGTCTGTATAGAACGATGTTCTCTATGCTAATAAGGGTTGAGAAAGTACTTATTCATCACTTCTGTTCCAAGTATGACCAGTAACGAGTAACATAATCATTTGTTGGAGCAACAACTATGTTTTAGTGATAATATCTTCTTATATTTTTTGTATAATTCTTAGGTAACTCTTCAGATGGGGATGGGTTTTTAACTTATGCACCTCTCCACTTGAATAAAATATTTCATTTGCAATTGGGAAATTCATTCTCTTGGAAACTATTGTAGAGATGTTTCGTGAAAAATAGATGTATTGAATTCATAACTTTTCAAATATAGGTTTTAAAACAATCATGCTAGGGAATCTGCTTATTTTAGTGATTTTGTCTGTCATTCTTCACTAACAGGTTTTGTTCACCAGTACAACTCATTGAATTCTCACCCTGATGTTTTGAAGTCATTATATTCTCCGCTCCGGGCATCCAGTCCTCTGGAAGAATTAAGGTGATGTCATTTAGCTGATTGTTTAGAGTTAATGTAGTGATGGAGAGATTTCAACTTGAGAGATTGGACAGTGATCATCATCTAGGGTCTTTCTGTATCTCATAAAACAGGTACTATGATGCGGGTCGGCTTTCGGACCAGCAAATGGCTCTGCTGCAATATCAGCGAGAAAATCTTCATTTTTTGAGCGAGGAGGTACTTGGATGAGTAAATATTGATAAAGTCTATTCATGCATCAGTTCAGTTCTCTGGCTAGGCATCCACACTTAATGTACTTGCTCATTTTTAAATCAAATTCACACTGTAGATTCTGCGCCTGCAAGAATGTTTGAGCAAATATGAAAGGTCCAATGATGGAAGTGGTCCTCAGGTAATGTTAATTTTAATTAATAGTTCTCTCGTGTAAATGGTAGCACATACGGTTCAATCACTGCTGTGATTTGAATGTCCAAGCATCGCAAGGTCTTTTGTCCTGTATCACTTTCTGTTCTCTATTTTTAATGATGGACATGGTAGATAATTCACACTAGGTATTTTCTAAGATCGAAGTCCACATCTTCCCTACACAATATTTCTGTAAGAAATAATTATTGAGGAACAAAAATATTGTCTTACGAAAGAGGCTTTACTCTTTCATGGAATATAAAAATGAAATGAAATTAATCTTCACAAATTATATGCTTCATGTTGCACCTAAATAGAAACATGTGAGTTCATCTTCGGAAAGTACAGCTCTTGTAACCGAGATAATAAAATATGGTCACCTGTTGGGTCAAGGTATCAAATAAATTTTGTTATACCATTTTCCTTTCTATGTTTCTTGTTTTCCAATGCATCATTTTGTATAATTTTTTACAATAAAAGTTATTTCTTCTGAAGTAATGTTTATTTTGTTAAAAAAGAAGAAGAAGTAATGTTTATTTCGTCCAAGGGATGCATCATAGAAAATTTGCAACTGGATCCAACATACTTTACTTCATAAATCGCAACCTTGTAATGTTGAAATGCAGCTTGGTGATAGTTTTCAAAATCACTGTGAAATTTGTATTTGACTGATCCATTGGTGTCATCTTTGATTTGAATGTTAGTTATAGAAAAATACTTATTACTTTATTGAAGCTAAAAAGTATTGAGTATTTCTGGTTGTTTTACAGCAGGTTGATCTTGCCCATCTATTAGCAGTTCGTGATCAGGAACTTCGGACTCTTTCTGCTGAGGTAAGACTTGCATGCTTTTTGATAATGAAAATCCTGGTCATTAAGACCTCATTCTGTTTCGAATTAATTTTCTTGCCTCCACTAAAACATTCAATTGAAGCTGGAAACCCATCATTCCATCGCAGATGAATCAGCTACAATCTGAGCTGCGGCTTGCTCGCTCCTTAATTGCTGAGAGAGACCATGAGATTCAGCGTGTTCGCATGACAAACAACAAGGTGCGTTCATACATAACACAGTATATTTTGTCATCAGTGAAAAGGAGGCTTGGAATATAATGTGAATGTACTTGATGTTGTATTGTGGAGGATTGTGATGGTATAAATATGCAAGACTTCAGAATGATTACTGGATTGTCAATCGTGGATGTTCCATAGGGTAAACTTCGCTGCTGAAATTTGTGCATTATTATTGTGACAATATGAATAGAATTGAACAGCTAAAATGTCCATTATCTGTTTGAATCTGAAGAAAGATCACTCTGACAAAGTATTTTAAGCTTAAAATCGACATCCCTACTGATGATAAGTTTTTTTTCAGCGTGATCGAGTATATTTGTGAACATTATCCAAAATTTGAGTTAGAATTGCTTTTTTGATGTATCCATTGTAGATTGTTTGTATATCACTTAAATGTTCTCCATTTTGTGTTCATATTTTTATTTCCCACACTATACTGCCTTGTGACTGCTACAGTATATCGAAGAGAATGAGCGGCTGAGAGCAATACTAAGCGAATGGAGTACGAGAGCAGCAAAGGTAAAAAAACGCCCGAGTCAACTAAAATCTGCTTGTGTAAATTACTGTTGGTTTGGATTGTGATGTTGAAATATATGCAAAAATGGGTGTATCAGCTGGAAAGAGCCTTGGAGGCAGAAAAGCTATCAAATCTGGAGCTGCAAAAGGAAATACAAGGAGGAACCGCAAATATAATAATCGAATCAGCAGACCCAAGTGAGCCACACTCAGCTTGATGTTTTCACTCCCATTGCAAGTCTTGTCTTTGCAAATGGTACTATAGATGACCTCACAAAACACTATTCTGAGATTGTAAATATTCCCCGGTGTTATGCGAAGAGACGCTACTAGAACAAAACATTATATGGGTTCTGAATCGTCCGAACGTGTTGTATTCTTGTAGATGGAAGAGTGGCACTTTTGCAGACATCTCTCGTGATTGTTTTTGGGTATGTTTATGTTTGTAGTATGGTGAAAGAAACAAAGGTATAGCAGTAATCGTAAAAATCTATTTCAAACACCTATAATTTTGCAAAGTTGAAATGACAGTCGCATTTGTAATTTTCCTTCACTCTAGTGTTACACAAAAATTTGGTCAAATTTGGTGGTAAGAGAATTATGGATACTATAGGGACTATATTTACAATATAGAGAAAAAAGAGGGCCACAAATTGTATATAAGAGTTGTTAGAGAAGACATTTTGCAAGTTGTATAGGGTTTTTCTTCCATAATACATAATTCAATTATAAACCATTTTTTTCATACTTTACTTCATTTTACAGTCAATTCATTGCACAGTGCAAACATTATCTGTATTTTATTCAACGTTTGAATCTTTCTTTGGCCGTTCATGGCTGATCAGACCTTGACAGAAGATGTAGCCAATTCGAGAGTTGTCCGGCTCATGGCAGGGAATTCTATGGATCCTTTTCACTAAGATTACACACTCCACAATTTAAAAGGATCAAAATGTCTACTGAACAAAATAACCTGAGATCACTAAACATAACAAATATCCTCTTTACCGAATATCCTCTTTACCGAATGGGATATTAATATATTGATACTAAATATTTAATTTTTTTTCATAATGAGGCCCAAAACATCTGAGGCCCTGTTCATAAGAACGGGTTGCACCGGCTATGAGCATGACATGAACGTCGGATAATCCAAGAATGCAACTCGTATATGTTCTCTTCGATGGTTCTAATTTCTCCAACTAGGAACAAAGCATTCGGATGACGATTGGTGCCAAGTTGATGCTTGGCTCATAACAAGATATTGCTCTAAGTCGGCTGATGATAAAGAGCAAGTTGCTCGATGGACACATGACGATTACATGATCCGTTGTTGAATCATTCACCCTATGAAACAAGAGGTGGCAGAGAACTTTACATATGTTGAATATACTAAGGAACTATAGCATGAGATATTGGAACAATTTAAGTTGTTCACAATACCATTGATTTACCAAATTCACAAGATTCTAAGCTCCATGAGGCTAGAGAATTCCACTATTACCGTTTACCATGGTAGGCTCAATAGGACGAACTTCAAGCCTATGATGAACTACCATCTTGTCAATGCAAAGGAATATCCCATAAGTGTAAAATTGTCACACAATTGTCTCATGGAGAAGGTAAAACTCGAAAAATATAATATTTATGGGACTTAGTGATCAATTTGATCATATTCATTATGCCAGCCTATTTCTTGAAACCCTACCGTCTCCAAATAGATCCTTTCACATGATAAAACAAATGTCACATTACGCCTTACTAGTAAACATGTCAGATCTCACAAAGATAGTTATAAGATCCAACTGTAGAAAAATGATTAGGTTCAAGCACAAAAAAATAAGAGGTGATGATTAATTGCAAAGCCAATAAGAAAAAAAAGAGAAAAAAGAAGAAGCAAGGAATCAAGTCGTTCAAGTAACAAAATCAATTCAGTCAAGGCATATGATGACAAATCGACATGACAAAGAAGGAAAAGACATAACTAATGTGCATAGTCGAGTTGATCGAAGGTATCAACCAATTCAATCTAGTAACAATAAGGGAAGAAATGTGAGGTTTTGGTCGTGATTTAATTGAACATACAGAACAGTGATCAATAACAAATTTAGTTCAATAAATAAATTCCATAATCAAATCACCACAACAATTCTTAATACATCAATCCATAGTTAATATATTCATTATCATACCAATCATGCTATAAAGAGAACATTCATATGCAACTATTGCATTTTATAGCAATTTATGACATAAATTTACTTAGCTCTCCATCTTGCAACCAACATCTTGAAGCACAAATTGAACCTAGAATCATCTACACGCAACTCTCATATCTTGCATTGAACAATTATATGGGCTACTATAATACATAAATAGATAGATAACGTAAAGGATATATTTAACCATAAATATCATACACTCATCATGTAAAGTAGGGGTCTTTGGACCTTAGAATAAAAAGAACTAGCAAGACATGACTTACAAAAACTCTCCTATATTGAATTGAATTGCATCAATCTATCAAGTCGGTCCCTGGGGTGATCGACTTGATTGAGGTATTGGTAGTTCATCATCTATGAAGGTAGTTAAAATCTCAATTGAAAAAGAATAAAAACTAGATATTTAACCTAATGGTCATCATTTCTTATTTATAGGTCGAGGCTATTCCTAAAAACTTATCACAAAGGACAAAAAAAAAACAAATCTCAAAAGAGAAAATATCCATAGGAAAGATAGGGATAAAGAGAAAGAGATAGATCTTCAATTTGTTGGCACAGATTCTCTAACGGTCGACTTAAACAATGAAAAGGATTGACTCGACTAAATGCAAAATGCAACGTTTGTGATAAATGATTTACGTGCTCTTTACATGGTTGTTTTAGGCTCAACCACGTACATCACTTAGCTCGATTGAATCGATTTCTTATATTATTTTGAGGGCTTCTTCATTTTTATCTCTCACCTCTTAATCAAACCAGTTTTTCCAAGACTTCCTCGATTTGAGGGAGAACTTTAGCTAGTAGTAGATATTTTTTCAAAGATATGTCATTTATGTTCCAAAATGATCTAGAACGCCTACATTTACACAAAAATACTCTGAAATGGCAAAACCAGTGAGATCTAATATAAAACTATGCAAAGCTATCCTAAATGCAAAGAATATAGATACGAATGAGGGTGAAAAACTACACAAAAATGGAAGTTATTATGTATGGGTCATTGATGTGTGGTATATTGTTTGATGCATATAGTGACCATTAGCATGATTTATATGATGTTTTAGGTGTGTTTTGGTTGTAATTCTGTAATCCAGAAAAGAAGACCGGAAGTGAAGAAATCATAGGATCAAAGTTTTGGAGTACATTGAAGTGAAGAGTCGAAGAAGAAGAAGAAGAAGAAGAAGAAGAAGAAGAAGAAGAAGAAGAAGAGTTCTTGTTGAGTCTGCGCACCCACACTCAGAACCACTACACCTACGGTGAGCTAGCACATGATGAAATTTGTAGAGTTGTTGAAAGACTAATATCAGCAAAATTAGGGTCTTTTTCATCCTCATTCTATTCCATTCTCTTACTCTTTTGGGCATAATAACATAGCTTATCAGTCCATTTTCTTCGTATTTGTGTTTCAAAGATCTATCAGTTAGTTTATGTAATTGCAGACATTTCAGACATTTATGGAGCATAAGTGATATATTTACAACGGAACGACCTCATACACACTAAGGATCTCCTTGTGGTCAAAATAAGTCAAGGTCAAGACGGAAATGATTGAGATTCAAGATTGAAGACGAATAACACCTCGGAAAGTGTACAAATCGATTGACGGGTATGAAGGCCGATTGGCCACCTGGCGATTTTACCCGAACGTGACCTACACATGACCGCAATCGAAGAACAAGTGTCAAAGACCATAGATCTAGATTGGGCCAATCAGCTTGTCCTTAGTGACGAGCTCACTTCGACGTTATATCCTTCTCCTTTATTCCCTTTTGTTTTAAGCTAAATTCCAACCCGTCCATTTAGTTATCCATTAAGACAAATATGTCTTTCTATAAGATAGATTGGTAGATTAGATATATTTTATTTTTTGGAAGGAAGCTCCTAGAGGATATATAACAGTTTCTTCCCTATAAATAAGGTGTTTTGCCCTAGGTTTTTATCATCCTCTCTTTGAGCAATTTACGAGTTTACACCGCAAGACTTTGTAGGAAGGTCGATTGACCGACCCCCTCTAGGCCGATCGACTAGATCTCTTTCGATTCAAGACTATCAAGCTTGCAAGTATTATTCAAGTATGTTGGTCACTAATCATCTTATTTTCTAGGGTCTAAAGAATCAAGTTGAATCAAGTTGCATTGTTCTATAATGTTGAATTGATTTTATAGTTATTTGATATATGTCTATATAAGTTATCGTAGTATTTTGTTAATATCTAAAAACCAAAACATTAAAAAAAGTTGGTGGTTGATTTTTCAATTTCATAACTCAAGTAGGTTAGCTCAAAAAATCAGTTAATTTGGTCTAGATTTGTATGTTTACAAACCTAATGTTTACAAATCATTTTTTCCTGACCAGACCCCTGTTATCGAAAACCTTAAGGTTACCATGCGGGTCATAAGGTATATACCATGGTTACCCAAAGATCATCAATAAATTGCCCCTTAGAAAAACAGGCAGTCCATGTAGAATACACTCAACTCACTCATCAGGAAAAAAAAAATGCTTTCCCCACATTGGCTCTTCTGATTCAAGTAACAAGCATTCTATATTGAGCCTGTAAGAGCGGAGTTACAGCTTTTACTTCTTCGTCCAAAATCCCAGAGATCCATAATAAGTTCTCAAAAGGTCCATTCTGGAGCTCACTATGAACCTCCCACCATTTCAGAGCTGTGTCACATTTTTTGTTTCATCCAAAAACAAGCAACCAAACACGTCGTTAAAGAAGTCCCTGCCTTTCATTTCTCTGCCGTCTCTCAACACAGGCGCCATGTCGTACGTGCACGCCCTCGTGCAGTCTGGGCAATACGTCACCTAGAAATATACAACCACAACCAATCATGGCTATCGCTAGTTGCAAAACGGAAGTGGTCTACTATGATCTCTTATCGCGAGGTGTGAAGAGTGAATCTTGAAAGATGAAAGCAAACGTACCTCCAACAACTTTGGATTGAAAGATGAATCCAGCATAACATCAACGCCATAAATGGCCCTAGATTTTGAACTATGCATTTTAGGGTGGACTGCAACTGCTGCCTCAAAGACTGATCGAATCATGCCGCTGATTCTTTGGTGGATATCCAACCATTTGACTGCATCACGAGAGTACAACAGTTGGTTTTACTTTCAAATCAACAATGTGTAAACTGCAGCATGGCATTCAGAAAGAAAAAAAAGATCAATTCTGAAACTTTTAGCTGAAGCGTCCCGAAGTACCGTGGTTTTCCAGTTCAAACTCTTGTACAAAGTCTGCCGTATTCATGTGATTCATCCTTCCACGATAGTTCTGCAAATATCATATTTTAATTAATTTAAAACTTTTGAATGGTATATTCTCAATCAAGATAGAACCAGAATTTTACATGAACTGTGACATACCATAACAGTGAAATGAGTCTCATACTCGTATAAGCTGCGTTCATCAAGGGTATACTGATTATTCGACAGCCGTACCTGAAAGAGAAAAATACATTCAATATTACATCGTTCCAAAGTACTCCAAAGCAATGAAAGAAATAACACAGTAAAATAGATGTCACACAAGAACTCGTGAATTAACATGCTTACCCAGAAGACATCTGAAAGAAATAACTCAATGGGAGCCAAACTACGAACAAGTACTATATAACGTAGATCAAACTTCTTCCCTCTGAACAACGCAGGCCTTTCAATATACTTTTGACATATCTTTGGACCAGTCTCCATGAGACGAATAATAGCAGGCAAATTGCTGGTGATTGTTGTATCAATAGTTCGTGCCATATTCCATGGTTTCAATATCCATAAATTGTCCAGCCCATCTCTCTCTCGCACATAATAGTCTCCAATCAGCTCAGTTAAATGCTTTTCAAGATCATAAGTGGGTTGGAACCATTGAGGAGACCCATATGCCTATCAAGAGAGATGAAAAGGTGGGAATTTAATGGTTCTGTGATGCTTTAAGAAAGCCTAAATGAGCACGGAATGTAAATATGCTTGTTTGTTTCATATGAATTAGGCATTTTAACCTTTTGGACAGTTTCTGCCAAATGATGTTTCATGACAATGCAAGCCTCGTAAGGAAATTGGTTAATGTATTGTTCATCCGTTATTCCAACAGCTTTTTTGGTCTCCTCATCCACCTGCATGCTAGTCCATATAATATCTGCTTCTTTTGGGTCATTTGCTGCACAAGTAGAAAATTTAAACAGTAAAAACACGAGCTAAGAGAATGGTAAAGAGAAACTCATTGGACAGTACAGCTAAACTCATTGGACTGTACAGCTAATCTACTTCACATATATGCCCTAGTAAAGATTTTGTGGATTGTTAGCAGTAGTTTTCAAGTAAAAAAGATAGTGATAAAATGAGGGTAAATTGGTTTTTTTAGCTTCCTTAAAATGTGTGAAATGGGCAAAAATGACAAGGATTGTCAAATAGAGTACTTGATGTCATTTTTAAAGCTCCAAGTCAACCACATCCATATTCATATATGAAAATTTTGCTCAGTTAAAATTCTGGAGTAGAAAAACAAGAAAACATCACAAAAGTGGTATCAATAGCATGCGTAGATATTGTGGCTAAGTAAAAAAACAAATAAAAAGGAACTTTCATGCAGAAGGATAGGAGACCTACTAAGTGAAAATTCAGAGCGTGTCAAAAAGTCCTGCACATGTGGTATATCTGTGTAAACACGTAGAGGATTTCCATCTATACGAGCAATACTAGGCACCTTCGGCATCGTCACTAATGATGAAGCAATGCATGTTGGTTTAAAATTCTGAATACGTAGCTCGTAGGCCTGTAAAAACATCAAACAGGTTTTACAAGACTGATTTCTTACACTGCACAGACAACAACCAGCAGTGGACCATCTATACCTTTAAAAAGTAACTTTTTGGTGTGTGGAACCAAGCTGTCAATCTAGCAGATCGTTGTTTATCCTCTCCAATACCATACAAAAAGTCACGAGTGCACTCATCACCCTGATGAACATCTTGAATTGGCCATAAAATGGAGAAGCTGAAAAATGTCAATTTGGTTAGCAATGGTAATATCTTCTTAGTATTTTGGATGGTTCTCATGCAGCCAGAAGAGACGGGAATTCAATTCTAATGAACAAAATCCACATAAATATCATCTTTTCCAGTTACAGTGGCAAGTCTACATTAAAAATGGAAATTCAAAGTTGAGAACTAGTAAGGATATATTTTTATTTAGGAACAGAGACTTCGAAAATGTGCACAACTAGAAAGAACATCATAACTGCATATAATTCAATGTTAAGGTTAAATATTAAACACCTCATGCGGCTCCGGTTCAAAATCTAGACACAAATGAAAAGATCCTAGAGTAAAACCTGATAGCTGATGACAAGTTACCATCTGGCATATAAAGGAAAGGCGATACTCTAAAATTTGGCTCGTCACTGTGTCGTAAAGCTGAACCTAGTTCATCCATAACATACCTGCGAGACATTGACGAAAGCATAAATTTGCTATTAGAACGTTTGGAATACAATTATCAGAATTTCAATCAACTGCTAGTCAAAATGGTAGAATTGTCAAATTTTCAATCAAGCAACTCAGTGTCTCACATGATGTGAGACACTGAGTTGCATTAAGTGTCTTTGGTAGATCTCCAAATAATCTTAGACTATTGCATAAAGGACTAATAAGCGCAAAGTAATTACCATACAGAAGTTTCATCAATCTTTTCTTCATCTGCGAGTCTGTAATGCATTAAATAGTGCCACATTGCACTGAGGACACGATCAACAATTGAGTCCTCAGGATTCCACTCAGGAAGACGTGGTTTTAGGCTTGAATCAACTACATGCTTGCCTGTCTCAAAGATTTTGGATGCTTTGACTCCATTAAGTAGAAAGATATTAGGCAGAGATTCAAGTATATCTAATGCGCTGTCTCCAAGGGGACCAGGAATGTCAACCTACAAAACAAGATTTTCATATACATACACTTTTTTCAAATGTCAAGGAATTAAACAACACAAAATTCTCATAAGACTTGAGTAAAAACCTCTAGCGAAGTCAAGGAAGGGAATCTCTTCAAAACTTCCATCAACTCCTTAGTAGATATCTCATCCAATAGATTTCCACGGAGATTCAAATGGGAAAGTAATGGCAATTTGACCGGTGAAAAGGGCTGAAGAACGGGAAATATATCAGAATGTTAAAGCAATCAAATTGACAGACTAGAAATATCAGCAAACATATTCAGGTTTCTTAAAATTCCCAGGGGAATAGATATAATCATATGATAACATAGATCAGAAATATCAGCAAGAAACATAACAATAGAAGCCAGGACCCCAACCTTATTATCAAAGTTGCGGATACCTCTGTTTGAAAGATCAAGAGAGGTCAAATTTTTCAGTTGATCCTCACTTTGCAGTGCACAGACAGGCTTATCCTTCCCAAAAATTCCTCCACAAAACCCTAGTGCCCATTCACCATAATTACTGGTAAAACGTGAATTGAAGATCTCTAATTCTGGAAATTCTTGAACAATTGTGTCTTCACCAAGTTCCTTGCTGGAAAAGAAGATACGTCAATCCATTCCAATGTCATCAAATAAACAAAGAGAAATACAATATGTCAAAGCTCACCATTTTGTTACAACAGGGTTATCATTCAACCAGAGTGCCTTTAGGTGTTTAAATTTTGAGATCTCATCAAGAATAGTCTCCAAATTGTAGATCTTGTTTCCATATAAACTTAGAGCAATCAAACTCTGCACCAATAAGAATAGAAGGACAAAATATGTTAACAATTGTCAGTAGCTGGAGCAAAATACACAACTAGGGTATATTTTGTGCAGCCAATCAAGTGAACAACACTGGAAGTCCAAGTCATATCAATGTGAGAAAGGTAAAAAGAATAGATAGTGGTACAAACAGGGAATTTTCGAGGTAAATCCAGGGACAACAATGTCGCGTCATCTATGGCAAGGTGTTCAAGCTCCAACCACTTTACACTGTCACCACTGTTGCTTTTGGCATTCACAATTTCAGCCTCCAATATCTGTTCAACACTCAATTTATTACCATCCCCATTGACATTATTTTCAATCTCTTTGGTATCCTCGCTCATGTCAACGCACATCAGTGAACCCATTCTCTCAGCCAAACCAGGGATCTCCTCTAGCTGCAACCACCAAATAGATTGAAGCTATCAGCAATGTGCATCTTTAGATTCACAAATGCTGTATATAGACTTTTGTTGAAAGGGGGTATGAATAAATTTGAACAAACATATATTCAAAACCTAGAAACAAAGAATCTTCATATAATTTCATAAACTATGTCAACACATCACACAAATCTCCGTGTAAATTTGGAAAGGTTTGTTAGGGAGGCTTCAATATTAAGGTTCAGTCTGCAAATGTTGAATTGTTGGGAAGTCTACAAGAAAGCCATCATTGAAAACTAAAATCTAGACAGAAATGGTCTCGTGAATGTGAAATTGTGAACAGTAGACATACTACATATGCCATAACATTCATCAATGACTCTTCATGCTAGTGATTATCTCATGTCCAAAAAACAGAGTTTTTCCAATACATGTCAAGAAACTAAATTGGAAGAGATACTACGAAAGACAAAGCAAAATAGTATTGCACAGAAAAGAGTGAGAGAATCAGATACTCATGATGTTTCTGGGTTACATCATATATTACCATTTAACAACTATGCCCCTCAACAAGAGAATTGAGAAAACAATAATGGAAAAATTGACTGTATCAATTACTTGATTAGAATGGGTAAGAAAGAGATCAAAAGTTAGAAACATTCAAGATGTATATATCTGTGAATAGGATATGTGAGAACCTTCCTTACAGTAAGGAGTAAGAACTTCTTAGAGACGTTAGATCTAAATAAATAACGATCTTGATTCCGCAACTTGTCCGGCACGTGGGGAATGCTCTTAGTGCACGATTGTATTTGTGAAGAGGTACACGGTCGTGCACGCACCTTGTGGTGTGGCCGTTCATACAAGATGCAAAATCATAGTGCACGAACGCGCTCTTGGCGTACAATCGTGCACTATGATCGTGCATCCATAGTTGTTCATATGCATGACTTTATTGTTCATTTATTTAGATCAATACAACATGAATAAGTTATGAACAATCTAGCAAACCCTCTTGGACAATTATATGAATCAAAAATAAATATATCCAGCTTGTCCAATTAGTATTATGGTGAGAGGAAGAGCCGTTCAACCCATTCTCCAAACTCTAGATGCATAGGGCTTTATTTAGAGAGGTTTTCATCATAACCTATTTGTGTGTATATAAGAGTAGGATCATGTGATGAGCTCTTCCGGTAAGGATTAAAAACCTTTAGGAAGTGTTCGATCTAAAAAAACAACCGTCTTAATTTCGCCACTTGTCCCGTGCGGATATTAGGTTCACAACCTCCTTATTGCAAGGGAAACAACCGCTTTGTATTTTATACATATTTTTAAAATGAACAAGGTTCACGATCGTAGTGTCTGCTCATTAGCATCATCGTGCACCTTGTATTCACGATAGTGCCCATTAAGTCCATTTGAATCACACTAATATTCTCTAAAGACTGAGATACTTGGGAAATTATAGGCATGAGTCCATTTGAATCAGGGATAGAGTAAATTGATTTACGAAGATGTATTTAATTTATCCTAATTGAAGCGAACTCAACTCAAGATTCGTTGGCGTGCCAATTGCTCTCTGAGGCGAAGCGTTGTCCCTAATTTCAAGCAGGCAAAAAAGAGCCTCAAAACCTCTGAAAATAGAATAGAAGAGAATGGACCTGTTTGGGGGCGTCAGAGAGGCGAAAAGTCCAGGCGTGGTCAACGAGGAAGACATTGGAGGCCTTGGCTACGAAATCAGCAGCGGAGAGGAGGCGCCTCTGTCGGCCATCTTCGAACGGCTCGATTTGGAAGAAGGCGCCGCCGTCAAAGGTCTCCGACGAGAGCTTCTGGTAGAGAGGCCGGTAGAGAGGCTCTGGAAGACCAGAAGATGCTAGTAGAATACCGTGAACTTTGACGAAGTCTTCGTAAGTTTGTATCGTCGCCATTGCAGCTTGCTCTTACTTTGCAGCTTACTGAAGAAGCTCCACTAGTAGTCTAGTATGAGACTATGAGCACAACGTACCCTGAATACAAACCAGGGTTTTCTTTTCGTTTTTTCAATTCACAAAACCACCCTTAAACCCCAAAATTAGGGTGTGTTTAGTTGTGTGGTTTGGTAATTTTTTTTCAATTCACAAAACCACTAATATATAAGGGGTTATATATTAGTGGTGTTTAGTTGAAGCTTTGTTGGTTTTATGAGTTTTACGGATGAAAAATCATTGTTTTCAAAACCTTCTACCTTAAGGTTCTGGGATATTTTCCAAGGGTTTCTCCAATTATGTACCATCGATGCCCCTCGCATCATTCATCTCTCATATCCTCTTTCATCGAGACACCACAGGCAGTGCTAGGGTTTGGCGAAAAAAATGGCGACAACACCAACGCCGAAAGGAAACAAGTGAGCTTCTGTTAGCCGGGCCGAAAATTCTCCTGCGAACACCTCCAAATTAGGGATAATCCGCAATTTCACATATCTGTTTTCAATTTCTCAGGTTAGAAATCTCATTTTGGTCTTTTGTTTCCTCATATGCTGTTCATTAGTCTATGATGGTTGTGATTCATTTTTTGAGGGATGTTTGTCTTTGGCATTTGTATTGATTGCGCTTCATCCTTTGGTAGTGTAGATTTGTTCCTTGAATGTCATCAATACATTGTTTCCTATAAGCTTGTGATGGTTCATCATAACCCATGACTGATTTGTTTCCTTGAATGTCATCACTACATTGTGATGTCCTGCTTTGAGGGTAAAATCTAAAGTAAACTAGGATAAATTTTGCGATATGGCTTTGGCTGAGTTTGATTTGAACTCTATTATCAGTTCAAATCAATACATTGTATTTCATATAAGCTTGTGATGGTTCATCATACATTTTGAAGCAATTATCAATATTCATGAAGCACTTTTGCATGCTCTGATTACCAATTTTTGTGATATGGCTTTGACTGAGTTTGATTGATCTCTTTTATGAGTGGGTCGAGTTGAATTAAAATCAAACACTATGAAATTGCATAAACGGGAATAAATAGGGTTAATTTTGAGAATGACACAACTGAAAACTAATTCACACTTGTTCATAGAGTTGAATATGCAAGGATAGGTGCCATTCTTATGAACTAAAAATATTGATATTGCATTTTGCTAGTTATGCATAGATTTTAAATTTTGACTAATGTGGTATAGTTGTGCAGCTTGGTAGGTGGTATTTGATAGTTATGCACAGATAGAAATGAATCACAGGTAGTTATTGAAATTGCTTATATTGATCTTTTCAATGTGTTTGATGATAGCAAGGGTACCTAAGCTTCATATAGTTGAGCCATCTGCAACACATGAATGGGCTTGGGACTCGAGTTCACCTTTCGTAGAAAAACTACCACAAGTATGTTGTCCTTTATAATGCTCTATTGTGTCATTTTTTTTGTTTGGATTTTATAATGACAATTCTCTTGTGTTATATATAATCGAATTCTACAAAAGATGAGGGGACAATTAGGAAGACGGAAGATCAATCATTTGGGTCTGTCAAGTCTTTTGGGAACTGTGAAGTCGCACAACGTGTTACGCTCAGGATGTGTGTGTGAATCACAATAAGCTTTAAATTTATACTCGTTATATTTATCCTAACTCCTAGCGAACCCGCAGTGTACAGGACGTTTGTAGTAGGGATAGTATTCCGAGGTCGAACACAAAAACTAAGGTGAAATCGAGTCAAACAATGGTCATAGATAGTGTGTTTCTAATCTAAGAGAGGAGAAGGAAATAAAGAAATGAAAATGACGATATTTTTGGTTGAGTTTTTGTGGTGAATCAAACAAAGATCACAAATCAAGCAAGGTATATAAACAAACTAACAACTCAAGCTAGCAAAACAAACAAGTAACACAAAGCACAAAGTATATGATCAAGAGAGAAAAGTGGATTCTAGAGGTCAAGATTTCCGGTTATGGCATTGGACTCAAGGTTCTAAGGATTCTAAGGACAAGCTGCGGTGTTTGGAAAAAGTGTTTCACTAATGGAAGTAATTACCGGGTAGGTCTCTCACTTCACTAGTCCCGCATCGAACTCCTATTACCGGGTAGGTCTCAAGGGGTTAAAGTAGGGAATTCTTCACAAACCGGATACTACTTAAGGGGTAACCCTCTCCTTACCGGGTAAGTCTCGGAATAGGGAAGTCTCAAGCAATAATCCTAGCACACTCGATCCAATAGCGGCTTATGAGGCTCACTACTACCTAGTATTCATCATCTTAGGTATCTAAGGTCGGAAATCATCGGGTAGATCTCTTCCCTCACTTAGATTGATAGCATTAGGTGATCCTAAGCTAAATTAGGCTTAATAAACACTAGGATTTAAAAAACCTAGCACCTTAACATACAAATTCATCAATTAAAGACCAACAGAGAAGAAAATCGGATGGATCATGGGAAAATCGGCCGATTTTCCTAATGAACATACCGATTTTTCCTTCTGTTGTGAGTTTCGTGCATACAAATCATCCTAAACTAACATATAAGCCCTTCCTATCATCACCCTAGCCATGACCATCAATCCATCACTCCAGAATCACAATAAATTAGCCATTAATATGCATATCAAGATCCAAAATCATCATAAAGCATACATGGTTCTCATAGATGAATAATGAAAGGTAAGCAAGTAAAATCAATAAATCTCAGTTAAATCCAAGTTGTAGTAAGACTTACAAACTCTTAAATGAAGATCCAAAACGTTCCTAACAATCCTTGCAATAGTTCTTCAATCCAAGACTACAAAAATAACTCAAAATCACTCACAACCTCACTATCACTCTTAGAATGGTGTTCTTCTTCTTCCTTCAATTTGAGAGAGTTTTCTTCTCCTCCAAATCTTGCCTCCAATGGATGAGCTGTGAATGAGAGAATGTGGGAGAGGAGAGATGCTCAGCAACAACCTGCAGGACCACTTATATTCTCCACCAAGAGATGGCCGGATCAAGAGATCGTGGGACACGTGGCTTAAGCTGTCAAAGGCCCAAAAATCGACCCAGTAGGCAAAATCGGCCGATTTTCCTGGGTGTAGGTCGATTTTCTTCAACAGAAACTTGTTATGATCATCTAGCCATGAGTTGCCCCAATGCTTGCACCAACAAGGGTCCTTGTGTCCTTCATTGCTCCAATTATGTTCCTTCAAGGCTTTGGATGTGTACCACCATGAGGCTTGACCCTCAAATGTATCGATTAATGTCCAATAGATCCCCAAATTACCTACAAAGCAATGCACAAGTCCGTGTAGACGTCTATCTCGACAAATTACGTGAATTGAATGCAAACGTCGCGAATTAGTGCTAAACCATGCATGAATGAGTGAGAAATCTATCTAAATGATTACCTAAACCTAAGTCATAAATCGTGTTATCAAAAATACCCCATACTTAAGGTTTGCTCGTCCCCGAGCAAATTCCCAACTATAGACTAAGAGATGACATGATTTATGTATGCAGAAAAATGGCAAAATCTTTTTGGAGTTGTGCTTCTAATATTGGATCACCTTCATAGTCATGTTTCATGGCAATGGACAAGCAATTATGTATCAAATAAATGAAAGCATGGAAAGACAATTGCACTTAACTTGATAGCATGCAATGAAATGTAAAGATGAAGAAGTCAAGATGATCATGAGTATATCCAATCTAAATTACTAAGTCTTACAAACATGCAAATAGGTCATAAGGTCTTATGAACTAAAAGGCCAAGAAACGTTGTGATTAGGTGGGGATTTTTCTAGGCTATGTGGTGCTAATCCGGGAATGAAACTAACTCCACAATCTTGTCCTCGATCAACTTCCCTCAAGTGTATATTTTTCTCTATCTTTTCTTTCTTTTCTTTTTCTTTGACTTATTTTTGAGACAATGACATTGGTGTACAAAAGCCGAAACCTTAGTGATTAGCCGTCCTCGGGCTTTTTCTATTTTTTTTCGAGGTGCATCCACACCGGGCACACATACCAAAGCTCGTTAGGACTATTGGTTTATTTGACTTTGGCAAGGCACCAACACCCGATTATGTGAAGTGTACCGAGTTACTTGTCATCAAAGCCAACGTCCCCAAACATATGTTTTTGTCTACACTTTCACAACAAATTCAGCATTTTATGCATGATATTCTTTCATCAACATCTTCACCCCACACTTGCTCTTCACACACATCAACACACTAACATGCTCCTATTCCCGGATGGGTCAAAAGAGGTCAATTTATATCAATTGAGGTGCTCAAACAACATGATCAAGATGAGAAAAAGATGAATTGCCTCATTCATTCCTAGATGATGTGCAAGAACTAGCAGGCAATTTCGACCTTCAATCCTCAATTAAATCAAGGCAAGCATCATAATCACAAATCATTCATGGGATTCAAGAGAAGTACTTCGAGTCCACATATACATTCATCAATTTAACACATAAGGCCATCCATAGCCAATCTACAAGACAAGATTCATCATTAGGGTCATATCCAAGCCTTAGAAGCACTTAAAAATTTTTGAAATTTTCTGATTTTTTTTGGATTTTTCGAAATATGTATGTACAATGCAAGACATAATGAAACATGTGACAAAATTAAACTATCTTAGATGCTAATCATGCAAATGATCATGAAAACCCCACCCCATACTTAGAAACACATTGTCTCTAATGTGTAGACTAAATAAAGAAGTGAAAGAGAGTCCTCACAATGTAAAATCGGTGATGCTTTGGTATTTCGGTTCACATTGAATGATGATGGTGGATGATCGATCAAGGATGGTAGAGAGCTCTTGATGATCATTATGGCGTCAGAACCCGCGCTCGGCTCCGCAAGCCGTCCAAGTTCCACGTCCGCTCCACCCATGCTTGATTGGAGATCATCACTTTCCTTTACAGAGGAAAAATCACCCTAGCAGCCCAGGAAAATCGGCCGATCTGGATGAAGAACAGGCCGATTTTTCTGGGTGATTTCCTCCTCGTCCATGTGCTTGGATCTTGTACCTTCAACAGTTCCATGAGGCCTTCACATGACCTCCAACATCTCGTCACACACGACAATCAACAAGATCTAGCACCCAAAAACACAAAAGAAAAACAAAGCACACCAAGAGTGAGTTTAAACAAAAGCAAGAAGAAGAAAAGGGAAAAACATGTACCAATGGGTTGCCTCCCATTAAGCGCTTCTTTAAGGTTATTAGCTTGACCAAATTCAGGAGCGTTTCAATCAAGGTGAAGCGGAGCAATCACTTCCACCGGGGCTTCCGGGATGTACTTCTTCAAACGGTGCCCATTCACTTTGAAGTCACCACAATGATCTTCTCCTATCTCTACCGCTCCATGAGGAAAGATCTTTTTCACCACATATGGCCCGGTCCATCTTGATTTGAGCTTTCCGGGGAAGAGCCGCAACCTCGAGTTGAAGAGAAGCACCAAGTCGCCTTCACTCAACTCCTTCGGGATGAGGCGCTTGTCATGCCACCTTTTGGTCCTCTCCTTGTAGATCCGGGCATTCTCATAAGCATCCAACCGGATCTCTTCAAGAGCGTTTATGTCAAGCAACCTCTTCTCTCCCGCCTCCTTGAGGTCAAAATTTAGCCACTTAATGGCCCAATAAGCTCTATGCTCCATCTCTACCGGGAGGTGGCAAGACTTGCCATAGACCAACTTGTAAGGAGTGGTGCCAATTAGTGTCTTGAAAGCGGTCCTATATGCGCACAAGGCATCATCGAGCTTCATAGCCCAATCCTTTCTTGTCCTTGAGACCGTCTTCTCGAGAATCCCCTTGATCTCCCGGTTGGAGATCTCCACTTGGCCACTAGTTTGGGGATGGTAAGGTGTTGTCACCTTATGACTCACCCCATACTTAGCCAAAAGTGCTCCAAAGTTCCTATTGGTGAAGTGCTTCCCTCCATCGCTTATGATTACCCTTGGTGTTCCAAACCTAGGGAAGATTACTCGGTTGAAGAACCGCACTACCACCTTGGCATCATTTGTAGGAGAGGCGATTGCCTCCACCCATCTCGAAACATAGTCAACCGCCAATAGGATGTAGAGGTTGCCACATGAAGAAGGGAATGGTCCCATGAAGTCCACACCCCACACATCAAATATCTCTACCTCTTGTATGTTGTTCAAGGGCATCTCATTTCTCCTTGAGATGTTGCCCGTCCTTTGGCAAGCATCACAAGCTACCACAAAGCTTTGCACATCCTTGAACAAACTTGGCCAAAAGAAGCCCGATTGCAACACCTTCGCACATGTCTTGTGTGCGCTAGCATGCCCTCCACATGGCAAGGAATGACAATGGCGGATTACACTCTCCACCTCATCCTCCGGTATGCATCTTCTAAACATTCCATCCGGCCCTCTCTTGAACAAAAGTGGTTCACTCCAACAGTAGTGCCTCACATCTTTGAAGAACTTCTTTCTTTGGGCATATGTCAATCCGGGAGGCACTTCCTCACACACAAGATAGTTCACAATGTCCGCATACCATGGCTCACTTCCTTTAGACACTTGGAACAAGCACTCCTCCACCATTTACAATTGCTCATCCCGGAATGAGTCATCAATCGGGATGTCATCTTTTTCAAGCTCCAATGATGGGAGTCTACTAAGGTGATCTGCCACGGAGTTCTCGGACCCCTTCTTGTCCCGGATTTCCAAATCAAACTCTTGAAGAAGAAGGATCCACCGAATCAACCTTGGTTTGGCATCCTTCTTTGTAAGTAGATAGCGGATCGCAGCATGATCCGTATAAACTATGACCTTCGCTCCAACAAGATATGAGCGGAACTTCTCAAATGCATACACAACCGCTAGCAACTCCTTCTCGGTGGTAGCATAATTGAGTTGGGCATCATCTAGCGTCTTGCTAGCATAATAAATGGCATGAGTGCGCCCATCTTTCCTTTGCCCCAAAACAGCCCCAACGGCTACATCGCTTGCATCACACATGATCTCAAACGGTAGGCTCTAATCCGGAGGTTGCATGATAGGTGCGGAGATCAAAGTGTTCTTCAACCTACAAAAAGCCTCAAGGCAATCTTCGGAGAAAACAAATTCAACATCCTTCATTAGTAGGTTAGTAAGAAGCTTAGAAATTTTAGAGAAGTCTTGAATAAACCTCCGGTAAAAACCAGCATGCCCTAGAAAGCTCCTTACCCCCTTCACCGAGGTAGGTGGTGGCAACTTCTCTATCGTCTCAATCTTGGCCCTATCAACCTCAATGCCACGGTTAGACACCAAGTGTCCTAACACGATACCTTCACTTACCATGAAGTGGCATTTTTCCCAATTCAAGACAAGATTTGTCTCCTCACATCTTTGCAATACTAATGACAAGTTAGCCAAGCAATTATCAAAGGAAGAACCATAAACAGAGAAATCATCCATGAACACTTCCATGATATTTTCAATGTATTCCGAAAAGATAGCCATCATACACCTTTGGAAGGTGGCGGGTGCATTACACAACCCAAATGGCATTCTCCTATATGCAAAAGTTCCCCATGGACATGTAAATGTGGTTTTCTCTTGGTCATCGGGGTGGATAGGGATTTGGAAGAATCCACTATAGCCATCTAGGTAACAAAAATGGGAATGTTGAGCTAATCTCTCTAGCATTTGGTCAATAAAGGGAAGGGGGAAGTGATCTTTCCTAGAGGCCATGTTAAGCTTCCTATAGTCAATACACATCCTCCACCCCGTAACCGTCCTAGTCGGGATTGGTTCATTGTTCTCATTGGTCACTACGGTCATCCCACCCTTCTTAGGTACTACATGAACGGGACTAACCCACTTACTATCCGAGATAGGGTAGATAATTCCCGCATCTAGCAACTTAATGATCTCCTTTTTGACTACCTCTTTCATTATAGGATTTAGTCTCCTTTGATGTTCAATAGAGGGTTTATGATTATCTTCCATCAATATCTTATGCATGCACAAAGAAGGTTTTATGCCAACCAAATCATCAATAGTATAGCCAATGGCTTTCCTATGCAACCTTAGTTCATGCAACAACTTAGCAAGTTCATCATCACTCAAGCATGCATTAACAATCACCGGATATGTTGAATTATCACCAAGAAAAGCATATTTCAAATGAGAGGGGAGGGGTTTAAGGTCAAGTTGAGGAGGACCTTTTTCGGTTGGAGACGATCCATACAATGTAGGTTGAGATGATTGCAAAGCCATGGAAGCCTCCTTAGAGTCCCTTGATGATTGCTCACATTCAAGTGGTTGGTGCTGAAAAGACTCAGGAAAATCGACCCAGGAGGAAAAATCGGCCGATTTTCCTAAGGGTGGGTCGATCTGAGTTTCTGTTTTTGCAGAACTGGATGAAATTTCAGCACAAGGCCAAAAATCGGCCGATTTAGTCCAGTCAGGCCGATTTTTCTGCCTGTTTCTCTCTTCTTCTAGCACTTCAAATCCAACACTTGGTAGCTCGCCCAATGCATTCAAGGCTTTGATTACTTCATTGCTACTCTCCTCAACTCCTTCCTCCATCAAGCTTGAGCTAAGAACCCTCTCAAGTGGATCCTTGAGCATGATTGAGCTCACAACCTCTCTAGACTCCTCTTCTTCAACTATGTTGAATACATCTTCATCAAGGGTTGGCCCTTTCATCATTGTGGATAGCTTGAACTTGATGTTCTCTTCTCCAATGTTGAAGGAGAGGGTCCCATTCTTGCAATCTACTAGACACCCGAAAGTAGCTAGGAAAGGTCTCCCCAAGATGATAGGAACCGGATAGTCCGCCGGGATGTCCAAAACAACGAAGTCTATGGGCACATAGAACTTCCCTAGTTGCACCGGGATGTCTTCCAAGATTCCGACCGGATGAGTGATTGAGCGGTCCGCCATGTAAAGGGTCATCTTGACCGGTTTTGGCTCTCCTAGCCCAACCTTGTTGCAAAGTGCAAGCGGGATGATGCTTACACTTGCCCCAAGATCACATAGGGCGTCATACTTCACTTCTCCTACCCCGATTGGCACACAAAAGGATCCCGGTTCCCTTAGCTTAGGAGGCATCTCCTCCTTCATTGTTTGAATCAACTCCGAGGATCTCTTTGTCATCCTTATCTCCCCATACTCCTCCAACTTCCTTTTGTTGGAGAGTATCTCCTTCAAGAACTTGCCATATGCCGGCATACCTAAGATAGCATCCATGAACGGAATGTTAATATGCAATTTAGACATTAGTTCAAGGAACTTACTAAAATGATTATCCAAGCGAGCTCTTGCTCGTGATTGTGGGAACGGTAGTGGTGGCTTGTATGGAGGTGGTGCCACATATGTTGGATCAACGTCCTTGCTTTTGCCTCCATCTCCTTGCAAAGTCTCTTCCTCTATCACCACTTGTTTCCCCTTAGCATTCTCCTTGGGCAAAGGATCCTTCATGCTCAACCCACTCCTTGTAGTGATAGCCAACACTTGGCCTCTTGGGTTGTCTTCGGTCCTTCCGGAAAGCTTCCCCGGATCTCTATGGGCTTCACCCGCCTTTTGGAACACTTGTGCTTCCAAAACCTTTTGAGCTTTAGAAATGGAAGTTACGGTGCTCTCAAGACCACTCAACCTTCTAAGCAATTGCTCAAACATCATTTCGGTCCTATCCTTTGGAGGTTGAGTAAATCCGGGTGGAGGTTCTTGTGAAGCTTTTGGTGGTGGAGTTGTGCTTGTGGAAGCGGGAGGGTTCAAGGCTCCATCCGGGTTAGAGTAGGAAAACCCGGGATGGTTGTGGTTGGGCCGGTAATTGTTGAATTGCCGGTTGTTGTTGAAGTTCCTTGGGCCTTGATAATTGTTGTAATTTCCCCTTCCCATGTAATTCACATCTTCCTCCTTGGAAGATAAGTTAGCTTGTGGAAGCACTTGAGGAGTTGCTTGGTTCTTCAAAGTTGTAGCACATAACTCCCTCAAGGACTTTAGCTCATTGTTGATGGCGTCAAGCTTGAAGTTGCTCATGGTGACCTCACTCACCTCATATGCTCCCGCCTTTCTCCCTTCACTCTTCCTATGGGAGTATTTCTCAATCACTAGAGCTTGCTTCTCCACAAACTCCCAAGCATCATCCACATGCTTCTCCATGAAAGTCCCACCGGAAAGAGATTGAAGCTTGAATTGTCTATCTTCATCAAGTCCCTTAAAGTAGATCTCCAATAGCTCAATTTTCGGTATGCCATGGTGTGGACAATCTAGGAGAAGGTCCTTGAATCTCTCCCAAGACTTGAACAAGCTCTCTCTATCCTTCATCACGAAGGCATTAATCTTCCCTCTTAATTCGGTAGTCTTGGAAGGTGGAAAGAACTTAGTCAAAAACTCGGTTGTCATCTCCTCCCAAGTACCAACTCGCCCTTGTGGAATAGATTGATACCAAGCTAAGGCTTTGTCCTTAAGAGATAAGGAGAAGGCCCTAAGCTTATGGTTGTTGCTCTCCAATCTTGGCGGTCTAAGAGTCTTCATCAAAATCTCATAGTTCATCAAGTGTTGATGAGTAGACTCTCCTTCCATCCCTCCAAATTGATTATGCCGGATCATTTGTAGAACTTGAGGGCGGAGCTCGTAGTTGTGGGCTGCGGGATCTCCTAAGTTCACACCCGGACGGTGCGCTCTTTGTGCCGGATCCATACGTCTCCCCAAAGTTTGTGGCTCTTCAATAGCAATGGGTACAACCCTAACATTCGCCGCCGGCTGCGGTTGTGGTGGAGGAGGTGGAGGTTGTTGACGATTAAGCTCTCCTTGTACAAGGGCTTGCCTAATCTCATCAATCTCCCTCCTAGTTGCTTCTTGCCTCTCATTGGCAAGTCTCCTTTCTTCCTCCAAGAGCTCATCTCTTAGCCTTATTTGCTCTAAGGCTTCATCCAATTCAACTTAGAGATCTCTTCCGGCCATCTCTTTTCCCTTTTTAATGCTCTTGGATCTAGATCTAAGGGTTTTCTCCGGTTCGGGATCGAATGGAGCTAAATCCTTGCCACGAGATCTTCGCATACACCTAAAGAGTGAGAGATGTCCTGAAAAGCAAAGACACAAACCAAAGAGAGATCAAAAGCAACAAGAAAGATCTACACTATAAACAATCAAAAAATGACTCAATCTAGACCTAGTCCCCGGCAACGGCGCCAAAAACTTGTTACGCTCAGGATGTGTGTGTGAATCGCAATAAGCTTTAAATTTATACTCGTTATATTTATCCTAACTCCTAGCGAACCCGCAGTGTACGGGACGTTTGTAGTAGGGATAGTATTCCGAGGTCGAACACAAAGACTAAGGTGAAATCGAGTCAAACAATGGTCATAGATAGTGTGGATCTAATCTAAGAGAGGAGAAGGAAATAAAGAAATGAAAATGACGATATTTTTGGTTGAGTTTTTGTGGTGAATCAAACAAAGATCACAAATCAAGCAAGGTATATAAACAAACTAACAACTCAAGCTAGAAAAACAAACAAGTAACACAAAGCACAAAGTATATGATCAAGAGAGAAAAGTGGATTTCAGAGGTCAAGATTTCCGGTTATGGCATTGGACTCAAGGTTCTAAGGATTCTAAGGACAAGCTGCGGTGTTTGGAAAAGGTGTTTCACTAATGGAAGTAATTACCGGGTAGGTCTCTCACTTCACTAGTCCCGCATTGAACTCCTATTACCGGGTAGGTCTCAAGGGGTTAAAGTAGGGAATTCTTCACAAACCGGATACTACTTAAGGGGTAACCCTCTCCTTACCGGGTAAGTCTCGGAATAGGGAAGTCTCAAGCAATAATCCTAGCACACTCGATCCAATAGCGGCTTATGAGGATCACTACTACCTAGTATTCATCATCTTAGGTATCTAAGGTCGGAAATCATCGGGTAGATCTCTTCCCTCACTTAGATTGATAGCATTAGGTGATCCTAAGCTAAATTAGGCTTAATAAACACTAGGATTTAAAAAACCTAGCACCTTAACATACAAATTCATCAATTAAAGACCAACAGAGAAGAAAATCGGATGTATCATGGGAAAATCGGCCGATTTTCCTAATGAACAGACCGATTTTTCCTTCTGTTGTGAGTTTCGTGCATACAAATCATCCTAAACTAACATATAAGCCCTTCCTATCATCAACCTAGCCATGACCATCAATCCATCACTCCAGAATCACAATAAACTAGCCATTAATATGCATATCAAGATCCAAAATCATCATACAAGCATACATGGTTCTCATAGATGAATAATGAAAGGTAAGCAAGTAAAATCAATAAATCTCAGTTAAATCCAAGTTGTAGTAAGACTTACAAACTCTTAAATGAAGATCCAAAACGTTCCTAACAATCCTTGCAATAGTTCTTCAATCCAAGACTACAAAAATAACTCAAAATCACTCACAACCTCACTATCACTCTTAGAATGGTGTTCTTCTTCTTCCTTCAATTTGAGAGAGTTTTCTTCTCCTCCAAATCTTGCCTCTAATGGATGAGCTGTGAATTGAGAGAATGTGGGAGAGGAGAGATGCTCAGCAACAACCTGCAGGACCACTTATATTCTCCACCAAGAGATGGCCGGATCAAGAGATCGTGGGACACGTGGCTTAAGCTGTCAAAGGCCCAAAAATCGACCCAGTAGGCAAAATCGGCCGATTTTCCTGGGTGTAGGTCGATTTTCTTCAACAGAAACTTGTTATGATCATCTAGCCATGAGTTGCCCCAATGCTTGCACCAACAAGGGTCCTTGTGTCCTTCATTGCTCCAATTATGTTCCTTCAAGGCTTTGGATGTGTACCACCATGAGGCTTGACCCTCAAATGTATCGATTAATGTCCAATAGATCCCCGAATTACCTACAAAGCAATGCACAAGTCCGTGTAGACGTCTATCTCGACAAATTACGTGAATTGAATGCAAACGTCGTGAATTAGTGCTAAACCATGCATGAATGAGTGAGAAATCTATCTAAATGATTACCTAAACCTAAGTCATAAACCGTGTTATCACAACGCTTGGTAGCTATCAATAAGCGACAAGAGATTAAAATTGATGCCCTAGAAGTGTGCAACAATGCCTTGATTGATCAGCTTGCAGATGTGGCGACCAAATATTGCGTCCTCGGCGTCGAGAACTCAGCTTCAAAATCTCAAAACAAGCAGCTGAAGATCGTCATCATTTGTATGATCTTGTATGGCTTCATGTACTTCATGTCGGTGTACATGTGTCAGGGTTAGAATGTACTTTTAATGCTTCGTAGGCTCTACTCATGTTTTGAAGTCTTTTGTAAGGGTTGTAATGTACTTGTAATGCTAGGTAACGTAAGTGTTTTATGTCTTTTGTAAATCCGGTTATGTAACAAGGGAAGAACCGTAACTCGGGGATGATTGTACGTACAACACTTTTGTAAGTCGTGACCTGGCTTGTAACTCGGGAATGATTGTAATATTTATGGCATTATGAATGTATGTTTACCATCTATTCAGGAACTGCTTAGGAATTGTATATGTGTACCATCTGTATGTTGAGCTGTGTGTTTACCATCTGTGATTGTCTTTTGCTCAGGAACCGTTCGAAGGTGTGTCTTTTGTAAATCTGCTCAGGAACTGCTGCTCAAGAGCTGTTTTGTGTGTTTTTTAATTAGAGAAGGCAATAATTTTGGTGAGTGACATGTTGCTGTGTGTATGTGATATGATTTCAAAGATTGTTCCCCTCTGTTTCTAGGTAATTTCTTCTATTTCGCAGACCAGTTCAAGTAGCTATAATCTCTGTATTCTGATGTCAATACTCCAGATATCATAAGGCTATGTTTAGAACATTTAAGCTCTGAAAATATGAGCAATGTCAATAAACCACCAATATTTCCGCATATGAAGGAGAGCTGCACGAGCAAGGAGGTTCATTCTTTTCAAAGTCACTCATGCTCAGGCCAGGTCAATATTTCCCTAGAGCAACACTGACAACACTACTTGGAGAAAGCTGCCATTGGCGATATCTTCGAATTTGTACGTTAATGATATCTTCGTCTGCTATATATTCAACTGCACGAGCAAGGAGGTTCATTCTTTTCAAAGTCACTCATGCTCAGGTCAATGCGTTCATCCATCCTCAACTTCCCACCATTGAAACCAAACAGCCTGTAATGACAAGTAAACCCAAAGCAATATAAGGCTTGGCAGAATTTCTAAATTTAATGAATTTGCAAGGTGTGCAAAAACAGGTACTCAGCAGAAGAGCAAGAATGTAATAAAATTAACAGCAAAGTGAAAAGATGGTTGTACTTATCAACAACAGTGAATGGTGAAATATCTTCATCCTTTGAACTACTAGCGAGGCGTTTCTTAATGTTTTCATATTTGATAGCTTACAGCTCATGTACTGCAATTGGTTAATTGCCGTGCGCATATCTCCATTTGATCTCTCCGCAAGCTCCTCCAAAGCAATCTATACATGAAAATAGCATATAAATAAATTACATAAACTCGCTAGTGTTAGTATAAAGCATATCCTTGATTAACACCTTGCCAGCTAGAACAAAAGATCATGTAAAAAAGGGGATTCAAATGCATTAAAGGATCCTAAATGACATAATAAGTAGAACTATCCAACTTAAGGTGAGAAAAGGATATATAAAATACAATAAACCCAATGGTAAGTGCCTATTGATACATGCAATCATCTACTTGCATGTTCTTTCAAATAGGTACAGAGATGCCTGAAGCAAATATGTTCATATCAATGCACTTAAATACATTTTAGCCTACACCTACAAGCAAATCACACATATATTTACAGAACTCATATGGAGAGTAGTAACAGATGAAGATTTTGTATGCATCAACAAGCTCTAACAGTGTGTCAAGACATATATGCAACTAGTAGCTTCATGTGATAGTATCCAAACAATTACTAAACACAAACATTTTTCAAGGAAGAATTCAAGAAAGCCAAACTGGCAAAGGTTTGTTTTCCAAATTTAAAATGACTCTAAACAGATCCGCTAGTGTAGTCAGATATATTTAAGAGGGTAAGAAATACAATTTCCACCATACAGTGGGAAAAAGTATTGCCATAGAATAAGCCTAAGGCCCTAAGGCCAATGAGTTTGAAGATTTTTTTTCCCCGAGATAGGAAGGGTCATGTTTTTTCCAGGAAAAAAGTGTGTTAGTGTGTTAGTGCATCAATAATAGAAATTATGCAAGATAAAAAAGGGATTTACTGGGTGATAAATAAGTTGGTTTTACAACATCTAAGAAGAAGGTAAGAGTCAAACAAATAAAAACGGCAATATAGGAGCTGCAACAATATCAGATAAGAAAATGTCACAAAACCATTATGCAATAATTATATAAATTTAGCAAAATCATGTTAGTATATCATGTGTATAAGTTAAGCTGTCATAATTAACTTTGTTTTTGTATAGGATACATGAGCCATTAGTTCCATATTAAGCATGCATTTTGTGAGGTAAAATGTAAATCAATGGGATAAGAGTTAGTGATCCTTCAGATGCAAATTTTGAAACAAAACGTGATAAAGAAGAAATAAAGCATCAACAAAGATATTGCACTCACCACCTAAAGAAGAGTTCTTGGCTTGCGTGTAGATATATTGTCAATAACAAGCTTAAATCCTTGATGAGCATCTACAATTTCAACAATCGTCATTGCTCCAAGCAAGAAGAACACAATCTGACTGACTTTTGCAAATGCATGCTCTAGCTCTGCAACAGCTAAGCCTACCAAGCAGTACAATTTGGAAAAGAAAGACACTATCATTTATTTACTGATTAACATGTAGGGCAAGAATACACAAAATATGCTAACAAAAACTGGGGAAAAAAAAGAAGAAAAGAGAGCAGCCAACAAACCCCTATACTTCTTCTATAATAACTATCATAAACCTAAATCTCAGATGACATAATGAATTTCAAAACATACATGACAGATTTACACACTGACAATTAGTTACACACTGTCAGGCTTCAACTAAATTGTTTATCACTGTCAGAAATATTACATGACAGATATACAAACAAGACCAAGGCCAATGATGCAGATGGTTGCACCATCATCGCCAACTGTCAGGAAATGAATTTCCTTAGTGAAGGTTCAATATTACATGATAGATATACATACAAGGTATAAAAACATCAAGGCTTGCAGGACGTGTGTTGCTTAGTTTGCAGCTTGTAGGACGTGTGTTGTCATCAGGCCATTCCTTATGCACTCAATTTCAAAACATCAACAGCAGTTCCCAACTAGGACATGCATTAAAAAAACAACAACAATTTACAATGTTACCAATTGTAATGATTCATGACATACAATAGATTATACAGAGAAAAAAAGTTGAAACAGGTAAACAGCAACAACAGTTCCCAAGTCACAATTCAGTACGTTACAACAGAAAGTTATCAAAAAAATCACTATAATTAACAAAAAAAACATTCACAAAATTACCACTATAATTACAATAGAAAGTTGAAACAAGTGAACAGCAGCAGCAGTTCCTAAGTCACAAATATCATTTACGACATAAAGTTATCAACTAAAAAGGAATCCACAATTCAGTTACATCACCAAAATAGAGGATCTTATCACAAAATTCCCCATAACTATGTGAGCATATACATATGATAGCTGCATCAAATCATATGACAGTGCTCATAAATATGTTCAAAAAATCATGAGGACCAAAATATTTCCCCGCATCTTAAATTACTTGCTTATGCTTTTCTTTCCTATATCATCTTGGTTATTTGATCTCGAATGTGTTTCGTTTCACCTCCAAGACTTGTATCCTCCACTTCATCATCCTCGTAATCCCCATCACTTTCTGAAGTGCTGTCAATGTCATTTATCTGTTGGTCATCTACTTCATCTTCATATTCATCTTCAAAACTTGCGTCTTCAGGTCCATCACTTCTTGATGGCTCATTCCTAGCTTTGATTACATAGTTATGTAAAGCGAAGCATGCTAGTATTATGTCAACTTGAGTGTCCACTTTGTAAGCGGGCATCACACGTAGAATCTTCCAACGAGCTTTCAAAATCCCAAATGACCTCTCAATGCAACTACGCAGAGATGACTGCAACTTATTGAAAGCTTCCTTTGAATTCCATGGCTCAACGTTCTCAAATTGTGACAAATGGTACCGAGTCTTGGAATATGGAACCATATAACCTTCTTTGTTCGGATAACCTTTGTCAACCAAATAGTAACGGCCTATCTCGAACAAAGGTAGACAAATATCATTTTAGTTAGCATGACGTACACCAATAATTTCCATAATCTTGGCTGATTATGGAAACATACCTGCAGACGGGTGTGGGAATGCCATGAATGGGGTTGTAATCGCATGCTCAAACACCTTCGCATCATGTGCTGATCCCTCCCAACCAATAGACACGAATGGGAAAAGCAAATCACATACCGCCATTACATTGAAGGTGCATATCCCTTTCCGCCCACGTAAGCTATCTGATCAGCTTCGGGAGTACATGCGTTTATGTGAGTACCGCCAATGCAACCAATTGCTCCCAAGAAAAAAGGATTATACCGACTAGCATTACTAATGTGTGTAGGAACTTCGGTGAAAGAATGGCCACTTGGTTTAATGATGACTTTTTCCATGCCATTGAAACCATCTTCATGACCAACTAATGTAACACCCCGAATCCGCGAGACTCGGGATGTCACATTGGACTAGGATCTCACAATGGATCCTGACCCTAGCCTGACAACAAGTTCACTGGACCTTACAACATGGTATTGACAGATATAAAACAAATACATAAAACTGTATAAACTGTACGACCCAAAGTAAAGAACAACATAGCCGAGTATATAAAACGACATCCTCACATAGGAGGTACAAAAGATCATCCTCACGCAGGAGGGGAAACACAACAACCCCAAACCAACCACCTAATGTACGAGAGTCCTCGGCCTGTCACCCTACCAGATCACCCAGTAGCGCCTAACCTGTAAACATCTACAATACGGTATGAAACCGTTAGCTAACCATACATATATGAGGTAATGCATAAGCACAAGCACAATCATGAAAGATAAACACATCAGCATGCTATCACACATTTACCCATTTATTATCTTTATATAATAACCATTCACTCAAAAACCGTATATATATATAGATAGATGAAAGTATGTGACACGAGGACCGATACATCCCCGCCTCTGAGTACAATGTCCAGCTGTACGAGTATCGGTCACACAATCCGTGTACCCTATGGGAGTGGATTGCGCCCTTCCTGTAAACCAGTCTGGCCCGACATCACAGAACCTCCCAGACTCCACGGCGGGATGAAAGGGAAAGGTTATCACAGCCACGCAGTGGGGCAGTCAATAGAACATAGGTCGATAAAAACGACAACTCATGCTATCATAGCAAATATATAAAGCACACACCACTCATACAAACACCCAATATAGGGATGGTAGCTAAGTAAGTCCTACGGACTTACCTCAACCTCGTACAAACTCAACCACGATCACCTCTACACTAGAGGGACAACACGGCCTATAAACAAGGCATAAAGAGATATATCAACCTCTATTCATCAAAGGGATCACACCTAGACCCAAAGGGATCCATAAGGATCATACTCAATCTATGAGCCTCACAACCAACTAAACCTCAATATCTCAACATAGCTCACAATTCCTCAAATCTCAAGGTAGTATCTAATCAACATTCCTCAATCTCAATTTTAATCCTAATTTAATTAATTAACCTTTAATTAATTAATTAGATTTCGCCAGAATAACGTTTTGCCCGCAGGCAATTTCTAAACCCCCTGTTATCAGATTTCATCAAACAACCTATCCATAATCACCAAAATAATATAACGACCATAATGGAATTTCTAATTATCCATTTTGACAAGCCTAAAGTCAATTTAGGCCAAATCGCAGTACGGAAAACGAATAAATTCATAACTTATTCGTTACTAACCCGATTGACGATCTGAAAGAAGATTCGGAATCACAACGACGCAAGCTACGTATGGACAACATCAAATTCATCGGAATCTGAGCGACGGAACCGTCATGGTGACATATATGCTCGACCAGCCCTCCATATACTCGGAAATGAAGAAACTCGGTACCGTTATGAAGAGAATGAAGAGAGGAATCCAGAAACTCAAACGAAATTGAAATCGGATTAGAAACGGAGATTAGCTCTGAGTTTGAAGGTTGAGAGAAATCAGAGCTTTTACGAGAAAACGTGAAAGGAAATGAATTAATAAAGGATTTTCCGCTATTTATAGTGAAGACGATAATTATCCTTTAGTAAAGTCGATAATTATCCTTTAACCGATCCAAAGGCGGATCGAACCTCTTTCTCCAAACTTCTCGAGATTGGAACATTAAATCTGGAATACTGTAGGGATAAATATTACACAACTGCCTCGGAAAACGTGTATTCCTAAGCCGTCTTTCTTAGCCGTTAAGAAACGAAATAACGACTCTTTTGGCCGTTTTGCCTCTCCATGTTATTTCATATCTAAGACATATCCGATGTCCTGATCATTTCTCTCAACTACATTTTTATTAATTGGAGCTCCCAAATGCTCCAAATAACACCGGAGGGTAAAAATAATTACCCGGGGGAAAAAGTAAAAATTTCCCCAAACGTCCAAAATTACGCGAGGAACATAACGGTGGGACTCTTACTCATCACTTGCGAAGTCTTCGCGAGTTATATGTTAATTACTATGAACGATTAAGTTAATCAACATTAATTAGAATTCGAAATCCTAGATATTACATCACACACCCCTTAAAAAAAAGTTTCGTCCCGAAACTTGAACAATTCCCAAATCCTCTCGGACCCATACGCCGAGGTATAACTCTCACTCTTTCTATCGGAGGTATCACATCTCCGTTCAAAAGATCACAACCAATAACAATCTATAACCTCAAGTATAAACATGGAGGAATCATCATCTCCAGAAAACAGGGCCATAACGCTACCCAAAGGCGTAGAGGAATCACATCTCTCGCCATACCACATCATGTAACACCCCAAGTTCTTGGAACTCGGGGAGCTACTGGTTAGGAACTCACAATGGGTCCCGACCTTGGTTTAACAACAACTTTACTAGGATCTTACAACAAGGCACAAATGTAATCAAAAACAATTTCCAAAACATAATGTTTTTAATGGTATGAAAGTACACATGTGACAGCCTTACAAACATATATAAAGATACATAACAAGCATGACGTATGGAAGACTCCCCCGTCCCCATCTAATGAGTACGTGGACCCGGCTGACCATCCGTTCCGGATCACTCTGCAACTGTCTATCTCTACAAATCTACAACACGGATAAACCGTTAGCTAACAATCCAAATATAAGTAGAATAACAACAACACAAACACACGCAGAAACAAAATAAACAAACATCATGCTGGCACTCAACCGTTTATTATCTATTAATTAGGTGATTCATCTTATTCAATTTTACAGTTGTGGCACGAGAGCTATTAACAGTTCTCGCCTCCGTTCCTTATCCAACTGGGTGTAGGTCTAGCTGACCTCCGCCGGTAGCATCACTACAAACCGAGTATGGACTAGTCCCTAAAGAAACCCCCAACACCCGCAAGCTAACTGAGCAGAATGCCACCGCCCGTTACTCTTAGGCCAAGTATAGGTCGGTAAATATCTATCACAACCTATAACTCTAAACATCTCAATCACACACCACTATCATCATTCATGCTCATATTTAGAAGTCAGCTAAGTAAGCCCAAAGGACTTACCTGGTATAAAGCTCGACTCTCTGTAAACCAAACTCGCTCTGTAAACTGTAGCAACTTAGTTGCCTGCCAAAGGAGATAAGTGCATTAGCACACTCCCACGTAATTAGAAGTCTAAGACTTCTAAGATAGAAGATCGTAATAGGACATAACCAATTACAGTACTAATTTATGGTAAAATGACTATTTTACCCTTGGTCCCGAAACTCCCAGAATTTCCAAAACTCAATTCTAAACTTCTATTTGAGACTATAAAGTCCCATTCTAAGTCCTAAAGTTTAGTTTGGTTACAAACTGTCACTTTTATTATTTCCTATTTTCCGAAAGATCGTAAAGGTCCAACTTCGGTTTCAAATATAAAATTCGTAAAAGCTTATAAAAATTCCGAAACAATTCTCTAGATCATATATGATGTTCCCTCTACCCTTAGGAGCAAGAATTTCTCAAAACTGTTCATCCATCATTTTTATAAAAATTCCAAAGTTGGTTACAACACTTGAAGTTTCCTATACTTAGCCAAAATCTGAGTACACTTTGAAAAATCATAACTCCTAAACCACTCACTGGATTTATCCCAAATTTTGATATGTTCTACTATAAAATCTTACCTATAATATATCCAAAATTCAGCCGGAAAGGATATCAAGAGCTTATTCAAAATCATCTCACAAAACAGCATCACTTGCTGTTTTCACCCAACACTCAGCACATATATAAAAACGTCAACTTTGAAACACAATAACTCTCGAACCGTAACTCCGATTCTTCCCAAATTTTAATATGATCTACAACAAGATGTCAACTATATTATATCAAAAATTCAAGCCTAACAGAGATCAAAAGCCTATTCAAAACTATCTCACAAAACAGCATCCCATGCTGTTTTTCTCAACTCAGCACATTTATAAAACTGAACTTTGAAACCCCATATCTCTCAAACCGTAACTCCGATTCTTCCCAAATTTTAATATGTTCCACCAAAATATGCCAACTATATCATATCCAAAATTCAAGTCTAACAGAAGTCAATAACCCCTCCAAATTTATTCCACAAAACTGCATCTCAAGCAACTTTCCTCAAACTCAGCACACTTAGAAAACTGCATGAGAAGCCAACTTGATAAAATCATATCTCCTAAACTATAATTTAGAATAGGCTCAAATTTCAGTATGTTCTACACTGCAATACCGACAACAACATATCCAAAAACCAGAAGCAAAGGAAGAGTCTAACCTACCCAAATCTAGGCTCAAAGTCGGTTGTTCAACACTTCATGAAACTCGGAAGAAACAACATGAATCTGTACCAGCTCCTCTATGGCTGTTCTGGGTAGATTTAGGAGACATAAAAGGGCACTCATTAGGCATGAATTACATGGGCGGAAGTGCAAGAAAGAGAAGGAGGCTCACCAATCTGCTTAGGACGCTGCTGCTTGACCCACCGGAGGGAAGTAGTGGTTACCTTGGTGATTGCAGTCGGTGGTGTGCAAGATCGAAGGCTTTGTGCCTTGTAGGTCGCAGACTGCTGGTTCGTACGCCAAGTCCACAAAGCGAGGTTGCGTCATTGCTGATGGAGGAGAATGATCGAGTACCCAAGGCTGCGTTGGTTTAGAGGCGTAAGGCGGCGGAACTCTAAATCTGTGTGGAGTGGAGGTCATCAACGTGCAAGGGTGTGATCGATCAAGAGCAAGAAGGAAAGGGAAGAAGGTAAGGGAAGAAGTCGTGACTCACCTAGGCAGAAGAATGTGTACATACTCTCAACACTCCTGGCCGACTCGTCACGTGTGCAGAAGGCTCCCCTACTGCAATGAAGACCGGTGAGCAGTGGTTTGTTTGGTGAGTCGAAGGTCGATGATTTCAGCCAAGAAGGAGAGAGACCCGATGTAACGACTGGGGAAGGAAAGAGCAGCAGATCCGCAGGCGTGAAGGCTGGAGAGAGAGAGGACGTACTGTTGTTGCGTGAATTACGGGGTAATTAATGCAGCAAATCTGATCCGCCTCTATCTCAGCTCTCAAAAGGGAAACAACCTCTTCATCGCTGGACTAGGGCTTTGATGGGCTCATTGGGCTGTTGATACACTGCTGGGTTGGTCCGTCCGAGAGGTGGACATGCTGTTGGGCTGGCGTGGAGCGTGGACTGCAAGTATGGCTGTCACAAAGCCCGGCTGGCTCACAAAGAGGCTGAAGACATTGCTGAAAGGGTAAGTGAGAGGACCTTGTCATGTCTTTGTCGAGCTTGTCGGGACGTTGTCATGGCTTCGTCTTGGTCTCGTCAAAAGGGCGTCACGACTTTGTCAAGAACATGTCCTAATATAAATTAGGGTTTGGTGGTTTACGGTTGCTATAAAAATTTTATCATTTTATGTGAAGTGAGGTTACATAAAATGATAAAATTTTGAGATATTGTGTCCGACTAGATAAACATATACGGGTCAACGGATCGAAATCCGGTTTGCTACGGAATTAAACGGAATAAAAATTTCTGGATATTACATCAGTACCCCCTAAAAAAAAGTTTCGTCCCGAAACTTAAAATACAAGAATCATAAGGTCAGCCCTCCAGGTACGAATCTAGTGTATCTACTTGTTACCGCACATACTCATTGTTTCCACATATAAGTATCCGGCACATCAAGGTCACCAATCACACACATCCCAACTAAACACTCGAGCATGAAATAAACAAGTAGTCAAACAATATAACACAGACATAGGGCCAAGCTCTATTCGTCGCTCCCTAGATTACAACTATCTGCACAAGGTCTTTGAAAGATTATGCCTCATACTATCCATTGTATCCTAGGTAGCCTCGTCGGCTTTTCATAAAACCCTTAACTCTGGATTCCTTTCATGTACAGACCTCACAAGCCCTGCTACCACGTTCTAGAGTGGTTACCAGATATCTCACCGATGTCATCCGGCTTAATTGCCCGATCCTCTAAGCCGATGTCCTAACTTTTGTCTGGTAAGTATCCCTCTAACTGAATCCATAGAAAAACTGGGGTTACACTCTCCAATAGGGTGAGGATTACTAGTCCATCAAACACTTATAAACCACTTTACAGCCTCAATGGTCGCATTTTGCAACTCACCTCCAGATCCTTTGATGTCCGTACGGAAAATAACATAGTAAACTTTCTTCTCTTCGTTATGATTACTTGACTACACACTCAGGCCAAAGGTCTTGGACCTCCGCCAGCACTTTACCAAGTACCTAATGCTCTTCGTATCCCGACTCACTTGGTCTTGTCTTTAATATGACTCAGTCCTCTTATTCCTCCGATAAGGAATCATCACCTTTTACCCTTTTCTAGTCTAGCACTAGAAACGCAAATCTAGTGATCATCATCTGCATTCACTTGGAATTATTATAATATTTATGGGCCTCTAATATTTTGTTAGCTCAACCTTAGGCTCCTCACGTATTTTCCAAGGTCTTGAGTGACAAAAAAAATATGTCCGGAATGACGGTATTAGATACAAGGTGATCTCACATCACAGTCATTTGCTCACACAACTCAATAGTTGTTTACATTGCTCTAAGTCCTATAATATTCCTCTGACACAAAACGCAACTCTACTCCGTTCCGATATAGACTTCTCTTTATACCCTACTCTTGAGATCATGTTTTCTATATGTACGGGTACTGGTTTGTAATTACACTCCCGTAGCTTCCTTTTCTTATTTGCCTTTCGATTCCGCTTGCTAGTTACTCACCTTGAGCTTGTTAGTGCAAGTTCTACACAATACCTTTATTACATCGACGCATCGTTACTTCCTTTCTTATGTGTCCTCCAACTCAGTAGGGTAGCTACTCACTTTGAGCTCTCTAGTGTCAGCCTTGCACCATACCTTTATTACGTCGTTAATTCTTCTCTTAATCCATCAAGAAAAATCCACTCCATAGTACTCCATTAGTATAGGATTCGAAACCACTTGTCTAGCACATCTAACAAAGCCTCCATTCTTCACTCGGATCCATAATAGGGTAACTTCTTTATTCCCATACAGTATTTCCAGTCACTCCGCGTGGCTTATCTCATGTTCTTTCCAAACAAAATACATTTCACCCACTATCATTATTTTAAACTCGACACATCGTCCTGTACTATTGAGCTTCCTGCTCTGTGGGTTAGGACCCACTACGCTTCCGCTGCGCTACTTTGATAGTCCTGCTATCTTCCATCAGTCATAAGGACATTTTCTATGAGTCCAAAGTGATTGTCTCTCAAGATTCTTTCCTCCGATTACACCATAGTCCTATCCGGACGAAGTATCCAGAACCTTCCTTACTTAACTTAAGGAAATAAGATGACGATTAGAAAGCAACCTCTCTCGTTCACCTTTTGGATTCTTCTAACACGGATCCAAATTCTCTAACTCAACCGGAGTTTGATCTTGACCACCTAGTAAGAAATCTCTAACACGATTCTCTTCATACCTCTAGTTAATCAAAGGAGGTTGTCAATACTTACTTGAGGAAATCCTCTAGGGCGTCGGTAAAGCTACTCCATAGATCCATAGTCACAATTATCTCTTCTTGACGACACATAACTCGTCAGTACCAAACAACACTTGCACGTCCTCGGTTGACATTGGTTAGTCTATGGTTGACTTACCTTAATATCTCGTACTCACTCTTCTCATACTTCCACTGGCATAAAATTCCCGGTAAGCACTAACCACTTGGTTAATCCCTTTTCCCTTCGTTAGCTCGTTCCATCTCCTTCACTGCCGTTTTCCTTAGAGTCAACTCTCTTTCTCGAGTCCCCTAGGTCATTCTCACATGTTCCTTCCTTTGTGTTGTTTATAATATTTTTCTATTGAACTCCATTGACTCGGCTACCGGCCTCCTACTCCTTTTGATACTGACTTCGTGATTCCTCACCACTTCTTATCTCTCTGACGAGGTCAAAACTTCTCTACACTTGTGGTTTCTATCTCTGCTCTTACACTTAATTGTAGGTCTTCTTTCCGTGCATCTCTTAGTCACCAAGGTTCCTTCCGCAAATATCGTAGGAGAATCATCATTCTTCCTTGTATGAAATGATACGCACACTCTGTCTTGACTGACCTGAAACCTTATCCAAAGTGTATACTGCTTACTCCTCTAGTTCTCCTCTTAAAATCCGTTTGTACTAGTTGTGATTTGTACCTTTTTCCTAGCCGGTAAGTAGTAAATCACTTACACAATTCTCTCGGTCTCAAAACACATAAGGGTCATTCCTGTCGTCTAGTCTTTCCTCTTAAATTCTTAATTAGAGTTACTGACGCGTCTCCTTATCTGCCAACCAGTTACTACTAGTTGACCTGCACGTGTTATGACTTAGTTATTACCAACTAGTCTTTAGTTGACCTTTTATAAGATCACGGACTTATTGTTCTTCTATTTCTTTTGAAGTTTGATACGCTTGGTGAAATCTATCTCTCCCAATTTCTTTGTTAATACTCCTTCAGCTCCTTCCAAAGTTGCATTTCTCTTATTCTCTTATGGGATCACTATATTCTTCTGAGTCTAGTCCTAACATTCATTTGCCGTCAATGAGTTTATTAAGTCTTCCACGATAACTTGTAAGCGTGTCTTCACAATTATTCTTACTTTGTTCATCATCTGTTTGCGGTTATCTGATATGACTGTAACTGTTGGTAACTCAGATCTTTAGGTGAATGAGGAGTTATTGTGGATTCCCTAGTCCACCAGAGTCACTTTCCCACATTCTTCCCTTTATCTGGTGTTGTGTTGAAATGCTACTTTTATAGAATTCTTTTATCTAAATTTCAGACTTCTACTGTAATTGATACTTACGTCAAGATTTCTTACAAATTCTTGCATATCTAAGTAATTCAACCGTCTCTATGATGATGAAATTTATTTCACGTCTTTAAACTCATTTGTCAATGGTTGTCTTTGTACTCCTTTAATTCTTCGCCTCGGGTCAGCACCTTATCTTCTTTGTACTCTCATGCCCATGCTTGCATGTGGCGACGTTTGCCTTGATTGTAACATCTTTTATTCTGCAAATCTTGGTTGTACTCCGTTCTGTATGATTCTTGTTCCCTTATTGTGACCCACCTATTTCATTTCTAGTTGATTACCAGTTAATTAACCCTGTTTAAAACAATAAGCGGAAAAGCGGAAAATGTAAATTTTTAAAACTTTATCTTACAACCATTTTCACAACATATACACATACTAACATACGTCATAAAACTCCGTTTAACCAAAACACAACTGTTTTAAAACCATGCAAAACATCCTAGGCGGTAGCATCCCATAACAGCCCACCTGATATGATCTCAAATCCAGGTGTTGGGTCCAACGTCCTTGCCTTGATCAGGCTGAGTCTGAGTAGCTGAAAAATATGTGGATATAACAACAATGAGCCACACGCTCAGTAAGGGTATACAAATCGCACTGTCCCAATATATATAAGTATCTAATATCCCGTCCCCAAAGGACACTCTATACCCTTCCTCACATTCCAAAGTCGATCAATGCATACATATCCACATTCACATATAATTCCACAACCATTCACATCACATTTCACATAAACATTCAAGCATGTTATCACACATCACATATAAACATATCATCTCATATAAACATCTCATATCATCTCAACACATATAAATAATCATAACATAACATATAGCATGCTAGACTCGATCGCATCGATGCATAGGTGATAATTAACTAACTAGCTCCAACTGATCGTACGATATATTTTCTCATTGCTTTCGTATTTCTTTGCTTTCTTTCTTTTTTTTTTCTTTCGGTTGGCCAACCCGATAGCGTCATAGGCCCCCTGTAGATCAGGTAGCGACCTCGGCCATCTTGTCCTAAGACCCCCTGTAGATCAGGTCACGATCTTGGACTATTTTTCTTATCTTGAGGCCTCCTGTAGATCAGGTAGCGACCCCTGGCTGTTTTTCTTATCTCGAGGCCCCCTGTAGATCAGGTAGCGACCTCTGAGGCCCCCTGTAGATCAGGTAGCGACCTCGTCCCCCGGAAACCCGTGCGGGACCCAGTTGGGCTAATTAATCAATTACCATCCTATATTATCACTTTCATATCATAACTCAATTTCATGCTTTCATAAGGAATATCAAGTCATCATCATCGTCTCACTCATATACATATAAGCATGCATACAATCATAACAAACATATATATACACTCAAGCATGCATATAATCATAGCATATTAAATACATAACATATATTAAGCAAGTGTAATTCATATACACTTACCTCGCAGGTAAGAACAATAAAACCTCGCAAACCAACTATTGAGTCCGTTTTCCACTCGGACTATCCTCCTTTATCGTGCTTGGATACGCTCACAAAGCAACTAAGCTATAGTTAGACCGGAACCTTCAACAACACCTGTTGAGAATATCATATTCTTCGTATTAAACTTCTCGCTTCAAACACCAATTAAATTCATTCCTTTGAATTTAATTAACTTATTTCCTCCTGTATAATCCCAATTTAATTAATTAACCTTTAATTAATTAATTAAATTTCTCCATAACAACGTTTTGCCCGCAGACAATTTCTGAACCCGCCTGTCAACAAATCTTATCAAACAAACAGCCCATAATCACCAGAATAATGTAACGAGTATAATGGAATTTCCAATTATCCATTTTGGCAAGCCTAAGGTCAATTTAGGCAAAATCGCAATACGAAAAACGAATAAATTCATAACTTATTCGTTACTAACCCGATTGACGATCCGAAAGAAGATTCGGAATCACAACGACGCAGGTTATGCTCGGACACCATCAAATTCACCGGAATCTGAGCGACGGAACCTCCCTAGTATCATATATGCTCGACCAGGTCTTCCTTTGCACGGAAATGTAGAAACTCGGTACCAAAATGAAGAGAATGAAGAGAGGAATCCAAAAACTCAAACGGATTTGAAATCGGATTAGAAACGGAGAGTAGATCTGAGTTTGAAGATTGAGAGAAATTAGAGCTTTTACGAAAAAACGTGAAAGGAAATGAATTAATAAACGTTATTTCCGCTATTTATAGCGAAGACGATAATTATCCTTTAGCGGAGTCGATAATTATCCTTTCACCGATCCGAAAGCGGATTAAGCCCCTTTCTCCAAACTTCTCGAAATTGGAATAATAAATCTGGAATATTGTATGGATAATTATTCCGCAATTGTCTCGAAAAACGCGTATTCCTAAGCCGTCTTTCTTAGCCGCTAAGAAACGAAATAGCGACTCTTTTGGCCGTTTTGCCTTTCCATGTTTTTTCATATCTAGGACATGTCCGATGTCCTGATCATTTTTCTCAACTGCATTTTTATTAATTGAAGCTCCCAAATGCTCCAAATAACACCGGGTTGTAATATCATCTAGGAGCAAGTTACCTCGAGAGGTATCTCGTATTAAAACGGATTTAATTCCTTAAAATTCTCGATTAGGTCATCTTCGATTTTTGACTGTTACACTTATCGTTATCTCTAATCTGATCTCTTGTCGTATCTTGCGTGGTTATTCTAATTCATCTCTCGGCTTCATCCGATCAAGTCCCTTGTATGACTTCTTATTCCTTCTATGTGAGCTGACTCGGGATTTTCTTTTTCATCGGATTGTACTTGTGGTGAAATTTATCTCAACAACTTTACTTCATTTCACACTCGTTCTTCGGATGATTTATATGGTCGCCAGAACACCCACCAGAGTATAATACTCAATCCTAGGTCTGAATCCATTGTCTCGTGTTGAAAACTCTTCTAGTTTGCTACGGATTTATCATGAGGCGATAATCGCTTCATGATATCATAACTAAAGGATCTAAAGTATCCTTTAGTATACTAAAGTGCTACACATATACATATATATAATCATACCTTAAAACATATCGATATAACTCTAAAATACTAACATCTATCATCCCAAGTTGCAGAGATCCACGGAGAACGATGGTGGTCCGACGTACTACTAACCCAACAACCCGACTATGTACTTGTATAAAAACAGAAATCCGTTTTGAAAATCTTAGACCCCTTTCGGGTTCTAGTTATTTTATACATTCAGTCTTTCAGAAGATTTCAAGTGCCATTGTTGCCAACCCAGAGCTCTGATACCATGTTGTAACACCCCAAGTTCTTGGAACTCGGGGAGCTACTGGTTAGGACCTCACAATGGGTCCCGACCTTGGTTTAACAACAACTTTACTAGGATCTTACAACAAGGCACAAATGCAATTAAAAACAATTTCCAAAACATAATGTTTTTAATGGTATGAAAGTACACATGTGACAGCCTTACAAACATATATAAAGATACATAACATGCATGACGTATGGAAGACTCCCCCGTCCCCATCTAATGAGTACGTGGACCCGGCTGACCATCCGTTCCGGATCACTCTGCATCTGTCTATCTCTACAAATCTACAACACGGATAAACCGTTAGCTAACAATCCAAATATAAGTAGAATAACAACAGCACAAACACACGCAGAAACAAAATAAACAAACATCATGCTGGCACTCAACCGTTTATTATCTATTAATTAGGTGATTCATCTTATTCAATTTTACAGTTGTGGCACGAGAGCTATTAACAGTTCTCGCCTCCGTTCCTTATCCAACTGGGTGTAGGTCTAGCTGACCTCCGCCGGTAGCATCACTACAAACCGAGTATGGACTAGTCCCTAAAGAAACCCCCATCGCCCGCAAGCTAACTGAGCAGAATGCCACCGCCCGTTACTCTTAGGCCAAGTATAGGTCGGTAAATATCTATCATAACCTATAACTCTAAACATCTCAATCACACACCACTATCATCATTCATGCTCATATTTAGAAGTCAGCTAAGTAAGCCCAAAGGACTTACTTGGTATAAAGCTCGACTCTCTGTAAACCAAACTCGCTCTGTAAACTGTAGCAACTCAGTTGCCTGCCAAAGGAGATAAGTGCATTAGCATACTCCCACGTAATTAGAAGTCTAAGACTTCTAAGATAGAAGATCGTAATAGGACATAACCAATTACAGTACTAATTTATGGTAAAATGACTATTTTACCCTTGGTCCCGAAACTCCCAGAATTTCCAAAACTCAATTCTAAACTTCTATTTGAGACTATAAAGTCCCATTCTAAGTCCTAAAGTTTAGTTTGGTTACAAACTGTCACTTTTATTATTTCCTATTTTCCGAAAGATCGTAAAGGTCCAACTTCGGTTTCAAATATAAAATTCGTAAAAGCTTATAAAAATTCCGAAACAATTCTCTAGATCATCTATGATGTTCCCTCTACCCTTAGGAGCAAGAATTTCTCAAAACTGTTCATCCATCATTTTTATAAAAATTCCAAAGTTGGTTACAACACTTGAAGTTTCCTATACTTAGCCAAAATCTGAGTACACTTTGAAAAATCATAACTCCTAAACCACTCACTGGATTTATCCCAAATTTTGATATGTTCTACTATAAAATCTTACCTATAATATATCCAAAATTCAGCCGGAAAGGATATCAAGAGCTTATTCAAAATCATCTCACAAAACAGCATCACTTGCTGTTTTCACCCAACACTCAGCACATATATAAAAACGTCAACTTTGAAACACAATAACTCTCGAACCGTAACTCCGATTCTTCCAAAATTTTAATATGATCTACAACAAGATGTCAACTATATTATATAAAAAATTCAAGCCTAACAGAGATCAAAAGCCTATTCAAAACTATCTCACAAAACAGCATCCCATGCTGTTTTTCTCAACTCAGCACATTTATAAAACTGAACTTTGAAACCCCATATCTCTCAAACCGTAACTCCGATTCTTCCCAAATTTTAATATGTTCCACCACAATATGCCAACTATATCATATCCAAAATTCAAGTCTAACAGAAGTCAATAACCCCTCCAAATTTATTCCACAAAACTGCATCTCAAGCAACTTTCCTCAAACTCAGCACACTTAGAAAACTGCATGAGAAGCCAACTTGATAAAATCATATCTCCTAAACTATAATTTAGAATAGGCTCAAATTTCAGTATGTTCTACACTGCAATACCGACAACAACATATCCAAAAACCAGAAGCAAAGGAAGAGTCTAACCTACCCAAATCTAGGCTCAAAGTCGGTTGTTCAACACTTCATGAAACTCGGAAGAAACAGCATGAATCTGTACCAGCTCCTCTATGGCTGTTCTGGGTAGATTTAGGAGACATAAAAGGGCACTCATTAGGCATGAATTACATGGGCGGAAGTGCAAGAAAGAGAAGGAGGCTCACCAATCTGCTTAGGACGCTGCTGCTTGACCCACCGGAGGGAAGTAGTGGTTACCTTGGTGATTGCAGTCGGTGGTGTGCAAGATCGAAGGCTTTGTGCCTTGTAGGTCGCAGACTGCTGGTTCGTACGCCAAGTCCACAAAGCGAGGTTGCGTCATTGCTGATGGAGGAGAATGATCGAGTACCCAAGGCTGCGTTGGTTTAGAGGCGTAAGGCGGCGGAACGCTAAATCTGTGTGGAGTGGAGGTCATCAGCGTGCAAGGGTGTGATCGATCAAGAGCAAGAAGGCAAGGGAAGAAGGTAAGGGAAGAAGTCGTGACTCACCTAGGCAGAAGAATGTGTACATACTCTCAACACTCCTGGCCGACTCGTCACGTGTGTAGAAGGCTCCCCTACTGCAATGAAGACCGGTGAGCAGTGGTTTGTTTGGTGAGTCGAAGGTCGATGATTTCATCCAAGAAGGAGAGAGACCCGATGTAACGGCTGGGGAAGGAAAGAGCAGCAGATCCGCAGGCGTGAAGGCTGGAGAGAGAGAGGACGTACTGCTGTTGCGTGAATTACGGGGTAATTAATGCAGCAAATCTGATCCGCCTCTATCTCAACTCTCAAAAGGGAAACAACCTCTTCATCGCTGGACTAGGGCTTTGATGGGCTCATTGGGCTGTTGATACACTGCTGGGTTGGTCCGTCCGAGAGGTGGACATGCTGTTGGGCTGGCGTGGAGCGTGGACTGCAAGTATGGCTGTCACAAAGCCCGGCTGGCTCACAAAGAGGTTGAAGATATTGCTGAAAGGGTAAGTGAGAGGACCTTGTCATGTCTTTGTCGAGCTTGTCGGGACGTTGTCATGGCTTCGTCTTGGTCTCGTCAAAAGGGCGTCACGACTTTGTCAAGAACATGTCCTAATATAAATTAGGGTTTGGTGGTTTACGGTTGCTATAAAAATTTTATCATTTTATGTGAAGTGAGGTTACATAAAATGATAAAATTTTGAGATATTGTGTCCGACTAGATAAACATATACGGGTCAACGGATCGAAATCCGGTTTGCTACGGAATTAAACGGAATAAAAATTTCTGGATATTACACATCACAAGGCATAGAGGAAGCACATCTCTAGTCAAAACATATCACAGGCATAGAGGAAATACATCTCTAGCCAACCCATAAACATATATATCGCATGGAGGAATCACATCTCCACTGAACTATGTCCATCAAGGTAGCATGGAGGAAAGAATCATCTCCAGCTGAATCCTAATCCCACTCAAATAGCATGGAGGAAAGAACCATCTCCAGCTATAAATATGATCATACTCGGATAGCGTGGAGGAAGTAATCATCTCCAGCTATAGCATACATCACGCTAGCACATCAAGATCTACTAAGATCATAAATCACATCACAACTAGCATGGAATAACACATCAAGACATATAAGCATATAAGCACATAAGCACATAAGCACAACATTCATCAAGATAGCACTAAGATATACTCGTGCTCCCACAAATGGGTTTGTCCCAACATATACTCTGGATAGTTCCTCAGGACACCATCCTCAGTCTCTCACATAGCCTCTTCAGGTCTTCATCTCGACCATTATATCCTGAATATAGGAATGTCTTTCGAATGCAAGCGTTTCATATCTCATTCCAAGAATGTAATCGAATGCTCAACAAAAGTGTGGTTGGACTCAACCATCAATCATCGTAACTCACAAGGTGTCTCGAGTCTGGTATATAATTCCTTAGTTGAGACATATGAAACACTGGGTGGATATCCTCTAATCTCATAGGCAAAGCTAAACATCATGCTACCTTCTCCGTACTAGTCGATCTCAAATAAACCATCATATTGGAAACTCAGTTCCCTTTCCATATTAACATGTCTAACGTCTCGCAGTTGAGATACTTACAGCCGAACATGAACTCTCGCTTGAACTTTAGAGGTTAACGCCTCTTGTCTACATATAATATCTGGCGACTCTGTACAACCAACATTCTTCCTTCAATCAACGTTACTTGAACTATAAAATCCTGAATCTGGTAAGGTGTTATTCCACTATTACTGCTAGATCACTTCTAGCATAAGGATATACGACATCTATGTCTATATATATTGCCTCATAGGGCCATCCCAGAAAGATGCACGTCCTTCATTGTTATATAATAAACTCATTAATGTCAGGGGGTCAAGTGTAGTCATGAGGTACATACTCGTCCCCAAAGTAGTCTGAATCTGCTGCCCAAAATCTCAAAGTAAAAACATCCATCTCGATCAGAAATGATCGTTCTCGATATACCATGGAGTCTCACTATCTGTCTAGTGTACTCCTCAGCCAATTCATTCACTAGCCACGTCCTTGTCGAGCTTAATAAAATGTGCTGGTTTCATTAATCTGTTACCAACAATCCAGATAACATCAATCTTCTACTGGGTCACAATCCCATAATAAAGTCCATAGAGATGTCCTCCCAAATTCTACTACTGCACTGGTAGTGGGTGGGGCTTATCTCTAGATCAGAAATACTTTATCTGGACTTGCTAACAGGTTACATACTGTATCACAAATCTGGTTATATCGGCTTCATACAGTATAATCGTCTCATCTCGTGGTCCATCTTACTCGTACCTGAATGTACTGAATAAGGCGTACAGTGGGTATACCGTAATATTCTCTGTCTCCATATGCATCAGCAGGTACACAAAAGTGGTCATGACTCTTCATCAGTCCATCTACTCCCATGGAGAACTATGGTGCCTCAGTACGAGACATCATTTCTCTAAACCTTGTCAAGGCCGGGCAGGTCTCCTACTTCTATTGGACCTCATCCAACAGACCAGGTAGAACCTCTAAGGTATAACTAGGTATCCTCATCAAGAAACTGATTGTCCAACTCTAGCCAAGCTAGATCTCTTTGAAGATGAGGTTGAACTATCAGTCTCACAATCATCTTCTCTTGGAGCGTCTTTCCATTCAAGTTATCGGTGACAACATTCAACTTCTCTGAATGATATGGAATCTTTAAGTCAAAGTCTTGATCAACTTAAGCTCTTAATACTGGCGGTTATTCAACCCCTATTGCATAAAATATACTTCAGATATCTATGATCTATAGAAACCTGACATGAAGATCACATCGGTACGGTCTTCAAAACTTAAAGGCTTGAACTACCACTACTAACTCTAAATCATGAGTCAGGTAGTTCTCATCATACGTTCTAAGTTGTAAACACACATATCAATAAACCTACTCCTCTATAGTAATACACATCTCAGACTTAGCTGGGATGTATCACCATAAATCACGGGATACCAAAAATCTTCTAACTAAAACAAAACGGAAGCAGAGGTCAAGTGCCTCCTCAACTCTTCAGAACATAGACACACTGCTTTCATCATGTAGTTATGATGGTCTTCTCAAAAGACTCGCAAATGAATACGTAATCATATAAAATCCTTCCTCAAAGCATTGGTAGAAATTGGCTGAGCCGAGAAAACTACGTATTCCTTAATGCTCATCAGTATCTCCCATGTTACAACATACTTAATTCTCGGCGTGTCAACCATGATCCCACTGGCAGAGACAACATGGCCTAAAAAGGCTACCACTGGCATCTCAACTTACACTTAGAGAGTGTAGCATACAACCCTCTATCTCTCGAAATCTGTAGAACGGTCCTCAGACAATCGGTCTACTATTCTCTGCTATGAGAGTATACCGACATGCCATCCATGAAGTCCACCACCAAATAATCAAGGAAGTCGATGAAGATACCATTCATCAACTCCATAAAAACTACTAAAACAATCGTCAACCCAAATGGCATCACTACAAACTCGTAGTGTCCATAACGGTATGGGATACTATCTCATACACATGCTGCTCTCTCATCCATGACTAGGGATATCTTGAGCACAAAGGAATCCTGAAAACACAATTGCTTCTTGAAGCTAACTCATCAGGTCGTCAATACGGAACATGGAACCCACTAGGGTAAACCCGTTTCGATCAACTTTTCAAGTTATCAGTACAATATCTCAACAAGCACCATATAGTGTGGCTTTCCCATTCAATCTTGTATCATACTTCAACTCGATAACAATGTCCACACTCCGCTGAGGTGGCAACTAGACGGTTTAGTAACACGTCTATAAACTCATAAACAATTGGAATACCTTCCAATATTGGACTATCTCACTCCTTCATGGTATAACACTAAAAGGCGTCATATTCTTGTGCTATCAGCTCGTTGCTCGTACAGTCCTGATGACAAACCCGTCTCTTCAAAGGTCTTAACCTTAGAAGACCTCTATTTACCATCTCAGTAAAGACTATAATAGTCTTACTATTAATATCTAACACCGCATGATATCTATTCATCCAATCCATACACATAATGACTTCCTCATGCACCTACGGCATGACAAAGAAGTCTACAAGCCATACACAAGTCCCGGAATAAGGGAACAACCACATATCTCGTGGGTACCTCAGACCCCTAACTGGTAATCCTGTAAAGGAAAGTCCACCTTCTACTATATATCAAAGATCACCCATTAACGCATGCATCGAAAGACAAGAAGTGCATAGCACTCATAACAAACAAAACTCGACTAGGTAAACCATTAACGAGAATGGTACCTGTAACAGCTAACTCCCGTAGCTCCACTACATATCATTACTCGATCTCGGATATATGCTCCTCAAGTATCACTAAGGTCCTCACTATAGCCTCCACTTCCACTCTTTCTGCACCGGAAAGAGGAAGGTCTTGCTGGGAAGAAACACCACCTTGTTGACAGAAAAGGGCCAGATGGCCTAGCTCACCACAAGTGAAACAAGCTATCAGTGCCAAAGGGCACACAGAACGCAAATGATCTAGATAGCCACAATTGAAGCATAATCGTCCTATCCTTGCAACCTGTGCAACTGAAGGGTAACTCGACCTTCGTCGTCCACCTAGAATGATCTCACTCTTGAAGGGAACCTGTAAAGCATATGATGGCCGCCTTTGGGCACACAGCTTGCCAGTGTCCCAACTTCCATGCAATTAAAACACTGTAGTTCCTTGCCAATCATCTTCATGGCCAAAGGATCACTAGGTTGTCCTGGTATCTGACTTGGTTCACCATTCTTCATCTTTGCTTCTCCACTAACTGATTCAATCCGTTGCTTCTTCTCTGATCCAAAAGCTTCAGTTGATCTCACAGATGTTGGTAAATCCGGTGTAGGTCTACCCGCTATCACCGCCTCTTATACTTGCTGCATATACTCTTGAAACTTAGATCTACTCATGGAGACACGATCAGCCTCTTCAAACTCGTTCTCTGTCATAGGCAAAACAACAGCGAAAACTAGTCCCTTACTTATCACCACTGGAGGAAGAGGGGGTGTACCCCTACCTCATCCCACTATAGATACTACTCTAGTCTGAGTCATCTGTAGGATATACGCACCTAATCTTATAAGGCTATATATATGCCATAGGTATCGATATGTATATAATACATCCACATAATCCATAGTACACACAGATATATATACATATCTACACTGTAGAGATCCATGGCAGAGGTGACGACTTCTCGTACATTCTATCCCAAAACCACACTTAAAACCAAAACCTTTGAAAACGTTAGATCCCATGTGGGCTCTGTTTATTTTACCTATCAAACCTCATTGCAAGTAGCAAGTGCCATTGTTGTCAACCTGGGCTCTGATACCAACTCTGTAACACTCCGAATCCGCGGGACTCGGGATGTCACATTGGGCTAGGATCTAACAATGGATCCTGACCCTAGCCTGATAACAAGTTCACTGGACCTTACAACATGGCACTGACAAATATAAAACAAATACATAAAACTGTATAAACTGTACGACCCAAAGTAAAGAACAACATAGCCGAGTATATAAAACGACATCCTCACATAGGAGGTACAAAAGATCATCCTCACGCAGGAGGGGAAACACAACAACCCCAAACCAACCACCTAATGTACGAGAGTCCTCGACCTGTCGCCCTACCAGATCACCCAGTAGCGCCTAACCTGTAAACATCTACAACACGGTATGAAACCGTTAGCTAACCATACATATATGAGGTAATGCATAAGCACAAGCACAATCATGAAAGATAAACACATCAGCATGCTATCACACATTTACCCATTTATTATCTTTATATAATAACCATTCACTCAAAAACCGTATATATATATAGATAGATGAAAGTATGTGACACGAGGACCGATACATCCCCACCTCTGAGTACAATGTCCAGCTGTACGAGTATCGGTCACACAATCCGTGTACCCTATGGGAGTGGATTGCGCCCTTCCTGTAAACCAGTCTGGCCCGACATCAGAGAACCTCCCAAACTCCACGGCGGGATGAAAGGGAAAGGTTATCACAGCCACACAATGGGGCAGTCAATAGAACATAGGTCGATAAAAACGACAACTCATGCTATCATAGCAAATATATAAAGCACACACCACTCATGCAAACACCCAATATAGGGATGGTAGCTAAGTAAGTCCTACGGACTTACCTCAACCTCGTACAAACTCAACCACGATCACCTCTACACTGGAGGGACAACACGGCCTATAAACAAGGCATAAAGAGATATATCAACCTCTATTCATCAAAGGGGTCACACCTAGACCCAAAGGGATCCATAAGGATCATACTCAATCTATGAGCCTCACAACCAACTAAACCTCAATATCTCAACATAGCTCACAATTCCTCAAATCTCAAGGTAGTATCTAATCAACATTCCTCAATCTCAATTTTAATCCTAATTTAATTAATTAACCTTTAATTAATTAATTAGATTTCGCCAGAATGACGTTTTGCCCGCTGGCAATTTCTAAACCCCCTGTCATCAGATTTCATCAAACAAACTATCCATAATCACCAGAATAATATAACGACCATAATGGAATTTCTAATTATCCATTTTGACAAGCCTAAAGTCAATTTAGGCCAAATCGCAGTACGGAAAACGAATAAATTCATAACTTATTCGTTACTAACCCGATTGACGATCTGAAAGAAGATTCGGAATCACAACGACGCAAGCTACGTATGTACAACATCAAATTCATCGGAATCTGAGCGACGGAACCGTCATGGTGACATATATGCTCGACCAGCCCTCCATATACTCAGAAATGCAGAAACTCGGTACCGTTATGAAGAGAATGAAGAGAGGAATCCAGAAACTCAAACGAAATTGAAATCGGATTAGAAACGGAGAGTAGCTCTGAGTTTGAAGGTTGAGAGAAATCAGAGCTTTTACGAGAAAACGTGAAAGGAAATGAATTAATAAAGGATTTTCGGCTATTTATAGTGAAGACGATAATTATCCTTTAGTAAAGTCGATAATTATCCTTTAACCGATCCAAAGGCGGATCGAACCTCTTTCTCCAAACTTCTCGAGATTGGAACATTAAATCTGGAATACTGTAGGGATAATTATTACACAAATGCCTCGGAAAACGTGTATTCCTAAGCCGTCTTTCTTAGCCGTTAAGAAACGAAATAGCGACTCTTTTGGCCGTTTTGCCTCTCCATGTTATTTCATATCTAAGACATATCCGATATCCTGATCATTTCTCTCAACTACATTTTTATTAATTGGAGCTCCCAAATGCTCCAAATAACACCGGAGGGTAATAATAATTACCCGGGGGAAAAAGTAAAAATTTCCCCAAACGTCCAAAATTACGCGAGGAACATAACGGTGGGACTCTTACTCATCACTTGCGAAGTCTTCGCGAGTTATATGTTAATTACTATGAACGATTAAGTTAATCAACATTAATTAGAATTCGAAATCCTAGCTATTACAACTAAGGCGCTTAAAACATCATGAATGACAGTAGAAACTATTGCAGTCGACCGTTGGAATCTCTCGGCAACAGTTCGATAGGACAATCCTTGAGCTATTGTGTACAAGAAGATGCCCACTTTTTCAACCACCTGCATCCTAGGGGACCCTTGTAATCCGTATTTATCTGTTAGATCTTTACATAGTTGCCTGAACACATACCGCTCCATCCGGAAGGCATTAACACACCTTGTCTCTGTCTTTGAATTTAGAATTGAATCCATCCAACGTGAACCGGTAAAAGTTGAATCAAAGACACGTGTTTTGTGGACATGCTTGTAGTAGTGCTCATCTAAAAGGGTTTTTTGCATCCGTAGACATGCCGCCGCACGTAAGTTCCGTTTCCTCCTCCTACGAGCCGCTTCATCAGACATTTTTCAGCTTGTCAATGTGTTTGAAATTGAAGAGCTACACCTGCATACATGCACATGAAAAAAATTGTAAATTTCCTACATGCCTATACTCAACCATCAACAAATATTTTGACAAATGAAGAGACAAACAAGTATTCAAACAAACTTAAACTTCGCATAATTAGAAAGTATCCAATTTCAAAGTGAAAAGACAGACAAGTGTTCTAAGTGATACAACCATGTTCAAACACTTAATGAAAACATAGAAGTTGACAACATTGTCACCCTTTAGTCTAAGTTTGCAAATAAACAGTAGCGTCTCTAATCATGTTTTTTCGGAGGAATAAGGCCCTTCATTCCTTCTTTGCTAAACTCCCACTCAAGCCAAGACAACCTTGCATCATGGGATGAGAGGCATGTAAAGAGCATACGTTTGTAGTCATTCTCCGTCATAGACAGCGCAAAACACCATAGTGGTGAACCTAGAACAAGGAAGCCTTCTTCAACCATTCCCTCAATAACCTTCAATGCTTCAAACAAGTACTTTTTGGCTGATTTGAAGCTACAATTGCAGCTGAACTTGCTTGTGCTGTAGATTCTTTTTCGGCCTCCCACATTTCTGCCATAGAATCATTAGCTCTCAGTGTAGCATTTAGGGTTTTCTGGTACAAGTTGTAACCACCACTCTTTCGTACATTTTGTTTAGTTCCTCCAGATGATGAGGCGGCTCCAAACCTCTTCTTTGGTTGCCTACGTGAGGGAAGTGGGCAACTAAAAGGGAGTTCAACACCGTCCAATGGTACCCCATGAGTGGCATCTTCAGCGACAAACCCATCACCAATTAACTCGTCCATTGGTAAGTGGGCATCATATGGAGAATCATCTTCATCAGTATATGGAAGTTGAGGCAACATTGTGTTGCACGGCACATTGGTCACATTGGGCCTTGTGATCATAGAAGGGGCAACACAATGAGAACCTGTTGCAAATGTTCCTTGGAAAAGTGACTCCATCATTGACTCGATCTCAGGACAGAACGGATTCTTCCTAAAAACCCGATATTCTTCATTCTCCCGCTCAATTGAGACAAACAAATGAATGGGTAATTTTCAAAATGATTTGACCATTAAAAGCTACATTATTTTTTGTTCATCATACCTGCAACTTTTGTGCCCACCACTTTGGAGTCGCATCAATGCATTGTTTCTGAGGATCCCAACCTAATCCAATTTCCCCATGCTTCAAGGATGTCCATAGTTTCCATGATCCTCTCATGTTATTGTACTTATTCTTCAATGTTTCTTTCCTGCACTTCATGTTGGTTTTCTACTCAAATGTCTCTGTCAACTAAATCCAACTAAATCCATTCTTCCCATTCTGCCTTTGATATTCGGTGAGCATTTCTAGAAGAGTCCTAGTTAGATCATCCGTCCACACAAACGACCCTTAGAACCCGAGCTACCAATATTCTCACCAATATTCTCAGCCATGATTACAAACTGAAACTTGATAGACTAAAATGAAAAAGTGACAAAATATAGACGACAAAAAATGCTAACAAATCAACAGTTATAATTATCAACATATTAATGGATTAACACTATCAAACTGCATAACTGAAAACTGGTGTCTAAAGAGAAACAGACGCAAATTGCATATCTAAAATCACTTGAAATTTCATTTTGAGCCTTAATAAAAAAATCAGTAGTTAGCATTACTATCAAACTGCATAACTGAAAACTTTGCCTAACTAGCAAACTAAAATCACTTGATTCCATTTTTTAACTAATCAGAATTTAAAAATGTAGTTGAATACTCTCTGCATAACTGAAATCAATGCACTTAACTAGCACCCTAAGATCACTTCATTCCCATTTTTTTAACAAGGATGGTTTAAAAATGTAGTTGAATACTCTCTGCATAACTGAAATATATACCTAACTAACACACAAGCTACCAATACTCTCTGCATTTCTCACTTCATTCCATTGTTTAGAGAGAAACAAACAGCATTTCTACAAACCCTAAAAAATCGAACAAGACGAGATAAGAGAATAATGGACAACAGCTTGAACGAGATGACAGAAGAGATAAAGGGGAAAAAATCGTACAAGACCTTACCGGTGCCTTCTCTTCTTCGTGTGGAATCGTTCCAAGGTGTTGCTGCTGGAGATTGAACGCTTCTCCTTTCTTCGATTTTAAAGGGGCAATCGTTCGAACAAGAAGACCTAACCTTGTGCCTTCTCTACAGTCGACGATACCCGTCTAGAACAAGGGTCTGTTGTGTGCTTCTCACGTGACTTTTATTACAAGGGTAATAATGTCATTTTCATACTTCGCATCTAATTTAAAAAACTCTAACTAAACACATATAACTAGTTTTTTTAAATAAACTAACCGTCAAATAAACCCGAAATAAACCGCAACCGCAACTACAACAACAACCACAAATTCAGGGTATTATAACAAAAACTATAACTAAACACACCCTTAGTATATTTACGCAAGGCCGCTCATGCACCGAGTTTTCTTCGAAATAACATTTTCGGCTTTCGCAAGTTTATATAGAATACTAATCTCAAACTTGTTGATAGGTGTCGAGCTTTGTTTCTGTCCAATGGTGATTTCTTTGTTTTTTTAGCAACGAGGTAAAAAAACTCGAACACTGTGAAATAACGGTAAAACGAGGGGTTGGGAAAAGATGGCAGACGGAAATAACCGGCGCGAGAACAATACAAACCAAACCAAAAAAAACAACACGAGAAGGAAAGGAAAGGATAGAGAACAACAACGGACCAAGCATGGAGGTGAAGAAAGAACTCTATGAAGACGAAGCAAGTGAAAAATGAGTCAAACACTGCCGAAGAAGCACCGTCGAAAGCAAGTACAACAGTAAACGAACTCCTAGGAAAGTGAAAGACGAGACTCCAAGGAAGCACACTCCATCAAAATGAAATGGAGTAATGCCTCGATGGAAATAGTTGATTGTTCACCAGAAATGATGGACCAAATGTCTATTTGGCTTCTAAAAGAAACACAAGTTCTTCAATCATAAGTTAAACAGAGATCGTTCATTTGAAAACTCAGACGAGTCCACCATGTGTTCAACACACAAGCCGAAGCTTGTGTCTTATTTTAAAGAGACCCCAAAGGGTCTTGGTTCACAAGAGAAACTTGAGAAAAGTTAACCGAAGGGGGAGAGACACTCATCGAATATAAAATCCACACACCAAAACCAAAATTGACGCATGAGACAGATGATCCTACTCCGTTCGTCGAAAGACGAAAACATATCGTGATTCTTAGTTATCTTTGAAGGTGGGAGATAAAGATATAAATAACATCCGTCAACCATGGAGACTAGTTCTTCGGTGTTTGTTGCAACTATAGGCTTTGGTGCTTTGCTACTATCTGATTTGGTTGGCATTTGAATGAAGTTTGCGGGTTGTTATGAAAAAAACTTGGTGGCAATCACCTTGTTAACCATGGATTTTAGTAATGATTAAAAAAATAGTTAGCAAAAACTTTTTAAAAAATTTTAAAGGAAAAGGATGGTGTTACCGGTCAAATTCAAAAAGAAAAAAAATGTAAGAATTTGGTAGGATACTCGATCTAAAATAGCTAATTGGAAACTAACCACCAAAATTTTAAGTTTTGTAAATTAACTACTTAATTCTATAAAAATAATTCCTTAATAAAAATTCGATTTGTTTACTAACAACAAGTTGTCATCACTTGTCGACAATCAGTTCTTGTTGACAATCCAAAGTTTATCATCACTTCTTGACAATCAATACTTGTTAACATGCCAGAGGATGTCAACTTGTTGACAGTCTAGAGGCTGTCAACAAGCCTTTTTTTACAGCTTCTTTTTTTTTGTGAGAAGGAGAGTCGGTAGTCTCTGGTGCATCTAGACGCGTTTTATTTTTAATTAAAAAAGAGGTAAAGTGATATGGGGTATTCACGCCGTGTAGGTGGTCCGATCTTTTGACGCATTAAGACTCGATAAAAATAAAGGAAACCAAAAAACAAAGGAAACGCAATGGAAATAAAGGGAAGGATAAATCAAGTTCGAACCCTAAGAAACAACTTAGAGGCACACTAAGGCGTGATAACACGTAATACACAACCAACAAAGCCTTGTAGAACTCTTCCTGCTACTCCACACACAATAGGCGTATGAAGATCTTAGAGCACTTGGAGGTTTGCTTGCAGCTAGTTGAAGCACCGTTCTATGCCGTGGCAAGTAGAACACACTCGAACAAGTCCAAGCGATGTAAGTAAGACTTCTCTTACTCAGGTTTGTTCTCATGAAGACGACAATAGACACCGCAGGGGAGAAAACACAACTTGTTTATCAATAAATTTATATATTTCTCGATGAAAAATAATGAGGCACAACCACCCGATATATTGGAGAGGATGACGTCAACCTTAACCCTAGGGTGTGTAGGTGTGGGCCAAAAATCAGGCCATTTTCCATCTTGAAAGATAAGATCTTTCCCTAAGAAAATAATAAAATAAGATCAATCTTCGAGAAAGATTAGATCTTAAAACTAACAAAAATGGAATATATCTTCTAATAAGATAAGATCTATCTTTTAAGGAAATAAAATAAGATCAATCTTCTAGAAAGATTATATCTTCTTAACAAAAATAGAATATATCTGCTAATAAGATAAGATCTTTAAGCTTCTTTGATGACATGAATTATGACATTAGTATAGGGATGCATTTAGGTAGTTTTTCCTTTGTTTTGCATGCATAGACATATATTCATATAAGTTATGTTGTTATTCACCTACTTTGCGGAAATAGAGATCTACACACATTTTTGTTACAATTGTAGGAAATAAGGCACATTTTGGAGCATGAGGATATAAGGAGTCTAGGAGAGGCCATGGTGGAGTACACTGAGGTGCTGAAGAAGATCAAGGATCACAAAGAAGGAAGATTCAGTTGGAAGAAAAGCAAGAGCAGAAGAAAGTACGTAATAGAAGACAAATCTCGGATGGAGAGATATTATCACGGCCGAGATTTTCTTCGAGCCCGTCCGAAATTTCGGTGAAAATTAGCCCGCAACCCAAAATAAAAACCTAATTTCAACATTAAATAGAGATGGCGGCAAGGGTTAAAGATATACTTTTTGCATAGACATTTCGAGACTATCTCACGAATACTATTGGAGATCTTTTCTAAGTTTGGAAGATAAAGGAAGATTGATAGAGAAGGAAGGAACGACATCGAATGATTGAAGATTCACATAGTTAGCCTTGAAGTTTTGTGAGTTATTCTTGGAAGGATAATCTTAGTTTGTTGTTTTCATTGCTTGAACACAAGGTCAAACCTTTGTTATTTCTTTTGATTAGTTTTGATTATTGGAGATTGTTAGTTAAGTTTTGTTTGGTTTTATTGATTTATGTTTTATTTGATATCATATACATCCTTTGATTCAAATATGACTATTGTTGGCTAGAACTGTTGCGATTCTAGGGTGACTAGTTGATGGTTGCGGTTTAGATGATGATAGAATGCACTTTTAAGTTAGATTGGATCATGAAGGTTGAGTTTTACCTACACAGTTTTCGATCTCGGATGAATCTCGGAATCTCGGCCGAGATTTGAGTATGATCCATCCGAGATTTGTTACTATTTGCCCGATCATGTTTTCACCTTAAGCCTAGGTTATAGTTTACCTAAATCCCAGTCTTTGTTGAGAGCTGTATACCCTTAGATTTCTCTAAGGCTTACGCTTGAGGATATGAAGAGACCTACTCGGTGATTCCTTTCTTGAGTACCGACGATGATGTTTTATAGGTGACAAAGGTTTATCCTTTGTTAGGTTTGAGTGTACCTTCCCCTTACCTTTGTGAGTTAACCTGAGACTTACCCGGTGACGGTTAGTTCTATTCCCTTATGTAGAGTTGTTGGTTTGAGTTATAGTTTATTTCCCTAGATCCTTGAGAATTAGCCGGTAAAAGGACCTTTGGATAGTGATAGTGGATAGTGAGACCTCCCCCGTGATCTATCCCATCGTAGAAACACCTTACCTTCGCAATCCCAGCCTTGTCCATAGATCTTTAGTAATCTTGAATAAAAAACCACAACTTGACGCTGCGATCTCTATAATCTGCATTCTCCTTGATTGATATATATTCATTGATTTCTTCTCTTTGTTCTTTGCAAGAATCTTATCTGGTTTACTTACCTGCTTGATTGATTTTTCTTTTGCTATTGACCTTTCTGCTTGAGTGCTCTTGCAGATTTATTCTCTTATGCTTATGCAAAGATCTCGCAACGGCAAGGAATTAGTTCCATACGATCCTGAGCCGGAAAGACTTACAAGAGACGGTTACGAGAAGATAAGATGGCTTTAGAAGAAAGAGATGTTCATACTGAATTAGACGATGTCTTGGAACAAGTAAGGCTTCGAGATGATGCTCTCGTAGGAGAGATAGTTGCTGCTGCTACTGATGTGTGTGTGTGTGTGAGAGAGAGAGAGAGAGAGAGAAGATGCTCTTCGAGCTGACATGGATAAATTACAAGCTACTGTGGGGCAGTTGCTCCTTGATTGAAGGAACAATGCCGGATTAGAAGAACCACCACTCGCTGCAGCACCTGCTATACCTCACCGTCCGGTGATGATTGATCTGTTTGTGGGAGATCCGCAAACGTTGGGACTGAGGATGGATCCAGCTCAAAGTGTACGCCGTCCGGGCGTTAATCTAGGAGATCCAGCCGCACATAATTACGAGATCCACCCTCAAGTTCCAGAGTATCGAACTCAGGGATCCGTCCGGGCGTTAATCTAGGAGATCCAACTCTAAGTGTGCGTCACTAGTTTTAAATTTATAAAACTGAAATTAAAGCAAAGCGAACCCACAGTTTACGGATCGGCGTATTAAAGCAAGAGTTCCAGAGTATCGAACTCAGGGATTTGGGGGGAACAAAATCAGTTCACAAGTTATCGAGCAATGAAAATAGAATCTTTTGCAAATAATATTGGGAAAACAGCAATTCTAAAGATCCGAGTATCCAATTGTGCCAATCGATTCAAGATATTCTATAGAAGTAAGGACATAGTCGGGATTGCAAATGTATATCTAAGGTAGGGAATTGTACGGTGAAGTTCCAAACCCATATATCTTACCCAAAGGCTTGTTGAGGCTGCAATATAGAAAGGATCAAATGATAAGAATTACTCTCAAATACCCATGCCCAAACCCAAGAGAATCAAAGATATGCCAAAACGGTTAAGGTTATGACACTCGAAACCAAAGTAGAGGATGTTGAGCCTTACTACTACCTAGTAAAGGTAAGTCAATGCTAGGTTAAAGCAAATCTTTAACTTTGGATCAAAGCAAAAGAAAAGGACGTACGGAAGAGGAAAACCACGGTTGGATCTTGAAGAACCACGGCCGTGGAACTCAAGAACAGGACGTGGAAAGCCTCAACGACGAGGTTTCTCGTAACTCTCAGGGTCCAATCTGTTTTGGTTCAATCTATCATCATCTACGCCACAACTATCAACCCTTCACCTTAGAATCACTTAAGGTTTTTAGCCAATAATCATCATCATAAATTCAATAATCAAATATGAAAGGAATAAAGAATAGAACTTTGAAACCTTAATGAAAAACACCGAAATCAATCTCAATAAAACCAATAATCTGTCAATGTGTTCAATGTATAGGGAATAGAATAAGAATCTCTCACAATACTCAAGGAACAAAGAAGAACGGGATGTCAATCCGCCTTCTATCGAAACCTTAAGATCTTTCTCCAAGTACGCAATCTTCAAATGCGTCCTTCTCTGAATCTTCCCCGTACGCAATATAATCTTCCAAAGCAATGCCCTCGAAATGCGCTGTATGCAAGCCGTCTCATGTCTGTCACCGTCCCAGGTCTCCAAGTTGGAGATTTTTTCTCCCTTCAATGTTGAAAGCTATCGAATATTTGTAGGGATCAACCTAGGGTTTAAAGATGAAACCCTAAATATTTAGGATGAAAAGAAATCAAGTCCGCTGGTATCAGAAAATACTCTGGGCCGCGTCAAAAGGTATCAGACAATACTTTGGCGCGTTAGACGGCATCAGAAGATACTTTGGCGCGTCCTAGCTTCTTTTTATGCTCCTTTTTGTCCCTGTTCAAGGCTTGATCCTTAAATATGCCATTTTGCTCCATAATTCGCCAATTTACCAACAAATGCAATAAAACTTTGGATGTCTATGCATGCAAAATAAAGGGAAAATCTATATAAATACATGCCTAAATATAGGTCATTATTCATATCATCAAAATACCCCATACTTGCCTCTTGCTTGTCCCCAAGCAAGGTTCAAACTTAAGATACAAGATGATATGGATTATGAGTATGCAAAAATAAAGAAAGGCCACAATACTTTTGGTTGTGCTTCTATTCATAGATCACTCTCAAATCCTGCTTCATGTTTCCTTGAAAACTTCTATGTAACCAAAACGAATCATGTCAAGCAAAAGAAACATCATACATTGAAAAAGCTCCAAGACAAACATCATAACCCAAAGTAGTGCCAAAATCAATCATGTGGAATTCCAATCTGGATCAGTAAGCCAAACAACAATCCAAAGATCTTAAGGACTTTCAAGCAAAGGTCAAAAAACGTGAATAGGTGGGACTTTTCATAAGGTAATGTGGTGCAAAAATCCGGGAAAAAGGAACAACACAACACAAACTCTTTTTGCAACTTGAATCAACCACCATTGAGAGCTTTGCTCTCCCTTTGCAGCACAAAGTTTCTTTTTCGACTTTACTTTTGGAAATATGGGCAGCGGTACACAAAAACCGAAGCCTAGAAGATTAGCATTTCTCAATTTCGAGATGCCTCAAACCCTTGATGCACATACCATAATCCGTTAGGAATATCGCTCAATCCGACTTTGACAAGACACAAACACCCGACTATGTGAATGGTGCCGAGTTACTCATCATCAAGATTGAATTCCCCAAACCTATTTTCTATTCTTTGAATGCACAATTTTTTTTCATGACCCTCCCACATCAAACATGCCAAAATTACACTCTTCCTAATTCCCGGATAGCTAAAGGAGGCAAATATTTCATTGAGGGGCTGAATGAACAACGAAGAAGCAAGAAAAATCGAGGTGCCTTAATCATTTCATAAAGATGCGCAAGAACTTATAATGTGATTTCAACCTTCATTCCTCAATATGATTTAAACAAAAACTTTCACATTATGAAACTTGCAAGAAGATCAAACAATGTATTCAATTTTTTCACAATTCATAACTCAATCCAAGCACATAAATGTCATCAAAAAAAATCAATCCACAAGTGGATTCATCATAGAGATCATATCCATCCTAGAAGCACAAAAAAATTTAAAATTTTCACAAATTTTTAAAATCATATGATGCAAGACATAAAACATGCAAATGGTATTGCAAATACCTCCACCCATACTTAAAACTCACATTGTCCCCAATGTGAAGAAAAGAAAAGATGGAAAAAGGTACTCACAATGTAAGATGGCGAATCAGGCAAGACGAATCATTCATTGAGCGGTGGTGGTGGGAATCTATAGAAGCTCAATAGGGAACTCTGAATACTCCAATCGACGTTAAAGAGCGTTGCTGAATGAAGAAAAGGAAACGTCTCTCGGCCGAAATTTTTTTCCGAAATTTAAATTTTTTTGAAAAAATCGCCCGAGTTTTAAAAAAAACCGGCCGAGTTTTCTGCCCGATTTTTTCATCGGCCCGATTTTCTTCTATTTTTGCTCACTAAGGCAAAAAATCGACCGATTTTTTTCTGAGGGGGTCGATTTTTAGGTCGATTTTTCTCTTTGTAGCCAAAATTCAACTTGCTCTGAAGCTTGAATCGACTGAGGTACTTATGGTAAGTCGATTTATCGCCCCTTGCTTCATGAAAACGTCCCTAAGCACACTTGTATCAACTTTTTTCATCAAATCTCCAAGATTGTACCTAGTTCATGCGATCCATAACACAAACAAACCGAGAGCGCATCAAGAAAAACAAAAACAAAGCTAAAGCGAAAACAAACAAACAAACTATCCTAAGAAAAAGAAAAGGAAAAAAATGCATTACCTTGAGTTGCCTCCCAAGAAGCGCTTGGTTTAACGTCGCTAGCTGGACCTATCTCCATAGATGACTCAATGCACCTTGAACATCTTGGATTGCTCATCAAAATCATCATAAAACTCCTCAAAAAAGGTTCCGGTTCCTATTTTACCGGCAAATGGTAAGATCTCCCGCGTAAAAGCTTGTACGGTTGATTCTCACCGGCATCCTTCTAGCTTTTCTACACTTTAATGAGACATAATTCATCCTTGCGTCCCATCCTTTCCTAGATCGAGAAATCAGTTTTTCGAGAATCCTCCTAGCTTCCTCATCTCCAGCTTGGGGATAGCACAAGGTCTTTGTCACATGAGCGACCTCATACTTGAACAAAAGACACTCCGTTCCCTTAGTGGTGAAGTGCTTGCTCGCTTCACTCCTTGTACACCAAAGAGCATCTACTTTCAACAAATTCAGAGGAGGTTTCATCTTGATCTTAGGAGGTTCTTTCGGAAGAGACCTCCAACTCTTCGGTGCATTCTTGTAATGATTAGTAATTTCAAAGGGAATTTTAAAATGAATAGGAGAACATACCGGGTGAAGCGTTTCAAGCCTTGGAATGAGAATCATGTCAAGAGGAGAGTCTGAAATCTCTTCTATCTTCTCCGGTTGTGCCTCAGTCTTGGTCAATGGTTCAGTAGTTTGACCAAGGTGCTTTACCTTTTCCTCTTCTTTCAGCTCAACTGATACTCCTTCGATCTCGACCACAATTTCAACAATTGGGTCGAGGATTTCCACTTCTTCAATGAGGACTTCAAGAGGGGTTTCAGGTTCGATAGGAGGAAGGCTTAAGACTTGGAATTCTTCCTCGCCGGATAAATGATTTTCCAAGGCTTTTTGAGATTTTGAAATAGCATTTATGTTGTCTTCCATCTCTTCCACCCTTCTTAACATCTTTTCCAGCATCATCTGCATCCGATCCTCGGAGGTTTGTTGTGGAGGTTGCACTTGAGGCATATAAGAGATGTCTCCTTGCTCATAAAAGGTATGAGAGGGATTAAGTTCATCCCAATATGCGAGCTCATCCTCAATGACTTCATCTCTTTCTCTTTCACTGTCAAACCAATGATAGGCATACTTCTCCTCCAAATATTCATAATGGTCTGCCCTAGCACCTTGCCACGCTATCCAGACTGGATCATATGTAGGTTCATAGCTCCATACAACCATTGGAAAACCTGAAAAGTCAAAAACTCATAGGAAAAAGATTAAAAGTAAAAGCAAAAAGCTTCCAACCCCGACAACCAAAAACCGAATTTGGCCTAAACCAAATCCCCGGAAACGACGCCGAAAACTTGTTCCCTCGAAAGTGTGCGTCACTAGTTTTAAATTTATAAAAACTGAAATTAAAGCAAAGCGAACACGCAGTGTACGGATCGGCGTAGTAAAGCAAGAATTCAAGAGTATCGAACTTAGGGATTTGAGGGGAACAAAATCAGTTCACAAGTTACCGAGCAATGAAAATAGAAGCTTTTGCAAATAATATTGGGAAAACAGCAATTCTAAAGATCCGAGTATCCAATTGTGGCAATCAATTCAAGATATTCTATAGATGTAAGGACAGAGTCGAGATTGCAAAGGTATATATAAGGCAGAGAATTGTACGGTGAAGTTCCAAACCCATATGTCTTACCCAAAGGCTCTCTCTATAAAGGTTGTTGAGACTGCAATATAGAAAGGATCAAATGATAAGAATTACTCTCAAATATTCATGCCCAAACTCAAGGGCATCAAAGATAAGCCAAAACGATTAAGGTTATGACACTCGAAAACAAAGTAGAGGATGTTGAGTCTCACTACTACCTAGGAAAGGTAAGTCAAGGCTAGGTTAAAACAAATTTTTAACTTTGGATCAAAGCAAAAACGAAGGATATACGAAAGAGGAAAACCACGGTCGGATCTTGAAGAACCACGGCCGTGGAACTCAAGAACAGGACGTGGAAAGCCTCGACGACGAGGTTTCTCGCAACTCTCAGGGTCCAATCTGTTTTGGTTTTAATCTATCATCATCTACGCTACAACTATCAACCCTTCACCTTAGAATCGCTTAAGGTTTTTAACCAATAATCATCATCATAAATTCAATAATCAAATATGAAAGGATAAAGAATAGAACTTTGAAACCTTAATGAAAAACACCGAAATCAATCTCAATAAAACCAATAATCTGTCAATGTGTTCAATGTATAGGGAATAGAATAAGAATCTCTCACAATACTCAAGGAACAAAGAAGAACGGGATGTCAATCCGCCTTCTATCGAAACCTTAAGATCTTTCTCCAAGTACGCAATCTTCAAATGCGTCCTTCTCCGAATCTTCCCCGTACGCAATATAATCTTCAAAAGCAATGCCCTCGAAATGCGCTGTATGCAAGCCGTCTCATGTCTGTCACCGTCCCAGGTCTCCAAGTTGGAGATTTTTTCTCCCTTCAATGTTGAAAGCTATCGAATATTTGTAGGGATCAACCTAGGGTTTAAAGATGAAACCCTAAATATTTGGGATGAAAAGAAGTCAAGTCCGCTGGTATCAGAAAATACTCTGGGCCGCGTCAAAAGGTATCAGACAATACTTTGGCGCGTTAGACGGTATTAAAAGATACTTTGGCGCGTCCTAGCTTCTTTTTATGCTTTTTTTTGTCCCTCTTCAAGGCTTGATCCTTAAATATGCCATTTTGCTCCATAGTTCGCCAATTTACCAATAAATGCAATAAAACTTTGTGTAGACCTCTATTCTCGCAAAATAGGTGAATATAACCATAATTTCTATGAATGGATGTCTATGCATGCAAAATAAAGGGAAAATCTATATAAATACATGCCTAAATATAGGTCATTATTCATATCATCAAAATACCCCATACTGTGAGGTCCTAACTAGTGAGGTCCTAACCAATAATATCCCGGGTTCCGAGAATCCGGGGTGTTACATCTATGAGGGGGCCAGAGTTCCGCGCATATATCCGACGAGTCAAGGAGGCTTCCAGGGCAGGTAGAGGTATCCCAGATCTGCCAGCACAGGTGGGATCATCAGAGATGTCCCAAGGAGCTACTTAGGTGCCAGTCATACCGGCACATGCTACTGAGGTTGTTAGAACTCCAAAGGAGTCGAGAGGGCCTCAACTAGACACCTGGTTGAAGGCATTTCATCATATGAGAGTACCCCCTTTCTCTATGAAGGTGGGTTTCGAGGTTGAGATATGGATTCGGCATGTAGACTCAGCCCTTGAGTCTATTAGATGTCTAGAGGACAAACATATAGAGTTAGTGTAGACTCTATTCCGTGACCTAGCTCAATAGTGGTGAAGCACCATGCGGATTCGGGCCACTAGCTATGATTAGAGAGCATTTCTGCCCTGCCTCACTGAGGAGGGAGAAACTGTAGGACTTTGTTGAGGCTGGCTTCAAGGATGTGCTAATAGCAGATGTCATTAGCAGATTCTAGGAGGAACTAACACTACTGGGTCCAGCTGCACCTCTAGAGGACCAGCACGTGAATCTGTACTCCCGTCGGCTGAGGGAGAGTGCACATTCCTACATGGCGGGTTTACATTGTGAGTCTTTGATAGACTACCAAGATAGAGCCTCAGCTTACGAGCGTTCGCGGGCGAGACAAAGAAGGACTTCTCAGACCGGTAGGTATGAGAAGAGACATCGTACTGGGCAGACTGGTGCAGGAGCATTAGGGTTAGACTTGTTCAAGGCCGGGCAACCCGCCCGTAAAAATGGGTGGGTATGAACAACATGGTAAGCCCGACCGGGCCTCTAGACCCAGCCTGGATAGCCCGTCGGGCCGGATACGGACAAGGCATTAGGCCCGAGCGGGCCGCTAGGGCCGGATCGGGTCCGGTAAAATATTTTTTTTTAAAAAAAAACTATAAGTGTGTGATTGTAACTGTATAAATTGAGTAAACCTTCATTCCCTTAACCCTAATAGCAAGAGCCAGGCCGCCCTATCTCTCTTCACTCTTCAATCTTCCTATCTCTCTTCACTCTTCCACGCCAACCGCCCCATCTCTCTTTCAATCTTTGACTTTGTCTGGCCGCCCCATCTCTCTTCATTCTTCACTCTGGTCATCCCCGACGCCGACCCCGTTTGAAGCCTCGTCCTTGGCTCATTGCATAGTTCGTCTTCCCGTCTCTCTTCACTCTTCGACGTCTTCAACCGCGCCGGGCTCGTCTGGATCTATCTTCTGGTAAGCTCCATCTTCCTCTTCTTCCATCGATTTATGCCTACAAACCGTAACACACCTACACTTGTGATTTGTAAACTGAATAGCGCCTGCTCCCTCTTCCTGAGTTCCTGTCTTCCTCCATGCCTAGTGAAAAGGGGTATTCTAGATGACTGTAACTAATTTGTAAATTGCCCACAAGTCATAACTCATAACCCACATTTTGAAGAAAAGTTTTCTTCAATTGTAATCTGAATTTGAAAAGCAGTGAGTGTTGTGAGTCACTGAATTTGTAAATTAAGAAAATTTTATTTTGTGCTTTAATCTACTATAGATGATTGTAACTAATTTGTAAATTTTAATGTAATTTGTAACAATGCATGCATTCGGTCTAGGTTTTCAACAATGCAGGTACTAAAAATAACCGGCGGGCAACCCGGCCCGCCCGCCGGGGCAGGTACGACAACCCCCTACAGGCCTACTAGACGGGATCGGCCCGACTCAAGTCCGGCTAAACGGGATTTTTTAGCAAATGCCCGGCCCGAGTCCGGACTTGAACATGTCTAATCAGGGTACGGGCGAGGCCAAACTCAGGGCCGTTCAAGTTACCTAGTGTTTGCACAGATTATAGATAGAGGCTGGCAGTGTTACAACTACAGAGGGTCATGACATGTGAGAGTTGATTGCCTGAGAGCACCAGTGGCACGATTCTCTTGTGTGAGGTCAGGACATCGGGCTATGTTTTTCCGTCAAGGCAAGGTGTCATCCCAACAGGGTTCTTCCCCTGCTGGTGTAGCAGGAGGTGGGCAAAGGCCGCCTCAGTATCAGACTCAGGGACAATATAGAGTCCCAAACCATCTTGCTACTCAAGGATCCGCTCTAGGACCGAGTAGAGGCAGAGGTCATGATGGAGGTATTAGTGATACCTGGGAAGCTAGAGGTAGAGTTTTTGAGTTAAGGAGCGTTGAGGAGCCACCAACGCCAACTGCTACAGGTACCATATTGATTAATGGCTTACCTGTTAGAGTTTTGTTTGATACGGGTGCTACACACTCTTTCATTTCTGATGTATGCGTTGATAGACTAACCTTAGATACGATGGAGGAGAGACCCTTTATTATAGGGTTACCCGATAAGAGTCAGGTGAGAGGTACCCGAGAGGTACATGGTTGACCTCTACATTTAGGAAACTGTAATTTATTAGTAGACTTCTTTGTCATGCCGCTGGTGCATGAGGAAGTCATTCTGGGTATGGATTGGATGGATAGACATCGTGTCGTGTTAGATGTAGGTAGGAGGACCGTGACGGTCTCTACCGTGTCGGGTCTGATCAAGATTTTCCGAGGTCGGGACCTTGGAAAGACAAGCATGGTTATTAGCACAATACGAGGAGCGAGGCTGATAGCACAAGGATGTGATGCCTTTTGGTGTTATGCCATGAAGGAGGGCGAGAGCCCATCGTTAGAGGACATCCCTGTGGTTTGCGAGTTTTCGGATGTGTTTGCTGAGCCGTCTAGTTTACCGCCTCAGAAGAGCGTGGACTTCGGCATAGAGTTGGAGCCTATTACGAGACCGATCTCAGGCCCCATACCGTATGGCGCCTATCGAGTTGTTAGAGCTGAAGAAGCAACTCGAGGAGTTGGCTGAGAAGGATTTCATACGCCCTAGCGTATCCCCGTGGGGTGCACTTTCCCTCTTCGTGCAGAAGAAGGACGGATCGTTCAGATTGTGTATCGACTACAAAGAGCTGAACAAGGTGCCATCAATAACAAGTATCCTTTGCCCCGTATCGATGACTTGTTAGATCAGCTTCAGGGAGCGACTGTGTTCTCCAGGATATGCTTACGCTCGGGATTCCACCAACTGAGGGTGAGAGAGCAGGATGTGCATAAGACGGCATTTTGAACTCAATATGGCCACTACGAGTTTGTAGTGATGCCATTCGGGCTCACGAATGCACCTGCCATCTTTATGGAGTTGATGAATGGCATATTCATCGACTTCTTGGATCAGTTTGTGGTGGTCTTCATAGACGATATCCGGGTGTACTCTTGTAGCAAAGAGGAAAATGCAGGACATTTGAGGGTGGTTTTGCGAGTTTTGCGGGATAGAGAACTGTATGCCAAGTTCTCTAAGTGCGAGTTCTGAATGTCAAAGGTAGCATTTTTGGGTCATGTTGTCTCCGCCAAAGGGATCAAGGTTGATCCGGAAAAGATTGAGTCTAGAGCATCGTGGATGACACCGACGAATGTCAAGGAAGTACACAGCTTCCTTGGCTTAGCCGGTTATTACCGTCAGTTTGTGGAGGGATTCTCTGTGATTGCCCGTCCGCTTACCAGCCTGTTTAGGAAGACTACCCGGTTTGTATGGTCCGAGTCGTGTACTCAGAGTTTTGAGGAGCTGAAGAGATGTCTGACTTCCGCTCTCATCTTAGCACAGCCGGAGGGCACAGAGGACTTTGTAGTCTACAGTGACGCATCCAAGCTCGGCTTGGGGTGTGTGTTAATGCAGCGAGGTGGAGTGATTGCCTATGCGTCTAGACAACTGAAGACATATGAGGAGAAATACCCGACTCATGATCTGGAGTTGGCAATAGTAGTTCATGCATTGAAGATCTAGAGACATTACTTGTACGGCGCTACATGCCTGATCTTCACAAACCATAAGAGTTTGAAGAATATTTTCACGTAGCGGGAATTGAATAACCACCAGCGTAGATGGCTTGAGTTGATCAAGAATTTTGATCTTGAGATTTCGTACCATCTAGGGAAGGTGAACATTGTCGCCAATGCCCTTAGTATGAAGACGCCTCGAGAGAAGGCGATTGCGAGACTGACGGTTCAACCTCAGTTACAGAGAGATCTAGTGTGGCTAGAGATAGACATCTAGTTTTCTGATGCCCAGTTGTGCACTTTAGAGGTTCTACCTGATCTGTTGGGTAAAATCCAACAAAGACAGGAGACCTGTCCGATGCTGATGAGGATATGAGATAGGATGTCTCGTGGTGAGGCCCCACAGCTCTCCATAGGAGCATAAGGAGTGATGAGACGCCGCAATCGCGTTTGTGTACCCGCAGATGCGGATTTGAGATAGAGGATTTTACAAGAGGCTCACTACATACATTACTCAGTGCACCGAGGTGTGAGTAAGATGTATCAGGATGTGAGACATTCATATTGGTAGGAGAGCTGAAGCCCGATGTGGTCAGATTTATGGCACAGTGCGCGACCTACCGACAGGTCAAGATAGAGCATTGTAAACCGGGAGGAGAGCTCCACCCACTACCAGTACCGCAGTGGAAGTAGAGGACATCTCCATGGACTTTGTGATGAGATTGAGGCCGAGCATGAGCTTTGATGCTATCTGGGTTGTGGTTGACAGATTAACAAAGACTACACGTTTCATCCCTATCAAGAAAACGTGGCCAGTGAGTAGGTTGGCTGTGGAGTTCACTAGGCAGATAGTGAGACTCCATGGGGTGCCATGGAAGATCGTCTCAGATCAAGATGGACGATTTACCTCGAGGTTTTGTCAGCTGATTTAGACTCATATGGGGACGAGTTTGCACTTCACGAATGCGTTTCATTCTTAGATAGATGGTCAGTCAGAGAGGACCATTCAAACGCTAGAGGATATGTTGTGAGCTTGTGTGTTAGACTAGGGGCAGGTGTTGTCAGATCACCTCCCATTAGTTGAGTTTTCGTACAATAACAGCTGGCATGCATCGATTGGATGGTCCCATATGAGGAATTGTATGGACGTAGATGTGGTACGCCGTTATGTTGGAATGAGGCTAGCAGTGTTAGTGGTATAACTCCTGAGCATATTCAGGATGATATTGCACGAGTAGCGTTGATTAGAGAGAGGATGTTGGTTGCATAGAGTCATCAAAAGTCGTATGCAGACAAGAGGCGTTGGCCTCTAGAGTTCATTATAGGAGCTCATGTCTAGCTGAGAGTGTCTCCGATGCGTGGGGTCAGACGTTTTAGCATAAAGGGGAAGTTGAGCCCCCGATTTGTCGGTCCTTTTGAGATCTTGGACAGAGTTGGAAGAGCAGCGTACATATTGGCTTTACCACAGAGGTTAGAGGGTGTTCACCTTGTGTTTCATGTGTCTTAGCTGAGGGAGTACATACCAAATCCGAGACATATCGTCAACTATGATGACTTAGTGGTTGAGCCAGACTACAGTTTTGTTAAGCATCCGATTGCAGTCCTAGAACGATGTGTGAGACGCCTACGTTTGAAGGACATTCCTATGTTGAGGATACAGTGGTCAAGACAAGGACTTGATGAGGCCGCATGACAGACATAGGATAGTATCCAAAGGAACTATCTAGAGTTCTATGCCGAGATAGATGCACCTATAGGATCGACGAGTAGATCTTAGTGCTATCTTGGTGAGTGTTATGTTATGTCTTTATGTGATATGATGTGTTTCGTGCTAGCTGTGATGTGTGTATACGATCTTATTAGATCTTGTTTGCTAGCGTGAGTTGTGCTATAGCTGGAGATAGCTCTTCCTCCACGCTATTATGTTATGATTATGATTTAGCTGGAGATGGTTATTCCTCCATGCTATTGTTTTTTGACATAGTTGAGTGGAGATGGTTTTCCTCCACGCCCCCGCATTATGTGTACGGTTTGGCTGGAGAATGTTTTCCTCTATGCCATTGTGATGTGGTCATAGGTTGACTAGAGATGGTTTTCCTATATACCTTGGTTAACATTTGTGATCTTGTTGTTGGAGTAGATGATTCCTCCATTTCTTCCAACTTTCACAACTTTACATAATCGGGTGTTGGTGCCTTGCCAAAGTCAAATAAACCGATAGTCCTAACGAGCTTTGGTATGTGTGCCCGGTGTGGATGCACCTCGAAAAATAGAAAAAGCCCGAGGATGACTAATCACCAAGATTTCGGCTTTTGTACACCAATTCCATTGTCTCAAAAATAAGTGAAGGAAAAAGAAAAGTAAAGAAAGAAGAAATGGAGAAAATATACACTTGTGGGAAGTTGACCAAGGACAAGATTGTGGAGTTAGTTCCGTTCCCGGATTAGCATCACATAGCCTAGAAAAATCCCAACCTAATCTCAACGTTTCTTGGCCTTTTATTTCACAAGACCTTATAATATCTTGATAGCATCCATGAACGGAATATTAATATGTTATTTAGACATAAGTTCAAGAAATTTACCAAAGTGCTTGTCCAAGCGAGCTCTTGCTCGTGATTGTGGGAACGGTAGTGGTGGCTTGTATTGAGGCGGTGCCACATAGGTTGGCTCAACATCCTTGCTCTTGCCTCCTTCTTCTTACAACATCTCTTCTTCTACCACTACTTGCTTCTCCTTAGCATTTTCCTTGGGCAAAGGGTCCTTCATACTCAACCCACTCCTCGTTGTAAGGGCCAACACTTGGCCTCTTGGGTTGTCTTCGGTCCTTCCGGGAAGGTTTCCCGGATCTCTATGGGCTTCACCCGCCTTTTGGAACACTTGTGCTTCCAACACCTTTTGAGCTTTGGAAATGGAAGTCACCGTGCTCTCAAGACCACTCAACCTTCCAAGCAATTGCTCAAACATCATCTCGGTTCTATCCTTTGGAGGTTGAGTAAATCCGGATGGAGGTTCTTGTGAAGCTTTTGGTGGTGGAGTTGCGCTTGTGGAAGCGGGAGGGTTCAAGGCTCCATCCGGGTTAGAATAGGAAAACCCGGGATGGTTGTGGTTGGGCCGGTAGTTGTTGAATTGCCGGTTGTTGTTAAAGTTTCTTGGGCCTTGGTAGTTGTTGTAATTGCCCCTTCCCATGTAATTCACATCTTCCTCCTTGGAAGACAAATTTGCTTGCACTTGCACTTGAGGAGTTGCTTGATTCTTCAAAGTTGTAGCACACAACTCCCTCAAGGACTTTAGCTCGTTGTTGATGGCGTCAAGCTTGAAATTGCTCATGGTGACTTCACTCACCTCATATGCTCCCGCCTTTCTCCCTTCACTCTTCCTATGAGAGTATTTCTCAATCACTAGAGCTTGTTTCTCTACAAACTCCCAAGCTTCATCTACATGCTTTTCCATTAAAGTCCCACCGGAAAGAGATTGGAGCTTGAATTGGCTATCTTTATCAAGTCCTTTGAAGTAGATCTCCAATAGCTCAATTTTTGGTATGCCATGGTGTGGACAATCTAGGAGAAGATCTTTGAACCTCTCCCAAGACTTGAACAAACTCTCTCTATCCTTCATTACGAAGGCATTGATCTTCCCTCTTAACTCGGTAGTCTTGGAAGGTGGGAAGAACTTAGTCAAAAACTCGGTTGTCATCTCCTCCCAAGTACCAACTCGCCCTTGTGGAATAGATTGATACCAAGTCAAGGCTTTATCCTTAAGAGAGAAGGAGAAAGCCCTAAGCTTATGGTTGTTGCTCTCCAATCTAGGCGGTCTAAGAGTCTCCATCAAGATCTCATAGTTCATCAAGTGTTGATGGGGAGACTCACCTTCCATCCCTCCAAATTGATTATGCCGGATCATTTGTAGAACTTGAGGGCGGAGCTCGTAATCATGGGTTGCGGGATCTCCTAAGTTCACACCCGGATGGTGTGCTCTTTGTGCCGGATCCATACGTTGCCCTAACGTTTGTGGCTCTTCCATATCAATGGGCACAACCCTGATATTCACCGCCGCCGGCTGCGGTTGTGGTGGAGGTGGAGGAGGTTGTTGACGGTTGTGCTCTCTTTGCACAAGAGCTTGCATAATCTCCTCAATCTCCCTCCTAGTTGCCTCTTGCCTCTCATTGGCAAGTCTCCTTTCATTCTCCAAAGCTTCATCCCTTATCCTAATTTGCTCTAAAGCCTCATCCAATTCAGCTTGGAGATCTCTTCCGGCCATCTCTTTTCCCTTTTTAATGCTCTTGGATCTAGATCTAAGGGTTTTCTCCGGTTCGGGATCGAATGGAGCTAAATCCTTTCCACGAGATCTTCGCATACACCTAAAGAGTGAGAGATGTCCTGAAATGAAAAGACACACACCAAAGAGAGATCAAAAGCAACAAGAAAGACCTACACTATAAACAATCACAAGAAGACTCAATCTAGACCTAGTCCCCGGCAACGGCGCCAAAAACTTGTTACGCTAAGAACGTGTGTACGCAATAAGCTTTAAATTTATACTCGTTATATTTCTCCTAACTCCTAGCGAACCCGCAGTGTACGGGACGTTTGTAGTAGGGATAGTATTCCGAGGTCGAACACAAAGACTAAGGTGAGATTGATTCGATTGGCGATTTAGTTTAGTGAAGATCTAGTGTAAGAAAAGGGAAAGAAATAAAGAAATGAAAATCTTAATGTTTTTGGTGGGTTTTTAGGTGATCAATCAAAGATCACAAATCATGCAAAGTAAACAATCAACTAAGCTAACGAATCAACACAAACAACCAAGCTAAACACGAGATATAAATCAAAATAGAGAAAAACGGATTCTAGGGGTTTGAAGTTCCGGTTATGGCATAGGACTCAAGCTATCTAATCATCCCTTGGATTAACTATGATATGTTGGGAGTGAGTGTTTCTAGATTGGGATCAATTACCGGGTAGGTCTCATGGTCCACTAGTCCGTCCCTAAGGTCTCCTCACCGGGTAAGTCTCTAAGAACCTAAGGAATGGAATTCTACACAAACCGGATTGTCACCTAGGGAATCTAACCATTCCTCACCGGGTAAGTCTCGAAAGGGTTAGTCCTAAACAACTATCCTAGCACACTTAGTCCAATGGCGGCTTATGAGGCTCACCACTACCTAGGGTTTGTCATCTTTGAAATCTAAGAGTAAGAATCACCGGGTAAGTCTCTTCTAACACTTAGTTGCTAACACTAGGTCACCCTAGGGTAGATTTAACTCAACAAAAACTAGGATTTCAACATTCTAACAATCTAAAGCTAGATCCATCGAACCAGGGAGAATCACGGGGTGTTCTACCAAGTCCACGGCCGTGGACTGGCAAGAACAAACCGTGGACCCTAACAGAGGTTTCGTTCAAGTCAGTGACTCATCCAAGGGCAAATCTAAGTCCATCCTATCATAGTCCTAGCCACAACCATCCTTTCCTTACGCTAGAATCGCATCTATTTAGCCTACAACATTCATCGTAACAATCGAAATCATCAAACATAAAATCATGGCTTCCATTTGCAAGATAATGAAGAGAAAGAGATGCAAAAGTGAAGCAAACAAAACCAAGCTGAAAATGAGATTAGAATGACTCACAACCCTTCTAAAAGAAGGTTTAAATGGTTAATACAACTCTAGAAATCGATTCCGAAATTCTTCACTACAAAAGCTATCAAAGTCTAGCAATGGTGTGTTCTTCTTCTCTTCTCCAATGGAGCTCTTCAATGGTAGCTCTTCTCCTTGAGAGAATCTTCTTGTTGAGAGAGTATTTTTGATTGGATGATAGAGGATAATGGATGGCTGCTCCAAGATGCCCTCTCTCAACAATGCAGGACCACTTTTATACTACCACCATGCTAGAGAAGGCCAAGAGATCGTGGCACAGCTGTCACAACCGTCTGGCATAAACCACGGTTGGTTCCACGGCCGTGGACCCTTCAGTGACCGTGGTTTGGTGCTTCAGCGTTGCCTTGGTTCATTTAGCTTCGATTTGGTGCATGGCTTGTGTTGACATGGTTCCATGAGTCCTCCTTAGCCTCTAGCTTGCATCCTAATGAGTCCGAGGGTGTGTCATCTTGATGAACGATCCTCAAACGTATCGATTAAGATCCTAAATCTCCCAAAATACCTACAAAGCAATGCAAAAGTCCGTGTAGACGTCTATCTCGACAAAATACGTGAATTGAGTGAAAACGTTGTGGACTAGTGCTAAACCATGCATGAATGAGTGAGAAATCTATCTAAATGACTACCTAAACCTAAGTCATAAATCGTGTTATCAGAGAAGGTGCTCTGAAACCGGAACTCCAGGGGGAGGTAGCTCCCCATGCAAAACCTGTGTGAAAGGGGACAGAGACGAGGTTCTATGGTTCCTCATGCCACAAAAAAGTTGAATTAGTAATGGAATAACGTAATTGAAGAAAATAAACGGCTATGTGTGTGGCATTGCATCTTTTGATGTGTTGATGTGTTTGTATGTGTTATTGCTTCATTCTTATTCATGCTCTGTAAGCTAACAGTTTATGCCGTGTTGTCGATATTCTGCAGGATAGGAAGAGTGCAGAGTGAGCCAGATGGGTGATCAACCGAGGGATTCCGTACAGTAGGTTGTGTGAGGGTTTTGGGATGTTTTTTTATATGTATGGATATGTGTTTGCAGTTTTGTACTCGGTTGTGATGTTGTAAACCTATTGATGTATATTTATACCGTTTTTATGTATTTGGTTTATATCTATATGTGTCTTGTTGTAAGATCCAGTGAACTTGTTGTCAGCCTAGGGTCAGGATCCATTGTGAGATCCTAGCCCAGTAGCGCCCCGAGTCCCGTGAATTTGGGGTGTTACAACCTTGTTCTCTTCTCCAACTCCAGATTTTGCTGGTATTTGATAAGCTCATATCTACATGGATTGGACCTTATATTGTGAAACATAATTTAATCATGATACAGTTGAAGTATGGGGTGAGATTGGCGGAAGCTTTAAGGTGAATGGGCATAGGTTAAAGAAGTATACACCGGAAGCTCCGGTTGAGAGGATTGCTCCCCTTGACCTTCTATGATCAACAATGGATTTAGATCTAACTAGCAACATCAAATCAAGCGCTTCTTGGGAGGTGATGAGGCTAAAAACCTATGGTCGTTGTCTTTAAGCTTAAGTCAAATTTATTTACCTAACATTACACTAACCGGTTTGTATAATGTAAGTAAGGGTCGATCCTAGGAGAGTCTTGTCAAGTATTGATTAGATTCAATTATTGATTTGTAACAAAAGGGGGGTTTTGGATTGTAACGAAGCAAGACAAAAACATATAAGAATAAGCAAAGATGGTGATAATAGGATGAAAAACTACACTAGGTTCTATCTTAGCATGCACACTACTTGGTTGGTTCTTTTTACAAGTTATTCATCAACTTTCTCGTCTTGATTTTAGATATGTGTTGAGCCAACCGGAATCAACACAACTTAACAAGATTAGTGATCCGTAAACCTACAAGATCAAAGCCCAAGTCAGCTTTCCAACAAAGACAAAGAGATATAAAGAAATGAATAAACATCGTTAAACTTTTCTTTATAGTTATATTCCTTTTCCTTTAAGTAATTACAACTAGCTTTTACCTAAAGGGTTACTACTAGATTAAGGACCCGAACCCAGAATCAATTAATCCTAGTACTTTGTATGCAATTAGACACTTAAGGTGATCAATCTAAGTGGTAAGAAACATGCAAACATGAGTTAAAGCACAAGGAATATAACACATATTTGACTGAATAAACTTATATTAATAAAGACTTACAACCAAGCAATAATGTAGCTTCAAAATAACCCAATGTAGTAAGGAAACTTAGAAACTCATTACAACTTAAATTTAAGGAAAATAGAGCTTTTGTGGGAAAATGATGGATGATTCTAACAATCAGCCAAGACCCTATTTATACTACAAAAGACAGTAAATGGGAGTAAAATGACCGTCCTAAACAACCACCTTTAATGCCATAAAGGTGGTGCAAACAGCTGGAGTAAAGTCTTCTGGCGCTCAACCGCGGGGACGGGCTTTAGGGCCGTAGGGGCGGTTTAGGCCAAAACGCTCGATCTGCTTTTGGCCGCTGAGGCGGCCTGGCAATCCCGTAGGGCGGGTCTTTAATGCTCCTTGAATGTCTGACTCTTCAACTTCGTGTCGTTTCTGATGATGAGACGCATGGGCGGCCCAATGTTACATAGGGGCAGTGACACTGGCTCTTCGACTTCACAGGTCCGTAGGCTGGTCTGCAGGCAGAGGCGCAGGGGCGCTGGCTTCGCTTCTTCAGGGTGAGTCACCGCAGGGGCGGGCGGAGGCGGCCGCAGGGGTGGTGACAGGCTTGTTCCGGGCGCTGTCGAAGGCGCAAACTGCATTCCGGAGTGCAACACCACCGTAGGGGCGGTGACACTACTCCGCGGGGGCGGTGTGGCACCAGAAACATGTCTTCGTGAATGATCTTCAATTCCCAAGTGTTGCTAATATCTTCTTTTGCTTCATTTGGACTTCTTCATCTGGATCAAGATATTAGTAACACAAACCGGCTCTAAGACACTAAAGAGATGCTCAAAACTAGCCTAATTGATAGTGATTCCATCACCTATCAAACTCCCCCATACTTAAACTCTTTACTCGTCCCAAATAAACCACATATCAACAGTTCAGCAAACAAAAAGTCTCAAGAAGCATGGTGCAGAAGATAAGATGAGGAAATCAAGAGAAAAGCCAAGAAAAGAAAGTGAGAAAAGAGGAAAAATGAGAAAAGGTGAGAAACTACCATCCTTATCGCTCCAAGATTGACCTACATGGACAACCTCCTTATGACTCCCCTTCTTATACCGCCAACGTCGGAAGGATAACCTACACTCGGTGCCGCTCATTTTGTCAAGGCGCCCTTTCGGGTTTTCACATTTCCACTCTTCTTTTTTTCATAATGATCTCACCAAATCCTCACATCCCTCAAGTCCATTTTTGCACCAACCTAGAGTTGGTCGGACTACCATCTTTTTGCTTAAACAGCCCTTTCGGGTTTTCGGTTTATCTAAGGATTTTCTTGCCTTTTTCTCAATTTCTTTGGCCTTTTCTTCTTGTTTTTTTAGTTTGACTGAATTTCAACAACAATTACATACTAGAATTCATAAAACAAATAACACAAATAAACTACACAAGCAAGATAGTGTTCCCTCCCCCATACTTGAAGATCACTTTGCCCTCAAAGTGAAAATGAAAGCAAAGAATATAATGTGGAGATGGGAAAGAGAGGATACCCACTAATGGGATGCTCTGGGTGGACCATCCGGACCGTGCTCCGGAGGAAACGGGAAATGGACGAAGAAATGCTCCTGCCACCGGTAGATATCATCAAGGCGGGTCTGCTGAGCATCCAACCGGACTCCAAAGGAAGTCTCAAAGTTGGCTTGCCAAGCCAACTGCTGAGACTCCAACTTCTGCTTCTGAGCCGTCTGCAAAGCGTCCTGACGCTGGTCAAAGTGGGCAGTCATACTCTCCTGAAAGCTCGTCTGCCAAGTCTGCTGCTGCTCTAGCATGACCCGCTGGTAATCCGTCTGCCAAGCCTGGTGCTGAGTGGTAAGAGCATCCATCTGGGCATGGAGACTCTCAAGAACGGGGCCATCCTCTCCCGCTACTGTAGGCATCTCCTCATCCTTAGGAATAGGCATGTGGTCCTCAAATGGGGCCCGACTGGGGTTGGCCGCATACCTCTCAACAATGGCCACCTAAGGCCGTCTCGGAACCCATGGATCAGCAACAATGTAGATCTCCTAGAGCTCATCTCCGAATGGTAGCGGTCGGGGCAAGTAATTAATGTGGCTCCCTGATAGCATGAATTATAGTCTATATTTTGGGGTTTGTTTGGACGTTTTATCTTTCATAATCTGCATGATTGCATGTATATTATGTGATTATATTACCATTTCATCTACCTTTGCGGGAATCGAGGTCTACACCTAGTTTTGTTGTAATTGTAGGTAAAATGGCACGTTTTGCATCTAAAAGGAGCTATGGAGTCATTGGAGCTACGTTGAGGAACATAAGGAACCATCCAGGAAGCATAGCCATGGATTAAAAATTCACTTTGGACCAGTTTTGAGAGATTTCACATTCAGTTATGACTCATCTCGGTTGACCAGAGATTCATCTCGACCGAGGTGATCCAAAGACGCCGACTCGACCGAGGCGAACACCTAGGACGCGGCGAGAATATTTTATTCTTGGCTGAGATCTTTTATCTTTGGAAGGTGATCTTATATTTTTGGGCTTGGCTCCTGGAAGGAAGAAGATCTTTCTAAGATATTTTATCTTTGGAGGGTTATTTTCCTATAAAAAGGGTTGGATTTCCACAAATCCAAGAGGGCGCTTAGCACGTTATACACCATTGAAGGCTGCAAGATCCAGCATATATCGCAGCAGCCATACTCCAGTTGGGGAGTTTTGAAGAACCTTTTTGAAGGTTGAAGGAAGATTGAAGATCATAGCTTTTATAGCTTTTTGGAGGGTTTTGTAAGATTGTCTTTAATTCCCTTCCTTGTTGTCTTGTCTTGTTGGATTGCTATCCAAGGAACGCTTTTGTTGTGATATTTGATTCAGTTATTGAAGTCTTTTTCATTAAATTCTTCTTGTTCAAATATTCACCTTCTTCCCATATATTTAATACTTTCATAATGATGATGAGTGGCTAATTTCCTTGTGTGATTCTAGGGTGATTGGCTGAAGGTTGTGGGAAAAACAATGATAGAATAGTCTTAGATTCCAGTAGGACCCTGAAAGTTCGAGTCTTTAAACTTAACCCTAAGCATCTCGCTCAGTCGATGAACATCTCGGCCGGGGTGGGATTTGGCTGACCGAGGTGGCTTATTTGATCCTAAACTGAGAGTTAAGTGTTAGAGTTTGCCAAATCCTATTCTTATTACACCTTTCCTGGTTCAAAGCAAGCTTAGGATGAGACTTACCCGGTAATTCCTTAGTTTGTGTACCAACGATCATAAGTGTAGGTAATAAAGGTTTATCCTTTATTGGGGTTTGAGTGTGCTTTCATCCCATCTTTGTGAGTTAGCCTGAGACTTACCCAGTAAAGGTTGATTCTATTCCCTTAGATGGTGTGTTAGTTTGAGGTTACAGTTCTTTATCTTGATTCCTTGAGACTTACCCGGTAATAGGAGTTAAGGTTTAGGATTAGTGAGTAGTGAGACTTACCCGGTGATCTAGTCCACTTTAGTAACACTTCCCCTTGCAAAAATCTCAGCTTTGTCCGCTTATCTTTAGATCTTGAGTTGGAACCACAACTAGAAGCTTTAATCCCTAGAATTGTATGTTTGCTTTATTGACTTCTTATTCATCTTTGATTGTGTAATTGCTCTTTGTGGTTAGTATTTACGAAGCTTACCGTTATCGACTTTGTTTCACTGAGTCCCTGTGATCGACCCCTGGAATTCCTTGCTTTTACTACGATTGACCCGTACACTGCGGGTTCACATCCTTGTTTTAAGCTTAAGTCTAGGGTTATAAATTTAAAGCTTGCACACACCGTTTGGAGCGAACAAGTTTTTGGCGCCGTTGCCGGGGACTTGGTCTAGACCAAGCCGGTACGGTTTGCTCTTGGGGCCCTTGCCCCCGTGTCATCTAACCACTCTACTTGAGTGACTTTTGCCGGTTCTTTCTTAGGTATATGCGAAGAACCCGCACTGGGAAGGAAATCGTTCCTTACGATCCCGAACCAGAAAAGACATACAAGCGACGCTTAAGAGAAGCGAAGATGGCCCAACAAGACAACCGCGATCTTGAGGCCGAATTGAAAGAGGCGTTAGAGCTGCTACGCCTCAGCAAGGAAGAACTAAGGCGAGAGAAAGAAGAAACGCGCACCAAAACTGAAGCAATCGAAGCAGAAATGGCCGTCATACGAGACCAGATTCTACTTCGACCGAGGGACAATCCAGTTCCCGATGCTGGACCGAGGCAGGTTCCAGTTGTTGACCCTCGACCGAGGCAGATCCCAGTACCAGACGCCCCGGCCGAGATACATCCACCTCGGATGCCAGTTCGAGATGTTCTTCTTGCAGGAATCCCACAAACCCTAGGTCAAAGGATGGACCCTAACCAACAACTGAGGCGTCCAGGAGTCAACCTAGGAGATCCAGCGGACCATGACTACGAACTTCGACCGCAAGTTCTATCCATGATTTGCCAATGCCAATTCGGAGGGATGGAGAAGGAATCACCACATCAACATCTTCAAAACTACGAGATCTTGATGGAAACCTTGCGACCTTCTAGAATTGAAAATAACAACTACAAGCTAAGACCTTTTTACTTTTCTTTAAAAGATAGAGCTCTTACTTGGTATCAATCTCTTCCTCCAGGAAAAATCAGCACATGGGAGGAGATGACGACGGAATTCTTGACCAAATTCTTTCCCCCCTCAAAGACAGCTGAAATGAGAGGGAAGATCAATGCTTTCATTATGAAGGACAAGGAGAGCTTGTCCAAGTCATGGGAGCGGTTCAAGGACATCCTTTTGGATTGCTCACATCATGGGATTTCAAAAATCGAGTTGTTGGAGATCTACTTCAAAGGACTGGACGGAAGCACCCAGTTCAATCTCCAACTACTCTCCGCCGGTACCTTCATGGACATGGCGATTGACGAGGCTTGGGACTTCATTGAGAAGCAAGCCTTGCACATGGAGAAATATACCCACCAAGGAGCTGAAGGTGGAGTTAAAAGAGTCAACTTTCAAGAGACTCAATCCAACAACAATCAACACACGTCTTTGAAGAATGACGTGAAGCAATTGAAGGAACTCTTGGTTGCTCAAACCAAGAAGGAAGAGCAAGGACAAAGGAACAACAACAATGGATACCGTAACAACAACAACGGTTCCCGGAACAACAACTACAACAACAACAATAGAGGGTCCAATAGCAACAATTGGAGGACGAACAATCAAAACAACCAGAATCCTGGTAACAATTATTCTAACTCCAACTCTAATAATTCCTCTAACCCTTTCCTCTCTTCCCTTTCTTCTTCTTCTACTCTATTAAAGAGCCAAGGGCAAGGATCAAGTTCGTCTCAGCCGGAAAAGAAAGACGCAGTTCTGGAGGCTATCTTGATCAAGCTTAGTGCTATGGAGACTTCTATGACTTCGTTTTCGAGGGCCCAAAAGTCCTTTGAACAACAACTTGCAAGTAGGGCGAATGAAGCGCCAAGAGATCCAGGGAAGCTTCCAGAAAAGACGGAAAGCAACCCTAAGGGCCAGTGCATGGCCATAACGACGAGGAGTGGACTCAAAACTGCAGATCCAGTACCTCGTTCGACGCAGACCACCTCGGTCCAGATCCAGTCGAAGAACACCTCGACCGAGATACCACCCGAGGCGGAGCAACAGAAAGCAGGGGGGACAACTGAAACTTATATCCCACCTCCAGCATACAAACCACCACTTCCATTCCCCCAGTCAAGGGCCAGAGCACATCTAGACAAGCACTTTGGTAAGTTCCTTGACTTGATGAATAAGCTGCATATTAACATTCCTTTCCTTGATGCTATTCTAGGAATGCCCGCCTATGGGAAGTTCTTAAAGGAGATCCTATCAAGGAAAAGGAAATTGGAAGACTTTGGTGAAGTTAGGATGACATCTAAATCCTCGGAGTTAAGATCATGAAGGAGAAGATGCCACCTAAATTAAGAGATCCCGGCTCATTTAGCATTCCCAATCAAGTTGGGGATGTCACTTGTGAAGCCCTTTGTGATCTAGGAGCCAGCGTGAACATCATCCCGCTGGAGCTATGCATGAAGATCAGACTTGGAGAGCCCAAGCCGGTCAAGATTCGACTTTATATGGCGGATCGCTCCATCACCCATCTCGTGGGCATCTTGGAGGACGTTCCGGTCAAGTTAGGTAACTTCTATCTACCCATAGATTTTGTTGTACTTGACATTCCCGCAGATTATCCTGTTCCTATTATTCTCGGGAGGCCATTTCTAGCAACTTCGGGTTGCAATGTGGATTGCAAGAACGCCAAGTTGAAATTCAACATTGGTGGCGATGAGGTGGAGTTCGCACTACTTGCAGCCATGAAAGGGGAGCAGCTAACCGATGATATCTTCAACATCTACGATGAAGAAGAATCAAGAGAATTGGTGAGCTCTATCCTTATTAATGATCCACTCGAAAGAGTTATTAGCTTCAGTTTAATGGAGGAAGGTATAGATGCTTCTTGTGATGCAGATATACGAAGCTTAAAGGCACTGGAAGAGGATCCAGGAGCAAAAACTGAGAGGCTAATCCAGGAGACGAAGATCTCCAGTTTCGGTTCCAGTTGCAGTACCTCGACTGAGGCACTTCCTGGACTGAGCGAGGAGACTGAAGAACATCTCGGTCAACGCCTTTGCGCCTCGACCGAGGTCGATGGCGAGATGATGTCAACTGAGACTACTGAGAATAATAATCTTCTTACTCACTTCTCTGACATTCATCCTCAGTTGGTGGAACATTCCATCCACCAACTTTCTGATAAAAACGGACCTTGGTATGCTGATATTGTGAATTATCTTGTCTGCCAGGAAACACTGCCCGGATTGACGTACTCTCAAAAGAAGAAATTCTTCAAGGAAGTACGACATTATTACTGGGACGAGCCGCTGCTATTCAAGCGCGGACCAGATGGGATGCTTCGAAGATGCATTCCGGAAGATGAAGTTAATAACGTCATAAGCCATTGCCATTCACTTCCTTGTGGAGGACATGCTAGCACCGATAAAACATGCGCTAAGGTATTGTGTTCCGGTTTCTTTTGGCCTACATTATTTAAGGATGTACAAGCTTTTGTTGTCTCTTGTGATGCATGCCAAAGAACAGGAAATTTATCAAGGAGGAACGAAATGCCACTTAATAACATCCAAGAGGTGAAAATCTTTGATGTATGGGGGATTGACTTCATGGGACCCTTCCCATCCTCCGGAGGAAACCTCTATATCCTTCTTGCGGTTGATTACGTCTCTAGATAGGTTGAAGTCATTGCTTCTCCCACTAACGACGCCAAGGTGGTTGTGAAATTCTTGAACAGAACCATCTTTCCACGGTTTGGAACTCCGCGCATCATCATCAGCGATGGAGGAACGCATTTCATCAACTGGAAGTTCAAGGCACTTTTATCGAAGTATGGGGTAACCCACAAGGTATCAACTGCTTATCACCCTCAAACTAGTGGACAGGTCGAGATCTCGAATAGAGAAATCAAAGCAATTTTGGAGAAGACCGTCTCTAGAACGAGGAAGGATTGGTCCATGAAATTGGACGATGCTCTTTGGGCGTACAGGACCGCATTTAAGACTCCCATAGGTACCACCCCTTATAATTTGGTATATGGGAAGTCTTGCCATTTGCCCATTGAATTGGAACACAAGGCGTATTGGACGATCAAATGGTTGAACTTCGACATTAAGGAGGCCGGCGAAAAACGACTATTGGAACTCAACGAGCTAGAAGAGCTGCGTTTGAACGCCTATGAGAATGCCAAAATCTATAAGGAAAGGACGAAGAGATGGCATGACAAGCGTATCATTCCAAAGGATCTTAACGAAGGAGACTTAGTTCTACTCTTCAACTCCCGCCTCCGCCTTTTTCCAGGTAAGTTAAAATCAAGATGGACCGGACCTTATGTTGTGAAACATGTTTTTCCTCATGGTGCAGTTGAGATATGGGGCGAAACTAGCGGAAGCTTCAAGGTCAACGGTCATAGACTTAAGAAGTACCAACCGGAGACTCCGGTTGAGGAGGTTGCACCAATATACCTCATTTGAGATGCATCAAGGTCCAGCTAGCGACCTTAAACCAAGCGCTTCTTGGGAGGCAACCCAAGGTATTGCTTTCTTTTCCCGTTTTCTAGTCTAGCTTAGATAGTTTGCTTTTGCTTTGTTTTGTTTGTTTTTGGCGTCCTAGATAGATTACAGGAAACATCTAAGGAAGGAGCATAACTGGAAGTACAGAATGATCGAGAATTCGAGAAGATGAAGTTTGACTGAGACACCTCGGTCCAGTCGAGGCCACCTCGACCGAGTTGATTCTTGAGCAACCGAGGCGACTAGGGTTTCTGCAGAACCATCTCGGTCCGTACCACCTCGGTCCAGTCGAGACCATCTCGACCGAGGTGACAGCAGTTCCAGGAACAGTATAAAAGGTGGAAAAAATTTCTTTTTCACTTTTTTTTACCCTCTTCGACTCGACCGCGGCACCTTCTCACCTCACTTCCTCAAATCTTGCTCGTTTTCGAAGATTTCCGCTTCCAAACTGCGATTGAAGGATAGGGGATCCCATTGCAAGTACAGATTTGCAAAGAAATCGAACGAATCGACCGAAACGAGGTAAAAACAGTCGAAACCCTAACTCGTTCATTCGTTTCGATTTGGGCTTTGGTTGCCCTTGAATCTGCTGAGAAAAGGCTTAAGTACCCCATAGGAAGCAATTGTAGTGATTTTTGGGGGAAAAGAACTGGATTTCTGAGAGTTGAATAGCAAACTGTTTACGCCTCGGTCCAGTCGAATTGCGCCTCGGCCGAGGTGATTCCTGAGTGTTGTCAGTGACCGAGGTGATCTGACAGTAGCTGAGAGAAAATGAGTTCCGAACGCCGCCTTGCCCTCAGAGATAGATCCTCACCCTCCCCTCCTTCCTCTTCTTCCCGACCTTACCGCCCGGTGATCCACGAGAGATGCCGGGTAGATTATGAGCGTATAGCTAGCCGTCCAGTGATTGCACCAAGTTTCCTGGATGTGTCCGCTTTTGATTGCCTAGGGGTAGATGGAGACCTTAGGAGGATGATTACTACAGTTGGGCTGGATCAGTTTACTGAGATCCGAGCCCCAGCCTACTTGGAGCCGACCCTAGAGTTCGTTAGCTCCTTCACCTACCATCCCACAAAGCAGTATGTGAAGTACCGGTTGATGAACCGGAACTTCTTAGTGCCGCTCGAGATTTGGAGAGAGATTTTTGGCTTTTCTGAGCCCACCGCCACTGACTTCCCTTCCCGATCTGTAGCTAGGGAGTTTTGGGGGCAGATTGCCCATATTACTGAGCACGCAGATAGATGGCGCCCTGGAGATTCCAGGGAGAAGGTCATCTTCCACCAAGCCTTTAGGTTAGCCAATAGGATATTCAGCGAGACACTTCTGGCCCGTACTGAGACGCCCCAGAAGATCCGACAGGGCGAGCTTTTCAGTCTGTACTGTATGGTTACGGGGGGTTTCCCGGACTTTGGCTTGATCTTGGCAGAGGACCTGCACAAGATCAAGGCCAAAGCGAAGGGAGACATCTGCTGCGGAGGGCTTGTCACCCACATAGCTGCTTTTCATGACATGGACCTCAGTGCTTGTACGATGGTGGCGGCTCCGAAGCCGCTTGGATTGCAGGAGATGATCACTCGGAGAATTCTAGTTCCCCGAGGTCTGACCACTCCGTATGTGGCTATGCCGTGGGAGCTGACTGCGCCACAGGGGATCCGATGGTCTGCCCAGTTCACCGTTTACGATCCACACTATTGGCAGACCGCCTGGGCTCCACTGATGGAGGATCACAGGGAGACAGCAGCTGCCCCAGCTGAGGATGAGGAGGAGGAGGCTGATGACGAGGATACAGTGGATGAGAGAGATGGTGGAGTCCCGATGGATACAGGGACAGATACTGCAGGGACGAGCGCGCCGCCGATCATAGATCTGGATGATGATGATGAGACTGAGCCTGCACCAGCTGAGACTTCTCCAGTTAGGCCTGCTAGACGCAGGAGGCGCAGAGTGAGGGATCCAGATGCCCACAGACGGATCGATGACCTGACGGACCAAGTTATTGATTCATATGCTGCATTGTCGCTGGATATCCGCGAGATGCAGGAGCGGCAGCATTATCAGCATATCATGGCCCAGCTTCAGTTCGAGCGTATCATGGGTCATCCATTCGACCCGACTCAGTATCCATACGTGCCACCACCACCACCACCGGATCGCGACTATTGATGAGCTGCAGGATTTTCTTTATTATATTTTATGCAGTTCAGCTTTTTATCCGGTGAGTACTCTTATCTCTAGACTTATATTGACCCACTGGGACAGTGTGTCCCAAGTATGGGGTATTTGTTGTACTTATTTGATGACGATTTGATGTACTTATTCGATGACTTCGATGATTATTTGATCGGATATTTTATATTTATGCTTCACTTCTGCATTTATATGTTTATCTGAGATTGCATGCATATTTACAGGTTATTTGATTGAAAAAAACGTCGAAACTGAAAAAAAATGGTTTTTAAAAAAAAATTTTTGACCTCGACCGAGTCAGTCTTGGCCAAACGAGGCGTTTCACCTCGGTTGAACCAAGAACACCTCGACCGAGGTGGGTTAACTGAGAGTTTTCGAAAACGATTTTTGTGTTACTTATCTGGATATGATCTCAGTGAAGATCTTGTTTACTGACTGGTTTTAAATTCTTTATGTGTTTGAAAGGTTTTATAATATGTTTAAGTTGCTAAATGCTTTGTTTGGAATTATTGGCATGTTTAATACTTTGTTTTTATCCAAATTATGTTGAATTTGAAGGTTGACACCACATCATGAGTTCTCTCACTTTCTTTCTGGAAAGACCAAGGAAATTCATTCTTCTCTTTTCTTCTTCTTATTCATGCTTAGCCCCTCACATACATTTTGCCTCCCTTTACCTATCCGGGAATTTGGAAGCAAGCGAAGTGGTGAAAGCAAGTGAAGTAAAGTTGAGAAGTTGGCTGGAAGTGAAAGTGCTAGAAAGTAATTTTAGGTTTGGGGAAGTCAATCGTGAAGATGAGTAACTCGGCACCATTCACATAGCCGGGTGTTTGTGTCTTGCCAAAGTCGGATTGAGCGATATTCCTAACGGGTCATGGTATGTGCATCAAGGGTTTGATGCATCTCAAGAAATTGATGATTGCTGATTTCCTAGGCTTCGGTTATTGTGCACCTCTGTCCATGCATCCCAAAAAAGTAAAGTAAAAAGAAAAGTGTGAAATAAGCAGAGCTTATTGGTGGAAGATGTTGCAAGTCAAAGTGGAAGTGAAGTTCATCCTTTTCCCGGATTCTAACACCACATTACCTTACATACATCCCTACCCTACACGTTTCTTGACCTTTTCTTTTGGGAAGCCCTTGAGACCTTGAGCTTGTTGATTGACTTAGTGTTAAACTGGATTATACATGATTAATTTTGATAATTATGACTTATTATGCATTCTATGATTTTATGCAAAGATGAACAACTTTCCTATATTTATAAAATGTTTTGATCATATTTGGATTTTAAATTCCATGAAGTATTCTCTTAGAGTGATCTATGATTGTAACACACCATAAAAATGTTTTTGAAAGACTTTTCGTTGATTTTCATGACTATTAATCCATTCTATCTTGTCTTCTATATGCAGAACTTGCTTGGGGACAAGCAAGGGCTAAGTATGGGGTATTTTGATAGCATGAATTATAGTCTATATTTTGGGGTTTGTTTGGACGTTTTATCTTTCATAATCTGCATGGTTGCATGTATATTATGTGATCATATTACCATTTCATCTACCTTTGCGGGAATCGAGGTCTACACCTAGTTTTGCTGTAATTGTAGGTAAAATAGCACGTTTTGCATCTAAAAGGAGCTATGGAGTCATTGGAGCTACGTTGAGGAACATAAGGAACCATCCAGGAAGCATAGCCATGGATTAAAGATTCACTTTGGACCAGTTTTGAGAGATTTCACATTCAGTTATGACTCACCTCGGTTGACCAGAGATTCATCTCGACCGAGGTGATCCAGAGACGCCGACTCGACCGAGGCGAACACCTAGGACGCGGCGAGAATATTTTATTCTTGGCTGAGATCTTTTATCTTTGGAAGGTGATCTTATATTTTTAGGCTTGGCTCCTGGAAGGAAGAAGATCTTTCTAAGATATTTTTTCTTTGGAGGGTTATTTTCCTATAAAAAGGGTTGGATTTCCACAAATCCAAGAGGGCGCTTAGCACGTTATACACCATTGAAGGCTGCAAGATCCAGCATACATCGCAGCAGCCATACTCCAGTTGGGGAGTTTTGAAGAACCTTTTTGAAGGTTGAAGGAAGATTGAAGATCATAGCTTTTATAGCTTTTTGGAGGGTTTTGTAAGATTGTCTTTAATTCCCTTCCTTGTTGTCTTGTCGGATTGCTATCCAAGGAACGCTTTTGTTGTGATATTTGATTCGGTTATTGAAGTCTTTTTCATTAAATTCTTCTTGTTCAAATATTCACCTTCTTCCCATATATTTAATACTTTCATAATGATGATGAGTGGCTAATTTCCTTGTGTGATTCTAGGGTGATTGGCTGAAGGTTGTGGGAAAAACAATGATAGAATAGTCTTAGATTCCAGTAGGACCCTGAAAGTTCGAGTCTTTAAACTTAACCTTAAGCATATCGCTCAGTCGATGAACATCTCGGCCGGGGTGGGATTTGGCTGACCGAGGTGGCTTATCTGATCCTAAACTGAGAGTTAAGTGTTAGAGTTTGCCAAATCCTATTCTTATTACACCTTTCCTGGTTCAAAGCAAGCTTAGGATGAAACTTACCCGGTAATTCCTTAGTTTGTGTACCAACGATCATAAGTGTAGGTAATAAAGGTTTATCCTTTATTGGGGTTTGAGTGTGCTTTCATCCCATCTTTGTGAGTTAGCCTGAGACTTACCCGGTAAAGGTTGATTATATTCCCTTAGATGGTGTGTTGGTTTGAGGTTACAGTTCTTTATCTTGATTCCTTGAGACTTACCCGGTAATAGGAGTTAAGGTTTAGGATTAGTGAGTAGTGAGACTTACCCGGTGATCTAGTCCACTTTTGTAACACCTTCCCCTTGCAAAAATCTCAGCTTTGTCCGCTTATCTTTAGATCTTGAGTTGGAACCACAACTAGAAGCTTTAATCCTTAGATTTGCATGTTTGTTTTATTGACTTCTTATTCATCTTTGATTGTGTTAATTGCTCTTTGTGGTTAGTATTTACGAAGCTTACCGTTATCGACTTTGTTTCACCGAGTCCCTGTGATCGACCCCTGGAATTCCTTGCTTTTACTACGATTGACCCGTACACTGCGGGTTCGCATCCTTGTTTTAAGCTTAAGTCTAGGGTTATAAATTTAAAGCTTGCACACACCGTTTGGAGCGAACACTCCCATCTGCAAAAGAGAGCCAAAACAAGTGCTCACCATCTCGCCGGAGGAGCTTGCACCGCCAGAGAAGTCCTTCGTTGTAGAATGGGATCGCCATCTCATCCTCCAACTTGGTCATATTCATGACCTGCTTAGAAATCAAGGAGATGACTCCACCTCTAACAATGTCCCTCGACTCATTCTTCCTAACCTGCTTCAAAGCGGTGGGGAAGAGGCAAGGCCAATCCGGCACGCTTTCACATGCCGGAATGCAAGCGTAAAGAAGCGGAAGGCCCTTGAGAATGACCTTGTTCTCCTCCTTGTGTCCATAGAAGACACATTATGATCTTGAAAGGAGCCTTAAGGAGGGGTGAGTGAGTTTGTTGTTGTACTCACCCCCGACATGAAACTCAAATCCGGTAGCAGCTTGCCAAAACTCCACCAAGTCCGGAGTTGGTGCAGTTTCCCACCACTTGTCAGTAGGGTTCTTAGTGACCCCAAAAGCCTCCTGCAGTTGTGAGAAGTTGATCGTGTACTTCCGCTTGTTGTATTAGAAAGTAACGGCGACAACTACATGATCCTCCTTCTCCATGGTGAAGGTGGCAATGAACTGCCGGGAGAGCTCAGGGTATGTAGGGGCACTCTTGTTGAGGAAGTCCCTGATCCCAGCATTGTTGAGGAAGGACTGCATGCTCTCCAACATGCCTAGCTTCTCCAAGGTCGGAACGTGCAAAAACCGAGTTACATACACCACTCAGCCTTGCACAATGCCATAGCGTGCCTTTTCGGTCTCCGACATCTTATACTTCCTTGTGGTATCCATCTAGCAGCACTTGAAGTAAATGAATTAGAAATCACAAAGAAAGGATAGGAGATCGAACCCGGAATTAATTAATCCTAGTACTTCGCATGCAATTAGACACTTAAGGTGATCAATCTAAGTGGTAAGAAACATGCAAACATGAGTTAAAGCACAAGGAATGTAACACATATTTGACTGAATAAACTTATATTAATAAAGACATACAACCAAGCAACAATGCAGCTTCAAAACAACCCAATGTAGCAAGGAAACTTAGAAACTCATTACAACTTTGAGATAACAAAAATAGAGCTTTTGTGGGAAAATGATGGATGATTCTTTCAATCAGCCAATGCCCAATTTATACTACAAAAGACAGTAAATGGGAGTAAATTGGCCGTCCTAAACAACCACCTTTAATGCCATAAAGATGGTGCAAACAGCCGGAGTAAAGTCTTCTAGCGCTCAACTGCGGGAGCGGGCTTCAGGCCTTAGGGGCGGTTTAGGCCAAAATGCTCGATCTTCTTCTTGGCCGTAGGGACGGCCTGAAAATCTCGCAAGGGCGGGTCTTTAATGCTCCTTGAACGTTTGACTCTTCAACTTTTATTGTTTTTGATGACGAGCCACAGAGGCGGCCCAATGTCACCGCAAGGGCGGTGACTCTGGCTCTTCGGCTTCACAGGTCCGCCGGCTAGTCCACAGGCAGAGGCGTAGGGGCGCCGGCTTTGCTTCTTCAGGGTGAGTCACCACAGGGGCGGGCGGAGGCGTCCACAAGGGCGGTGACAGGCTTGTTCCGGGCGTTGGCAAAGGCGTAGGCTGCGTTCCGGAGTGCAACGCCACCGCAGGGGCAGTGACACTGCTCCGCGGGGGCGGTGTGGCATCAGAAACATGTCTTCGTGATGTTCTTCAACTCCCAAGTGTTTCCAATATCTTCTTTTGCTTTATTTGGACTTCTTCATCTGGATCAAGATATTAGTAACACAAACCGACTCTAAGACACTAAAAAGATGCTCAAAACTAGCCTAATTGTTAGTGATTCCATCACCTATCAGGAAGCAACCCAAGGTAATTCCTAGCTATTGTTTTCTTAGATAAATAGTTAGTTGTTTTGGTGTGTTTTGCTTTTGTGTTTTTGGTTGCAAGACTTAGGTACATTCCAACAAGAATAAACGATTAAGATGCATTGAGATCACTTCGAGTTCGGCACCTAGAGGCAAAGGGACGTTGAATCATTGGAGAGAAAAAAGAAGAGAAAGAAAGAAAAAAATCTAGACCGAGGCCAAATTATCTCGGACCAAGAAGACGCCGATTCAACCGAGAAATCACAACAGGAACTAATCTCGGTTGAAATCTCGTTGGGCCTCAAGAATCTCGGCCGAGATTTTCAAATTTCCTGCGGGGTATAAAAGCTAAAAACGACATCTCTCTCCTCCCCAACCCTAACCTCTCTCACACCCGACGGCCGAAAACCCCAAAATTCACCAAATCTTCGTTTCCTAACCGTTTTGCTTCAAGTTTGTATAAAAACTGAAGAGTAAAGCATCACCAACTCGTTTCTAGCATCAATCAACATCACATTCCACCGAATCAAGAGAAATTGGGGTAATCTCATTCCAAAATTTCCAAACTTTTCTTTGCTTCGATTTGCTTGATTTTGGGAGAAGTAGTTCGTGTTGTAGAGTGAAATCATATCAGAATAAGCATAGGAAGCTAGTAGGAGCATCGGTTTGACAAAATATTTACAGATTCGTCAATTTAGATTCAAAAGAGGATAATATCGGTTGATAGTGGAAATCTCGGCTGAGATCCACTGAAGAACAACCCGAGATTTTTCTGACATGGAGCCTCTTTGCCGTTCTTCAAGAGCAATTGTTCTTAGCAAGGGTTCTATTTCACAAGAAGCTCCTCTGCCTCCATCTCTTCAAATTATACAGGAACGACACCGAAAAAGGTATGATCGTATTTGTGAGCGTCCCATAGTCACTCCTAGATTTCTGGATATAGATGGTTTTGCTTGTCTGAATTTTGTTGATGATCTGCGCCTGATGATTGAACGAGTTTTCTTTGAGGACTTTGGTGCTTTGAAAGAACCTGCTTATGTTGAGATTACATATGAGTTTTTGAGTTCCTTCACACATGTTCCGGATGCTAGAGGAGTGAAGTTTAGGATGATGAATAAGAACTATGACATGACTATAGATATGTTTGGTAGTGTCTTTGGTTTCTCCGAGTCCAATGCAGGAACTTTTCCTATAACAATGAAAGCTAAGGTGTTTTGGGAGAACATTGCATTGATTGAGGGGAGATAGGATACTTGGCATGCTAGAGATTCTAAGGAAAAGAATGTGTACCACTTAACTTTTAAGCTTTCCCATCGGATCCTTAGTGAGAGTCTCTTTGCTAGGACTGAGACACCACAAAAAATCAAAGTTGATGAACTATTTATATTGCGGTGTATTGCGACCAATAATGTGTCGGATACCACCACTATGCTTGCTGATAGTTTAAGCAAGATAGCTAACAAGAGCAAGAGATATATTTGTGTTGGTGGGTTGGTCACTCATCTTGCTAGGGTCATGGGTTTGGACTTTTCTGCTTGCACCTTAGCCGATGAGGCTACGCCTTTAGGTCTTCATCATTTCATTGCTCGCGGGATCCTCATTTCTCAAGGGTGTGACACTCCTTATGTTGCCATGTCTTGGGAGAAGAGGGCTCCTAGGGGGATTCCTTGGACTTCTGAGTATACTATTGTTGATCCGAGGAATTGGAAGGAGAATTTCTAGGGTATGCATAGGATTGATTGTGATGATGATATGGAGGCTGCTGAGGGTGAGGCTATAGATACGGTACTGATACAACTAGTCCTAGTGCGTTTGCATGAGAATGCAAATGATGAGGACACAAATGAGGACCCGAGCATTAGGTTGTTGGCACGAGATCTAGACAGCACGGGGAGCCTATGAGGTCACCTCAGCGCGGATCTCAAGGTAAAGTAGGTACATTTGAGCGCCCTGACATGTTTGTAGGTCTTGTTATGAGGATGGGAAATTTGGAGGTTTCGGTCAAGGCGATCCAAGATGACATCCACATCATTGATGAACGCCTTGACGCATTTGAAAGGGATAGTCTCCGCTACGCACGGATGATGGAGGACATGTACCATCAATATTTTGGGCGGGCATTTTCCCGTTATTCATGTCGGTTATGTAGGTATTTTGTGGAGCTCTTGGACTTAATCGATACATTCGAGGATCATTCCTCGTAATGGCACACTTCCGGACTCTTTAAGGAGCAAGCTAGGAGCAAAGGAGAACACAAAAGACCTTGTTGGTGCATGCCTTGCACCAATTCGTGACTAGGTGATCCAAGGAGGGCTTTGTGATGAAAACCACGGCCTAGAGGCCATTACCACGCCCATGGTTTTGCCCGTGGTTTCTGTCTGGACAACCTTGACACTTGTCACACGATTGCTTTGCCCGACCATTGCTTTTCTTGCTTGAGTGTGGACTTGGAAAAGCCTGTAGGCTGGCTAGAGGAGTCTCTCTCATCATCCATTGTGGGGAGGAAGAAAAGAAGAAGACTCTCATTTGGGAAGAAGAACAACACATCTAAACTTAGATCTAGAGTGAACTTTTGAGAGATTTTTGTGGAGAGTATTTGGAAGCATTGTAAGGAACGTTTTGGAGCTACTTTTGAAGGGTTGTAAGTCTTATTTAAACTCATTTCCAGCTGAGATATCTTGCTTCTACTTACTCTTATTTCATATTCTTGCTATGGAAATCATGTGTGCTTGCATGATGAGTTCAATCCTTGAAATGCATGTTATTGGCTAAATAGTTGTGGTTCTAGGGTGATGGAATGATGGTTATGGCTTGGACTATGATATAATAGGCTTGAATGTACCTTTGGATGACTTACATGCTCGAAACCTAACCCCCAACTAAAACCACAGTTTGTTCATCCTAAACAACGGCCGTGGTTGTTATGATCAGCTCGTGTTTTGTTCTGTTGTGCTTGTATTGATGAATCTGAATGTTAGGATATTAGATTGTTGAAATCCTAGTGTTTGTTAAGCATAATCTAGCTTAGGGTGATCTATTGCTAGCAACTAAGTGAGGGAAGAGACTTACCCAGTAATTCCCGATCTTAGATACCAAAGATGACGAACTCTAGGTAGTAGTGAGCCTCACAAGCCGCTATTCGACTGAGTGTGCTAGGATTGTTGCTTAGAACTTGCCTTCCCGAGACTTACCCGGTAAGGAGAGGTTTGACCCCTAGATAGCAATCCGGTTTGTGTAGAATTCCCAACCTTAGGTTCCTAGAGACTTACCCGGTAATAGGACCTTAGGTGCGGGATTAGTGGACCATGAGACCTACCCGGTGATTGATCCCATTGGAGAAACACCCTTTCCCAACATACTGCAGCTTGTCTAAGGTTGATTAGAAGCTTGAGTCCAATGCCATAACCGGAAGTCCCAATCCCTAGAATCCACTTTTCTTCACTTGATCACATATCTTGTTCTTGTGTTGCTTGTTTGTGTTGCTAGTTTGAGTTGTTTGTTGGATTTATAATCTTGCATGATTTGTGATCTTTGCTTGATCACCACAAAAACCCAACCAAAAATATCATGATTTTCATTTCTTTATTTCTTTCTCTTTTCTTAGACTAGATTTGCACTATCCATGATCACTTGTTTGATTTGATTTCACCTTAGTCTTCGTGTTCGACCTCGGAATACTATCCTTGCTACAAAACGACACATACACTGTGGGTTCGCTAGGAGTTAGGAGAATAGATCGAGTTATAAATTGTAAGACTTTTGTGCTACACATCTCTTGCGTATCAAGTTTTTGGCGCCGTTGCCGGGGACTAGGTCTAGATTGAATCATTGTGTGTGATTGTTTATAGTGTAGGTCTTTCTTGTTGATTTTGATCTTGTTTGGTTTGTGTCTTTGAATTTTCAGGACGTCTCTCACTCTTTCGGTGCTTGCGAAGATCTCCTGGCAAGGATTTAGCTCCATTCGATCCCGAACCGGAGAAAACCCTTAAGACTAGATCCAAGGGCACTAAGAAAAAGAAGGAGATGGCCGGAAGAGATCTTCAAGCTGAGTTGAATGATTCCTTAGAGAAAATTAGGCTAAGGGATGAAGCCTTGGAGAATGAGAGGATACTTGCAAATGAGAGGCAAGAAACAACTAGGAGGGAAATTGAAGAGATTAGGCAAGCTCTTGTGCAAAGGGAGCTTAATCTTCGTCAACAACCTCCACCACCACCACAACATCCGGCGGCCAATGTTCGGTTTGAGCCGATTATTATTGAGGATCCACAAACACTTGGGTAACGTATGGATTCAGCTCAAAGAGTGCACCGTCCGGGTGTAAACTTAGGAGATCCCGCAGCCCATGACTACGAGCTCCGCCCTCAAGTGTTACAAATGATCCGGCACAATCAATTTGGAGGAATGGAAGGAGAGTCTCCTCATCAACACTTGATGAATTATGAGATCTTGATGAAGACTCTAAGGCCACCTAGATTGGAGAGCAACAACCATAATCTTAGGGATTTTTTCCTTCTCACTTAAGGATAAAGTCTTGGCTTGGTACCAATCCATTCCACTAGGACTTGTGGGTACTTGGGAGGAGATGACAACCGAATTTCTTACAAAGTTCTTCCCACCTTCCAAGATAACCGAACTAAGAGGGTAGATCAATGCCTTCGTGATGAAGGATAAGGAGAGCCTATTCAAATATTGGAAGAGGTTCAAAGACCTCCTCCTAGATTGTCCACACCATGGGATACCGAAGATAGAGTTATTGGAGATTTATTTCAAGGGGCTTAATGAGGATAGTCAATTCAAGCTACAATCACTTTCTGGAGGAACATTCATGGAGAAGAATGTGGATGAGGCTTGGGATTTTGTAGAGAAGCAAGCCTTGGTGATAGAGAAGTACTATCATAGGAAGAGTGATGGGAGGAAACCGGGAGCATATGAAGTAATTGAATTCACCATGAGCAACTACAAACTTGATGCAATCAACAATGAGCTTAAGTCCTTGAGAGCTTTGTGTACCACAACCTTGAAGAGTCAAGGAAGTCCTCAAGTGCAAGTGCAAGCCAACTTGGCTTCCAAAGAGGAGGATGTTAACTACATGGGAAGGGGTAACTACAACAATTACCAAGGCCCTAGGAACTTCAACAATAACAGCCGGCATTACAACAATTACCGGCCTAATCACAACCATCCCGAGTGGTGCCTTGAACCCTCCCGCTTTGACAAGTGCAACCCCACTACCGAAGGCTTCACAAGAGCCTCCACCCAGTTTTGCTCAACCTCCAAAGGATAGGACCGAAATGATTTTTTAACAATTGCTAGGAAGGTTGAGTGGTCTTGAGAGCACGGTGACATCCATTTCGAAGGCTCAAAAGGTGCTGAAAGCACAAGTGTGCCAAAAGGCGGGTGAGGTACAAAGGGATCCGGGAAAGCTTCCCGGAAGGACCGAGGACAATCCAAGAGGCCAAGTGTTGGCCATTACCACAAGGAGTGGACTGAACATGAAAGATCCTTCACCCAAGTAGAATGACAAGGGAAAGCAAGTGGTAGTGGAAGAAGAACCATTGCAAGAAGGAGGCAAGAGCAAGGATGATGAGCTAACATATGTGGCACCTCCTCCATATAAGCCACCACTACCATTTCCACAATCACGAGCAAGAGCTCGCTTGGATAAACATTTCGGTAAATTCCTTGAACTCATGTCTAAATTACATATTAACATTCCGTTCATGGATGCTATTCTAGGTATGACGGCCTATGGAAAGTTTTTGAAGGAGATACTCTCCAACAAGAGGAAGTTGGAGGAGTATGGAGAAGTGAGGATGACGAAGAGATCTTCCGAGTTGGTTCAAACCATGAGGGAGGAGATGCCTCCTAAGCTGCGAGATCCGGGATCTTTTTGTGTGCCAATTGGAGTTGGAGAAGTGCAATATGAGGCCCTATGTGACCTTGGAGAAATAAGCATTATCCCGCTTGCACTTTGCAATAAGGTTGGACTAGGAGAACCGAAGCCGGTCAAGATGACACTCTACATGGCGGACCGATCCATCACTCACCCCGTGAGGATCCTAGAGGACATACCGGTTCAGCTTGGGAAGTTCTACGTGCCAATCGATTTCGTTGTTTTGGACATCCCGGCGGACTACCCGGTTCCTATCATTTTAGGGAGGCCATTCTTAGCCACATCCGGATGCTTAGTAGATTGCAAAAATGGAATCCTCTCCTTCAACATAGGAGAAAAAAATATCAAGTTCAAGTTGTCCACAATGATGAAGGGGTCAGCCCTTAGTGAAGACGTCTTCAACATTGTCGAGGAAGAAGTGTCTAGGGAAGTTGTGAGCTCAATCCTAATCAAGGATCCATTAGAGAAAGTTATTAGCATGAGTATCATGGAGAAGGAGTTGAGGAAGATTGCAATGAAGAAATTCAAGCTTTGGGTGCATTAGAAAAGGAGACAAGTGCTGAATTTGAAGTGCACGAAGGAGTGCTAAAACACTGTAAGAACCACGGCTTGGGGCCCAAAACCACACCCGTGGTTTCAACCGTCGAAGTCTCTGTCGTATCCAATTGTGATAGTTTTTCCAAAACCACGCCCGTGGTTATGCAAGAGGTCATGGGATCACCCGTGGTTTCTCCAGAAAGTCCCTTAGTTGTTGATAAAGCTTCAAGGAGTCTTGGAGAGTCTTCATTGGCTTTAGATTCATTTAATGTGGAGCTATATGGATCACATCCAACCGATAAAGGTCCTCCTAAACTTGATCTCAAACCTCTCCCTTCTCACTTAAAGTATGCTTTGCTTTGTTCAAATTCTACTTATCCCGTGATTGTGAATGCATCTTTGAATGATGATGAGCTTGATAGATTGTTGAATGAATTGAAATTGCATAGGAGAGATATTGGATACACCATTGTTGACTTAGTTCGCATTAAACCATCCTTGTGCATGCATAAAATCTTGATGGAAGACAACCATAAACCTTCAATTGAACCTCAAAGAAGATTGAACCCTATTATGAAAGAGGTAATCAAGAAAGAGATACTAAAATTGCTAGATTCGGGAATCATTTTCCCGATTTCGGATAGTAAATGGGTTAGTCCCGTTCATGTTGTTCCTAAGAAGGGTGGTATGACCGTAGTAACTAATGGGAACAATCAACTAATCCCAACTAGGACGGTTACGGGGTGGAGAATGTGTATTGAATATAGGAAGCTTAATGTTGCCTCTAGAAAAGATCACTTCCCTCTTCCCTTTATTGACAAAATGCTAGAAAGGTTAGCTCAACATTCACATTTTTGTTACCTTGATGGTTATAGTGGTTTTTTCCAAAATTCCTATTCACCCGGATGACCAAGAGAAAACAACATTTACTTGTCCTTGGGAAACATTTGCATATAGAAGGATGCCATTTGGGTTGTGTAATGCACCCACCATCTTTCAAAGGTGTATGATGGCTATTTTTTCTGAATATATTGAGAATATTATGGAAGTGTTTATGGATGATTTCTCGGTGTATGACTCTTAATTTGATAATTGCTTGGCTAATCTATCTTTGGTGTTGAAGAGATGTGAGGAAACTAATCTTGTGTTGAATTGGGAGAAATGCCACTTCATGTTGAGTGAAGGCATAGTGTTGGGACACTTGGTATCCCACCGAGGCATTGAGGTTGATAGAGCAAAGATAGAAATGATAGAGAAGTTGCCACCACCTACCTCGGTAAAAGGGTTAAGGAGTTTCTTAGGGCATGCCGGTTTTTACGGGAGGTTTATAAAAGATTTCTCAAATATTTCTAAGTCTCTCACTAACCTACTAATGAAGGATGTTGAGTTTGTTTTCTCCAAGGATTGTCTTGAAGCATTTTGTAGGTTGAAGGATGCTTTGATCTCCGCCCCTATCATGCAACCTCCGGATTGAAGCTTACCATTTAAAGTAATGTGTGATGCGAGCGATGTGGCTTTTGGGGCTGTTTTAGGACAAAAGAAAGATGGGCTTACACATGCCATCTACTATGCCAGCAAAACGCTAGATGATGCCCAACTCAACTATGTCACAACCAAGAAGGAGTTGCTAGCGGTAGTGTATGCCTTTGAGAAGTTCCGCTCATATCTTGTTGGAGCAAAGGTTATTGTGTACACGGATCATGCTGCGATCCGTTATCTCCTCACAAACAAAGATGCCAAACCTCGCCTCATTCGGTGGATCCTTCTCCTCCAAGAATTTGACTTAGAGATTCGAGACAAGAAGGGCTCCGAAAATTCAGTAGCGGACCATCTTAGTAGGCTATCACCGTTGGAGATTGAAAGAGATGACATCCCGATTGATGACTCATTCCGGGATGAGCATTTGCAAATGATGGAGGAGTGCTTACTTCAAGTATCTAGAGGGAGTGAGCCATGGTATGCGGACATAGTAAACTACCTTATGTGTGAAAAGGTGCCTCCCGGTTTGTCATATTCCCAAAGGAAAAAGTTTTTCAAGGATGTGAGGCATTATTATTGGAGTGAGCCTCTCTTGTTCAAGAGAGGACCAAATGAAGTCTTTAGGAGGTGCATTCCGGAGAACGAGATGAAGAGTGTGATCCGTCATTGCCACTCCTTGCCATGTGGAGGCCACGCTTGCTCACACAAAACGTGTGCAAAGGTATTGCAATCCGATTTTTATTGGCCTAACTTGTTTAAGAATGTGCAGAATTTTGTAGTAGCTTGTGACGCTTGCCAAAGGACGGGCAACATCTCAAGAAGGAATGAGATGCCCTTGAACAATATCCAAGAGGTTGAGGTCTTTGATGTTTAGGGTGTGGACTTCATGGGGCCATTTCCCTCTTCATGTGGCAACCTCTACATTCTTTTGGCGGTGGATTATGTGTCAAGGTGGGTGGAAGCAATCACCTCTCCCACAAATGATGCCAAAGTAGTGGTGCGGTTCTTCAACCGAGTCATCTTCTCTAGGTTTGGAACACCAAGAGTGATCATAAGTGATGGAGGGAAGCATTTCACCAATAGGAACTTTGGAACACTTTTGGTCAAGTATGGGGTGACTCATAAGGTGGCCACACCTTACCATCCCCAAACTAGTGGGCAAGTTGAGATTTCCAACCGGGAGATCAAGGGGATACTTGAGAAGACGGTTTCTAGGACAAGAAAAGATTGGGCCATGAAGCTTGATGATGCTTTGTGGGAATATAGAACCGCCTTCAAGACACCAATTGGCACCACTCCTTACAAGCTAGTTTATGGCAAGTCTTGCCACCTTCCGGTGGAAATGGAGCATAGGGCATATTGGGCCATAAGGTGGCTGAATTTTGACCTCAAGGAAGCCCGTGAGAAGAGGTTGCTAGACATGGATGCTTATGAAAATGCCCGGATTTACAAGGAAAGGACCAAGCGTTGGCATGACAAACGTCTTATCCCAAAGGAGTTGAGTGAAGGTGACTTAGTCCTTCTCTTCAATTCAAGGCTGCGGCTCTTCCCCGGAAAGCTCGAGCCAAGATGGACGGGTCCTTATGTGTTGAGGAAGGTTTTCCTCCATGGAGCGGTTGAGATTAGTGGGGAGCATTGTGGAGATTTTAAGGTGAATGGGCACCGTTTGAAGAAGTACATCCCAGAAGCTCCGGTGGATATGATTGCCCCACTTCACCTTGAGTGAGACGCTCCCGGATTTGGTCAAGCTAATGACCTTAAAAAAGCGCTTAATGGGAGGCAACCCATTGGTACATATCTTTCCCTTTTCGTTTTTTTTGTTTTCGTTTTTGCTTTTTGCTTTTGTTTTGGTGTGTTTGTGTGCTAGAGTCTAGGTAACAAAGGAGTCTTGCAAGGCATGGATTTGATGATGATGATCACGCATCGAACGTGGGTGGAGTGGACGTGGGACTTGGACGGCTTGCGGTGCTTAGCGCGGGTCCCGACGCCATAATGAACATCAAGAGCTCTCTACCACCTTTGATTGATCATCCACCATCACTCCACATGAGTGAACCAAAATACCAAAAACACCATTTTTACATTGTGAGGACTCTCTTTCACTTATTTAATTTGCACATTGGATACAATGTGGTTTTAAGTATGGGGTGGTGTTTTCATAATCCTTTGCATGATTGCATCTAGGATAGTTTCATATATTGTCACATGTTTTATTATGTTTTGCATTGTACATATTTATCTCAAAAATTCCAAAAAAATCAGAAAATTTAAAAAATTTTGTGCTTCCTAGTTTGGATATGACCCTTATGATGAGATTGTTTTGTGAATTGGCTATGGATGGCCTTGTGTGTTGAAAGAATTTATGCATATGTGGACTTGAATACTTTTCTTGAATCCCATGTATGAATTGTGATGAAGATTGTTGTCTAGGTTGGATTGAGCATTGATTATCGAAATCGCATGCTAGTTCTTATACATCATCTAGGAATGATTAAGGCATTCATTTCTCTCTTCTTCTCATCTTGATCATGTTGTTTAAAGCACCTCAATTGATATGAAATTTGGCCTCGTTTGACCCATCCGAGAATAGGAGCATGCTAGTGTGTTGAGTGTGTGAAAATACAAGTGTGGGGTGAAGTTGTTGATGAATGAATGTTGTGAATGAAGTGCTGAATTTGTTGTGAAAGTGTAGAAAAATATAGGTTTGGGGACGTTGGTTTTGATAACGAGTAACTCAGCACCATTCACATAATCGGGTATTTGTGTCTTGCCAAAGTTGGATTAACCGATAGTCCTAACGAGCCTTGGTATGTGTGCCCGGTGGAGGCACCTTGGAAAAATCCTGAGGTCCGCTAATCACCAAGGTTTCGGCTTTTGTACACCAATGTCATTGTCTCAAAATAAAAGAAAATAAAAAGGAAGAAAAAGAAAAGAAAAAGATGGAGAAAAATGATAGCATGAATTATAGTCTATATTTTGGGGTTTTGTTTGGACGTTTTATCTTCAATAATCTGCATGTTAGCATGTATAATATGTGATTATACTACCATTTCATCTACCTTTGCGAGGATCTAGGTCTACACCTAGTTTTGTTGTAATTGCTGGTAATTTGGTACGTTTTGCATCAAAAAGTAGCAAAAGGAGTCATGAGTCATTTGGAGCTACATCCAGGAAGCATAGCCATGGATTAAAGATTTACTTTGGACCAGTTTTGAGAGATTTCGCATTCAGTTGTGACTCACCTCGGTTGACCAGAGATTCACCTCGACCTAGGTGATCCAGAGACGCCGACTCGACCGAGGCGAACACCTAGGACGCGGCGAGAATATTTTATTCTTGGCTGAGATCTTTTAAAATTGGAAAGTGATCTTATATTTTTGGGCTTGGCTCCTGGAAGGAAGGAGATATGCAGAATCATATATTTTACCTATATTTATGGGAAAATATCTTTTTAAGATTTATTATCTTTAGAGGGTTATTTTCCTATAAAAAGGGTTGGATTTCCACAATTCCAAGATCTCGCATACAAGCCGCTTACGCCGAAAAACACGTAGCAGCAGCACCCTACTCCAGTTGGGAGTTTTGAAGAACCTTTTTGAAGGTTGAAGGAAGATAGAAGTCTATAGCTTTTATAGCTCTTTGAAGGGTTTTGTAAGATTGTCTTTAATTCCCTCACTTGTTGTCTTGTCTTGTTGGATTGCTATCCAAGGAACGCTTTGTTGTGATATTTGATTCAGTTATTGAAGTATTTTCATTAAATTCTTCTTTGTTCAAATATTCACTTTCTTCCATATATTTTAATACTTTCATTATGATAATGAGTGGCTGATTTCCTTGTGTGATTCTAGGGTGATTAGCTGAAGGTTGTGGGAAAAACAATGATAGAATAATCTTAGATTCCAGTAGGATCCTGAAAGTTCGAGTCTTTAACCTTAACCCTAAGCATCTCGTTCAGTCGATGAACATCTCGACCGGGGTGGAAACTGGCTGACCGAGGTGACTTATCTGATCCATAACTGAGAGTTAAGTGTTAGAGTTTGCCAAATCCTATTCTTATTACACCTTTCCTGGTTCAAAGCAAGCTTAGGAAGAGACTTACCCGGTAATTCCTTAGTTTGTGTACCAACGATCATAAGTGTAGGTAATAAAGGTTTATCCTTTATTGGGGTTTGAGTGTGCTTCCATCCCACCTTTGTAAGTTAGCTTGAGACTTACCCGGTAAAGGTTGATTCTATTCCCTTAGATGGTATGTTAAGTTTGAGGTTATAATTCTTTATCTTGATTCCTTGAGACTTACCCGGTAATAGGAGTTACGGTTTAGGATTAGTGTGTAGTGAGACTTACCCGGTGATCTACTCCACTTTAGAAACACCTTCCCCACGCAAAAATCTCAGCTTTGTCCGCTTATCTATAGATCTTGAGTTGGAACCACAACTAGATGATTTAATCCCTAGAATTGCATGTTAGCTTTATTGACTTCTTATTCATCTTTGATTGTGTTAATCGCTCTTGTGGTTAGTATTGACATAAGCACACCGTATTGACTTTGTTTCACCGAGTCCCTGTGATCGACCCCTGGAATTTTCTTGCTTTTACTACGATTGACCCGTACACAGCGGGTTCGCATCCTTGTTTTAAGCTTAAGTCTAGGGTTATAAATTTAAAGCTTGCATACACCGTTTGGAGCGAACAAGTTTTTGGCGCCGTTGCCGGGGATTTGGTCTAGACCGAGCCAGTACGGTTTGCTCTTGGGGCGATTGCCCCGTTTCATCTAACCACTCTACTTGAGTGACTTTTGCAGGTTCTTTCTTAGGTATATGCGAAGAACCCGCGCTGGGAAGGAAATCGTTCCTTACGATCCCGAACCAGAAAAGACATACAAGCGACACTTAAGAGAAGCGAAGATGGCCCAACAATACGATCGCGATCTTGCGGCCCAATTGAAAGAGGCGCTAGAGCTGCTACGCCTCAGCAAGGAAGAACTCAGGCAAGAGAAAGAAGAGAATCGCACCAAGACTGCAGCAATCGAAGCTGAGATAGCAGTCATACGAGACCAGATTCTACTTCGACCGAGGGAAGATCCTCCTGTTGATCCTCGACCGATGCAGGATCCAGTAGTTGACCCGCGACCGAGGCAGATTCCAGTACCTGACGCCCCGGCCGATGTACTTCCACCTCGGATGCCAGTCCGAGATGTTCTTCTTGCAGGAATCCCACAAACCCTAGGTCAACGGATGGACCCTAATCAACAACTGAGGCGTCCAGGAGTGAACCTAGGAGATCCAGCAGATCATGACTACGAACTTCGACCGCAAGTACTAGCCATGATTCGCCAACGTCAATTCGGAGGGCTAGAGAAAGAGTCGCCGCATCAACATCTTCAAAACTACGAGATCTTGATGGAAACCTTGCGACCTCCCAGAATTGAGAATAACAACTACAAGCTAAGACCTTTTTACTTTTCTTTAAAAGATAGAGCTCTTACTTGGTATCAATCTCTTCCTCCAGGAAAAATTAGCACGTGGGAGGAGATGACTACGGAATTCTTGACCAAATTCTTTCCCCCCTCAAAGACCGCTGAAATGAGAGGGAAGATCAATGCTTTCATTATGAAGGACAAGGAGAGCTTGTCCAAATCTTGGGAGCGGTTCAAGGATATCCTTTTGGATTGCCCACATCATGGGATTCCAAAGATCGAGTTGTTGAAGATCTACTTCAAAGGGCTGGACGGAAGCACCCAGTTCAATCTCCAACTACTCTCCGCCGGTACCTTCATGGACATGGCGATTGATGAGGCTTGGGACTTCATTGAGAAGCAAGCCTTGCACATGGAGAAATATACCTACCAAGGAGCTGAAGGTGGAGTTAAAAGAGTCAACTTTCAAGAGACTCAATCCAACAACAATCAACTCACGTCTTTGACGAATGACGTAAAGCAATTGAAGGAGCTCTTGATGGCTCAAACTAAGAAGGAAGAGCAAAGGCAAAGGAACAACAACAATAACGGGTACCGTAACAACAACAACGGTCCCCGAAACAACAACTACAACAACAACAATAGAGGATCTAATAGCAACAACTGGAGGGCGAATAACCAAAACTACGGTAACAATCATTCAAACTCCAACTCTAATGATTCCTCTAACCCTTTCCTCTCTTCCCCTTCTTCTTCTTCTACTCCATTGAAAAGCCAAGGGCAAGGATCAAGTTCGTCTCAGCCAGAAAAGAAAGACGCAGTTTTGGAGGCAATCTTGATCAAGCTTAGCGCTATGGAGAATTCTATGACTTCATTTTCGAGGGCCCAAAAGTCCTTCGAACAACAACTTGCTAATAAGGCGAATGAAGCGCCAAGAGATCCAGGGAAGCTTCCAGCAAAGACGGAAACTAACCCTAAGGGCCAATGCATGGCCATAACGACGAGGAGTGGACTCAAAACTGCAGATCCAGTACCTCGCTCGACGCAGACCACCTCGGTCCAGATCCAGTCGAAGAACACCTCGACCGAGATGCCAACCGACGCGGAGCAACAGAAAGCAGGAGAGACGACAGAAACTTATGTTCCACCTCCTGCATACAAACCACCACTCCCGTTCCCTCAGTCCAGAGCCAGAGCACATCTAGACAAGCACTTTGGTAAGTTTCTTGACTTGATGAATAAGCTACATATTAATATTCCTTTCCTTGATGCTATTTTAGGTATGCCCGCCTATGGGAAGTTCTTAAAAGAAATCTTATCAAGGAAGAGGAAACTGGAGGATGTTGGTGAAGTTAGGATGACATCTAAATCTTCGGAGCTTATCAAAATCATGAAGGAAAAGATGCCACCTAAGTTGAGAGATTCCGGCTCATTTTGTATTCCCATTCAAGTTGGGGATGTCACTTGTGAAGCCCTTTGTGATCTAGGAGCCAGCGTGAGCATCATCCCGCTGGAGCTATGCACGAAGATCGGTCTTGGAGAGCCCAAGCCGGTCAAGATTCGACTTTACATGGCGGATCGCTCCATTATCCATCCCGTGGGCATCTTGGAGGACGTTCCGGTCAAGTTAGGTAACTTCTATCTACCTATAGATTTTGTCGTACTTGACATTCCCGCAGATTATCCTGTACCTATTATTCTCGGGAGACCATTTTTAGCAACTTCGGGTTGCAACGTGGATTGCAAGAACGCCAAGTTGAAATTCAACGTTGGTGGCGATGAGGTGAAATTCGCACTACTTGCATCCATGAAAGGGGAGCAGCTAACTGATGATATCTTCAACATCTACGATGAAGAAGAATCAAGAGAATTGCTGAGCTCTATCCTTGTTAATGATCCACTCGAAAGAGTTATTAGCTTCAGTTTAATGGAGGAAGGTATATATGCTTCTTGTGATGCAGATATACGGAGCTTGAAGGCACTGGAAGAGGATCCAGGAGCTAAAACTGAGAAGCTAATCCAGGAGACGAAGATCTCCAGTCTCGGATCCAGTAGCAGTACCTCGACCGAGGCACTTTCTGGACTGAGCGAGGCGACCGAAGAACACCTCGGTCAACGCCTCTGCGTCTCGACCGAGGTTGATGGCGAGACGACTCTAACTGAGACTTCATCGAGTCCAGTTTCTGACACCACTTCACTGGAAAGAGGAAGCAAGGATCCCCCTCAGAAAGCACCCCCAGTTGTGGAGCTTAAACAACTCCCTAGCCACTTGAGGTATATCTTTCTTGGACCGGATTCTACTTATCCCGTTATTGTTAGTGCTTCCCTTTCCGAATCTGAATTGTCTAAGTTAATGCATGTCCTGAGAAAGCATCGAAAAGCTATAGGTTATACCACGGATGATCTTATTGACATTAAACCTTCTTTCTGCATGCATAGAATTCTAATGGAAGATAATCATAAGACTTCACGGGAACCTCAAAGACGGTTAAATCCGATCATGAAAGAGGTTGTGAAGAAGGAAGTTCTTAAGTTGTTGGATGCAGGTATTATTTATCCTATCTCGGACAGCAAGTGGGTTAGCCCGGTGCATGTCGTTCCGAAGAAAGGAGGGATGACCGTTGTGACGAATAAGAACAACGAGTTGATCCCAACGAGGACCGTTACGGGCTGGAGAGTTTGCATCGATTATAGGAAGCTGAACACGGCAACTCGGAAGGATCATTTTCCGCTTCCCTTCATCGATCAAATGCTCGAACGGTTGGCCCAGCATTCACACTTTTGCTACTTGGACGGCTATAGTGGGTTCTTCCAGATTCCTATCCATCCGGATGATCAGGAGAAGACCACTTTCACTTGTCCATGGGGGACATTTGCCTATCGGAGGATGCCATTTGGATTGTGCAATGCACCCGCTACCTTCCAGCGATGCATGATGGCCATCTTTTCCGAGTACATAGAGGAGATCATGGAGGTATTCATGGATGATTTTTCTGTATATGGTTCCTCTTTTGATGATTGCCTCACTAACCTTTCTCTAGTGCTTAAGAGATGTGAAGACACTAATCTCGTCTTGAATTGGGAGAAGTGTCATTTTATGGTTAATGAAGGCATTGTGCTAGGACACCTCGTTTCTAATCGAGGTATTGAGGTCGATCGAGCTAAGATCGAAACTATTGAGAAACTCCCTCCTCCTTATTCTGTTAAAGGTGTGAGGAGTTTTCTCGGGCATGCAGGTTTCTACAGGAGATTCATCAAGGACTTCTCTAAAATTTCTAAACCTCTAACTAACCTCTTGAATAAAGATGTTGTTTTTGAGTTTTCGCAGGAGTGTCTTGATGCCTTTTACAGGATTAAGGAAGCATTGATCTCCGCCCCCATTATCCAGCCTCCTGATTGGACCCTGCCCTTTGAAGTCATGTGTGACGCTAGTGATGTAGCCGTAGGAGCGGTGCTTGGACAGAAAAAGGATGGACGGACCACCGCCATTTATTATGCTAGCAAGACGCTGGATGAAGCACAACGCAACTACGCTACCACCGAGAAGGAGTTATTGGCGGTTGTATATGCCTTCGAGAAGTTTCGTTCCTATCTAGTAGGGGCGAAGGTCATTGTCTACACCGACCATGCAGCCATTCGTTACTTGTTGGCTAAGAAAGACGCCAAGCCGCGCCTTATTCGATAGATTCTCTTGCTTCAAGAGTTTGACCTAGAGATCCGCGATAAGAAGGGATCCGAGAATTCAGTTGCGGACCACCTCAACCGGCTACCAGAATCTTCCCGCGAGACGGATAACCCACACATTGACGATTCATTCCCCGATGAGCACTTACACTTGTTGGAGCGTTTGATGGATCTACTCACTTCACCCCATGATGGAGGTGAAGTATGGGGTGATGTCACCTCCCACCTCGTTTGAGACGTAGCATGGTCCAGCAAGCGACCTTAAATCAAGCGCTTCTTGGGAGGCAACCCAAGGTATTGCTTTCTTTTCCCGTTATCTAGTCTAGCTTAGATAGATTTTGTTTTTGCTTTGCTTTGCTTTGTTTTTGGCGTTCTGGACAGACAACAGGGAATATCTAAGGAAAGAGCATAACTGGAAGGATGGAAGTTCAAGATTCTGAGAAGATAGAAGCATCTCGGTTACTGTCAGAGCACCTCGACCGAGTTGATTCTTGAGCAACCGAGGCGACTAGGGTTTCTGCAGAACCACCTCGGTCCGTACCACCTCGGTCCAGTCGAGACCATCTCAACCGAGGTGACAGCAGATCCAGGAACAGTATAAAAAGGGAAAAATTTTTATTTTTCACTTTTTACTTTACCCACCTCGACCGCAGCGACTTCCACTTCGCTCCTTCTCAGATCTTGCCTGTTTTCGAAGATTTCTGCTTCTAAACTGTGATTGAAGGGTAGAGGAACCGATTGCAACAACAGATCTGCAAAGAAATCGAGCGAATCGACCGAAGCGAGGTAAAACAAGTCGAAACCCTAACTCGTTCGTTCGCTTTGATTTGGGCTTTGGTTGCCCCTGATTCTGCTAAGAAAGGATTTAAGTACCCCATAGGAAGCAATTGTAGTGATTTCTGGGGGAAAAGAACTGAATTTCTGAGAATTGGAATCGTAACTGCTGCGCCTCGGTCTAGTTGAACTGCATCTCGACCGAGGTGTTCTTGAGTCTTGTCAGTGACCGAGGTGGTCTGACAGTGTTAAAGCGAAAATGAGTTCCGATCGCCGCCTAGCCCTGAGAGACAGATCCTCACCCTCCCCTTCTTCCTCTTCTTCCCGTCCTTACCGCCCGGTTATCCACGAGAGATGCCGGGTAGACTATGAGTGGATAGCTAGCCGTCCAGTTATCGCACCACGATTTCTAGACGTGTCGGCTTTTGATTGCCTAGGGTTAGATGCTGACCTTAGGAGGATGATTGCTACTGTCGGGCTGGATCAGTTTACTGAGATCCGAGCCCCAGCTTACTTGGAGCTGACCTTAGAGTTTGTTAGCTCCTTCTCCTACCTCCCCACAGACCGGTCTGTGAAGTACCGGTTGATGAACCGGAACTTCATAGTTCCTTTAGAGATATGGAGAGAGATTTTTGGTTTCTCTGAGCCCACCGCCACTGATTTCCCCTCCCGATCCGTAGCTAGGGAGTTCTGGGGGCAGATTGCCCATATTACCGAGCACGCAGACAGATGGCGCCCTGGAGATTCCAGGGAGAAGGTCATCTTTCATCCGGCCTTCAGACTAGCCCACAGGATTTTCAGCGAGACACTTCTGGCGCGTACTGAGACGCCCCAGAAGATCAGACAAGGCGAGCTCTTCAGCCTCTACTGCATGGTTACAAGAGGTTTCCCAGACTTTGGCTTGCTCCTTGCAGAGGATCTGCACAGGATCAAGGCCAAGGCGAAGGGAGACATTTGTTGCGGACGTCTAGTCACCCATATCGCCACCTACCACGGGATGGACCTCAGTGTTTGCACGATGGCGGCGGCTCCGAAGCCGCTGGGATTACAGGAGATGATCACACGGAGGATTCTGGTTCCCCGTGGTTTGACAACTCTATACGTCGCCATGCCTTGGGAGCGGACTGCACCTCAGGGGATCCGCTAGTCTGCTCAGTTCACAGTCTTTGATCCGCATTATTGGCAGACAGCATGGGCTCCACTGATGGAGGATCACAGAGAGGCAGCAGCTGCCCCTGTTGAGGAGGAGGAGGATGACGACGACGAGGAGACGTTGGATGAGAGAGAGGGTGGTGTCCCGATGGATACAGGGACAGATACTGCAGGGACGAGCGCGCCACCGATTATAGACTTGGACGACGAGGAGGATACTGAGCCTGCACCTGCTGCACCTCCCGCTAGATCTGCTAGGCGTCGGACACGCCGCCATAGAGATTTTGAGGTTCATCGCCGGATCGACGACCTGACAAATCAGATGATAGACTCTTATGCTGCCCTTACTGTGGACATGCATGAGAGATTTGCTGCCCAGGACCGACACATTGACCGCTGGACTCATCAGATGTTAGAGGAGCAGCACTATCAGCGCAGGATGATGGAGCTCCAGTTCCAGCAGACTATGGGCTATCCGTTCGACCCGGCTCAGTATCCGTATGTGCCACCACCACCACCGGATCAGGATTATTGAGGAGCTGCAGGATTTTCTTTATTTTCTTTTATGTAGTTCGGCCATTTATCCGGTGAGTACTCTCATGATTAGACTTTTTATTTGACCCACTGGGACAGTGTGTCCCAAGTATGGGGTATTTGTACTTATCTGACTACGTGATGTATTTATTCGACTACCTTTTGATGTATGACACTTTATTTATCGGATATTTTCATATTTATGCTTCAGTTGCCTTTATATGATTATCTGATATTTCATGCATACCTACAGGTTATTTGATTGAGAAAAACGTCGAAACCGAAAAAAAATGGTTTTAAAAAATTTTTTTTTTTTTTGACCTCGACCGGGGAGATTCTGGCCAAACGAGGCATTTCACCTCGGTTGAACCAAGAACACCTCGACCGAGGTAGGTTACTGAGAGTTTTCGAAAACGATTTTTTGTGTTACTTATCTGGATATGATCTCAGTGAAGATTCTGTTTACCTACTGGTTTTAAATTCTTTATGTGTTTGAAAGGTTTTATAATATGTTTAAGTTGCTAAATGCTTTGTTTGAAATTATTGGCATGTTTAATACTTTGTTTTTATCCAAATTATGTTGAATTTGAAGGTTGACACCGCAGGTTAAGTTCTCTCACTTTCTTCTTGGAAAGACCAAGGCAATTCATTCTCTTCTTCTTCTTCTTCTTGATCATGCTTAGCCCCTCATATGCATTTTGCCTCCCTTTACCTATCCGGGAATTTGGAAGCAAGCGAAGTGGTGAAAGCAAGTGGAGTTAAAGTTGAGAAGTGGCTGGAAGTGAAAGTGTTAGAAAGCAATAATAGGTTTGGGGAAGTCAATCATGAAGATGAGTAACTCGGCACCATTCACATAGCCGGGTGTTTGTGTCTTGCCAAAGTCGGATTGAGCGATATTCCTAACGGGTCATGGTATGTGCATCAAGGGTTTGATGCATCTCGAGAAATTGATGATTGCAGATTTCCTAGGCTTCGGTTATTGTGCACCTCTGTCCGTGCATCCCAAAAAGTAAAGTAAAAAGAAAAAGTGTGAAATAAGCAAAGCTTATTGGTGGAAGATGTTGCAAGTCAAAGTGAAAGTGAAGTTCATCCTTTTCCCGGATTCTAGCACCACATTACCTTACATACATCCCTACCCTACACGTTTCTTGACCTTTCTTTTGGGAAGCCCTTGAGACCTTGAGCTTGTTGATTGACTTAGCGGTTTAAATCGGATTATACATGATTAATTTTGATAATTCTGATTTATTATGCATTCTATGATTTTATGCAAAGATGAACAACTTTCCTATATTTATAAAATTTTTTGATCATGTTGAGTTTTTAAATTCCACGAAGTACTCTCTTAGAGTGATCTATGGTAGTTGCACACCATAAAATGTATTTGAAAGACTTTTTCATTGATTTTTATGACCTATAATCCATTCTATCTTGTCTTCTATATGCGGAACTTGCTTAGGGACAAGCAAGAGCTAAGTATGGGGTATTTTGATAGCATGAATTATAGTCTATATTTTGGGGTTTTGTTTGGACGTTTTATCTTCAATAATCTGCATGTTAGCATGTACAATATGTGATTATACTACCATTTCATCTACCTTTGCGAGGATCGAGGTCTACACCTAGTTTTGTTGTAATTGCAGGTAATTTGGTAAGTTTTGCATCAAAAAGGAGCAAAAGGAGTCATGAGTCATTTGGAGCTACATCCAGGAAGCATAGCCATGGATTAAAGATTTACTTTGGACCAGTTTTGAGAGATTTCGCATTCAGTTGTGACTCACCTCGGTTGACCAGAGATTCACCTCGACCGAGGTGATCCAGAGACGCCGACTCGACCGAGGCGAACACCTAGGACGCGGCGAGAATATTTTATTCTTGGCTGAGATCTTTTAAAATTGGAAAGTGATCTTATATTTTTGGGCTTGGCTCCTGGAAGGAAGGAGATATGCAGAATCATATATTTTACCTATATTTATGGGAAAATATCTTTCTAAGATTTATTATCTTTAGAGGGTTATTTTCCTATAAATAGGGTTGAATTTCCACAATTCCAAGATCTCGCATACAAGCCGCTTACGCCGAAAAACACGCAGCAGCAGCACCCTACTCCAGTTGGGAGTTTTGAAGAACCTTTTTGAAGGTTGAAGGAAGATAGAAGTCTATAGCTTTTATAGCTCTTTGAAGGGTTTTGTAAGATTGTCTTTAATTCCCTCACTTGTTGTCTTGTCTTGTTGGATTGCTATCCAAGGAACGCTTTGTTGTGATATTTGATTCAGTTATTGAAGTCTTTTCATTAAATTCTTCTTTGTTCAAATATTCACTTTCTTCCATATATTTTAATATTTTCATTATGATGATGAGTGGCTGATTTCCTTGTGTGATTCTAGGGTGATTAGCTGAAGGTTGTGGGAAAAACAATGATAGAATAATCTTAGATTCCAGTAGGATCCTGAAAGTTCGAGTCTTTAACCTTAACCCTAAGCATCTCGTTCAGTCGATGAACATCTCGACCGGGGTGAAAACTGGCTGACCGAGGTGACTTATCTGATCCATAACTGAGAGTTAAGTGTTAGAGTTTGCCAAATCCTATTCTTATTACACCTTTCCTGGTTCAAAGCAAGCTTAGGATGAGACTTACCCGGTAATTCCTTAGTTTGTGTACCAACGATCATAAGTGTAGGTAATAAAGGTTTATCCTTTATTGGGGTTTGAGTGTGCTTCCATCCCACCTTTGTGAGTTGGCCTGAGACTTACCCGGTAAAGGTTGATTCTATTCCCTTAGATGGTATGTTAAGTTTGAGGTTATAATTCTTTATCTTGATTCCTTGAGACTTACCCGGTAATAGGAGTTACGGTTTAGGATTAGTGTGTAGTGAGACTTACCCGGTGATCTACTCCACTTTAGAAACACCTTCCCCCACGCAAAAATCTCAGCTTTGTCCGCTTATCTATAGATCTTGAGTTGGAACCACAACTAGATGCTTTAATCCCTAGAATTGCATGTTAGCTTTATTGACTTCTTATTCATCTTTGATTGTGTTAATCGCTCTTGTGGTTAGTATTGACATAAGCACACCGTATTGACTTTGTTTCACCGAGTCCCTGTGATCGACCCCTGGAATTTTCTTGCTTTTACTACGATTGACCCGTACACTGCGGGTTCGCATCCTTGTTTTAAGCTTAAGTCTAGGGTTATAAATTTAAAGCTTGCACACACCGTTTGGAGCGAACAAAAAATATACAGTTATGGTGGTTGTTGAACAAAATGAAGTTGTGAAGTTAGTTCCTTTCAAGGATTAGCATCACATGACCCAAAATTCCCACCTTTAACAACGTTTCTTGGCCTCTTCTTTTGCAAGTCCTTAAGACCTTTATGCACATGTGTTTTGACTTAAGTGATTTAGATTTGATATTTTCATGATCATCTAAACATTCTCGATTTACTTTGCATATATGATTTCAAGTTAAGTGTGATTGTCTTTCCGTGCATTTGTTCTCTTGATACACATTTGCTCATCCTTTGCCATAAAACATCACTATGAAGGTGATCTATGACTAGAAGCACAATTGCAAAAATATTTTCCGTTTTTCCGCATTCATAACTCATGCCATCTTGTAGCTTAGGTTTGAACCTTGCTTTGGGATAAGCAAGTGCCAAGTATGGGGTATTTTGATTACATGATTTATGACGTTAGTTTAGGCATTCATTTAGATAGTTTTTCCCGTTATTCATGCATGGTTTGGCATTAGTTCGTGGCGTTTACCATTAATTCATCCACATTGTCGAAATAGATGTCTACACGAGCTTTTGTCGGTTTTGTAGATATTTTGGGGACTCTTGGACTTAATCGATACATTCGAGGATCATTCCTCGTAATGGCACACTTCCGGACTCTTTAAGGAGCAAGCTAGGAGCAGAGGAGAACACAAAAGAACTTGTTGGTGCATGCTTTGCACCAATTCATGACTAGGTGATCCAAGGAGGGCTTTGTGATGAAAACCACGACCCAGAGGCCATTTCCACGCCCGTGGTTTCTGTTTGGACAGCCTGGACACTTGTCACACGATTCCTTTGCCCGACCTTTGCTTTTCTTGCTTGAGTGTGGACTTGGAAAAACCTGCATGCTAGCTAGAGGAGTCTCTCTCATCATCCATTGTGAGATTTTTGTGGAAAGTATTGGGAAGCATTGTAAGGAACGTTTTGGAGCTACTTTTGAAGGGTTGTAAGTCTTATTTAAACTCATTTCCAGCTGAGATATCTTGCTTCTACTTACTCTTATTTCAATTTCTTGATATGGATATCATGTGTGCTTGCATGATGACTTTAATCCTTGAAATGCATATTATTGGCTAAACAGTTGTGGTTCTAGGGTGATGGAATGATGGTTATGGCTTGGACTATGATAGAACAGGCTTGAATGTACCTTTGGATGACTTACATGCTCGAAACCTAACCCCCGACTAAAACCACGGTTTGTTCATCCTAAACCACGGCCGTGGTTGCTATGATCAGCCCGTGGTTTGTTCTGTTGTGCTTGTATTGATGAATCTGAATGTTAGGATGTTAGATTGTTGAAATCCTAGTGTTTGTTAAGCATAATCTAGCTTAGGGTGATCTATTGCTAGCAAACTAAGTGAGGGAAGAGACTTACCCGGTAATTCCCGATCTTAGATACCAAAGATAACGAACTCTAGGTAGTAGTGAGCCTCACAAGCCGCTATTGGACTGAGTGTGCTAGGATTCTTGCTTAGGACTTGCCTTCTAGAGACTTACCCGGTAAGGAGAGGTTTGACCCCTAGATAGCAATCCGGTTTGTGTAGAATTCCCAACCTTAGGTTCCTAGAGACTTACCCGGTAATAGGACCTTAGGTGCGGGATTAGTGGACCATGAGGTCTACCCGGTGATTGATCCCATTGGAGAAACACCCTTTCCTAACATACCGCAGCTTGTCCAAGGTTGATTAGAAGCTTGAGTCCAACGCCATAACCGGAAGTCCCAATCCCTAGAATCCGCTTTTCTTCACTTGATCACATATCTTGTTCTTGTGTTGCTTGTTTGTGTTGCTAGTTTGATTTGTTTGTTTGATTTATACTATTGCATGATTTGTGATCTTTGCTTGATCACCACAAAAACCCAACCAAAAATATCATTATTTTCATTTCTTTATTTCTTTCTCTTTTCTTAGACTAGATTTGCACTATCCATGATCACTTGTTTGATTTGATTTCACCTTAGTCTTCGTGTTCGACCTCAGAATACTATCCTTGCTACAAAACGACTCATACAATGTGGGTTCGCTAGGAGTTGGGATAATATATCGAGTTATAAATTGTAAGACTTTTGTATTACACATCTCTAGCGTAACTTTAGTCATGATGATGAGTAACTTGGCACCATTCACACAGTCGGGTGTTTGTGCTTGCCAAAGTGTGATTGATTTATAGTCCTAATGAGTCATGGTATATGCATCAAGTTTAAGGCACCTTGTAAAATTGAGGTTAGATGATCTCCAAGGTTTCGGTTAATGTGTTCCTATGTCCATGTTCTCAAGTGAAAGTAAAGAAAAAGAAAATGAAAAAAGAATTTAAAAGAGCTTGTTTGGTGGATGTTGAGTTGTATTTGCGGTTGTGGAGTTCCTATCCTTTTCCCTGATTTGCTCCACCTTCCTGTTGGAGATTTGGACTAAGTCTTCATTGTAACCGTTGAGCTTGTCTTGAGACAAGGTGCAATGAGTTGTTCACATGTGTGTCACTATGGTCCGGGTTGCGGGAGGCAAGACAAGTGACCGGCACTAAGAACAACTAGTATTATAAGGGGAGTCGAATTAAAGCAAGGTGATTCACAACAAGGTCAACTTGTGCTAGCTTTTAGAAGGCCGACATTTGGGGCTTTTTAGCCACATTTTATCGGCACACCTTTGGTTCTTAGGCCTTATATTGGCTAAAGAATATGTGGTTAAAAATCGGGAGCAATCCAAGCTCAAATGCTTAGTGAATGTCAATGAAGCAGCTAGTGAGCTTCTTAAGGAGCTACACTAGCTTGAGCTAAGATATTGAGTGTTTGAGGATCTTGGAGCTTACCCTAGCTATATTAAAGTGAATGAAGCTCATTGGAAGTGTTTGGACCAAAAAAAATAAGCTAGCTCTAAGCTAGCTCCGGGGAGCGGTTTTGGGCTTCCTATGTGGGCCTCGGGCCTCGGGCTTTCTAGGGCTTCAAGGCCCATCTTCCAAGTAACTTCCACGTAACTTCCATAACAGATTTTAACCTCTTTTAACTCCCCAAAACCGTGGCCCCCTATGCCTATAAAAGGGAGAGCCATTTGCACTTGTTTTAACATTCGTTTTTGCAACAAAAAAGCTTTTAGTTCCATCGTATTGACATTGGATAGGCCTTCTTATAAGCTTGTTTGCAAAACTCGAAAGACCAATGTAGTTCCTTTGTATTGACAAAGGATAGGCATCCATCTTAGTTTGGTTTTGTATTGACAAAACGTAGGAATACCCTTTCTACAAAGTAAGACAAGTAAGTCTCTTACTTAGTCTTTGTAACGTGTAACGTTTTATCCCACTAAGGTATTTGGATATTCCCGGTGTAGGGGAGAATACACTTAGAAGGAAAATTCATTTATGAATGACTCATTACATTATCCAAGTCAATGGTTTTAACATATAACACCCGATTTATAAGACGTGCAATTGAACATAACTTCTATTAGAGTTTTGTCTACTCCTTTTCGGAGATTACAAACTCTTGGTTGAGTTTTGTCTACTCCTTTGGAGATTACAAACTCTTTTTGGTTGAATTTTGTTTACTCCTTTGGAGACTACAAACTCTTGGTTGAGTTTTGTCTACTCCTTTATAGAATACAAACTCTTGATTGAGTTTTGTCTACTCCTTTGTGGATATTACAAACCTTTGGTTAATAATTTGTTTTTAGTTCAAGATAATTATATTAAATTGATTGGCAATTAGGAGAACCGTCTACTCACATAAGTGAGACTATGGCCCTTTGGTCCAAAACCGGACACCGAAATTCCAACAATCTTCTAAGTGTATTTATTGTTAATTGTTTTGTAGGATTGGATTGATCAATAATGAATAAGACATTAATGACAGAAATAACTTCTCATTTTGGGAAGTTGGATAAGTTTGAGGGTGTATACTTTAGGAGGTGGCAAAAGAAAATGCACTTCCTCTTGACTACACTAAAAGTTGCTTATGTAGTCACTACACCTAGACCGGCCGAGCCGGTTGATGATATGGTGGAGGAGATAGAGGTTGTTCGACGAAGGAGCAAATGGGATAATGATGACTACATATGTCGTGGTCATATTCTCAATGGCATGAGTGATGCATTGTTTGATGTCTACCAAAGTGTAGAGTCATCAACATCAATGTGGGATCAACTGGAGTCTAAGTACATGGCGGAGGATGCTTCATCTCGCAAAGTCTTAGTCTTGGATTTTAACTCAATATAAAATGGTGGACTCAAGGCCGGTAATGGAACAATACAATGAATTGCTCCGGATTCTTGGGAGGTTCACTCAACATGTCATGTATATGGATGAGGCCATTGCGGTTTCATCTATAATGGATAAGCTCCCCCTTCTTGGAAGGACTTCTGCCATGTGCTAAAGCACAAGAAGGAAGAACTCACGTTGGTGGAACTTGACTCTCACCTTCAAATTGAACAAGGTCTTAGGGCACAAGAAGGGGGACTCAAGAAGGAGGATAAAACTTCTACTTCCCACGAGGCCAACATGATGGATGGCAAGGGCAAAAGGAAGAGGTTCAAAGGAAAGGACAAAGACAAGGACAAGGGAAATAAGTCCAAGAAGTCCAATAAGGATAATATTGACAAGAAACCAAAAGGTTCTTGTTGGAAGTGTGGAAAGTATGGCCACTTCAAACGGGATTGCAAGGTTAAGGACAATGGATCCAAGGGTGGAGGCCAAAGTGGCCAAAACCCCTCAAACCAAGGTGACTCACTTATGAGTCTTGATTCTAACTTTGATATAAATTCTGATTTGAATTATGTGTCATTGACTTTTGAATGTTTGTCCATGCAGGATGATGACCTTGGATGGTGGGTTGACTCGGGTGCAACAACTCATGTTTGCAAAGATCGGCGTTGGTTCAAGACATACGCTGTTGCTAACGATGGAGCACTCATACATATGGGAAACGAGTCTACCACCCCCGTTCTAGGAAGAGGACGGGTTGATCTATACTTCACAAGTGGCAAGACTCTAGTCTTGTCAAATGTACTACATGCACCGGCCATTAGAAAGAATGTGGTTTCTAGTGGTGTACTCAATAGGCTTGGCTTCAAACAAGTCATAGAAGCCGACCGCTATGTATTATCTAGGAGAGGAACATTTGTAGGTTTTGGCCATTGGAACAATAATATGTTTCTTCTCTCTTTATGTAATAAACTTTCTAATACTAATATAAACAAGAATAGTTTGTCTACATTGTTTTCTTCTTCTTCCAATTGTGATTTTGTCAAATGGCATGCACGGCTTGGACATGTTCATTTTAAGCGTATGAATGACATGACTAAGGCTTGTATTTTACCTAAACTTGAATTGTCAAAAGACAAGTGTAAAACGTGCATGTTGACCAAGATAACAAGACTTCCATTTCCTAGAGTTGAAAGAGAACAATCAATGCTCGGCTTAGTCCACTCGGATCTAGGCGACTTGCACTCTACTCCTTCATTAGGAAAGAAGAAGTATTACGTAAGATTCATAGATGATTACTCTAGGTATTATTACGCATATCTACTCTTTGCAAAGAGTGATGCCTTAGACAAATTCTATGTATTCAAGAATGAATCTAAGTTGTAACAAGGTACCTTAATAAAAAGACTACACACGGATCGTGGTGGTGAATTTATGGATAAGGAATACTTTGAGAGTGTCGGAATCATACATGAGACCACGACACCTTACACACCACAATCAAATGGTGTGGCCGAACGAAAGAACCGAGTGCTTAAAGAGATGGTCAATGCCATGTTGTCTTACTCGGGTCTTAAGAATTCGTTTTGGGGTGAAGCTATGCTCACGGAAAACTACTTGCTTAATCGTGTTCCAAACAAAAGAAGCAAGAAGACTCCTTACGAACTATGGTTCAAAAGGAAGTCAAACCTACATTACTTACGAGTTTGGGGATGTCGAGCCATAGTAAGGCTAAATGACAACAAATGTAAGACTTTAGGTGAAAGAGGTGTTGAGTGTGTGTTCATTGGCTATGCCGAACAGTCCAAAGCTTATAGGTTCTATGTGATAGAACCAAATGACTTCATCTCGGTTAATACCATAATAGAATCTAAAGATGCCATCTTTGATGAAGATCGCTTCACCTCGGCTCCTAGGCCTAGGGAAGTGATCAACATGACCTTAGATGAGGAATACCCAAACAAGCATCATAGGATTCAAGATGAATCCCGGCAAGCGTCCCACGGGCTTGACTTGCCACAAATTGCTCCTATGAGCACTAATTTGTCCCAAAAATCGATTTTCCAAGTGTTCTTGGTTGAAGGGTCAAGAAATAATGAACTGGATTGCCACTCTTACTTTCATACAGATGAGGATCCAAAGACATTTGACGAGACCATGAAGTCTCAAGATGTTGCCTTCTGGAAGGAAGCAATCCAAGAGGAGATGGACTCCATTATGGGTAACCATACATGGGAGTTAGCCAACCTTCCTTCCGGTTGCAAACCTTTGGGATGCAAATGGATCTTCAAGAGGAAAATGAAAGTTGACGGTTCTATTGACAAGTTTAAAGCACGCTTGATCATCCAAGGCTTTAGACAAAGGGAAGGTGTCGATTACTTTGACACATATGCTCCGGTGGCTAGGTTTACAACCATTAGGTTATTAATAGCTATGGCGGCTATACATAATCTAGTGATTCATCAAATGGATGTCAAGACAGCATTCCTTAATGGTGATCTAGATGAGGAAGTGTATATGAGACAACCTGAAGGGTTTGTTTTAAAAGGACAAGAGCACAAAGTGTGTCGCTTGGTCAAATCCTTGTATGGACTAAAGAAAGCTCCAAAACAATGGCATCAAAAGTTTGATGATGTCGTATTGTCAAATGGATTTAAGATAAATCAAGCTGACAAGTGTGTATATAGTAAGTTTGATCATATCGGTCAAGGTGTGATCATATGCTTATATGTTGATGACATGTTGATCTTTGGAACAAACCAAAGACAAGTAGATCTCACTAAGGATTTCTTGTCCACTAAGTTTTCTATGAAAGACTTAGGTGAGGCGGATGTGATTCTAGGCATAAGAATCAAATGTGATGCTAAAGGCTTAAGCCTCACACAATCACACTACATTGAGAAGATTGTCAAACGCTTCCAATGTGATAAAAGTTCAACTGTTAGTACTCCTATGGACTCAAGTGAAAAATTGATGTCCAACCAAGGATCAGCTGTCTCTCAACTTGAGTATGCACAAGTAATAGGATGTTGCATGTATGCAATGACTAGCACTAGGCCAGATATTGCTTTTGTTATTGGTAAATTGAGTAGGTACACAAGTTGTCCTAGCTCACAACATTGGAAGACACTAAGGCGTGTGCTTAGGTACCTCAAGGGGACCATGGGTTTTGGCATCTTGTATAGTAAGTATCCTTCAGTGATAGAAGGCTATTTGGATGCGTCATGGATCACTAATCTAGATGATCACTCATCCACCACAGGATGAGTTTTCCTGTTAGGTGGTGGTGCCATTTCGTGGGCTTCAAAGAAGCAAACATGCATCACAACCTCGACCATGGAGTCCGAGTTTGTGGCACTTGCCGTTGCCGGTAAGGAAGCTGAATGGCTAAGAAATTTGGTTCTAGAAATTCCTCTATGGCCAAAACCGGTTTCTCCTATCTCAATTATTGCGATAGTGCAGCTACGTTGGCTAAAGCTTATAGTCAAACGTACAATAGAAAATCAAGACATCTTGGTGTGAGACATAGCTCGGTTAGAGAGCTCATAACTCACGGTATAATATCGGTCGATTTTGTGAGAACACACAATAATCTAGCCGATCACTTAACCAAGAGCTTGGCTAGAGACTTAGTTCAAAAGTCAGCCAAGGGATGGGGTTAACGACCTAAATTGAAAACGGCTTGTCATGGGACACCCAATTCGCCTATGGCTTGATGCCTTAGCCGAATTCAATGAGGAAAGCCCATTCCAAGAAGTTGTGAGCATAAAATGTCCATCCAAGGTAATGCTCTATGCCTATATAATATGTATAATTTGAAATATGTAATTTCTTAACAACTATTTAGAAAAATTGCAATTATAGGTGCAAGATCAAAGAGAGTTGGCTACGTGAACGTGAAGTGTCAAGGCTTCTTCAAGGGAGTAGATGGTCGACTCGCCTATATGTTCATTAAAGGATTAGGACACAATAGCCTTTAAATGTGTCATTGCTTTGTAAAGGAAATGTAAATTTCGTGTATGTTGCCTTCATGTACTTAAACAAGTTAAGTGGTTCAATCCATTAGGACACCACAATTCTTTAGTGCAGAATGTGTAATTATACTAATTCAATAAATTCAATCGAAAGAAATTAATGATTATGCGAATATTTTGTTTGGATGTATGTCTATTAAAAGTTTCTTGACTTTGCTCAAATGGGGGAGGAATGTTGGAGATTTGGGCTAAGTCTTCATTGTAACCGTTGAGCTTGTCTTGAGACAAGGTGCAATGAGTTGTTCACATGTGTGTCACTATGGTCCGGGTTGCGGGAGGCAAGACAAGTGACCGGCACTAAGAACAACTAGTATTATAAGGGGAGTCGAATCAAAGCAAGGTGATTCACAACAAGGTCAACTTGTGCTAGCTTTTAGAAGGCCGACGTTTGGGGCTTTTTAGCCACATTTTATCGGCACACCTTTGATTCTTAGGCCTTATATTGGCTAAAGAATATGTGGTTAAAAATCGGGAGCAATCCAAGCTCAAATGCTTAGTGAATGTCAATGAAGCAGCTAGTGAACTTCTTAAGGAGCTACACTAGCTTGAGCTAAGATATTGAGTGTTTGAGGATCTTGGAACTTACCCTAGCTATATTAAAGTGAATGAAGCTCATTGGAAGTGTTTGGACCAAGAAAAATAAGCTAGCTCTAAGCTAGCTCCGGGGAGCGGTTTTGGGCTTCCTATGTGGGCCTCGGGCCTCGGGCTTTCTAGGGCTTCAAGGCCCATCTTCCAAGTAACTTCCACGTAACTTCCATTACCGATTTTAACCTCTTTTAACTCCCCAAAACCGTGGCCCTCTATGCCTATAAAAGGGAGAGCCATTTGCACTTGTTTTAACATTCGTTTTTGCAACAATAAAGCTTTTAGTTCCATTGTATTGACATTGGATAGGCCTTCTTATAAGCTTGTTTGCAAAACTCGAAAGACCAGTATAGTTCCTTTGTATTGACAAAGGATAGGCATCCATCTTAGTTTGGTTTTGTATTGACAAAACCTAGGAATACCCTTTCTACAAAGTAAGACAAGTAAGTCTCTTACTTAGTCTTTGTAACGTGTAACGTTTTATCCCGCTAAGGTATTTGGATATTCCTGGTGTAGGGGAGAATACACTTAGAAGGAAAATTCATTTATGAATGACTCATTACATTATCCAAGTCAATGGTTTTAACATATAACAACCGGTTTATAAGACGTGCAATTGAACATAACTTCTATTAGAGTTTTGTCTACTCCTTTTCGGAGATTACAAACTCTTGGTTGAGTTTTGTCTACTCCTTTGGAGATTAAAAACTCTTTTTGGTTGAATTTTGTCTACTCCTTTGGAGACTACAAACTCTTGGTTGAGTTTTATCTACTCCTTTATAGAATACAAACTCTTGATTGGGTTTTGTCTACTCCTTTGTGGAGATTACAAACCTTTGGTTAATAATTTTTTTTTAGTTCAAGATAATTATATTAAATTGATTGGCAATTAGGAGAACCGTCTACTCACATAAGTGAGACTTTGGCCCTTTGGTCCAAAACCGGACACCGAAATTCCAACACTTCCCTATATACATCCTACCCCTAAAACATTTCTCGACCTTTATTTGGAAGCCCTTAAGATCTTTGAGCATGTGATTTGACTTGGTGGTTTAAACTGGATCTTTCATGATTGATTTTGATAAGTCTATTTTGCTATGCATGTATGATTTTATGTAAAGTATGATTATCCTTTTATGTCTATATCTCTCTTTTTGATCATATAATGATTGTTACTTGTTATGACACATTCCCTAATGGTGATCTATGAATAGAAGCACAACACCAAAAATATTGTGATTTTCATTGTCTTACATGTTCATAATCCATTTCATCTTGTATCCTAAGTTGAACCTTGCTTGGGGACAAGTAAGAGGCAAGTATGGGGTATTTTAATGACATGAATTATGACCTTAGTTTAGGGATGCATTTAGGTAGTTTTTCCCTTTGTTTTGCATACATAGACATATATTCATATCAATTATGTTGGTATTCACCTACTTTGCAGAAATAGAGGTCTACACACAGTTTTGTTGCAATTGTAGGAAATAAGGCACATTTTGGAGCATAAGAGAGCATGAGAATATAAGGAGTCTAGGAGAGGGCATGGTGGAGTACACTGAGGTGCATAAGAAAATCAAGGATTATAAAGAAGGAAGATTAAGTTGAAATAGAAGCAAGAGCAGAAGTGACATCAGACAAATCTTGGATGAAGAGATATTATCTCGGCCGAGATTTTCCTCGGGCCCGTCTAAGATTTTGGCGAAAATTAGCCCGCAGCCCAAAGTTAAAAATAGAGATGGCGGCAAGTGTTAAAGATATACTTTTCATATAGATATTTCGAGACTATCTCACGGATACTATAGGAGATATTTTCCAAGTTTGGAAGATAGAGAAAGATTGATATAGAAGGAAGGAACGAAATCGAAAGATTGAAGATTCGCATAGTTAACCTTGGAGTTTTGTGAGTTATTCTTGGAAGGATAATCTTAGTTTGTTGTTTTCATTATTTGAACACAAGGTCGAACCTTTGTTATTGGTTTCGATTAGTTTTGATTATTGGAGATTGTTAGTTATGTTTTGTTTGCTTTTATTGATTTATGTCTTATTTGATATCATATACCTTCTTTGATTTAAATATGACTGTTGTTGGCTAGAACTCTTGCGATTCTACGATGACTAGTTGATGGTTGTTGTTTAGATGATGATAGATTGAACCTTTAAGTTAGATTGGATCCTGAAGGTTGAGTTTTACCTACGCAGTTGCCAATCTCGGATGAATCTAGGAATGCCGAGATTTGAGTATGATCCATCCGAGATTTGTTATTGTTTGCCCGATCATGTAATTTTATCCTTAAGCCTAGGTTATGGTTTGCCCAAATCCTAGTAACTTTGCGAGTTAACCTTAGACTTACCCGGTGATGGTTAGTTCTATTCTATTAGGTAAAGTTGTTGGTTTGAGTTGTAGTTCATTTCCCTAGATCCGTGAAACTTACCCGGTAAAAGGACCTTTGGTTAGTGATAGTGGATAATGAGACCTCCCCCATGATCTATCCCATCGTAGAAACACCTTACTTCGCAAACCCAACCTTGCCCATAGATCTTTAGTAATCTTGAATCTAAAACCACAACTTGACGCTACAATCTCTAGAATCTGAATTCTCCTTGATTGATATATATTCATTGATTTCTTCGCTTTGTTCTTTGTTATTTGCAAGAATCTTATCTGGTTTACTTACCTGCTTGATTCCACCATTGTCCATGTGATCGGCCCTGGAATATTTGTCTTTATTGCGATTGATGCGTACACACCGGGTTCGCTATTGCTTTTATTCTTGGTATATATTTAAGACTATTTTCCTTCATACACATACGTCTTGGAGCGAACATTCTCTATTAGAAGACTTAATTTTATTATAAAGGAAATAAAATTGGTATGGGCTGAAAAATTAAGTAAGGCCCAATAAAATAATACCCATAATTAAACAAGTCTTTTATGGATTGAAAGTAAAATAGAGTGGGTCGTTATTATTAACCCACACATGTGGATGGATTCCTTCATTCGCATGGCTGACCTTCCTCTCTTGGATGGATACGTACGTACTTCATGCATGGGTATTTTTACGTATATTCTAGAACTAGCTAGGTTCTTGGGTTGGTCTTGCAAGTGGGCGCCGGTCTTTGTATTCTTGAGAAGCAAGGTTCTTGTCGTAGGATCTTTTGACATTGATATCAGATCGATTCATCCTCTCTTTTGTCCGTTCACGTACTTGCATGGTAACGTTGCTTTCCATGCATACGTGAGTCTTGTCATCTTGCGAGAAGTGATCGGGGAAATAGTCTTCATTTCTTTGCGGAAAATGGTCTTCATTTTTCTACGAAAAATGGCCTTCGTTTCTCTATTGGAAATGTTACTCATTTCTATCCTAAAAGGAATTTGGCTCTTCCCCTTCTTCTTCTAACAGTTTTCCTCTTTCCTTGCCTTCTAGCTTTCTTGGCTTTCTTGGCTTTCATGGCTATGGTCCCGAATCAAAAGATTCTTCCTCTCCTCCTCCTTGGAGTGTTCTTCACTCCTTGCTTCCTAGCTTCCATGGTTATGGTCTTAAAGCGTGCTAGGTTCGGAGATTCTTCTGCATTAAGTAATCATCAAACAAGTATAGTCTGACCCCTTACATCATGATTAATCCAACTTATACACCCTTGAAAGGGTCAAGCAATACATGAAGACCAATTGGAAAGTTAAAAACAATGGAAGTAAGGTAGTCCGTGACACGATTCGTCTCACGGTAGACATGACGGAGTTAGATACTCCAGTTCCTTTTAAGTAAGTCTTGACATCTAACGACCCGACTAGCGAGCGGATGACTCCGGGAATGTTTCTAGCAAGGAGGGTAGCTACAAGTTGTGAGTCAGTTTCCAACTCTATAGATTTGTAACCACACTCCCAAGCTAGCATTAAACAATGTAAAAATCCTCACAACTCTGCCTTGGGGACCGTACATATTCTAATATACAACATATCCTCTTTGCCTTCTTGACGGCTTCTACACTATCAACAAGTTTTTTTAAGATAGCTTCTAGATTATCAACAAAGCTTTTTGACAACTTTTGGACATTCAACAAGCCATTGGGAATGACAGATTGTAGTGTCAAACTTTAGCATGGAAGCTAAAGTATGACATAAACGAACCGTAGAGGGGGACGTGTGTATACGAGCACACTCATGTATCAGACTCAAGCCTAACACATAAGTTCAATGTTGCTCCATCCTAAAATCAATTGAAAATAAGAGGAGTAGTCCATCAGTCTTACATACCAGACTCAAAATGAGTCCTCGTTCAATGAGGACTTATTATCCCCAACAAGCCCCAAAGTGCAACTAGGGTACAAACCTAGTTAACACTTGCCACATGTTAGAATCGCGGCCCGGTTAAAGGCTAACTATTTTGATACCATGTTAAAGTCTGACATATACAGACTTTAGAGAAAGGTTTGTGTGCATGCGAGTACAAATACACATTAGGCACAAACCAATACATAAGCCTAGTGAGATATATCCTAAAACTAATTGACAATAGGAGGAGGAGTCCACCGACCTTATATATTAGGCTCTAAATGTTTTCACTTTAGACATGAGAACTAATTATCTCCAACAATCAGACTTCTTTCTTTTGTCCATGTATGCTAGTTTACAAGACCAACCAAGGGGTTGAGTCGGATCGATTTAAATATTCGGGTATCTTAATACAATTTTTAGAAAAATTCGTATCCGGTTCACATATGGTCTGGTATCCGATACTATTTAGTTCGGATAATTATCAGGGTAAATATTCAACTTATTGTACAAAGTACATCAATAAACATACGTGGATATTTAGATATAAATATATAAATACGGATATTCTTTTTATATAATGTTATCGGCCTCCGATTTGATGATCCAAAAAGGTTTAAGACTAAATGTGAAACCAAAGTTCTTTTATGAAAGCCAAAACTGTAATACAAATTTGATTTTGGGAACCATATTCAAAATTGATTTCTACTTTAATACATGAATGCGGAAAAAGAATTAAGTACACAAACAAAATGCGGAAGAAAATCCCCAAACCCTATCTTCAACACCGCCTCCAATGGCTTCAGCCTCTAACAGAGATGAAAGTAATATGCTTCATCCCTCCAGCCACCACCATGGCAAACTTCTTTTTTCACTTGCGTAATCCGCCACCCTCCTCCGGCCACCACCATGACTAGGATTTCTTTCTCCAAAGGAGTACATTGATGAAGAAAACCCCAAAGTTTTTTTTTATCTAAATCTTCCTTAATTTTTTAAGGAAGATGAAGATTTAAATTGAAGAAAACAATTAGTTTTCGGATCTCCTTCTTCAATGGATTACCGCCGTCAACAATCTCTCCTCCTCAGCCTTGGAAATGGTCACCCTACACCATCATCAACTTACCCTCGTCTCCCAGGTTATTCTCGTGTACCGGTGACAACCCGGCTTAAAAAATGCTTCTATTTCATCTAAGCAAGAAGACTCATTTCCCTCTTGCAAACATAGGCATCTATTTTATCATCTAACCTATGGCATCTAAGTCGAATTCACCCACTTGTTTTTTTGTAGTATAGTCTCAATAACTCTCATACTACAAAGGAAAAACAATTTGAAGAATGACCCAGATCTACATAACTTTTAGATGAGACTTATTGAGACCACATAGTAGAAAAACAAGACAATCAGTTTTCGGGTCTCCTTCTTCTATGGATTACCGCCGACAACAATCTATCCTCCTCAACCATGGAAATGGTCACCCCGTATCATCGTCAACTTACCCCCGTCTCCTAGGTTGTTCTCGTGTCCGGTGACAACCCGGCATCAAAACCGCTTCTACTTCATCTAAGCGAGAACACCCTCTTCCCTCTTGTAAACTCGGGCATTTTTTTATCATCTAACCTACAGCCGCTAAGTCGAATTCATCCACTTTTTTTTGATAACTCCAGCTTTGATATTAATTGTTGTATTTTAATGATGGAAGACTTAACATAAAAAGCGGTTATTATAAACTAACAAATGTCGATTATATGTCTAGATTGTTTGTCTGGGTTTGTTTGTTAAATATGTGTGTAGGTATTGGATAATATTACAAGGGAAGACTCGGATGAAGACTTACTATAACAACCAACAAACAAATGAGAAGATCTAGAAGAGAAGATCTTTAAAACGGCCAGCCAACTACAAAGATCTTGTTGGAGAAGATAGGTGTTTGAAGAGAGGATCTTGGAGAAGATCTCGGCTGAAGATCTCAAACGGCTATGAAGAAGGTTGTTGAAGATCTTGAACGAAAGTTGTTGAACAGTTGTGGAGAAGATCGTGGAGAAGATCAAACGGATATCAAAGGATACGTTTGAAGATAAGATCTTGGAGAAGATCTTGTTCAAAGGATATACTCCAACGGCTAGTACAAAACAACACATACGAAGATCTTGTTCAACAAACATTGGATTCTATGGAAGAAAGAAGTTGCAACGGCTATGAGATAACAACTAGAAGAAGTTCCTACACAAAAGTCTATAAAAGAAGACATCGATTGAAGATGAAGTAACCAAGCCTACAAGCGATCATACAAGACATCTTCATCAATCCAAAAGTTTATCTTCCTCTCTATGCTTACTTAGGTTTATTCGTTAGAGTGAGATAAACACAAGAGCTACATTGACATATCATTTTAGTGTTATACTCGAGTGTGTTACTTTGCGAAGTAAGTAGGCTATTATTGCTAGAATAGAGTTGACTAGATCGTAGTATTGAGACTACATTGAGAGAAGAAGGAAAGTTCTTCTAGGTTGTATCTAGGACTCACACCAAGCAAATAATAGATAGTTAGAATCCTAGGGTCAGAAACCCTAGGCGGAGAGTAGGTTGTTAGGGTCGAACTTTGTAAACATATCGTGTGTCGATCTTTTGAATTCCGCACCTTATATCGCATTTTATTGTGACTAATATCTTTCTGCAGGTTTCGAATTCAAGGCCTTGAGATCAACTACAAAGCCTTGAGAAATAGTTTTGTCACTAAGCGCAAAGATTAAATTCAAGGCCATGAGATTCATTTCAAAGCATTGATATCCGATATTACAAAAAGTTCTCATACTCTATTCAACCACCCTTCTAGACTATTTTTATCCTTATTAATCACCTACTCGGTTCTTCAATTTTTCTGCAGTGTGGTCTCAATGACCTAGATCTACATAACTTCTCGATGAAGAACTCGTCCTCGTTCTCTACCAGACTGTATTTTGTGAAGTCATGTGTTTTTGTTTTTCTAAGAGCCGGCTACAAATCCTTTCCCATAATGTTTGTTCTCCTTTGAATCAGAAATGGGTTGTTCAATCCCAACAATTCCGGAATAATTTCCACAACTAAAAACGATATGGTGCTCTCTCCTCTTTTTGTCCACAACCCTCACCACCTTCCGAGTCTAGATTCGTCTCTGTTGTCACCGCCTTTTTCCTTTGTTGTGGTAACGGAGCAAATCTAAGAACTTGAACCGCAACAATGGAATAAATATATGTATGTTTGTTACCATCTTTCCCTGTTTTACCTCCACCAGCACAACCCGCATCCTCCGGTGCAACCTAACAAGTATGCCTAATCCACCAGATTCGGATGTTGCTCCATACCTTTGTGTTCACCTACACCTAATCTAATGCTACTTTTTTTTTTGGTTTGCACCAACTCTAAACCTAGATTAGTCCACACTGCAAGTCCTCAAACCCAAAACAAAACTATTTAACCGATTGTGCTATATATGGCTTCTACCTTGCTTCCTTTAAACGAAGAAGTTACAATGCTTTGATTAACGTTTTAAGGATTGGAACTAGATTTTATTTAGTTGCATTAATCCTAAAAAATCAATGGCTAAAAAATCATCATTAGATTGACTTCTAATGACTCATCTCCGTGTGTTTAATGAATGGAATAAAAATTATCCTTTATTTGATAATAAATAAATAATCAAAGTTAGCTAGCAACACTAGTAAATACGGAGGGAGAAAACATGTGTCGTTTTTCCAACTAAACACCTTCACACTTATGAACAATTTTTCCCTTTTAAGTCTTGAATCTTTAACCATCAAAGTTATACACTTTTTTATGTAATGACTCTCATGTCTTACAATGTCATCTTCTTAGTTTGATGCCTGTTTGTGGTGGCCCTTCAAGTGGTTTGTCTAGGAGGGGCATTGATTTGTGATCGACTCCTAATGGATCTACTCTTTTGCAAGTCCAAACCAGAGGTGTCCACAATTATTCCCCATACTTCCTACCTTGCATTTCCTTCGAAGACAAATACCATGCCCGTTGACTGGATCAATCTACTTTCCCCTGAAGACCTATCTACTTTTGGGATTCCATGATGTTTTTTGTGTATTTCTTTTCTTTCGTTGGGGTTATTCATGACGATTAGTCCGTATGCCAATCTTTTTCGGCCTTTTGATCCACTAGACGGGGTGTCGTCTAGTGTTTCGAACTGCTTTTCTTTATCAAATTTTTTTTGTTTTAATAGTTATATGTAATTAAAAATTATTATTACATACCCAAATATAGGATTGGACATGGGACGAGACATGACGGATTGAGGTCGTCCCACATCCCATCCCGCCTATTATATATGGGAGGGGATTGGGACGAACCTTGTGTTTTTAGACTAAAAACCATCGGGCATATCCCGGTTGGGTCCGGATTGGGATAAAACTGATCCCGCATGCCATATATATAGATTGTTTTCGGTTTTAAAATTAAAAATTTATGCAACCAAATATTCGTTGATATGTACTTAAAACGAAAGACATTAAAATAGAATGTCGCAAGAGAGTTTAAAAAAAATACTTAACTTATCAAAAGTACATTCAAAATAAAACTTAAAAACAAAATAAAGAATTTGGCCTATTAGGCCTTATTAAGTTTTGTGTTTAGTAAATATAAAACATAATTTTTTACCACTTTCATTTAATGGTAGGTAAAAGTAATTAACCTTCTATTATAAAAGAAAGAATAATTAATGTTTTTTATGTAATTTTTAATTACTGAATTTATTTTTATTTTATTTTTTTTGCCTTTTAATTTTCTTTATTAATTTCTTTTTTTTCTGAAATAAATTTCTCATACCAAAAATTTCTCATACCATAATTTTATCAGATTTTTTATCATTGCAGAATTTTTTTCATACCATAAGTTTTTTTTTTGTCTTTTTTTATTTTTTATAATTTTCTATTATGAGTTTCTATCATAAAACTCATACTAGAACTAGGGGTGTAATTTGGCTCGAGCCGCTCGACTCAGGCTCGGCTCACCAAAAGCTCGTACTCGGCCTGTTCATATTACAAACGAGCCGAGCTCGAGCTCCATTACAGGCTCGTTCCGAGCCCGAGCCCGAGCGTCCCGGCAAGGCTCGGCCGTTAAAAAAAATAATAATAAAAATAATGTGTTAGGATTTCTTTCTTTGCTCCAGGGGCTTCCAGCAATCCAGCCTCCATGCATAATTTCCACTTCCAGTTTTCCTGCGCAACTACTCTCATGCCTCCATAGTTTTCACAATTTCACGCCAAAGACCAACTTCCAGTCTTCCACCCGGCAGTCCGGCTCCGGCACCCGTCCACGGCCACGCCTCACCCAGTTTTGCAGCTCCGCTCTTCCGCATGCTCACACAGCTCCTCTGTTGGTTGTTCCCCTCCTCGTCCGCAGACCGTAGGCTCACAAAGTCACAGGCTCGCAGTCTTCGCAGCTCCGCAGGCTCCTCTGTTGGTTGTTCCCCTCCTCTTCCGTAGTCTCGCAGCTCCTCTGTTCGGCTATTCCCCTCCTCATCCGCAGGCTCACAGGCTCGCAGCTCCTCTTCCTCGACGGTTACCCTCTTCCGCAGCGGCGCAACCTCCATTCTCTGGCTCCAGCTCCGGTACTTATCTTCCTTCAACAACGTTGAGTCTTATTTGCTCAACTGATGCCGCTTGAACAATGCTTCTTTTTTTTTGTTCGCATTGTTTATCCATGTTTCAAATGCATTATCAACTATTGTATAGTAATTTAGTAATGGTTTCAGGCTCATTTGAAGGAAATAAGCAAGGGAAAAAACGTGCATATCATGAAATCAATACTACAGTTTAATAAGCAGGGGAAAAATACAGTTTTTTTAGTTTGATGACCATACAAATGATCATTTCAGAATTCAGACTAGTTCTCCTAACATTAATAGATCTGATGATCGTCAAATACATTGGAAAGAAGGGGCTACTAGCCTACTGCATTGTTATGTATATGAATTGTTAAAGTTAACATGATTCATATGAGAGTAGAGATATGTTGTCTGGAGGTTACAATTAACATTCATTTAGAGTTGGTTCTTTTTTTTATACACATGTTTCATGTTTGTCTTGAATGTAATGTATATGACTTTGCTATTCCATTGTTGTTTTGTTATTAGATTATATTATTGTGGTTTCTTTTGTTAATCGTTTGTGTTCATCGATTATTTTCAGATTTTCATACAATGAGCAACACTCCAAATCCGAGTAATACGGATACCCCATGTCCTGTATCAATGAATGAGACGAATGATGAAGTTGAGAATGCAACAAATTCAGCAGTTCAGCCTGAAGAAAGCAGAAATGAAAATAAAAGACAAAAGAGAAAGACTTCGGCAGTTTGGAACGATATCACTGAGGTGCATACGGAAGGAGGCACGTTGGCAAAATACAACCATTGTGGAGCTAATTTGTCTTATAGTAAAGGGGGAGCAACATCACACTTAAAAAGGCATGTCGCCTCATGTATCATACGTAAGGCAAAAATCTCAAGTCAAGGATCCGGGTCTATGTCTATACAAATAATGTTGAGTGCTGATGCTTTCGGGACGGGTTCGTTAATAACTTACAAGTATGACAAAGAGATAATCAAAGACCTAACTGCAAAGATGATAATGGTGAACGAGTATCTCTTCATAATTATTGAGCACACGTATTTTAGGCTTTTTTGTAGGCAGCTGAACCCGAAATATGAATTTTTTGGTCGTGTTGCGATCAAAGAACATGCAATGAAGTTGTACAAGCAAGAAAAAGGAAATATGAAGTTGATGTTTGTTGATGTTGGGAGGATTAGCTTGACATCTGATTTGTGGAATTCTAACCAAACTAAAGGGTATATGTGCATCACTGGACACTTTCTAGACAAGGAGTGGAAGTTGCATAGCAGAATATTGAACTTTTGTTTATTACCTCCACCGCACACTAGTGTTGCAATTGCTGATAAGATGTATGAATGTTTGTCAAAATGGGGTATAGATGACAAAATTTCTACCATTACATTCGACAATGCTTTTTTAAATGATGCAGCTATTAGTGTTTGAAAGAGCAATTTGAAGGAAGAGATGCATTGTACTTTGGTGGAAAGATTTTTCACATAAGGTGTTGTGCTCATATACTAAATCTTCTAGTGCAAGATGGATTGTCTTCTATAAAGTTTGTTATTGAGAATGTTCGTGAGAGTGTGAAATACATAACGTTGAGTCCTTCACTCCTTCACAAGTGGAATGAAGTTGTTAAAAACATGTTCCTCCCTACTAACAAGACGTTGATTCTTGATTGTGTGACCCGGTGGAACTCAACATATTATATGTTGGAAAGAGCTCTCATTTATAAAGATGTATTTGCAAGATTTACAACTAGAGATGCTACTTATACTACTCTGTCAACCGAAGAAGATTGGGAAAGAGCAACAGATGTGTGCAAGTTCTTGTTCGCTTTTGGTGAGGTAACAAAAGTTTTCTCTAGTTGTAATTATACAACTGTTAATTTGTATCTCACTGAAATTTGGAGGATTAAACATCTATTAGATGAGATGGAGAACGATCCAAGAGATTTCATGAATCTTATGGTTAGGAGTATGAAATTAAAATTTGACAAGTATTGGAAGGAGTGCAATCTTTTCATGATAATAGCGGCTATTTTGGATCCTCGGAACAAGATGGATTTGATTCGATTTGTGTTTGAAAACTTGTACGGGGAAGTAGAAGTAGAAGACAAGCTTTCCGATGTTGTTCATGAAATACATCTTTTGTTTGATGATTATGTTGCTAAGTTTAGTGGTGGAGTAAGTGATGGTAGTGGTCAAGTTGGAAGGGTTCAAAGGAATGAAAGCTCTAGTGAAAAAAGTCAAGGTAGAAATGTGTTTGAAACATGGAGAAAGACAAAGACTTCATGTTATTCCAACACAAGCAAGAAAAGAGTTAGACATTTATCTCGAGGAAAGTGCATTAATTGATTTTGATAATGAGTTTGATGTTTTGATGTGGTGGAAATCAAATACTTTGAAGTTTCCAACTTTATCAAGGATGGCTCGGGACATTCTTTCGATTCCGGTAACTATGGTACCTTTTGAGTCGGCCTTTAGCGCTGGGCGTAGAGTTATTAGTGACGATCGATGTTCCTTGGGTGATGACACAATTGAAGGATTGCTTTATGGAGCAAATTGGTTTCGACAAGAAGTTGAACTTGAACTTCAAAGTATTCCAATTTGATGTAAGTATTTTTCCTATTTTGTTTACTTTTTAAGTTAATTGTATGTATAACCTTTTTATCTTCGAATTTTTATTGCTTAATTTTTATATATTTGGATATCTTATATTTTCAGGTGTGTAGTTTGATTGACTACTTTCTTGGCTTGTTGCTGAATTGTGTTGAAGAAGACTTTGTTTGGTATGATTTTTTCATCTTCGGTTATGTTGTTGGTTGAATATTACAATTAGTTAATTCTTCCTTAGTTTATAATTTTGTTATTGAATTTCTTTTTACAGATTGATTATGACTTATGAGATGGAGCGTTTTGTTGTTGGTTGAAGATTTGAAGTCCTCGTTGAAGAGATCATTTGTGTGATTGAGTCTTAAAGATGTTGTGACTTTTGTTGCGTTTATTCCGTTGAAGACTAGAACTTTAAGTTAAGACTTTATATTTTGAATTTGGTTTGATTGTGTTAAACTTGTGACTTTGAACTTGGTTTGTTTTATTTTTCTCGGGTTTGATTATCAGGTGATTGATTAATTGAATGTTAGTGGACTACAAATTCATGTTCAACATATGTTACATATTACAGATTTACAGGTTATAGTGATTCGTGCTTAAATAAGCTCAGACGAGCCCAAACGAGCCAAACAAGCCTGAACGAGCCTAGAAGAGCTCGAGCTTTCCGAGCTCGGGCTCGGCTCGTATAAAAACGAGCTAAACAAGCCGAGCCCGAGCTTTCAAAAAAGCTCGCGAGCCGAGCTTGAGCTTGATCCAAAGCTCGTATAGATTTTCAGGCTCGGCTCGAATAAAAACGAGCTAAGCCTGAATGTATAAAAGCTCGGCTCGAGCAGCTCGAATTACACCCCTAACTAGAACCTCATGCCAGTTTTTTTTTTCTTTTTTAATTTTTTATAATTTACATACCTTATTGACATACCGAATTCACGTACCGGAAGTTAAAAAGAAATATAAACCATAGAACTGTGCAAACCGCTTAGGGGTAGTCGATTTCGCTCCTGGAGAATATCAGGATGGCTTGCGATGCACTGCAAAGGAAACAAAGAATCAAAAAATGAACAAAACATTTAAATGTTATGAATTGAACAATAGAATTAGAGAATTAGAGCTTACTCCAAAGTAAGCAGCATATATGAATGATTAATGATGAAATACGCTAGCAGGTCTACTAATCTAATATCAATGCTTTAAAAACCTCACCATTCAAAGAGCTTCTTCCAAACTTGTTCAGGAACCAAACCATAATCCTCTCCTTCCTCCAAGGGTCTACGGAGATCCAATTCATTGGTTTGACCCTCATTTGCACTAACCAATATATGTGTTGTCAATCAGGCTAGGTCTCTGTGGCAAATTTAGGCATATCTGAACCCCAGTTATCAGTTGAACACGGATCAACATCTTCTCCAACGTATCCCTGCCAACCTGCATACCACCTGCACAAATGTCAACGATCGATAACAACAAAGGAACTTCATCAAACAAAGAAATCAACGCACCATTGTACTGCATAAATTCATAAACAGGGGACATTGTAACAAATCGTTATATAGATGTGTTATATAGATTAAAGCAATAATAGTCCTAATTCTTCGTCTTCTACTCCATCTTTAAATGATTCTCAGTTTTCTGTAATGACCGAACCCTCAAAAATGAATCATACACATACCTTCCAAACACTCAAAATCTACAAGATTAATACTCTATATCTCTATATAGTAACAACTTTCTGATCCTCCCATTCCTTCTCTATTTGCCACCCGCCTTGTAATCGCCTCAACGTCACAGTCATCGGCACCGGCGACCGGGATCTGGTGTTCACTCATGGTTTCGGCACCGACCAATCGGCATGGCAACGGCTTCTGCTCTAAATCCTCCGGCTGGTAAGGATGGAGTCGAGAGAGAAGAGTTGCGGAAGTGTGCACCTAACCTAATTTTGGGGTTTTTTTTTTTTTTTTGTTGAAACCCTAAAATATAATCTTTGAACACTAAAATAAAAATTTTTTGGGTACATCTACTTAAACCGAAAATATAAATAGCCTACTTACTAAACAAAAATATTAAAAGGACTAGTTATCACATTAGTCCAAAATAAAATGACACAATGAAATGCCTCAATAAATTTTACTTTTTCTTTGACCTTGTAAATGGATGTGACAACTTTTTTTTTCTTTAAATAAGTGTTTTCACGTTGTTCAAGTAAATAATAAAAAGAGTTTACAATACAAGATATTTGCTAATAAATAACAAAAAAAAAAAATAACAAACTATAACAAATTTAAATAGTTCAATAACCATATATTGCTCGACTTTAAAATAAAATTCCGTGTTTTTAGTTTTTGGTTCATCGTCATTCTCAAGACTCCCGACAAACAACATAATATTAATTTCACAAGTCTATTTTTTTAATGTATTAGGCTTAAATATTTATTTTATATTTAAAATTTTAATATATGTTAGATAGAATGGGTCTAACGAGAAGAAGAAGGTAAGACTAATATTGAGGAAATATTTTAATAAAATATAATTTTATTATACTTGAATTAGAAATTATTTTATGATTTATTGGGAATTATAATTTCTCAAAATTGCCCAACGGACCCAAAGGGTCTCCTAGAGCCTCGCGTACAAAGCTCGGACGAGAAGGGTGAAAAAGTACACGTGGCCAACAAAATCTGGAAAGTGGACAACATCTAGCGGCTACGATATTCCACGTCAGTCTTTTGCACCAGAACACTTCCCCACGTGTCAGATCAAACATCTTCATGGCTTCCGCGTGGCGTCATCTTAGCCGTCCAGTTTTTTGTAGTACACGGATTGAGTTCCAAAACGCCGATTCTCTGTATGGCCTATTTCCACTATTTTTATTTCTCTTTTCCATTTCCACCATAGACAAATCCGGACATGTGGGACGATGTATTTTTATGTGGATTTTTTTTATCCCTATCGTGGATTGCCCATACATACTTATAATAATGAATAACTAGTTCAGGCATATACCTTATACGGGTATAATATAAATCAAATAATACCGTCAACGTATATAGTTGATGAACCCTTTAGAATCGAATATTTACGAGAACACATTAATGGCTCGTGTGGTATGATTCCAACGGAATCAAGAATCGGAATAGAAATGAGTCATATCAATATCTCGTGTTTGGTAAGGTTTGAAATCAAAGTGAGATTGATTCCATGGAATGACTCATTTCAACTTCAGAGAATAAGTTGATTCCATAAATTAAAAGTGGGTATCCCATTTCAACATAAACTCATTTTAAATTTAAAACGATATTTAAATATTTTTATTATATATATACTTGCTTATTTAGTTTCACAATATAAAATAATATTTTTTATATAAAACTTTTTATTGTCCATCAATTAATATAAATTATATAATTATTTTGTAAAAAACATGATTTTGACAAAAAAAAATTTTAAAACTATGATACGAATAATTCATTTAAGAAGTAATGTAACCGGAAAGTGCTCGAAAATAATATAACTTGTTCAATTAGAAAAAACATATTTGATAGAAGAAATATATACTTATTTATTTGAGTTGACGATTGTTTAGTGTTTAATCTTTAAGTTATTAGTCTTTATTTTTCTTAAATGTAGTTTAAAAAATAACATATATTTACATTATAAACATTCACACATATATCATCAACTATGATACGATTTTTCGTTTCATAACTCATATAAAATAAAAAACATATGTCAAAATATTTCATTCCAACGTCATACCAAATACCAAGTATTAGGAATGACTTATTCTAATTCCTTATTTCATTCCAATTCCTGATTTCAACCTCATTCCTACAGTCATACCAAACGAGCCCTAAGGAGATACAACAACGAAAGAATTTTTTCAGGATGAAGTGATTAAATGTTTTCTTGGAATCACGAAGCGTGAGAGATTGATGAATCCACCACAAGAAACGGTTCCTGAATGAACAATTTGGATGGGCTAAACTTATTAAAAAAGACCTAAAATCACGTTTAACATTATACATATATACCTAAACACTTCAATATTCAAAGTCAAATAGATGATTTTAATAAAAACTAAATCCAACATCATTAAAGTAAAATAAGTCAAGCTAAAAAGTCAATATCAATACAAATTTAATGACTTAAATTGTACCTTTCTATTAAAACTCATCGATAAATGAATCTAAATCAATAGTATCAACAATGTCTTTCTCCATATGCACTGTCATCAAAACAGCAAGAAATCCATCACTCATCTTAGTTCGAAGTCGATTCTTAATAATCTTCATAGCTGAAAATGCTCTCTCCGTTGTAGTTGTAGACACATGAAGAGTCATCACTATACGAATCAATCTATCAATCAACTCAAATGGTGTTCTCGTACTAACAAATTCTAGACACAACTCATAAATGGTGCTCAAATTCTGAAATTGCTCTAGTTTAGAGAACTGATACTCAAAATGCTCCAATTCACTTCTTAAGTCATCCAAATTCGACAAATCCTCAAGATAATACTTCTCTACCAAACTACAAATATTGTCTGTATCAAATGATTGGAAATCAAATCGAGAATCCAATGAAGAACGAAGAACCAAAAGCTCACTTGTTTTCTCATTAAACCAACTGAAAATTAATTACGGTATAAAATACTTGAACATGATAATAAGCTCATGTAACACCCCAAATTCTAAGAACTCGGGGAGCTACTGGTTAGGACCTCACAATGGGTCCCGACCTTAGTTTGACAACAATTTTACTTGGATCTTACAACAAGGCACAAAAATATTTAAAACATTTGAAAATTTAAACAATATATACATGGAGAATATGTATCAGCCTTACAAGAAAAGATACTAAAACGACGCATATGAAGAACAGAAGACATCCCCGTCCCCAACTAAATGAGTATGTGGACCCGGCTGACCATTTCCTCCGGATCTCTCTACAACTGTCTTAACCTGCAAGGCATCTACAAGTGGTATAAAACCGTTAGCTAACATTTTATGCATAAGGATAAAGGTAAAAACACAAACACACAACATACACAATCAACATGCAACACTCAATCCTTTTATTATCTTTAATTAGGTGATATGTTATTACTAATGATACTTATTTTGTGACACGAGGGATTCCCAAACCTCGCCCCTGTCCCCGTTTACCAGCGTGGAAAGGTACTAATGAATCTGACCGTCTACCTGACTGGGCTGGTCGTAGGGAACCTCCTAGACTCTCGCAAGAGCTAGGTAGATGATGTCACGACCGTTATCATACACTTGGATCAATTACGTAAATAATAAAGTCGGCCTAATCCGGTTTTGTTATTTATCATAACTAACAAACACCACTCATACACATTACACTCATACAAGAAGCCACCTAAGTAAGTTCGTGGACTTACCTGAATCAAATCTCGACTCTCTTAATCACAACTCAATCTGTAACTGTATAACTCGGTTGCCTGTCAAAGGAGGCAAGTGTGTCAGCACACTTCCTAGGTAATTAGAAGCTAAGACTTATAAGGTAGTAGATCCTATTAGGACAAAATTTAATACAGTACCAATTTATGGTAAAATGACTATTTTACCCTTGGTCCCGGAACTTCCAAAAACCCGGAATACGTACTTAAATTCTTATTTGATGCTAACTAACCATACTCTACTCCCTAGGATGATTTTAGGTAACAACTAGAGAAACTACCCACTTTTCTATTTCCCGAAAAGTCACTAAGGCCCAACTACAGCTTCAAATATGAAATTAAAATAAATTTATAAAAATTCTAAAATAAATCTCTAAATTATCTATGATATCTAATCTACTCATAGGAGCACAAATTTCCTAAAACTGTTCAACTATACCTTCTACAAAACTCCTTAAAGTTGGCTACTACACTACAATGTTCCTATACTTAGTCAAAAATCAATGCTGGAAAAACAGCTTAAGGTCTCTACTTTGGGACGCCATAACTCTTAAACTGCAACTCGGATTCCTCTCAAATTTCAATATGTTCTACTATGAAATTTTATCTATAATATATCCAAAATTTATCAGCAAAAGAGATCAAAAGCCTATTAAAAACTATCTCAGAAAACTGCATCACAAGCATCTTTCCTCAACACTTAGAAATTTCAGCACAACAGAAAAACTGCTTACGACCCAATCTTTGAAAAATCATAAATCCCAAACCACTCGCTGGATTCCTCCCAAATTTTAATATGTTCTACAACAATATGTCAACTATATCATATCCAAAATTCAAGCCCAGCGGAGATCAAGAGCTTATTCAAAACCATCTCATAAAACAGAATCACCTGCTGTTTTTCCCAACACTCAGTACATTTATAAAAACTGCATGAGGCGTCAACTTTGGAACATCATAACTCTCAAACCGTAACTCCGATGCTTCCCAAATTTTAGTATGCTCTACTATGTACTACTGACTACAACATATCCGAAAATCAGCAAAAAAGGAAGATCCTAGCTTACCCAAAATTGGACTCGAAGATGACTACTCATCACTTCATAAAAATGCAGAAATGCGTGCCTCCTTACTGCTCATCTACGAATGCTCTGTATAGGTTTAGATGGCATGACAGACATTCGTTAGGCATGGGATACATGGACAGAAAAGCAAGGGAGAGAGGTACAAGCCTTACTCGATTCCACGACTCGAAGGAGTGAAGGGAGCAGCACCGGGTTGCTGTTGTTGTTCGCGAGGCTGAGTATATCGATGTTCAGATAGAACCAAGAGCGTCTGCACTTGCTTGCTGGATCGAGGAGGAGAAGTACGGTTCACCTATTCGATGAAGAGGAGGATGCCGCTGCTGATGAAGGCTCCGATTCACCTATTCATTGAGAAGGAGGCCGAAGACATGCTCGCAACCGCCACTGCTGCTCACACGAAGGAGGCGCTGTTGCAGAAAGATCTGCGTGTGAGAGGCTCGCAACTGACTAGAGAGGAGGTCGGGCTGGACTTGGACTGGAGAGAAGGGCCGTCTGTTTCTTGAAGAGATGGACGCCGATGGCCTGAGGTAAAGTACGAGATCCTGACATTGGTGTGTATAGAAGGGCGTTTTGCATTGATGGCGGTGTCCATGGCTGAGGACGGGGCTAGAGTGACTTGCTAGCGCCATCCATGGTTGTGTGCAGAAGGGGAGAGGAGCGCCGTCTGGGGTGTGCAGAAGGGGAGAGGAGCGCCGTCTGGGGTGTGCAGAAGAGGAGAGGAGCGTCGGTTGCCTTGCTGTTGCGAGCCCAAGCGTGCAGAACGTGATCCGAGATCCTTTCCATTGCAGACGGTTACTGTACGTGAGGAGCAAGAAGGAACGGTTGGGCTGCTTCCCAGCTGGGCATGAAAAAAAAACTAGGGTTTCACCAAGGAGGTTGACGGATGGGCTCAGGAGAGAAGGGAGAGCTCACGACCCAGCTGGCTGTCCATGACGGCCCAGATAGTAGGGTTACAAAGGCCTAAAATACTCAGCTTTGTAAAGGCCCGGAAGACATGATGCAGATGGGCTCGGATGGCTCCATTTTAAAGAAAAGAAGGTAGATTCACTTGTGTATTTTATGTGAGTAAGGTCCTCACATAAAATGATAAAAATGATCAAAGGATAAGAATTCGGTGTCTTATAGGATATAGTAAGGTCCTCACATAAAATGATAAAATGTGTTAATTTATAAAACTAAGGATTATGTAAGAAGATTGAAGCCTCACATAAAATTATAGAAGTTGATAAAAGCATTTTATGTGCTTAAATCTTCGCATAATATGACAAGATTTATGATGACTCGGGATTTGCCGGAAATTAAATTTCCGAGTATTACAGCTCAATGGTAACACAATTCTGCTGTTGAGAAAGATGACTAGTACCTTTCAAATAAGGAGCATCAAACTCTGGAACAACAATGGTATGTGAGGCACAAAATGAAGCAATGCTAGCAAAAAAGCCAACCCAACCTTCTTCTCTCAACTTTTCAAGACGACCTTTACTCCTTGAAACAAGATTCATGACATTTACAACTTCTTAACATTGTTCTTGTAGTGACTTACAAAGAGCATCTGTGATTCCCATAGTAACCTCCATTAATAATATACAAAACACAAATTCAAATGATCTTATAGCTCTAAAAGAGCTCAAAGCTTGTCCACGTATTTTTCCAATAAGACCATTGTTAATCATGTTATCCAAAACTGAACTAGTTAAATTAAACAATTTCATCAAGTTCTTGATAGAAAAATACCTTGAACTCCATCGCATAGCACCTGCTCTTTGTAGATTACATGTTTGATTAGCTCCTTGACCGGTTTCAAGTTCCCTAGAAGCAATTTGTTCCACAACTTCAACTTCTGGAAGACTTTTCAATTCAGATACACGCTTAGTAGATGGATCAACTACAATTATAATACTAGTTAACATCTTAAAAAACAAGTAGACAACATTCACATCCGTAGTTGTTGTATTTAAAGTTAGTTTTAGGCGATGAGCAAAACAATCTACATAATATGCGTATTGACATTCTTGCAAAAATAGTGATTGAAATCCATTCCATTGACCACGCATATTGTTGGCACCATCATATCCTTGACCTCTTAAGTTTTCAAATTGAAGATTGTTCTCGGTGAAAACCTGGTCAACCATACCCTTAAGAGTTACTCACAAGTATCAGTCACACTTACAACATGAAAGAATTGTTCACGAATAAACCCATCATGATCGACAAACCTCAAGATGATAGCCATCTTCTCCTTTTTACCTCATCAACAACTTCATCCACAAGGATACAAAACTTAGAGACACCAACCTCTTTGCAAATCTTTTTTCTTACTCTTCGCGCAAAAATATTAAGAATTTGTTTCTGAATATTTGGAGCAATATACATAGCATTTCCAAGGGCATTTTCTAAGGTGATATTTGCAACTTCCTCACTCATTCTCCCAAACGCTTTCATAGTTTCAACAATATTGTCCCGATTAGATAACTCTACAAAATCATCATCACCTCTGAAATCAAGTGATTGCTTTGCCATCAATCTTATGGCCTCTACTGTAGCCTTAGGCCGCAATCGATTTTGTTGTACCACTTTTGGTGGTTGTGAATTTATTGCTCTTTCAATATTCCCACAAACCTGTTTCAAGTTCAACCAATCATGCATAGATTTATAATGTGCCGAACTAGTCTTCCCTATATGCTTCTTGAAGAAGCATTGGATCGCATTTAACCCTTCTCCAATTATCAAATCTCAAAGAAGTGAACAAAGTTTTCTTTCCAAGATTATTTTCAAAAAGAAAACATAGAAAACAATATGCCTTATTATTATCTGAGTACTCAAGCCAACAATATCTTTCAAACCACTTACCATTACACGGGGAAGGATAATCTCAAAGAAGTGCAAGTTCAAGCTCAAGCTTAAATGGTGTCCAAGGAGGAGAATGCAAATTACACGGGGAAGGGTAATTTCCAAGGGAATTACCAAGGTCCAAGAAATTACAACAATAACAACTTCAACCGGAATTTCCAAGGGAACAATTACCGCCCCAACCACAACCATCCCGGTTTCTCCTATTGAAATCCGGATGGCACTTTAAACCCTCTCGCTTTAACAAGTCAGGCACCACCACCGAATCCTCCAACACAAGCTTCACAACAAGCTCCTCCCGGATTTCAAAATCAACCTTGCATTGCAAGGACCGAATGAAGATGATGTTTGAGAAAATGATGAGAAGGTTGAGCGGACTTGAGAGCACTGTCACATCCATTGTTAAGGCTCAAAAGGTGTTGGAGACACAATGTTCCAAAAGGAGGAGGATGTAACACCCCAAGTTCTGGGAACTCGAAGCGTTACAAGCTAGGACCTCACAATGGGTCCCGACCCTCAAAGTAGCAACGACACAACGGATCTTACAACAAGGTACAAATAAATGAAAACCAAAAATCAATATAAAAACAAGGTTATAACAAAGGAAAACGTAAGAGACTCGCAACCGAGTTCCAAACAAAGGAAAAAAAACAACAACTGAACCATAAACCCGATCCCTTCCTATAATTTACGAGAACCCCGGTTGACCACTGTCTGAATCACTCAGCAACACCTATATCCTGCAAGGCATCTACAACAACGGTATAAACCGTTAGCTAACATTCTTGATATCAAAAAGACTGTAAATGCACAAACACACATAAGGTAAAGTAAACATATAGCATGCTCACACTCAACCGATTATTATCTTTCATTAAGGTTACTCCCTTTACTAATTCAACTTATGGTTGTTACACGAGAATCACTACGATCTCGCCTCCGTCCCCTTTCACCAACAGGAATAGAACGTAAGCATCCTTCTGTCACCTGCTGAACTGGTCACGAGAGCACCTCCCTGTTTCCCAATTCTAAACTAGACAAGCGGTAACCGGCCGGTTATAATACACTTGAGCCAATTACGGTATAACAAGGTCAATCATATTCCGGTTATCAGTTATAACGATAAATTACAACATAATCAAGCCTAAACAAACAAACTAATATACGGAACGCAACTAAGTAAGTCCAAGGGACTTACCTCACTCAAATAACTCAACAACACCTCAGCTCCCGAAGGATAGGAAGGAAGGAATTCCTGCTCAAACAAAGCATACGGAATTAGGAACCGAAATGATTGTAAGAAGTCTATAAGTTCTAGCCTCCATGATCTCTAAGAGATCTCCACAATCTAGGGTCACAAACCCTAGTCTTACAGAACACCAAGGGTCAACAACATCCACAAAAGCCAAGGAAAAGAATGAGGAAAGCAAGGAAGGAAGCATCTCACCAAAGATGGGAGCTATTGTAGGAAAACCGCAGGGGTGACTGGACAAGGCACAGGGGTGGTGCTGGGAAGATTCGCAGGGGCGGCAAGGAGGAGGCACGGGGCAGTTTCTTGACGGAAGCAACTGTCGGGCTTCTCTTTGATAATTGAACCATAACAGGGAATCCAAAGCTTAAACCTTTGATCCACTCACGTCAAGACTCAACCAAGGAAGCTTGTGAACATCAACGAATCAACAACGGAACACACCACAAGAATCAAGAATCAAACTTGATTCTTAGAGAAGAAGAAAAGAGAAGAACGAAGGAAGAAAGCGAAATAGAATGGAAGACATGCAGTAAGCATGAACGTGATGAAGAACTCATAGAGGAAGACTTACATGTTCAACAAGGGAAGGAGGGCAGACGGCTGCAGCTCTCAAGGTTAAAGAAAACTTATGCAAAAAATGCGACAAAGAAGAGAAAGAGGGAATTTATAGGAAAAGGGTTGGAAGATAGAAGGAAGGAAGTCCAAGGGTTAGGAATAAGATAGGAAAGCCGGCTCATAAGATAAAAGATCGGATCTTCTATCTATGGAAGGAAATAACACAAGCAGAAAAACAAATCAACGCGATCTGTGGCAAATTTGCAGGGGCGGATCGCCTTGCCGCAGGGGCGGCCACTGTCACCGCGGGGGCGGTGACAAACGCCAGATTTCCGCAGTACGGACGTTGTCACCGCGGGGGCGGTGACACCAAGAAACTGGGTGTTACAAAGGAATTCCAAAGAGATCCGGGAAGGCTTCTCGGAAAAACCAAAGATAATCCCAAAGGGTAACTAATAGCGTTTACTACAAGAAGCCGTTTTAGCACTAATGCCCCATTTCTAAAGGGGAGAGATAAAGAGAAGCAAGTGTTAGTGGAGGAAGATCCAAAGGTAGAAGAGAAGGGCAAGCAAAAGGAGCCAACTTATGTCCCTCCGCCACCATACAAGTCCCCACTTCCATTCCCACAAACCCAAGCTAGGTCTCGGTTGGACAAACATTTGTAAATTCCTTTAACTCATGAGTAAATTACATATTAACATTCCGTTCATGGATGTTATTCTAGGAATACCGCCTTATGGGAAGTTTCTAAAGGAGATCCTCTCGAATAAGAGGAAATTAGATGAGTATGGTGAGGTGAGGATGACAATGAAATCCACCGAGCTCATCCAAACCATGAGAGAAAAGATTCTACCAAAGCTAAAGGATCCGGTATCTTTTTATGTTCCCATAGGAGTTGGGGATATGACTTATGAGGTTTTGTGCGATCTCGGAGCAAGTGTGAGCATCATACCGCTCGCACTTTGCAAGAAGGTTGGTCTCGGAGAGCCAACTAGTGAAGATGACTTTATACATGGCGGATAGGTTGATTACTCATCTGTTGGGCATCGTTGAGGATATTCCCATTCAACTCGGGAAGTTATAGGTGCCCATCGACTTCGTGGTGTTGGAAATTCCGGTGGATTTTTCAGTTCCCATCATCCTTGGGAGACCTTTCCTTGATACATCCGGGTGCCTAGTGGATTATAAGAATGTCACTCTCTCCTTCAAGGTTGGTGATGAAGACAAAATTTGGTGAGCTCTATCTTGACTTCGGATTCTTTTGAGAGGTTTACACCCATGAGCCTCATGACGGAGAGACTGGAAACGTTGCGTAACGAGGAAATCCGAGCTTTGAGTGCCTTTCCTAACGACCCCGGTATTAGTTTTGAAGTTCTCAAATAAGTAGGAGAAAGTTCAAGAAATCTCGGCCAAATAGCTAAAATTTCGGCCAAGATTTCAATTAATTCAATTAAAAGGCCCAAAATTTCACAAGTCGAATGTTCCCTCAACCCATATCTCTCCCCAATATTTTTGAAGGGGCTGAGATTTTCTCAAGTCACTCTTGGTGTTGTGGATTCCACCCAAAATGTGCAAGTAGAGTAAATATCTTTTCCGAGGAAGCTTCCCAAGGCTTAAAGGAAGTCATTTCCAGGAAGACTCAAAGCCAAGATCCAGAAGTGGCATGATAAGCTAGTCACCCCGAAGAGCTTGACAGAAGGTGATCTCGTTCTTACTCCGGGAGCGTCAAAGTCTAAGTGGACCAGACCGTACATCGTGAAGAAAGTCTTTCCCCATGGAGCGGTTGAAGTATGGGTAAGCACTCCGGAGCGTTCAAGGTCAATGGTCATTGGTTGAAGAAGTACACACCGGAAGTCCCGGTGGAACGGATTTCACCTATCCATTTCCAATAGTGCAACAACGGAATGGGGTCTAGCTAGAAACCTAAAGTCGAGCACTTCTTGGGAGGCAATCCAAGGTAAAAATTTTCCGTTTTCTTTTACTTTTCGTTTTTTTGTTTTTGCGTGTTTTTTGTGTTTTTTTTGTACAAGGGTCTAGGTAATTAGCAAGACCAAGGGAAGGAGTGTTCCGCTCTAAGTGTCAAGATGTTCAAGTTTTTGTTGAGGATAAGGTGCAATGAGGAAAAGAAGGGTCAAAATGAACTATCCTCAAGGTACCAAGGAAGAATCTCGCCCTAGATTTAAATTAAAGTAATTAATTGGGCGAGATTCCAAAAGTCGAATGCAACCTCAGCCTAAATCTCGGCCTCCACGCAAAAATCTCGCCGAGATTTTAAGGCCTAGAAATTACAACGCAAAATGCCAAAATCTCGGCCCGACAATTGCTAAAATCTCGCCCAAGATTTTTGAAATGACCGTGATTTTGCTTCTGTTTTGACGAACTTAAACATTTGCCTTCTATTTCTTCCTCACAATTGACCCTCTTTTCTCCTCCCTAACACGCTAAAATTTCGCCCTCTCTTCCAAACCCCTCAATCTTTCACCAAATATCACAATCCTTGTCATGATCTTTTACAAATCCAATTCCTAACCTTATTCCTACCTCAAATTTGCACAAATATGCCAAATTTGCAAAAGAGATTCATTCTTCTAACTCAACCCTAACACAAAATCCCTAATTTCACAAAAAGCTGAAACAATCCCGATTCTTCAAGGAAAAGGCTCAATCTCGGGTATGAAAGGGTGGAGATCCAAAAATCTCGGCCTATTCTTCGCAAAATCTCGCCCAAGATTTCTCCAATGAGCACGTGATTTTTTATGCTGAATAAAAAATAGACCGTCTAAGGTGTGCAAGGAGAATGATCGTCCGCGACAACTCCTCCAGATCGTCACCGCCGCCAACACCTCATCCGAGGAACATCCGGATCATCCACGGATGATCCGGATGATTGTGATAGTTTGATGATTAGAAATGATATAGAGTTGATGTTGGAGAGGTGTAGTTGGCAAGTGTGAGTCTTAATGAATCGGCTTATGAGGAAATCACTAGGAAAATTTTGAGTACTTTCGATCATTCATCAAAAAAAAAGAGTTGTGAGTTTTAGATTGATGAACCGTGACTATGTTATGCCGGTGGGACAATTTGGACAAAATTTTGGCTTCCCGGATAGCATTGTGTCCCGTTTTCCTAGGAATAATGTTAAGCCGGAAGAATTTTTGGAAACCATTCCTATGGTTCAAGGTGGGAAGCAGGTGACTGAAAAGCTAAGAACATTTACAACTTGTTATTTCGAGTAGCCCATAGGATTATGAGTAAGATCCTCTTTGCCCATCCGAGAGCATACAAAAAGTTAAGGCGGCCGAGCTTTTTCTTTTATGGCGTATGGCCGCCGGTCATTGCCCCGACACCGCCTCCCTTTTAGCGGATATTTTGAGAAAAGTAGGGAATAAGAGTAAGGGATTCATTGTATGGGGGTTTGATCACTACTATCGCTAAGGGGTTGGATCGGGACCTTTCTGATTGCACCGTTTCCGCCCATCCCTGATCACTCAAGATTGCTCAGTTTGTTTCTAGGGGGTTTCTCATTCCGAGGGGACACAATGTCTACTACGTGTCCATGACTTGGGACCATGAGCGGGGTATACCATGGAAGGTTGAGTAGACCATCACCAATGAGCATAATTGGAACACGGTTTTTGAAGCAATCTCCGATGAGAAGGAGGAAGAGGATGATTTTGGGGACGATAAAGATGAGGGAGATGATGGAACACGAGTTATGGATACCCGGACCGACAATGGAGATCCCGGGCACGAGGATGATGACAATGAGGAAGAGGAGGAGGATGATGGATTGACCGCGGATAGAGCTGACATGGGTCCCGTACTGCATGAGGTGCCATTGATGGTTGGGAGAGCTTTCATCTCACGTGAACCTCGGCGCGGGACCCGACGCCGACCCGACTATGATGAGTTCTCTACTCGGTTTGATGCCTTGAACACTAGCTAGAACGACTTCATCTCCGCAAATACACCTCACTTTGCCACCATGTTGACCCGTCTTGACAAGATTGTTGCACGTCATTCCGTCTCCGAGGGTATGTGGGGCGGCATATACCAACACATGTTTGGCGCTTCTTAAGATCCGGAGCACCGCCGCCACCACTGTCTCCACATGACTGAAGCCGATTTACCAAGACCGTCTTTTAACAATGTGAGTACTCTTTTTCACTTCTCTATTTATTTTTCACATTGGGTACAACGCCATTTTTAAGTATGGGGTGGGGTGTTTACATTTTTTTTTGCATGTTTCCCTTTATTACATTGCATTTAGGTTAGTTTCATATTTTTGTCACATGTTTCATTTTGTTTTGCGTATCCATAAAAAAATATTATAAAAAAAAAATGTGTGCTTTTAAGATGGATAAGATCTCTATGATGATATTGTGTGTGCAATGGCCTTGGATGATCATTTTGAACTTTAATTGATTAATGGCATATGCGGGATTTGAACAATTTGCTTGAATTTATGTATGAATTGTGAAATTGCTTTTGTCTAGGCATGATTGAGTGTTGATTGTCGAAACCGCACTATAAGTTCTTGCACATCACATAGGAATGATTAAGGTATTCACTTTCTTCCTTTCTTCTCATCTTGACCATTATTTTAGCACCTCATATGTTGAAAATGTATAAATTGCCTCCTTTGACCTATCCGGGTATTAGGATGCATGCTAGTGTGTTTGTGTTATGAAAGCAAATGTCGGGTGAAAGTTGTGAAGAAGTTTGAATAAAGGAAAATGTTGTTGAAATGTGGTGAAATATTGTGAAAAAAAAGTGTTTGGGGACATTGGCTATGAAGATGAGTAACTCGGTACCATTCACATAATCGGGTGTTTGTATCTTGCCAAAGTCGGATTAGCTAAGTGTCCTAACGAGGTTTGGTATGTGCGTCCGGTGTGAGCACCTTAGTAAAATCCTAAGGTTTCCTAATCACCGAGGTTTCGACTTTTGTGCACCAATGCTTATACCTCAAAAATAAAATAAAGTGAATGTCTCTTGGTGGATGTTGAGTGAAATTGTTGATTGTGGAGTTTTTCCTTTTTCCGTATTTGCACCACATTGCCTAAAAATCATCCTACATCTATCATGTTTCTTGGCCTTCTTCTTGATTAAGTCCTTAAGACATAAGTGCATATGTGCATTTACTTATTGGTTTAGACTTGATTTTCTCATGAATATCCTAGACGCTTTGTGCTTGATTTGTACGCATGAATTCTGATGTAAAGTGTGATTATCCCTTTCGTGCCGACTTTTATTTGACCATAAGGATTATGTCCTTGGCCATGAAGAATCACTTTGAGGGTGATCAATGACTAGAAACACTTAGCAAAAATATTTTATCTTTGTTTTCACATGCATAAATCATGTCATCTTGTGTCTTAGGTTTGATTCTTCCTTGGGGACAAGCAAGGGGCAAGTATGGGTGATGTGGGACCATCTCCAACATGACATCGAGGACCAGTTACTGGATCAAAGGCTAAAGGATTGAAGGACAAGTCAGCGACACCTTCTTTGGATTCTATCATGGACGGAGCTATCACAAGGTCGAGAGTGAAGGCTATTCAACATGAAGTTATGAGTTTACTCACAACATGTACGCTCAAGGAGACCTTACTCACTCTTAGAAAACCTTGGTTGACATTACTGATTGTTATGGAAGATCCAAGCCATGACCAAGAAGATCCATCAAGCATAGAAGAAGGCTAGAACGAAGGAAGAGTCTCAGAGAAGAAAACTCAGGTTCACCTCTAGGAAAATCGGCCAAGATTTTCACCCGAGTTTTCCTTTCTAACACGCGCTTGAAGATCCGGCCATGATCTTCTGTCTTTGGAAACCATATATTTTATATTTTTTTCCTTAAGCTCTCAAACAACATTAATGAAATTGTTAGTTTTTGGGATTATTATTTTTATATCTTTTATAGATATCTTTCCAAGATTATCTTTAAGAAGATATCTTTCCTAGTTTTCATAGTTGATCTCCTTTATAAATAGCCTTAGTGGGGTAGATTGTTATATAGATTAAATTTGATATATTTCTACAGATTGTGTGAACTTGCAGCTTCGTTTATGAAGTTTGTATTTTATTCATTCATATTCAATCAAAAAGAGAGCATTTGATTGAATCGTTGTGAAGTCCTTGCTAGATTGTGCTTGTGTGTGTTAATCTTTTTGAAGGTTGATGCTTCTGGTCAATACTAGTCCCTCCTTGTGCTTGTCTTACTTAGAAGACTTGTGTAGGATAAAGAAGTGAGGGTTAAGGTAAGCTCTTCGTTAAGGGGTTTTGACACATCATTAGTCAATGTTCTTTGCGGAAATATATTGGTTCATATCTTCCTATACTTATCATTTATCATTCCATATTCATCTTCTTTTCTTTCCATATCATCCACTATTCCGTTTTCTGAGTTTCTTAAAATCTCGGCATGTTCTTTATGAAATCTCACCCGAGATTTCTATTATCCACCAAAGATTTTGCTTTTGTCTTGGACTTTCAATCTAGATCGGTAACTGCAGCTTAACCCCGCATCAAAGTGGTATCAGAGCTAAACGATTGAAGTTTGTATCAGGAGTCAATTTTTATTTTGAGTCTTCTTTGAGTCATATAAAAGTTGTCTTTTCTTGTTCGCCATCTTTGTGAGATTATTTGATATTAACGTGCGTTGATTTGTGTAAGTTTTGGAAGAGAGATATGCCACAACTAAACACAAAGTCATCCGTTGACCTTGAAAACCTCGCTCAACCCTACGGAAGAGCGAACAAAGTTTTGTGCTTAAAGTTAACGATTGAATCTAGCAGGTAAGATCTTATCCATCCTTTTCAAGCAACGTTATAAACAGTTCTCCAACAGTTGAAGATCACAAGGCAACCAAGGAGTAGCAACCCAAAGGTGATTACTGAACGTCGAATCAAATATTCGATTTTTCAACAAATCTCGGCCAACCCTTAGGAAACTCGGCCGAGATTTCACCCGAGTTTTGCTATTGTTGTCAATTTTCGAGAAATTTTTTAGGCATAATTTGAAGAATCCAAGTGCACCCTGTGAAAGAGTCCAACAAAGCAAGAGTTTTTGTAACAACCTTGAAACAGTTAAGAGTCCTAGCCATACCCAAAACTAATCCCGATTATATCTCTTTCTAACTTTACGAATTCAAGGTACGTTCTTCCTCTCTTCTTAATCTCTTGTGTGCCTTTCTTTTGCCTCTTTTCTACTCTAAACACTTGAGTCTTATTTTATTTGGGTGTGTTAGCTAGTATCTATACTTCCTAACATACTAGTGTGTCTATCCGCAATATTCTTTCTACCTTGTCGTGTGTGGAGTAAACTTCCTACAAGAGTTCCTTAACCATCTCACAACATAAGAACCTTTATCCGAACCAAGTTGGCTACTTGAATCATTCAAGGGGTTCTAGTGAGACCAAGGCAACGATTGGTAACGAAGCATTAATCCATCCAAGACAATTACATCAAATCAGCTTGCAACAACACAATAGAACGTGAGTGCAAGAGAAAACAAGAAAGGTACTCTCGTTTTCACTAACCTTACGAGTTTGTTGTTACTTTGCGTGCTTGTGTAGATGTCGGAAAGAGACAGTCCACGAGCCTCCCAGAAGAGTGACCCTTCAGGACCCGATGTCATGGAGATGTTTAAACAACTAATGACCACTATGTCCAACATCGAGAAACACTTAGAACAAGTACAAGCAAGGCCCTGTGCGGAATCTCGGCCAGAAACTCGACCAAGATTTGATCCGAGATCTACCTACAATCCACGTTTTGATTAGGAACTTTAGGAATTAGGTGATGAAGATGATGAGGGCATGTGAAGAGAATACCCCCGACATCATTATAACTCACGGAGAGGACGTGACCATGACCATTGTAGGCCTCCTCAGGATAATGATGGACTTGGGAGAGTAAAGGTCAAAATTCCAAGTGTCGAAGGCAAATGCGACTCGGACGGGTATATGGAATGGGAGACTAAGATTAAACAAATTTGGTTTGTCAGAATTTTAGTGAGCAACGAAAAATACAACTTGATGCGTTGGAATTCCAAGGCTATACCTTAATATGGTGGGATCATCTCGTTAAAGAATGAAGAGGAACGGGAGAGCTGGACATCAAAACTTGGGAACACATTAAACTCTTAATGAAAGATAGAATCGTGCCTCCACACTACGGTAGGGAAGTGGGGCAGCACTTAGAGAACCTAAAACAAAGTTCAATGATTGTGGAAGAAGTCTACACCGCCATACAAACGGCGATGGTGAAAGCTAACATGCAAGAGGATGTGGAGTCTATTATGACTCCACATGTGGAGAAGAAGATCAAAGGACGGAATCAAGGGACAACTTCTTGGACGACAAAGAAGAAATCTCGGCCATCCTACAGGAATTTCGGCCGAGATTCCAACCGAGATTTGCCCTAGAAAGACGAAGGAAAGAGATCCCTTCCTGATCCAGCAGTCCATAAACCTTCTCCTCAATCTCGTCCTTTGAATGAGCCAAAAGATAACAAAGGGAGTACTTCTAACTCTACCTTACGATATAGAGATATTCTTGACATCAAATGTCAAGGTAGAGGTCACTACATGTGAGATTGTCCTTATAAAAGGGTTTTATTTCTAAATCAACAAGGGCAATGAAAGTGAAGAAGAGCATGAGCATGATCATACACATATCAATGCATTACATGAACATCATAGTAATAGTTATATATAGTGATGAAGGTTGTGAATATGAGCATGGTGAATCTTTGATTGCTAGACGTACATTGCATGCTAAGATTGCTCCATGTGAGGATAATCAACGTGAAAACCTTTTTCATACTAGATGTCTTGTTCAAGGAAAGATATGTAATATGATTATTGATGGTGGTAGTTATTGTAACATTGCTAGTGAGGAATTGATCACTAATTTGCAAATCATTACCTTCTATCATGCTCGACCTTATAAGTTGCATTCGATGAATGATTATGGAGAATTGAAAGTTAACAAGCAGACTCGAATTGTGTTTACCATGAGAAAGTATGAGGATATTATTGTTTGTAGGCCACCCTTGGCAATTTGATAGGAAGGTTACGCATGATGGTTTTTCTAATAAACATTCATTTGAGTTTAATGGAAAAGCTCCTCTTAAACCTATGTCGTCCTAACAGATTGTTGAGCATTACGACATGAAAAAAGACAAACGCAAGGAAAAGGAGCAAGAATTACCTCTCAGAGAGAAAAACTCGGGCAGATCATCAACATCTCGGCTGAAATCTGACGGCCAGACCAGATTCAGTGAGAAATCTCGGCCCGATCAAGGAAATCTCGACCGAGATTCCTGTAATCCACCCGAGATTCCTTCTCAAGGGCATCAACGAACACTTCTATCATCCAAAAGGGAGTTTCTTGACGACTATGTTCCTTTAGATATTTCTTTACTAAGTTTATATAAAAGCCTACTAACTTTAAGTGATGAAGTGAAGGTTGTTTTGCCTTCAAACATTTTAAAGACTTTATATGAGTATAAAGATGTAGAACCGGATAAGATTCCTCCAGGTCTTCCACCTTTTCGAGGCATTGAGCATCGGATTGACTTCATTCCAGGTGCGTCCCTTCCTAATCGCCCCGCTTATAGAATGAGTCGCAAGAAAGTCAGGAAATACAAGATCAAGTGCAATACCTTTTGAACAAAGGTTACGTACGAGAGAGTTTGAGTCCTTGTGCGGTTCTAGTTTTGTTGGTACCCAAGAAGGATAACACTTGGAGGATGTGTGTTGATTTTCGAGCAATCAATAACATCACTATCAAGTATCGGCATCCCATTCCCCGATTAGATGACATGTTAGATGAGCTTAGCGGATCCACCTTGTTCTCCAAGATCGATCTTAAGAGTGGATATCATCAAATCCGGATGAGGGAAGAAGATGAAAGGAAGACAACATTTAAGCACTTTTATGAGGCTAATAAATCATGTCTTACGCCATTTTATTGGAAAGATTGTGGTTGTCTATTTCGACGACATCCTCATATATAGCAAATCAATTGAGGAGCATGAAGAACACTTAAGGGAAGTACTTGGAACTCTTAGATCTGAATCATTATATGCTAATATTAAAAAATGTGAGTTTAGTACTGGTCAAGTTATTTTTCTTGGATTTGTAGTAAGCACAAGAGTTCTTGAAGTGGACAAGGAAAAGATCAAAGCCATCCAAGAATGGCCTACACCTACCACCGTTGGACATATGCGCCATGGATTGGACACGTTCTATATGCGCTTTGTGAAGGATTTTAGCACCATCTCAGTCCCTCTCACACATATCACGAAGAAGCAAGTACAATTTAAGTGGGGATAAGCGCAAGAGAAACCATTTACGGAGCTAAAGAGGCAACTATCAAACGCACCTCTTCTTGCACTTCCGGATTTCACCAAGCCATTTGAAGTAGAATGTGACGCTTCAGGTATTGGTATTGGAGGAGTAATCATGTAAGAAGGTAAGCCTTTAACCTACTTTAGTGAAAAGTTAAAGGATCCATGCTTGAATTATTCAACCTATGACAAGGAACTATATGCTTTATTTCGAGTTTTCAAGACATGGCAGCATTATCTTTGGCCGAAAGAATTCATCCTTAGAATGATCATGAGTCTTTGAAGCATTTTTAAAGTCAAGATAAGTTGGACTGGAGACATGGGCGATGGATGGAGTTGAATGAGACTTTTCCTTATATTATCAAATACAAGAAGGGAAAGGATAATGTCGTAGCGGATGCCCTTTCCAGAAGGTACACTTTGATCACAACCATGGATTCCAAGGCTCTAGGATTCCATTATATGAGAGAGCTATACGAGGATGATCCTGATATTGACGAAATGTACCTCCAGTGTAAATCTCGGCCAACTGCCAAGAATCTCTGCCGAGATTTAGACCGAGATTTCCCCTAGTCAAGAGGTAAGTATTATCTTTTCGAAGGATTTATGTTCCATGAGGATAAAGTTTGCATTACTAGATGTTCTTTGAGATTATTATTAGTTGAGGAGGCTCATATGGGAGGATTAATGGGACATTTTGGAAGAGATAAGACTTATCATATGCTTCATTCAAATTTCTTTTGGCATCACATGCTTAAGGATGTTGAACACTTGATTAAGAGGTGTATTATTTTCTTATAAGCGAAGTCAAGACTGAAGCCATATGGTTTATATACTCCTTTACCGATCCCTACTTCATACCATGGCTTGACATTAGTATGGATTTTTTTGTAGGATTGCCAAGGACTAAGAAGGGGAGAGATTCCATCTTTGTGGTTGTTGACCGCTTTTCTAAGATGGCTCACTTTACTTGTCATAAAACTAATAACGCTTATAATGTGGCTAACTTGTTTTTTAGGGAAGTTGTTAGGTTTCATGGAGTGCAACGGACTATTGTAAGTGATAGAGATGTCAAGTACCTTAGCTATTTTTGGAAGACGCTTTGGGGAAAACTAGGTACCAAGTTTTTCTCAACTTCTAGTCATCCTCAAACGGATGGTCCAATGGAGATAACTAATAGAACTTTGACTACTATCTTAAGAGCTGTTTTAAAAGATAATTTGAATGTTTGGGAAGATGTCTTACCACGTGTGGAGTTTGCTTATAATCGTACCTTGCATTCATCTAATAATCTAATGCCTTTTGAGTGTGTCTATGGAGTGAATCCTTTGACTCATTTTGATCTTATACCGTTGCCTCTAGATGAGCGAGTTGATTTCATTGCATGAAAACAGGTGGATTTCATTAGGGAATTACACGAGAAGACATGGCTAAGGCTGGAGCAAAAAGGGAAAACCATCACTTCAAAGGCAAATCGGAATCGCAAGGAGATGATGTTCAAAACCGGAGATTTAGTTTGGTTGCATCTAAGGATAGAGAGATTTCCGGAAAAGAGGAAGTCTAAGTTGTCTCCATGAGGAGATGGACCATTTAGAGTGAAGCAAAAAGTTGGTGACAATGCTTATGTCTTGGAACTTCCAATTGAGTATGGTGAAAGTCCCATCTTCAGTGTCGGTGATTTGAGTCCTTACGAGTTTAGAGATGAGCATGTTGATGATTCGAGGACGAATCCTTCTCAAGAAGGGGATTTTGATGTGGGACCATCTCCAACACGACATTGAGGACTAGTTATTAGATCAAAGGCTAAAGCATTGAAGGATAAGCCAGCGACACCTTCTTCGGATTCCATCATGAACGGAGCTATCACAAGGTCAAAAGCGAAGGCTATTCAAGATGAAGTTATGAGTTTACTCACAACATGTACGCTCAAGGAGACCTTACTCACTCATAGGAAACCTTGAGTGACATTACTGATTTTTATGGAAGAGTCAAGTCACGGCCAAAAAGATCCATCAAGCATAGAAGAAGGCTAGAGCGAAGGAAGAGTCTCAGAGAAGAAGACTTGGTTCACCTCCAGGAAAATCGGCCAAGATTTTCACCCGAGTTTTCCTTTCTAATGCGCGCTTGAAGATCCGGCCATGATCTTCTATCTTTGGCAACCATATCTTTTATATTTTCTTTCCTTAAGCTCTTCAACAATGTTAATGAAATTGTTAGTTTTTGGGATTATCACTTTTATATCTTTTAAAGATATCTTTCTAGTTTTCATAGTTGATCTCCATTATAAATAGCCTTAGTGGGGGAGATTGTTAGATAGATTTAATTTGATATATTTTCACAGATTGTGTGAACTTACAGCTTCATTTATGAAGTTTATTCTATTCAATCAAAAAGAGAGTCTTTGATTGAATCGTTGTGAAGTCCTTGCTAGATTGTGTAAGGTTAAAGAAGTGAGGGTTAAGGTAAGCTCTTTGTTAAGGGGTTTTAGCACATCATTGGTCAATGTTCTTTGCAGGAATATCTTGGTTCATATCTTCCTATACTCATTATTTATCATTTTATATTCATCTTCTTTTCTTTCCATATCATCCACTAATCCTTTTTTGAGTTTCTTAAAACATCGGCCTATTCTTCACGAAATCTTGTCTGAGATTTCTATTATCCACCTGAGATTTTGCTTCGTTCGTGTAATTTTAATCTAGATTAGGAATTGTTACTTAACCCCGCATCAATGGAGTATTTTGATAACATGATTTATCACCTTAGTTTGGGCATGCATTTATGTAGATTTTCCCCTTTTTCATGAATAAGCCTTAGTTTGTGACACTTGTACTTGTTAGTGTTTAATTTGCGAGTTTAATGTCTACACAAGCTTCATGCAGTTTTTGAGGTATTTCGGCGGATTTTGGACTTAAATGAAGCATACGAGAATAGAGTCTTGGAGTGGAGCGTGCTAAGAGCTAAGGGAGGAAATAAAACAAAGCATGGGAACAAGCAATGGAGCAAATGAGCATTTTTTGTGGAACCTCGGTGTGCAAAAAGGAATCTCTGTCGAGATTTTTATTTAAAAGACAAAAACCAACGAGATCGGCCATGTCGAGAACCATCTCTGCCTAAATCTCAGGCCGAGATTCTGAGAAATATGACTGAGATTTCCAAGATGTAAAGGCCAACTTTGAAGACTTCAGGAATCTCGACCCCGATCTTGGCTAAAATCTTGCCCGAGATTGTTAGCAGGTGGGTTGAGATTTCCTCTTTGTGTAGCTTTTTGACATCTTTTCTGAAGTTGCAGGCCAACCTTTACTTTCTTGGGGTGGAGTATAAGACTGGGATTGCAGGCTGTGGAAGAGGATCCATCTTAGAACCCTTTGATCCCTCTCTTTACCATTTACAAACCCTTAGACTAGTTGGATGAAGTTTTTCTTTTGTAATTTCAATTTTGGGATATTTTCACATTCACTTATATTTTGTGAGTAAAACACTTGAGTTGTGTCTTTGGATCTTTACTATTTCAAAGTGGAAGTATCATGTTCTATTTTGGACTCTATTCTCTTGTTTGTTTAAAGGAGAAATCAACTAAGTGTCTTTATCCTTTCTTATTCTAATTATATGGATTGCAAGTGTATCACTTTGATGATTGTTGGACTAAAAATGAATGTTGTTGGCTACATCTATATGATTCTAGGGTGATAGATCAATGGTTATGGTTTGGATAATGATAGTATGAACTTGCATGTCAGATTATGATGATTAGGTTGCACGAACCCTAGGTTTTAGAAATCTCGGTTTGTTTTTCACAGATCTCGCCCGATATTTGACTATGATCCACCCGAGATTTCTTATGTTGACTCGTAATGGATGAGTTTGTATGTTAGGTGTTAGATTGCTTAAATCCTATACTTTATTGAGTTGAATCTAGCTTAGACTTGTCTAAAGTTAGCAAACTAGGTGAGGATTGAGACTTATCCGGTAATATCCTCCCTTAGGCATAGATGATGAACTTTAGGTAGTAGAGGTGTGAAACTCTCTATTGGATTGAGTGTGCTAAGTTTTCTGCATAAGTTGAACCGAACCCGAGACTTACCCGGTACAGGTTGGTTTGAGCCTCAGGTAGAGTAACCGATTTGAGTTGAATTTCCGCCCTTAGTGCCTTGAGACTTACCCGGTAATAGGTAGTTTGGATTAGACTAGTAGAATATGAGACCTCCCCGTAATTATTCCACAGAAGAAATATGCTTTCCCTATAGCAATGAAAATTGTGTCCTATTAGAAAGAGAGCTTGAATCCGATGTCATAATCAACGATCTTTTGAACTCTAGAATCCGCTTTTTCCGATATTTGTCAAGTATCTTGCATGTTGTTTGCTTGTTTTATTTGTTAGTTTTTATTTGATCTTTGATCAACCACAAACCAAAACCCAACAAAAATATTGATCTTCTAACCCTTTTCCAACTCTCTTTTCTTAGTCTAGATCTGTACTATTTTTTTTTTTTTTCATTTTCACAAATCAATTTCACCTTAGTCTTTGTGTTCGACCTTGGAATACTTGTCTTGCTACGGAACAACCCATGCATTATGGGTTCACTAAGTAGTTGTAGGGATCTATTAAAATCACTTATAAATATATATCTTAAGCATCTTTTGGAGCGAACAATTGCCATATACTTGTTGAATAAGATGACTTACCTCTCCCCTTAGTAGATCTAAGTTGTGTGTTGAACGCCACTTGGTCCTAGTTCAATTCATCTTTCATGCTTTAGATACCTCTCATGATTGATAAGCTTCTCAAGGAGAGCTTCAAATGAGATTGGTATATCTCTAGCATTAATGGTTAAATGCAAAGACCGCACAAGATCGAAGGCTATAGTGTCGTTTGAACAAGAACAAGAACACAAAACAATTTTCACGAGGTTCGGAAATATTTCTTGGGAATATTCCTACTCCTCGGGGCCTCAAGAGATTACTCAATCCACTATCAACGAACAAAGAAAAACGAGTACAAACTTAAGAACTATAAATCAGCATGGCTTGTAGACTTAAGGGATTAACCCTAGAGAGTCTCAACAAAGCTTTTGCTTCACCAAAGAAATGAAAAGGAAATTAAGAACAAATATCGTTACAGAAGCAAAAAAAACTGCAAGAAAAAAAGGGAGAGAGCTGTGTAGTATTTTTGGTCAATGTGGGAGAGAAACTCTCTGCTGTAAATGGAATCATTCCTTATTGTTTCATGCAAGATGAATTTGTTTCTCCACATTTTGTTTCCTTATAGGGTATCAAAAGTAATCAAATTCTAGTCCAATTATTTCAAAACACAAGGAATGATTCCAAAAACTTTTATGAACAAGGGTATACATATGGACTAGATTCGTTTATATTCCATTTTCGATTCCGAAGTTCAAACCAAACGGGCCCTCAATATATTATTGATAGTTCACTTATATTAACACTATCATATGACACATTTTTTACAATACGTGTTGTATGACACGTTTACGCACATGTGACCACTACTCCTACCAAATTATAATAACACATTATCTTTTTTTTTTTAATTCATGATAATATTTCAGTATTGTGATAGATTTGAATCATATATATAGTTCAATGCAAAGTATTATCCTTAGGAGTGATTTGTGGCAATTTTAAAGTCACAATTAAGTTGTACACGTTGTTGACCCTCACACCACACCAGTGGATATATGTTGTTGACTAGATCTCGACATACACAATTTTTAAATATAAATTGCACAACATTTTTGAAATGGGATTTGGATTATAAAATATGGGTAATGAAATAAGTTATTTTTACAATAAACATTTCAATTTCGTAATTATATAGTTAGCATTAACATCAAATATATATATATATATATATATATATATATATATATATATATATATATATATATATTTGGTGTGAAAAGTAATGAGATAATATAGTATAGGGTGGCTGTATGGATAAGATAATTTATTTCCATTTAAAAGCTTATGCTTCGATGGGATATGATATCTTATTAAAGATAATCTTCTTAAATGTATTATACAACCAATGAAAAATAATTAGCAGTACAACCAAGTAGCATTAAAGATAATCTTTTGGCATAAATCCCGCTGTACTGTCAATTATAGTCATCTTACTCCTACTGCACACCAATACGCTTCGTTTCTGAAAAATATTATACTTTTACAAGTTTTTTTTTTTTTTACTATAATATAATACATTCATATTCACTTAATTAATTTAATTATTTGTATACTTGATGTCATTATTTTCAAATCAATTTTTTAAATAAAAATCTAATAATGATTTTGTATCGATTTGTATTTTCAAATCTATATATATTTCACTAATTTTATGTCAAACTAAAAGTATATTTATACTTGCTTACAAAATTACATGATTTAATTTAAAATGCCACATTTCCATTTATTTTAACAAATTACCTTTTATTTTGACCAAACAAATACTATAATAATAAGTGTATTTTTAAAATTTTAATTTGTTAGTTCAAATTATATTGTACTGCCGGTTCATACATTTTTTTATATAATTTTTGTTCATAAGTTCAAAATAATGCACGATCTAATAATATAAAATGTTTGATTTAATAGAACACTCGATTTGAACATATAGTATAAAGTTTTTATTTTTTTTGTTCTAGTTCAAATTATATATTGTAATAATGGTTCATACATTTTTACAAATTTTTATTTATAAGTTCAAAATAATGCATGAATTAATGATATAAAATGTTTGAACTAATAGAATACTCGATTTCACGAATAGTATAATATTTTGACCAAACAAATATTATAATAATAAGTGTAACTATAAATTTCTAAGCTTTTATAATATTAATTTAAAATTTGGGTCTTATTAGTTATAACATTATGTTTTGTTAATTCAAACATTGTATTTTATTAGTTCAAAGATGTGCAAGTAACAAAGTACATAAAACATTACTAATAAATAAAATAAACAATATATGAATTAACGATATAAAATATCTGAACCGGTAATATGTAAAATTTCAATGAATTGAACTAAAATTTTAAACTAAGATAATTCTTGTTATAATTTTTCTCATAAAAATTATAAAAAAAAACACCACAACGTTCACCTTTTATCAAACAAAATTTCCATAAGAACAAATTTTTTTATACCTTTTAAAAATTCTTAAATTATCCCTGCATCTCTAATAAAGCATTAAATGACGTATCTTAAAGCAGGATTCTCTTTTGTCAGACACGTCACATTTCTCGAAGTCTAAAAATTTATTTTAAAAAAATAATTTCTAAATGTTAATATAAATTTGAAAGTGATTTTTATTTTTTTTAAAAAAAATTAAAAATAAATAATTTTATAAAAATAGTTTTTAAACTTTTTCGAAATTTTTTTCGATTAATTTTACCAACAACATATCTTAACAAAATCACCCTTAAAAATCAACCCACTGCGGGTAATACACTAGTAAATTATGAAACCTAGACCATCAACGGTCCAAATTACTCCACTATACCACCGTTTCTACTTTAACCATTCCCTTTTATTATTGGATAATTTTTTTAACAAAATGAAATCTAATATTTGAAGAACCGTTAGGTGAATATAAAGGATAAAAAATACTCTATGAGGGGGTTGAATAGAGTATGAGAACTTCTCGCAAAAGCCTATCTCAAGGCTTTGAAACTGATTTCAAAGGTTTTGATGTCGATTTATGCTTTTTGTGACACAACTTGATTTCAAGGGCTTTGAAACTGATTTCAAGGGTCTTGACCTCGTAGACCTGCAAAACAAAGTTAGTCACAATAAAGCAGATATGGTGCGGAAAGACACGATCGACACGAGGTTATGTTTACGAAGTTCGGCTCTAAATAGCCTACTCTCCGTCCCAGGGTATAGCCATAGGATCTAACTATCTATTATCAGCTTCAAACGAGTCTTAGATACAACCTAAAAGAAATCCCATTCTTCTCCCACTGTAGTCAATGCTACGATCTAGCTTCAACTCTTCACATAACTATAATAGCCTAGTTACTTCGAAGAGTAACAAAACCTTCTAGTATAACACTCTTTAAATATGCCAATGAATCTCTTGAGTTTATCTCTCTCTAAGGAATAAAGCTTTTGTACAAAAGAGAGAAAGAAAAATTTATTGGATTGAATGAAGACGCTTTTAGATCTCTTGAAGACTTTGAATATTTCTGTGTAAGCTTCTGTACTTTTCTTCTTCAATCTTCATCTTCATTTATAGTCATCTAGCAGGAACTTGTAGCCGTTGTAGAGAGCCGTTGTAACGTTGATATTTCCTCCATAGAACACGCTACTTGGTTAAAATGAAGTAGCCGTTGTAAGATCTTCTATCTTCTTCTTCTTCTTCTTCTTCTTCTTGACGTTCGTTGAATAGCTTCATCACCGTAATCTTCTCTTTTGAAATTAGCCGTTAAATATCTTTGTTTGTTGAAGATCCTAGATCTTCTTGTTATCTTCGGTTGTTAAGATCTTTATGAGATCTTGTTGTTGGAGTCAAGATCTTCTAATCAAATCTTTTGAATATCTTCTAGTTGGCTGGTCAAGATCTTCTCTTAAAATCTTGTTAGAAAATTTTTTTTATATCTTTTTGTTGGCTGACCAAAATCTTTAAAATTTTGTTGGAAGATCTTCTTTTTTATCCTTTGATTAATATCTTTTTATTGGTTGACCAAAATCTTCTCTTAAAATCTTGTTAGAAGATCTTCTTGTTATGCTTGGTAGAGATCCTTGATTGGGTTGTTGAGATTTGAATCTTGTTTAAGAAAGACTTTAGTCGAATCTTCCTTTGCATCATTTTTCAAGGGTTCAGTGTTTATCCCTTGAAACGAGTTTCAAGCCTTCCTGTTTGTCCTTTGAATTTTCTTTCAATTATGCTTGTCCTTTAAATTTGTTTCAAGGCCTGCGTTCTTCCTTTTAAATACTTTTCAAGGCCTGCATAGATTTAATAAACACAAACCAAAATAAGCAATCAAGAAATATGATTGATGTTTGTCAATTTATAAAACCGCTCATAAACGTTAAGTTTTCTATCATCCACATAAACAATTCATAATCAAGGTGGAGCTATCAATATTTTTCTAAATAATGAATCTTTAGAGATTGTTTCCGATGAAATAACAATATTAGGAAATTGAAATGTGAAGTTGAAATAAATAAAATGTAACATGGAGAAGTTAAAAGGAAAAAATAGAGAGTGTGATGTAAAAGAAAAAGAGCAAGAAAGGAAAGAGGATAAGGCCAATTTAAGTATGTATAGGCCATCGTCTTCGTCTTCTTCATCTTCATCTTGTCCGTTAACCGAAACTCTTCCACCAAAACCTCCAAATCCATTTGTCGAACCCCCAAATCAAGGAAGAAAGAAAAGGGGATTTAGAAATTGTATACCTCTTCAGTTGAACCCAGAAATTCAGACGTCTTTGCCCCCCCATCTTTTTCTCCAACCATACCATATATGATCTTCAATAGAGGTCATAAATGGCGGAAAAAACGGCATACTTCCATGTGGTGTTCGTCACCAAACCCTTTTGTCATCCCCCCCTTACCCATTAATTATCTCTATCCTTGTCGATTACGGACCAACAGATTGCTTTTTCATTAGTGTCCTTTAGTGATTAAAGCCCGACTGCCATTTGTGTTGATTTGCTTTTTCCTCTTTGAAATTCATGTCAATTGCATTGGAGAGCAGTGGCGGTGGAGGCGGTGATGGAGCTAGGAGGTATAATAACATCGATCCCCCTGGATTAATTACCAGACTCCCTTTCATGGCGACCATGTACGGCTCTTCTGATCCGCAGATAGGAGGTGGAGACAAGCTTCAGAATTCCGATTCTCCTTCCTCTTCCTCTTCGATTGGCAAGAACAGCGACCTGTCTGTGGATTCAGCACAAGGGGGTGATTCTTCTGCTGATAATGAAGTTCAAAGTAACTTCAAAGGTCCATTGGATTCCCTCCATTCTCTCGAGGATGATTTGCCTATCAAGTATATCTCTCTCTTTCTCTCTTGTTACTTTGGCTTCTTCACTTCACTGCTCTTTACTCTTCCAACATTTTGGTTTCTGAAACTTTTCAAATTTAGAAACGAACAAGGGTTTCAACTTTAGCCTAATTGGAGTTGAGGATGTTCAAAGACATGACGAAAGAGTTGATCGGCAAAAACACGATTTGCTTCTGCTAACCTTTCTTATTTTTCAAAAGCCAGCATGCAATTCTTCCTTCTTTTTTCCCCGGACTAGATGGCCTTCTTCTTGTTGTTTTTAGTTTTTCTTCCTCGTTTGCTTGAGAGTTGCAGGGATCACTTTTTAAGATATTTCTTTTGAAATGAAATGTGCTTGAAATTATTGAACTGAGAATTCCATGACGCACGAACTTTCCAGTACTGCTTATACTAAAAAAAGACAGTAGATTAAAGATCATCTCCTCCAAATCCGAAGCTTATTCCTGTTAGATATTTGCTTCTTCTTCCCCATGGTGTTTAGTGAAGGGAGAAGTTTTGGAAGATTTCTATTGAGAATGCATGCCCATAGGTAATTGGTATAATCCATTATTATGCTCTTCGGATTACCATGTGATGAAGTACTGAATATTTCTTAGTTTGTTTGCTGCTATTATGACAGCTAATCTCATAAAATGTTACCATATATACCTATTATGAGTTTGAATAGATTTGTTGTCTGCTCCCAGAGAAAGAGATTACTTGTACTGCTGGTGAAATGGAGCTTCTCCTTGCTAAGTGTTTTTAGGCGGGTGTGGAGTTCTCTTTTAGTGGTGGTGGGCAGGGTTTTATTATCCTTAGCTTCTGTTAAGTGGATAAAAAGTTTGGAATGTGGACATTAGGGTTATGCAATTAGTAAATGTGTTTATCCTTTAGTGTTGGAAATCATTCCCATTTGGCGTTTTTTGTCGGATATTATTCCCTTATCCGAGCAGTTGTGATTGGCGTAACGTAAGAATGAAGTTACGTCATCATATTGTCGGATCTGATTTTTATAGTCCAGCCCCAATCAAATGCAACTTTTGGTTTCTTTTGGTAGTTACTTGCGTCAGCATATTGTCGGATATTGTTATCGATTCCACCTTTCAGAGAGTGCGTGTTGCTCACGCCATGGTTGAAAACAGTGGGCACTAAAGAACCAATCCCATTAATGCTGCGTACTTGTACGTTGTCCGAATTCTTTTTGATTCGCTATTCATTCCTTTTATGGTGACGTCTAGGGTTAGAACTAATTTTCATTCTATATTTGTTCGTACATAGCGAAACAATTTTATTTTATGCAGTGTTATTGATTATTTGTGGAAGGTTATTGACAGTGATTGAATCACGAATAGAGACCTAGGGTGTGTTTGGTATGTTTATAGTGTAGACGTTGTTGTTACTATAACAAATTAGCTGACACTGTGATTATGTGCTGATGTGGATGAATAAGGCTAACATGAGTTTGCCAAATACACCTATATATGCTGGATGTAGAAAAAGCATGTTAACAAAAGTTAGTTTGTGCTTTCATATCTTAACAGTAACAATTTAAGCTACTATATGTTTAGTTGTTTCAATTGTTAAATCATGTGTGGTTGGCTTTATGTTTAAACAGTGTAATTTCACTTACCTAATTTTCTTGTATCTCTTAGGAGTCTAATTTTGTTTATCCTAAGAAAATCTCCAACCTTTTCTTTACCTTTTTCTCTTGTTTAGATATTGGAAGTTTTTTAAGAGTCTCAAGTTTCTAGTCCTCAATTTATGTTTTTCACTTTTAGTTATAAAGCTTTACAGGAGTCACAGGACTAAGGCCTTGTTTGGTGAAATCAGGTTTTTGAATAATTGTACCTTTTTGGGTGGTTTTTTGAGTTTTTTTTTTTTTGTGGAGTTTTATAAATTCTGAAAGTCTAATGAAAAGCCTAATAAGTGTTAGTTTGGGTAGATTTTTTGTGTAAATTATCAAAAAAGTCACATTTCTCAACAAAATCAAACATCTCTTCAGTATAAGGGTAAAATTGTCTCAGTTTATTGAAAGCAAATAAAAATCCTACGAAAAGCTATTGAATGTAGTTTTCTAAAATTTTATCAGGTTAGAATAGAGGTTTTATACACAAATTGGAAATATGATAGAATTCAAAGGGCTTTATTAGAACAACATAAATATATGGACTACATATACTCATATAGGATAAACTAGCTATGAGGAACTGAAAGTGGAATTTCTCCTACTTAAATCAATATTTGAAGGTGATTCTTGTTTATGTTATTGAGGCACCCTTTCAAATAATTTGCACTTGTTTACTGCGTAGAAAACCCTTAACCATCAGGGAGCTTATTTTCTCTCTTATTGGGTCAGTCACTGCATTTAGTTACTCTTTTATTCGGAGAAAGCTCTTTATATGTTCCCTACTGCTGTGCTTTAATACTGAATGTTTAATCCTTATATACCCGTATTTCAGTTCGGTTATGTTGGATTGGGAGGTTGATCTGATTATTGCTGTATGGGTCGTCCAAATGGCTCATAGCTGCCAAGACATAAGTTTCAAATTTATTTCATATCTCTACTGTAGAATGCAAAGTTGTTTTGTTTCTTTGTGCAATGTTTTTGTAAGAAGAAACATTTTTTTTTCTTTCTGAATCACACATTGAGTACCATAAGATTTGCCTTAATTGCCTATCTCTTATTTTAGTTATTTATCAGTACCATGTAAAACATTGAGAAGCTGCATGGGATTCTTGAAGGTTATATAATTTATAGAAGGATCCTTACAATATAGATTCTTTATACATGCTACTGGTGTTGATTTTATGGCATGTCTGAATTTTAAATAACAGTTTACATGGTCAGGCCTTGTAATCGGCACGTTATCTCCTTGTTAGGCCATTGTGAACACATTTTGCTATCAACATAGTTACCAAAGATACTCTTATTTGTTTTGGCAAATTATTAGTTGTTTATTTGTAACAAATTACACTTTGTTATAAACTTATAATTACTGGAGCATTTATATCTGTGTTTTTGCAGGAAAAGCATGTCGAAATTCTACAGTGGGAAATCAAAGTCGTTCACTAGCCTAGCAGATGCTTCAGCCTACTCCATAACAGATCTTGCTAAACCAGAGAACGCGTATAGCAAGAAACGCAAGAACTTGCTAGCTTCGACTGTGTACTGGGGGCAGAAAAAGGAGGGGAACAATTCAAAAGAGAGCGGGCTTTACAAGCGGCAAGCCAGCGGGAGCCGTGGGATAGGGTGCGAGAGTGACAATTCAAGCTCGTCTTCATCTCCTCATGGGCTTCCTCCTCTGCACCCACGAGGAGCAAAGGGATCTCCCAGCACGGAGACAGTGCAGGGCGTCCCACCCATCCGATCCTTCTCTCTGTCTGATCTGCAGAGCGGGTCTGCTTCAAAGTCCGTGGCCAAATGAATATAAAAGTAAAGGTAAAGTGCTAACTCTAGTGTTGAGAATGAGAATGTTGTTGGAAGTCTAGGATAGTAAGAGTAGGTTCGGTATCTGCCCTCTATATACCTAGTTAGTACCTACCAGTGTCCTCTGTAAGTATAGTCGTCTGTAACTATAGACTATAGCTCGGAACGCCCTTTCATGGTAGAAAGGCTCGGTTCTGACTGTCTGTAACCAGAATCTTATGGAGTAATCTATAATGTATGTTATTGTGCTGCAAAAGCATCGAGTATAGGTAAGGTACAGATGTATACTAATTCTATCGGAAAACAAGACCCATCTTCTTCAATGCAGATCCGCGGCGGGCATCTCATACCTGCAGAGGGGACAAACATGGCTATTCTTCAACCACTGAACAAGACAATCTTCATGAAACTCGTGCGAGCAAGGCATTGTAAGTGCCGTCCCGCTCGTCTCAATCCTGTCAATGCAAATCACGCACTCCTTACACTGAAATTGTTGAATATGTTGTTGTTGTTGTGATCTGAGAGCCAACAAGCCCTCCACCGACTCACGGGTTGCAGGCTTCATCACGGGTGCAGCCTCCTCGAAAGACTCTCTGGCAACCATGTCCTCCACGGCTAGTGGGTCGACGAAGATTTGGAGCATGTAGCTAGGTCCGGACTCGGGTCTACCCTCGTGCGGGCAGACGTAGTCAGCATCAGCTTCCTCAAGAAACAAGGCAAACTCGCGAGCCATCTCGTCGACAAAACTCCAAGGTAGAGAAGAATACTTGGAAAGCACCATGTTGGTTATTTCTTGTCTGTAATGTCGGATGTAGGCGTCGAGGCTGGAGAAGCCGGAGCAAATAAAGCATGGTATGCCGAGGTAGTCGACGTCGGCTAGGAAGGTATCGACGAGTATGCAGGGCTCGTCGGAAGTTAAATGGTCGTAGTTCTGCACGCTTCTACGCAGGATGTAATCGAAGGCTTCGGTCGTTGATGCTATATCCTGCTCCGAGCTCGCCATGGCTAGATTTGATGATCAAAAGTATTTTTTGTTTTCAATTGAAAAATTGAAATTTATAAGGCCGTAATGTTATCTTGCTAACGGAACAAAACCTATCTTCTGTGATTAGATCATATTTGATTTGGAAACTTTCCTTATTATAATGAGCAGATCAAATATAATCTCATAAATTTATCTCTTTCTATTTATCGTTTTAGAAATTATCTGAATAAATTCTTTGATATATAAATTATTTTATCTTTTATAAAAATTATTTTGGCTAAAATTTATATTGAATTTTTTTGTTATATTTTTTACTCATAAAAGTATTGATATAGATATATATTTGAAATTTAGTATGGTATCCATAAAGTCTAAATTTTCATTATATTTATTTTTAGCATTATTTATATATATTTTTAATCTTATTTTGTTATCTTTTATTATAAAAAGAAGTAGATAATCTTTTATATTTCAATAATAATTAGGAATACAACAATAACTACGAATAATCCACTCAACCAACAATGACTACGAATAATACATTAAACGATATCGCACATTCGTAACAAAACTAATAATAATAACGAATCTGTTCTCATGTATACACGTTAGGGTGTTCTCATAGGATCTATCTATATATATATATATATATATATATATATATATATATATATATATATATATATATATATATATATATATATATATATTAAAGCAGAAGCCTCTATTGCCACTTGTCGCCCCCACGATTAACGTTAGCCTATTTTGCCTCGTGTCGCTCCCGTGATTAACGTCATCCCAACAAAAATTAATCACATAGTTTAACTCATTATTTTGTAAATCAAATTTTAAAAGAAGTTTGCTAACACAATTAGTTATAATCTAATGATTAACATTAATTATAATTAAAAAAACACACGTATTTTTTTAAAATAAATCCATAATATATTTATTTTGTAACTCAAAATTTTAAAAACGTTTACTAACACATTTAGTTATAATCTAATAATTAACATTAATTATAATTAAAAAATGCACGTATTTTTTTTTAAAAAAATCCATCATATATTTATAATTGAAAAAAAAGAGAGAAAAAAAGATATTGATTAACATTAATAATAAATTACACAGTAAATCTCTCCCAACATAGAATTAGTTATAAAAAAAACAGGTTAAAAGAGATAGTCATTTAAGCTGATAAGAAGATTGTTTTGCTAGAAAATTAGATTTTACTATATCATTTTGTTAATTGTATTTGATTCAGTTTAGATTTGAATTCATTAAGATACAAAGAAAGCTTTTGTTAAAACTAACTATTAATCCTAAAATCTCTCACAACATAAAATTATTAAGTTCTATATATTCGTTCTACTTTTTCAGAAGGTTATTTCTTTATTTTAGTTTCATCTATTCTATTCGATTCTTTGTTGATGTTTAATATTTGTTTTATTTTTTCTAACTTACGCTTTCAAGTTGTAGAGCTTCATATTAGAAATGTTGAATGAATTTTTGTAACCTTTAGAATATGTATCCATTTATACTATCAACGCATCTATTTGAAGGATCTTTAAACTGGACAAAGATAATTACTAACATATCTCTATCGTAAATTTT